>OU342737.1:186742961-187457559 GCA_910589765.1 Avena atlantica
ACCATGGAGAGGCGTCATTGACCTTGATGCAATGCCGGTGATGAGGGAGATCATGGTTCGTGTTTGAAGATAGAGATCGGAAGCACGAAGAAGAAAAGGCCATATCATATCACATATATATTGATTGCATGTGATGTTAATCCTTTATGCATCTTGTATTGCTTAGTAGACGACGGTAAGCATTATAAGAATCCCTCATGCACATGAATTTCAAGTCATAATGTTCACCCTTAGTTAGCACTGTTGCTAAGCTTGTTGTTTCGAAGCACCACGTGATGATCGGGTGTGTTAGATTCCTGCAAGTGTATACAACGTGAGCAAGCCAGATTTCTCTCATGCGGAAACTAAGGTTTGATCTGACGAGCCAGCATGTACAGACATGGTCTCGGAACCGATCACCGAAAGGTAAAGCATGAATCATATAGTAGATATGATGACATGACGATTGTTCGCCATTGAAACTATATTAACTCTCGTGATGATCGGTGTTGATAGGGTGGATTTGGTTCGTGTGATCACTAAAACAATGTGAGGGATATTGTTTGAGTGGGAGTTCACCTAGATTAACTTTATTAATTAATTTGAACTCAATTTGTCATAAACTTAGTCTAACTATTGCAAATATGTGTAGATCAATGGCAGCCCCTACCATCAATTTTAATGCGTTCTTAGAGAAGAAAAGTTGAAAAACAATGGAAGCAACTTCGCGGATTGGTTCCGCAAATTGGAGGATTGCCCTCACAGCTGTAATTTGACCTATGTGCTGGATGCACCGCTGGGTGACCCACCTGCAGATGATTCTCCCGATGAAGTAAAGAATGTTTACCTCGCTCGGAAGAATCAGTACTCCATAGTTCAGTGGCTATCTCTTGTATGGTTTGGAATCGGAGCTTCAGAAAGGTTTGAGGGATTCAGACCCATATGATATGTCAGGATCTCAAATTGATTTTTGAGACTCATGCGGCAATTGAAAGCTATGAGGCTTCTGAAAGTTCTTTAACTGCAAAGATGGAAAGGGCAGCTCCGTCAGTGAGATGTGCTTAAGATGTCTGGGCACGCGAACAAACTTGAAAGATTGGTATAGTGATTCCTAATGCTTTGGGGATTTACCGTGTCCTCCAATCACTACCACCAAGTTACAAGAACTTTGTAATGAACTAACAACATGGCAGAACATGAACAGACGTTGCCAGAACTCTTTGCCATGTTGAAATCTGAGAAGTGGAGATCAAGAAAGAGCACCAGTGTTGTGTTGGTCAATAAGACCACCAAATTCAAGAAAGGCAAGTCTAAGCAAAAGGGACACTTCAAGAAGGTGGTAAGAAAGTTACCACGCCAGCGAAGAAGACCAAGGCTGGACCTAAAGCCTGATACTGAGTGCTTTTACTGCAAGGGAGAAGGTCACTGGAAAGCGGAATTGCCCAAAGTACTTGGCGGATTTGAAGAACGGCAACATCAAGAAGAGGTAAGGTATATCTGATATACATGTTATTGATGTGTATCTCACTAGTACTCGTAGTAGTGCCTGGGTATTTGATACTGGTTCGGTTGCTCATATTTGTAACTCGAAACAGGTGCTGCAGAATAAACGGAAGCTAGCGAAGAACGAGGGTGACAATGCGCGTGGGAAACGGATCAAAGGTTGATGTGATCGCGGTCGGCACGCTACCCCTTCATCTACCATCGGATTAGTTTTATACTTAAATAATTGTTATTTGGTGCTTCGTTGAGCATGAACATTATAATCTCGGATCTTGTTTATTGAGAGACGGTACTTGTTTAAGTCCGAGAATATGGTTGTTCGATTTATATGAGTAATATGTTTTATGCACATGCACCTTTGATAGATGGTCTATTCTTAGTGAATCTCTCGATAGTGAAATACACAATTACAACAATTGAGGCTAAACGTTTGAAATCAAGCGATAACGACCTATTGTGGCACTGTCATCTTGTCCATTGGAGTGAAACGTATGAAGAAACTCCATTCCGATGGACTCTTTGAATCACTTAAGATTTTGAATCACTTGAAAGATGCGAAGCATTCTGATGGGAAAATGACTAAGACTCCATTTTTCTGGTATGATGGAGCGAGCTACGGACTTATTGGAAATCATACATACCGATGTGTGTGGTCCAATGAGTGTAGCATCGCGCGGTGGTTATCTTTATGTTCTTACCTTCACGGATGACTTGAGTAGATATGGGTATATCTATTTCATGAAACATAAGTCCGAAACTTTCGAGAAGTTTAAGGAGTTTCAAGTAAGGAGGTAGAGAATCAACGTAACAAGAAGATTAAATTTCTACGTTCTGATCGTGGAGGTGAATATCTAAGTTACGAGTTTGGCGAGCATTTGAAGATGCGGAATACTTTCACAATTGACACCGCCGGGAACACCACAGCGTAATGGTGTGTCCGAACGTCGTAATCGAACTCCTTAGATATGGTTCGTTCTATGATGTCACTTACAGATTTACCGCTATCATTTTGGGGTTTGCATTAGAAACAATCCGCATTCACTTTAATAGGGCACCATCTAAATCCGTTGAAACGACACCGTATGAATTATGGTTTGGGAAGAAACCTAAATTGTCGTTCCTTAAGTTTGGGATGCGAAGCCTATGTAAAGAAGTTACAGCCCGGACAAGCTTGAACCCAAAGCGGAAAAATGCGTCTTCATAGGGATACCCGAAGGAAACTATTGGGTATACCTTCTATCATAGATCCGAAGGCAAAATCTTCGTTGCCCAGAATGGATCCTTTCTAGAGAAGGAATTTCTCTCGGAAAAAGGTGACTGGAAGGAAAGTAGAACTCGACGAGGTGTCGAACCTTCTCTCTAAATTGTGAGTAGCGCAGCACCGGAAGAAGTTCCTGTGGTGCCTGCACCAATAAGAGAGGAAGCTAGTGATGGTGATCATGAAACTTCGATTGAAGTTGCTACAGAGCCTCGGAGGTCAACGAGAACTCGTACCACTCCAGATTGGTATGGTTCCGTTATGATGTCATGTTGGTGGACAACACCAATGACCCCGAGACATATGAGGAAGCAATGATGAGCCCAGATTCCAATAAATGGCAAGAAGCCATGAAATCCGAGATTGGATCCATGTACGAAAACCAGTATGGACTTTGGTGGACCTACCGGATGGCCGAAGGCTGTCGAGAACAAATGGATTTTCAAGAAGAAAACAGATGCTGATGGTAATGTTACTGTCTATAAAGTCTAAAGCTCGACTTGTCGCAAAGGGTTTCGACAAATTCAAGGAGTTGACTACGATGAGACTTTCTCACCAGTAGCGAAGCTAAAGTCTGTGAGGATTATGTTAGCAATCGCTGCATATTATGATTATGAGATATGGCAGATGGATGTCAAAACAGCATTCCTCAATGGAGACATTGATGAAGAGTTGTATATGATGCAACCCAAAGGTTTTGTCGATTCTAAAGATGCTAACAAGGTATGCAAACTTCAACGTCCATCTATGGATTGAAGCAAGCATCCCGAAGTTGGAATCAACGTTTTGATAAGGTGATCAAAAGTTTTGGTTTTTATACAAACTTATGGAGAAGCTTGTATTTACAAGAAAGTGAGTGGGAGCTCTGTAGCATTCTTAATACTATGTGGATGACATATTGTTGATTGGGAATGATGTAGACCTTCTTAATAGTGTCAAGGAATATTTGAATAATAGTTTTTCAATGAAGGATCTTGGCGAAGCAGCTTACATATTAGGCATAAAGATTTATAGAGATAGATCGAAACGCCAAATATCATTGTCACAGAGTACATATTTGGACAAAGTTCTAAAGAGATTTGGAATGGAAGAAACCAAGAAAGGGTTCTTGCCCATGTTGCCCAATACGACCTTGAGTAAAACTCAAAGTCCGACATCGGCAGAAGATAGAGAAAGGATGAGTAAGACTCCCTATGCCTCAGCCATAGGATCTCTAATGTATGTCATGCTATGTACTAGACCCGACATTGCATATGTTGTTAGTTTAACTAGCAGATATCAAAGTGATCCAGGAGTGGATCATTGGACAGCGGTCAAAAACATCCTTAAGTACTTGAGAAGAACTAAGGATATGGTTCTTTCTTATGGAGGTGATGAACAGCTCGTTGTTACGGTTACACCGATGCTAGTTGGAACACCGATCCGGATGATTCTAAATCACAATCCGGATACGTATTTATTTTGAATGGTGCAGCAGTTAGCTGGAGGAGTGCAAAGCAAAGCGTTGTGGCGAGATCTTCAACTGAATCGGAATACATGGCTGCTTTGGAGGCTTCACAAGAAGCGATATGGATGAAAGAGTTCATTACAGAGCTGGGTGTGGTTCCTAGTGCGCTGGACCCAATGTCTATCTACTGTGATAACATGGGCGCCATAGCCAATGCGCAAGAACCAAGGTCACACAAGAAGCTGAAGCACATCAAGCTATGTTTTCACGCTATTCGAGAACATATCCAGGATGGGGATATAAAGATTTGCAAAGTACACACAGATCTGAATGTGGCGGATCCGTTGACTAAACCTCTCCCGAGGGCAAAACATGACCAACACCAAACTGCCATAGGTGTTCGGTATATTACCATGTAATCTAGATTAGATGACTCTAGTGCAAGTGGGAGACTGTTGGAGATATGCCCTAGAGGCAATAATAAATGTAGTTATTATTATATCTTTGTGTTTATGATAAATGTTTACATTCATGCTATAATAGTATTAACAAGGAAACATTGATACTTGTGTGATTTGTAAACTTAATTTGAAGTCCCTAGTATAGCCTATACTTCACTAGCTTGTTGGTTGTGTTATTAATGATTGTGGTTTCCCTATCATGAACATTGAGATGTTATCAACAACAAGATCATATCGTTAGGAGAGATATGGTGGACATACTCCTATAGATAAGCGTAGCATAAAGATCAAGTCATTTCAATAGTTCAATTGCTATATGCTTTCTGATACATAGTAACCTAATTCCTTCGACCATGAGATCATGCATATCACCTTTACCGGATGGATGCTTTGATGACATCAAACACCACACCGTAACTGGGTGGCTATAAAGGTGGCATTGAGTGTTCGGAAATTATTGGTTGAGAAACATGGATCAAGAGTGGGATTTGTCCATCCATATGACGGATAGATATACTCTGGGCCCTCTCGGTGGAATGTCATCCAATTATCTTGCAAGCATGTGACTGGCTTACAAGGGATCACATATCACGGGAACGAGAAAAGAGTACTTATCGGTAATGAGGTTGAACTAGGTATACAGAGATACCGACGATCATAACCTCGGATAAGTAAACTATCGTGAGACAAAGGGAAATTGGTATCGTATGTAAGTGGTTCATTCGATCGCAAAGTAATCGTAGAAATATGTGGGAGCCATATGAATTTCCAGATTCCTCTATTGGTTATTGTTCGGAGAAGTGTCTCTATCATGTCCGCATAATTCACGAACCGTAGGGAGACACACTTAAGGATTCAACGTTGTTTTGAGTAGTTATGGTATTATGAGAAAGAGACCGAATGTTGTTCGGAGTCTCGGATGGGATCCGAGATATCACGAGGTGATCCGGAATGGTCCGGAGAATAAGATTCATATAAGGAAAGTCCCGTTTCGGAGTTCGGGAATGATTCCGGTGTTTTCATCGGGAATGTTCTAGAAGGTTTCGGAATGTCCGGCACTCCGGGGGGAGGGGTACATGAATGTGTCATTACATATTGGAATGATTGCATCATGTACTAAGTGTTCTTGCTGTTCCAAATAAAGGATTAAATTGAATCCTAAAACAGAAAAGTCAAATGTCCAGTTTGAAAGCCAAACGGCCAAAACAAGAAACTGTGGGAAACAAGCAAGAGGAGGCCAAAACCGAGTTGGGGAGGGAATCCCTCCTCCAACCGGCGGCGCCTCCACCAGGCCGAGTTGGGGAGGGACTCCCCTCCCTCCCTGGCGCGCCAGCCCCCTCCCACCTATAAAAGGAGGGGCAGGGCCCCTCCTCTAGACACACAAGTTCCTATCCTCTATCCTCTAATCTCCGGTTTAGAGCCGTTTTGGTTTAGAGCTTCTAATTGCCCTAGCCTTAAGTTTAGAGCCTTCTAATTGGTGTGTCTAATCCCTAGACCACTAATAGTTCTCTCTCATAATCCACCATACTCGCTCCGGCTTAAGGCGAAGCCCTGCGGGATCTCCCCTCTACTTCCGGTACCACGCCGTTGTGCTGCCGGAATCGCGAGGAGAGTGCTACAACCTCCGCTGCCTGCTGGAACAAGGGAGAGGAAGGTCTTCGTCGAGTACCGAACGTGTGACCGACTGCGGGAGCTCTGCCGGAACGCAGCGCCGGAAGGATCGTCTACGCGATCTTGAGATCGGAAAGAGTACGACTACATCACCCACGAGAATCCGCTCTCGTTAAACACTTTGGAATCTTCGAGGGTAAGTTATTCCATCGACTCGTTGCTACAATCTAGTAGATAGATCTTGGCTTGTTTGTTTGTATGCGATAGAAATTTTTTGTTTTCCATGCTACGAACCCCTACAGTGGTATCAGAGTCGTGTCTATATGTAGATCTGTTGCATGAGTAGAACACAATGGTCATTATGGGCGTTGATGCTTTTATTGTCGATTGCTTCTTGTGTACTTTGCTTCTTGCGGTATGTTGGGATGAAGCGGCCCGGGCTAACCTTACATGACATCATTCATGAGACTTGCTCCACGCTTGACATGCAACTTGTATTGCATAAGTGGCTTTGCGGGTGCCTGTTTCTCCTAGCATAGTTAAGATCCAATTTACAACGGGTGATTAACAATACTAGTATCAATGTTGTGGTTCATGTTCGTAAGTTAGAACGACACTTATAGAAAGCCCCAAACCACGTAAAACATGCAAAGAAAGTAGAGGCGTCTAACTTTGTTTTGCAGGGGTGTGCAGTGATGTGATATGGCCATGATTGTGATTATATTTGATGTATGCAATGTTCCTTATTGTAAGTCGGCAACCGGCAGGAGCCATATGGTTGTCTTTAATTTATGTTAAGACCCGCGTGTCTATTCAAAGTAGTTGTAATAGTTGAAGATGGTGGACGACAACCATGGAGAGGCGTCATTGACCTTGATGCAATGCCGGTGATGATGGAGATCATGTTCGTGCTAGAAGATGGAGATCGGAAGCACAAAGAAGAAAGGCCATATCATATCACATATTATGAATTGCATGTGATGTTAATCCTTTATGCATCTTGTATTGCTTAGTAGACGACGGTAGAATTATAAGATGATCCCTCATGCACATGAATTTCAAGTCATAAAGTGTTCACCCTTAGTTAGCACTGTTGCTAAAGCTTGTTGTTTCGAAGCACCACGTGATGATCGGGTGTGTTAGATTCTGCAAGTGTATACAACGTGAGCAAGCCAGATTTGCTCATGCGGAAACTAAGGTTTGATCTTGACGAGCCTAGCATGTACAGACATGATCTCGGAACACGGATCACCGAAAGGTAAAGCATGAATCATATAGTAGATATGATGAACATGACGATTGTTCGCCATTGAAACTATATTAACTCTCGTGATGATCGGTGTTGATATGGTGGATTTGGTTCGTGTGATCACTAAAACAATGTGAGGGATATTGTTTTGAGTGGGAGTTCACCTAGATTAACTTTATTAATTAATTTGAACTCAATTTGTCATAAACTTAGTCTAAACTATTGCAAATATGTTGTAGATCAATGGCAACCCCTACCATCAATTTTATTGCGTTCCTAGAGAAAGAAAAGTTGAAAAACAATGGAAGCAACTTCGCGGATTGGTTCCGCAATTTGAGGATTGTCCTCACAGCTGGTAATTTGACCTATGTGCTGGATGCACCGCTGGGTGACCCGCCTGCAGATGATTCTCCCGATGAAGTAAAGAATGTTTACCTCGCTCGGAAGAATCAGTACTCCATAGTTCAGTGTGCTATCTTGTATGGTTTGGAATCGGAGCTTCAGAAAAGGTTTGAGGATTCGGACCCATATGATATTGTCGAGGATCTCAAATTGATTTTTGAGACTCATGCGGCAATTGAAAGCTATGAGGCTTCTGAAAAGTTCTTTAACTGCAAGATGGAAGAGGGCAGCTCCGTCAGTGAGCATGTGATTAAGATGTCTGGGCACGCAAACAAACTTCAAAGCTTGGGTATAGTGATTCCTAATGCTTTGGGGATTTACCGTGTCCTCCAATCACTACCACCAAGTTACAAGAACTTTGTAATGAACTACAACATGCAGAACATGAACAAGACGTTGCCAGAACTCTTTGCCATGTTGAAATCTGCAGAAGTGGAGATCAAGAAAGAGCACCAAGTGTTTTTGGTCAATAAGACCACCAAATTCAAGAAAGGCAAGTCTAAGCAAAAGGGACACTTCAAGAAGGGTGGTAAGAAAGTTACCACTTCGGCGAAGAAGACCAAGGCTGGACCTAAGCCTGATACTGAGTGCTTTTACTGCAAGGGAGAAGGTCACTAGAAGCGGAATTGCCCAAAGTACTTGGCGGATTTGAAGAACGGCAACATCAAGAAGAAAGGTATATCTGATATACATGTTATTGATGTGTATCTCACTAGTACTCGTAGTAGTGCCTGGGTATTTGATACTGGTTCGGTTGCTCATATTTGTAACTCGAAACAGGTGCTGCAGAATAAACGGAAGCTAGCGAAGAACGAGGTGACGATGCGCGTGGGAAACGGATCAAAGGTTGATGTGATCGCGGTCGGCACGCTACCCCTTCATCTACCATCGGGATTAGTTTTATACTTAAATAATTGTTATTTGGTGCCTGCGTTGAGCTTAAACATTATATCGGGATCTTGTTTATTGCGAGACGGTTACTTGTTTAAGTCCGAGAATAATGGTTGTTCGATTTATATGAGTAATATGTTTTATGCACATGCACCTTTGATAGATGGTCTATTCTTATTGAATCTCGATAGTGGAAATACACATATCAACAACATTGAGGCTAAACGTTTGAAATCAAGCGATAATTCGACCTATATGTGGCACTGTCGTCTTGGTCACATTGGAGTGAAACGTATGAAGAAACTCCATTCCGATGGACTTCTTGAATCACTTGATTTTGAATCACTTGAAAGATGCGAAGCATGTCTGATGGGAAAAATGACTAAGACTCCATTTTCTGGTATGATGGAGCGAGCTACGGACTTATTGGAAATCATACATACCGATGTGTGTGGTCCAATGAGTGTAGCATCGCGCGGTGGTTATCGTTATGTTCTTACCTTCACAGATGACTTGAGTAGATATGGGTATATCTATTTCATGAAACATAAGTCCGAAACTTTCGAGAAGTTTAAGGAATTTCAAAGTGAGGTAGAGAATCAACGTAACAAGAAGATTAAATTTCTACGTTCTGATCGTGGAGGTGAATATCTAAGTTACGAGTTTGGCGAGCATTTGAAGAAATGCGGAATACTTTCACAATTGACACCGCCGGGAACACCACAGCGTAATGGTGTGTCCGAACGTCGTAATCAAACTCTCTTAGATATGGTTCGTTCTATGATGTCACTTACAGATTTACCGCTATCATTTTGGGGTTATGCATTAGAAACAGCCGCATTCACTTTAAATAGGGCACCATCTAAATCCGTTGAAACGACACCGTATGAATTATGGTTTGGGAAGAAACCTAAATTGTCGTTCCTTAAAGTTTGGGGATGCGAAGCCTATGTAAAGAAGTTACAGCCGGACAAGCTTGAACCCAAAGCGGAAAAATGCGTCTTCATAGGATACCCGAAGGAAACTATTGGGTATACCTTCTATCATAGATCCGAAGGAAAAATCTTCGTTGCCAATAATGGATCCTTTCTAGAGAAGGAATTTCTCTCGAAAAAAGTGACTGGAAGGAAAGTAGAACTCGACGAGGTTGTCGAACCTTCTCTCTAAATTGTGAGTAGCGCAGCACCGGAAGAAGTTCCTGTGGTGCCTGCACCAATAAGAGAGGAAGCTAGTGATGGTGATCATGAAACTTCGGTTGAAGTTGCTACAGAGCCTCGGAGGTCAACGAGAACTCATACCACTCCAGATTGGTATGATTCCGTTATGAATGTCATGTTGGTGGACAACACCAATGACCCCGAGACATATGAGGAAGCGATGATGAGCCCAGATTCCAATAAATGGCAAGAAGCCATGAAATCCGAGATTGGATCCATGTACGAAAACCAAGTATGGACTTTGGTGGACCTACCGGATGGCCGGAAGGCTGTCGAGAACAAATGGATTTTCAAGAAGAAAACATATGCTGATGGTAATGTTACTGTCTATAAAGCTCGACTTGTCGCAAAAGGGTTTCGACAAATTCAAGGAGTTGACTACGATGAGACTTTCTCACCAGTAGCGAAGCTAAAGTCTGTGAGGATTATGTTAGCAATCGCTGCATATTATGATTATGAGATATGGCAGATGGATGTCAAAACAGCATTCCTCAATGGAGACATTGATGAAGAGTTGTATATGATGCAACCCAAAGGTTTTGTCGATTCTAAAGATGCTAACAAGGTATGCAAACTTCAACGGTCCATCTATGGATTGAAGCAAGCATCCCGAAGTTGGAATCAACGTTTTGATAAGGTGATCAAAAGTTTTGGTTTTATACAAACTTATGGAGAAGCTTGTATTTACAAGAAAGTGAGTGGGAGCTCTGTAGCATTCTTAATACTATATGTGGATGACATATTGTTGATTGGGAATGATGTAGACCTTCTTAATAGTGTCAAGAAATATTTGAATAATAGTTTTTCAATGAAGGATCTTGGCGAAGCAGCTTACATATTAGGCATAAAGATTTATAAGATAGATCGAAACGCCAAATATCATTGTCACAGAGTACATATTTGGACAAAGTTCTAAAGAGATTTGGAATGGAAGAAAGCAAGAAAGGGTTCTTGCCCATGTTGCCCAATACGACCTTGAGTAAAACTCAAATTCCGACATCGGCAGAAGATAGAGAAAGGATGAGTAAGACTCCCTATGCCTCAGCCATAGGATCTCTAATGTATGCCATGCTATGTACTAGACCCGACATTGCATATGTTGTTAGTTTAACTAGCAGATATCAAAGTGATCCAGGAGTGGATCATTGGACAACGGTCAAAAACATCCTTAAGTACTTGAGAAGAACTAAGGATATGGTTCTTTCTTATGGAGGTGATGAACAGCTCATTGTTAACGGTTACACCGATGCTAGTTGGAATACCGATCCGGATGATTCTAAATCACAATCCGGATACGTATTTATTTTGAATGGTGCAGCAGTTAGCTGGAGGAGTGCAAAGCAAAGCGTTGTGGCGAGATCTTCAACTGAATCGGAATACATGGCTGCTTCGGAGGCTTCACAAGAAGCGATATGGATGAAAGAGTTCATTACAGAGCTGGGTGTGGTTCCTAGTGTGCTGGACCTAATGTCTATCTACTGTGATAACATGCGCGCCATAGCCAATGCGCAAGAACCAAGGTCACACAAGAAGCTGAAGCACATCAAGCTACGTTTTCACGCTATTCGAGAACATATCCAGGATGGGGATATAAAGATTTGCAAAGTACACACAGATCTGAATGTGGCGGATCCGTTGACTAAACCTCTCTCGAGGGCAAAACATGACCAACACCAAACTGCCATGGGTGTTCGGTATATTACCATGTAATCTAGATTAGATGACTCTAGTGCAAGTGGGAGACTGTTGGAGATATGTCCTAGAGGCAATAATAAATGTAGTTATTATTATATCTTTGTGTTTATGATAAATGTTTACATTCATGCCATAATAGTATTAACAAGGAAACATTGATACTTGTGTGATTTGTAAACTTAATTTGAAGTCCCTAGTATAGCCTCTATACTTCACTAGCTTGTTGGTTGATTAATGATTGTGGTTTCCCTATCATGAACATTGAGATGTTATCAACAACAAGATCATATCGTTAGGAGAATGATATGGTGGACATACTCCTATAGATAAGCGTAGCATAAAGATCAAGTCATTTCAATAGTTCAATTGCTATATGCTTTCTGATACATAGTAACCTAATTCCTTCGACCATGAGATCATGCATATCACCTTTACCGGATGGATGCTTTGATGACATCAAACACCACACCGTAACTGGGTGGCTATAAAGGTGGCATTGAGTGTTCGGAAAGTATTGGTTGAGACACATGGATCAAGAGTGGGATTTGTCCATCCATATGACGGATAGATATACTCTGGGCCCTCTCAGTGGAATGTCATCCAATTAGCTTGCAAGCATGTGACTGGCTCACAAGGGATCACATATCACGGGAACGAGAAAAGAGTACTTATCGGTAACGAGGTTGAACTAGGTATACAGAGATACCGACGATCATAACCTCGGATAAGTAAACTATCGTGAGACAAAGGGAAATTGGTATCGTATGTAAGTGGTTCATTCGATCGCAAAGTAATCGTAGAAATATGTGGGAGCCATATGAATTTCCAGATTCCTCTATTGGTTATTATTCGGAGAAGTGTCTCGATCATGTCCGCATAATTCACGAACCGTAGGGAGACACACTTAAGGATTCGACGTTGTTTTGAGTAGTTATGGTATTATGAGAAAGAGACCGAATGTTGTACGGAGTCTCGGATGGGATCCGGGATGGTCCGGAGAATAAGATTCATATAAGGAAAGTCCCGTTTCGGAGTTCGGGAATGATTCCAGTGTTTTCATCGGGAATGTTCTAGAAGGTTTCGGAATGTCCGGCACTCCGGGGGGGAGGGGTACATGAATGTGTCATTACATATTGGAATGATTGCATCATGTACTAAGTGTTCTTGCTGTTCCAAATAAAGGATTAAATTGAATCCTAAAACAGAAAAGTCAAATGTCCAGTTTGAAAGTCAAACGGCCAAAACAAGAAACTGTGGGAAACAAGCAAGAGGAGGCCAAAACCGAGTTGGGGAGGGAATCCCTCCTCCAACCGGCGGCGCCTCCACCAGGCCGAGTTGGGGAGGGACTCCCCTCCCTCCCCTGGCGCGCCAGCCCCCTCCCACCTATAAAAGGAGGGGTAGGGCCTCCTCCTCTAGACACACAAGTTCCTATCCTCTAATCTCTAGTTTAGAGCCGTTTTGGTTTAGAGCTTCTAATTGCCCTAGCCTTCGGTTTAGAGCCTTCTAATTGGTGTGTCTAATCCCTAGACCACTAATAGTTCTCTCTCATAATCCACCATACTCGCTCCGGCTTAAGGCGAAGCCCTGCGGGATCTCCCCTCTACTTCCGGTACCACGCCGTTGTGCTGCCGGAATCGCGAGGAGAGTGCTACAACCTCCGCTGCCTGCTGGAACAAGGGAGAGGAAGGTCTTCGTCGAGTACCGAACGTGTGACCGACTGCGGGAGCGCTGCCGGAACGCAGCGCCGGAAGGATCGTCTACGCGATCTTGAGATCGGAAAGAGTACGACTACATCACCCACGAGAATCCGCTCTCGTTAAACACTTTGGAATCTTCGAGGGTAAGTTATTCCATCGACTCGTTGCTACAATCTAGTAGATAGATCTTGGCTTGTTTGTTTGTATGCGATAGAAAATTTTTGTTTTCCATGCTACGAACCCCTACATGTGGATCATCACGTGGGCTCCCGTTGGGCCAAACCATATAGGACAATATTGGGTACCCGTTCTTATCAACGATTATGTATTGGATGGTCTTCATGTCGACGGAGTTCTTAATCTTCCACATTGGACTCGTCGCTTATAGTCAAGTGAAGGTCTTGGGGTTGATGATTTTATCGATGTCGAGCTCGTGGTTCTTCACGAGGTGGTTCATCTTGAATAATGACTGCCCTGCGATGTGGTTCATCATGCCTTGAGTTGGACCTTGATGAAGACGGGCCACCATCATAGATTTGAGGTTTCCACATGCCTTGGAGACGATATATGTTGCTAAGAGATTTCTTATCCTTCAAGAGGGATGTCATGTCTCCTTGAAGAACCTGCATGTTGTTCTTTGCGATTCGGAGTATGGTGCATGAAGAAGTCGAAGCACGTGAGTGATGCCGAGGTAGAGTATCAAGGTTCGCAATAGATTGTTGGAGGACCTCAAATTATGGTGCATAGCATGCATATGTTGTCCAAAGTCGTCCATGCAGCATTCCATGTTCTTCTATTGGACACGAAATTCTTAAAATTGTTGATCGAGACACGTCTCAATGTTGTTGAACCGTTGCTTGAAAGGTTATTCCACTATGAAATGAATATTTCGAGTCATGTATAGGCCATTACCTTCCACATGAGCTTCAATATTTTCTCCACTCCTAGCCATCATGAGCCAATAAAAGTATTGTATATGGAAATGTAATATGTAGGGAGAGCTAGTTATTTCGCCTTGCTTTGAAGATATTGTATTGGACAAGTAGCTGCACTTGACAGCAAAAGACCTGAAAAGCGAAACGAGAAGGAATCTCGCAATAAAAGCTACACACACACTCAAAAAGGCTTATGGTGGATGGGTTAGAAAAGTGGGACACCAAACGAACATATCAAAATGCAATGTTATTTGTAACAAGTGGAGAAATACAAATGAACAAAACTCAAAGAAAAAAGGCCACAAAATGATGGAAACCTATAACTAAAACACACATGTGATATAAATGGGGTTAGCACGACTATGGAAAATGAGAAACAAAATTTCCTCACAAGACTAAGCTCGACGTCATGCTAACACAAGAAGAGACCGTAGCTTGTTTGCCAAAATAGTAAAATCACCAGATTTCTGCACTTGCGTTGGTCGCTCTTTTCTCTTTCTTGCAAGCTCTCGGACTCTTCTATGTATTGGAAGAATTTTTTCTATTTATTTTGATTTTTTTCTCTCCCTTTATGCTGGAAGTCAACTTTTGTTATTGCTTATACACTATTACTGACGAGGGTTCGACTCGTCAATTCCCCTTGTTATGGGCTTGGATTTTGAGGAAGAGGGGTGCACTGGATATCGTGTTCGACTAATAGACAAGCAACACGGGACAAAGGATTTACCCAGGTTTAGGCCCCCGGAGGGAAAACCCTACTCCTGCTTGTCTGCTCTTGGTTGATGGCGAAACCGAAGGTTACAGGGGTGCGTAGATGAGATCTGGCGAGTGTGTATGCTAGGGTGTTTCATATTCCTCCTTGTCATGCCCTCCTGCCCTTTATATGGAGAGGAGAGGTCTCGGGATTAGATCGAGTCGGTTATAGATTAGGGTTTTACCCTTTAAGCTTTGTATCTAATGCCAGTGTATCCTCCAAGGAATCGCCTCCTTCATGGGCCTAGGCCACCCGAATCCTTCTTGGGCTTCGTCATCAGGTACGGATCATCACGTGGGATCCCGCTGGGCTGGACCAGATAGGATAATATTGAGTACCCATAGGGCATACCCATGTCAATCATTATTCAAGGATAAGTACAAAATGCTTGGGCAAACACAAAATGAGCTAGATAGGATAGGTAGCACACAAAAAAGAAGTTGGGTTAACAAGGTGACGCAAGTTATACCTTCAATATCTTGATGATGATTGACTTGCAGTCGGTTGGGGGATAGCTTGAGTTCATGGTGTCGAAGAGCGCGGATGGAGTTGCGGAAGCTTGCTGTTAGGTTATGACAGACGCACAAAACACAAACAACAAAGAAAGGTTAACCAAAACAAAAAAGAGGCAAACAAGGGATGTAAGCCAGAGACTGCGATTGCCGTTGGCTGGAGATTTCGGTCCAACCATGGATTCTGGTGTGTTTGTGTCGGAGACTCTAGGCTTGGAGTCACGCGAGTTATTCATCCTTTTGGGCAGAAATCTTGGACTCCAAGCCTCAAATTCGTGGGAAATTGACCAAATTGGGCTCAGAAAATGCACACAAAATAGACCAAGTCCTAAGACAAGTATTCCATGGATTAAAACCACTAGAAAGACACCCAATCAAGAGGTCGATACGAAGGCAAATTTGGGCTATTTTTGGATTTTTTAAATTTATGGTGAAATACCAAATTGAGGAAAAATATGTGAGAAACTGTAGGGTTTGATACGAATATGTTGTTGGTTAACCAATAGGATGGCCCGATCTTTCACGGTTTCTCCAGGGGAGTCATGGATATCATGGGGTAAAAGGGGAAGAAGGCGAAGACGAACTCACGCCACACGAAGAACACACACAAACACAACACATATAAAAGCCAATTACTCACTTCGGAGGCTACCGGCCCAATACATCCTCAAGGGGGATCGGTATCGGACAAAGAATTTCCTCAATCACAAACGAAGAGTAAGAACACTTCGGTGAGGATCTTGACAACTTCAACTCGTGACACATAATATGAAGGCCTTGTAAAACTTGGACACCATAAGTAAAATCCAAAAAAGTTTGTGATAATATGGGCTCCCTTAGAAAGGGAGATGAGATACAACTAGAAAAAGATCCAATCTTAGAGTTTTCTAGTTTATTATCTATATCTAGAATTTATTTATAATAGAGGGTGGAGGCTATATATAGGCCAGTCTCTTAAACATGGATAGTTTAGGTATAAAACAGGAATTCTAGACAAATTGGGTGTTACATGGACTAAGGTCCAACAGGATTACGCAATCTGGAATCACTTGGGGCTGGGGCAGAGACCCCTGTGCGTGTGTGACAGAGACTCTGATGGGTGTGCGGCGGAGACTCCGGTCGGGTGTTCTAAATTCGGTGTTTTTGGTCGGAATCCGAGTGGTCTTCGATCTGGGCATCTACAAGGTATCACCGGTGCCTTCACGGGCCTAAAAGATCGGAGCTAGAAACACGGATGTGAGGTAGCCGGAGACTCCGGTGGGACCGGAGATTTCAGCACAGGAGTTGTTGATTCTTGGGCTACGTATCCATGCCCTCTTGTCCATCTTTCTTGGTACCTTGGCACAGATCTTGTGATTCCTATCTAAGAATACATATAGTTTTTGTATGAAGTAGCAAGCTATTTAAAGGAGTATCCAAGTCAGAATAGGATAGGAACGAGTTAACCTTGAATGAGGTTGGCTCAGGCGTAGGTCACTAGTCCACTTGGAGAGGATTTGGCGGAGTAGATGTAGAGCATCGGTAGAACAGGTATCCAACCAAATTTGTATTTGCCTTCGATGAGCATAAAACAAAATCGTATTTGCCTTCCATGAGCATTCAACAAATCCACATTTGATTTCCATAAATCTGCATTTGATTTCCATGAGCCTTCGGTAGGACAATCAGTCAATGAGGAAATAATCCGTACTCCCTTTAATCCATAATAACAAGTGTCGCTCATCTAGTACAAAGTTTATACTAGCTTAGTACAAAATAAGCGACACTTATTATGGATCAAATGGAGTACCATTTTCAACCCAAGTGGGAAGGCGCGTCATGTTGCAAGACACAAACTACTAATAATGGCCTTTGATCAATCTGACTCGACTATATACCGGAGTATCATACAACCACAAAATTACAGATAACCAAACTTCACAAATAACAAAAGGGTCACAGAGGGGATCACTACTGATCAACAGTCCAAACTACCAGAACATATGCACAGCACGAGGAAGCGAAAAGAAATAACACCAGGAAACTTCACAGGTGCTACCTGCCAGTCCGCAGGCAGCTCAGCTGTTTCGAGGTATGTGGCAATAGCGAACAGGAGCTCACATACCCTGGTTCGCGGACCTTCTCTTTCTTGTGCCACAGATGATACAGATCAGCCATTACATTCCCGTTCTCTCGGGACAACCAACCATCAGAAGCTTCATAATTCCAAGCGTGGCCGTCATCACCAGGAAATCACGACCTCATGTCTCTAGACAATGCCAGGAGCTGCGAAAGCTCTGACCGGCGCTCGAGGCCTCGGATGTAGTGGCCCATCAGCATACACCTGAACAGCGATTGGAGGCATGGATGATCAAAGTTCAGCATTCAACAAGTGGTGAATTGACAACAGAGAAAAGGAAATATATCGATCCATTCGTATTACCAAAAAAGTAGACGTGCAAGATGATCACGTGGAATAGATATGAGGGGCTGAAATGGGAGCGACACATCCTCCACAAGCTCAGCACGGTCATCATCCCCATTTCCATAATTTAGGGTTCCACCAGCCATGTTCTCTGATGGTGGAGGGGGCTTTGCATGCATCTTGGGGGAGAGAGTTGCTAGAAGACCATGTACCACGGAATGAATGGCTTCTTGCACACCGGGGCAGGAAGGTTCCGAGAGTTCCATAACCTGTAAAAATAGTCAGTAGCTCAAATCAGACATAAAATAGGTACACACGGATCATGAGAAGCTAATATAATTTCATGGGATGTTATTGATTTGTTCAACTAAGTGCCCATGAAAAGCACTTAGGTATGTAGAAAGAAGCGGAAACAGATTACTGCTGGATGAAAAGGTCAGAGACAGAACAAACCATGTCAGGTGATAAAGATCTCAAGTAGTTCAATAACTCATTTTTGTCTTCTCCAGAAAATTCTTGCATTTGCAGGGAATAATTTTTCCTCTTGAGTTCATGTAGCTCCTGAAAGATTGAAAATGGAATTGGCATCCAATTAAATTTCCAGCAATGGACAACAAGTGAAAGATTAAGTCAAGAAGATAACAAAAAACGGAAATGGGACCAATTTGTCGCTAAGTGACATCTCGAGTCACAGAAACTAGCTAATCTTGCACGAGGTAGACATTCTTGACACAAAAAGGTGATTTGATAAAATAAAAAAATGCCCCATGGCTCTGGCATAGTAGGTCTATGAACTTTGATAGATAATATGCAGGAAAACAGGCAACCATTTAACAGTGAGAAGTCTATTAGAGCAAGTACAATAAGATAACATCATCTGGTTATAATACATTAAATAGTATATTTGTGCTGAGTTGGAGGAGAGAGAAGGAGAGTGGACTCTCATGCAAGAGCTAGCTCTAACACGTGCTCCTAGATGCTTTGTGAGAGTGAATGGTGGGCCAAGTATTGATAAACTAGTATATTACTATAATTTGTTGTTGTACATGTTGGCTACTAAGTTGACTAGATGACATGGCACTACCTTATAGCCAGCAGTTGGCTATACTGTTGTTCTTGCTCTTACTCCCTCTGTTTCACTATATTTATCCTCAGCCGGTCAGCCCGCCACACACAGACTAAGGAAGCACTAATGCTGAGAAAAGTAACTGAGAAGTTACCATACTTACTCCTATTAAATAACACAACACAACCAGTTAGCCATTCCAAAATTAAATCAATAGGGATATATAGTGATATCAACACAATAACTAGACTTTTGAGTTCCCCAATGGACAGGCCTTTTGAGACAGAGTATCCCAAAGGCTTGGGGCAAATATAGTGAAAAGGATGGAGTAATAACCATCTGGACTTGCAAAATCAGGTATGAGATAGATGTTACCTTCTCCATGGAATCCAAGCGAGACTGCAATTGGAGAATATGTTCTTTTGCTTGAGCGTTTAAGTTCTCTAGTCCACCGACCTTTTCTGGCAATACATTTTCATCCCTCTTTTCTGATTCATTGGCCAATTCATCATCTTCTGACAATCTCAAAACATCCATAGGTCCTCCCAGATCAAGGTCACTGTGACTATGTTCAGTGTTGTATCTTTCCTTGCATTCGGTTTCACCATCAGACAGCTCTAGGGTTCTTTCAAGAGAGAGCCTGTATTCAGCATTACACAGAGTGTACCTGAAACAGAAACAAAGTAGTTTTGAGTAATGATAATCCCTGGTACACTCAAGCATGGTTATCCTGTATTCATGCCTGTGAGTAGGCAATGCTAACCAAATGCACATACAAGGAGGCTAAAACAACCAGGAGGCAGGAGCTGGTTCAGATTTTCTGTAATGGTAAAAGTGAACAAAACAAAGTGTTCAATGTCACTAGAAAAAGTTGAGCGCCATAAAGATCAGTTTCAGGCTGAAATCTGAAGAATCAAGTTTAGCTCACAACTTATTTCACCTGTGGTTCATAGAATTATGAAGAAAAAAAATGAAGCCTTTCGATAGCAAGTGAAGGGAATGGAAGAATTCAAGCAAGATTTGCACGTTATAGGTGACAAATGTCTAAGAGACAAGACAAAAGTTGTACCAACATTAAATCATGTAGGCAGAGAAATTATGCAAGATTCACATTTCATGGATCACACTTTGCAGCCTCAAAACATGCTTTCACATGTCACATATGTGAATCAAAGTGCAGAGAACTGTCATAACAACTGTGCAAATTACAGTGACCAGTGACATAGAGTTTCGATTTCCTATACATAGATATACAATCAACGCTACAGCAGGCTACCAGCCTACCACCAATGGCATGATTCTCCAGTCCACCTCACATTATTAGTTGAACTAGTACAACATCAAGTCATTTCCTACTTGTATATGCACACATTTGCAAAAGGTGATCATGCCAAAATGTGACTTCTTTTGACTGACCAGATCAAATTCAAGTGTAAAAAGGTACGCTTCCGGAGAAAAGCATACCCTGTCATTATTGAAGATATCACCAGCTTGAAGAAGGGATCCCAGAGGGCCTCCACGACAACACTGAACTGATCCGACGGAAGCAGACCCAGCATGCCTGAAACAGTCCTCTTCATTGCATCCACAGTTTCAGGAGGGACATCTCTCTGGACTACACTTAGATCCAGAGGCTCTACATCTTTTATCAAGTTCCATAGTGAAGCTTCCTGCAATCAATACAATAGCGTCAGTATAATGAACAGTAGAGATACAACAATACACTAGGATTCAAAGAGGACAGGTCTATCTAGATAAGTTCTCCTGTGGAAGAAAGAACACAAGAATCTATTCTTCGCAGTGAAAGCTAAATGACTTCCTTACACTTGTCTGGAGACATCTCAATCTAGAGGTGATTAGTCAGATGCTCATAATTTCATTTTCAGCTGATATCCACATGTTTGGTAAATTTATGTCAAATACATAATTGTAGAATTTTACACAACAAAAGAACGGACACACGCTCCGCCGAGAACGGGAGGACCATCGGCGCTCACCTCGGGGAAGCCGTGGAGATGCCTCCCGCGGGCGTGGAGCTCGTCAGGCGACGCCGCCGAAGAGGCCGCCGCGACCACCACCCCGAGCCGCCTGCGCCGGACGCCGCCCGCCGCTACGGAGGCCGGTGGATGGAGACGGAACCGCCTCCCGGGCACGGATAAGGATGCCCCGTGCGGCGGCGCGCGGATGCCGGCGGAGATCGGCATGCGGGGACGGGCGGGCGGCCGTCGCCGGCGGCGGAGTATCTCACGAAGTTTGGTGCTTGGTTGGTGTTGGTGGTGCGGGCGAGCGCCTAGCTGGACCCAGGATAAGCGCCACGCTGGTGTCACTGGCGAGTGGGCCCGCGAGCGTAACTCGTGGACACGGTCTGACCTCCTCACGTTTGGCCTCGCGTGGACCGTCGCGTCACGTTCCGTCCCCGTGTGTCATTGACGTCTACTATGCTCAGCGTGCACCGCGCAGGACAGGTAAGAGCATCTCTAGTGGCTCGTCTATATGCCCGTCTAAAGCGATTTAGACGACCGTGGATAGAAAAAACCTTTCCAGTGGCTCGTCTAAATGGAGGTTTAAATTTAGACGTTCTCCCAAACCTGCTACCCATCGTCCATATATGGACGACGGTGCCACGGCCGTCCAAAGCAACTTCTTGCCCGGAAGCTCACTCCCGCGCCCATCCGGAGCAGTTGGAGACGTAGGACGCGGGGGCACTCGCGAGAGGTTGCTGTCCCTCTGCTCGCTGGCTCCATGTAATTTCATGTAGATTTGGCGAGAGGGAGAGAGAAATTGGACAAGAACAAGAGGGTGCTCGACCATGGTGCTTAGACGCACGCTAGATCCATCCGCCGGCAGACAATTTTTGCCGGATCTGGACGCAAAACAGTGTAGCCGGGCGTGGTCTCGTCTGGTCCTGTTGGGAAGGAGCAGCGGCAGGGGCATGGTAGAGGGCTGCAGCTACTCCGATGATGTTGAAGAGAGGAGGCTTGTCTCGTACTGAACTTGTTGTTGCTTGTGCATCGATACAGAATATAGAGATGGTGTGATGTACTACTGAATGTTGCTGAAACATTGCTTGTATCGCTGCATAATATATAAATATTTGCTTGTATTGATAATCATTTCGTTGTCTTGTTTGCTACTGAATATTGCTTCTAAATTTTGATGATAGTTATAAAAAAATACTAAAATATTGGAGAGAGGATGTAGACGTCCTACATATACACGTTCCGCTGAAAAACTAAGATCGTCTATATTCTCTCTCCTTTTAGACGGTCATCTATACGGACATATAGACGTTCAGATTTAGACGTTCCACTAGAGATGCTCTAACAGTCAGGTCAGCACATGGGTGCACAGGCATTTGCACGATTTTCTTCTTTAGCCCTCAAAAAGGTTTAACAAGGAGTACAAAATAGACCCGTGCACGAGCACACAACTATGTGCACATATTCAAACACATTAGGACATCTCTACCGAACGAACCCATTTCGAACATTGAAGATGTCTGAATCAATTTTTTTTTTCAAAATTCCACCGATCTATTGATAATCAATCAACAACAGTACAAAGAGTTTTAAAAGTAATAAAATTATAATTAGATCATTGAACCATCTAGCGCCGACTACAAACACTAGCACGAGCCGAAGACGCGCCGCCGTCCTTGCCCCTCCATCACCGGAGCGGGGCAAAACTTGTCGTTGTAGAGCTTGTTGCAGTAGAAAAACGGGAAGTCGTCATGCTAAGGCCCAAAAGAGCCAGCGCACTAGAGCAGCAATCATCGCTGAAGACGACAACCGTAGATCGAAAGAGACTGACCTGAAACCACACGGACGAATATGAAAAACGACCGGATCCAAAGAGATCGGCCGGACACTCGACCCCACGCGTCCTTCGTCAGCGCTAGATGCACCGCCGGAGCGAGGATAGAGCAGGAAGGACCTTATTCTGACTTCAGGACGTAGCCGCCGCCTCAACATCCTAACGAAGACATGAAAAAGTCTAAACGGAAACCCTCGCACCGACGAAAGGACATGGTCCGCCACGCCTCCAAGGCCCTAAGGCCACCGGAGACGGAGCAGACCGGCGGCGTCACCGGCGAGGGGGACGAAACCTAGATTGGTTTTAGTATGCCGCGGCCTCTAGGTTGGAAGGTCGGCATGAGACTACTCCCTCCGTTTCAGGGCTTAAGGCGTCCTCGTTTTGCGTGTTTTTCTTTGACCAAGAATTACTTTAAATACGTAAAGAGTTTTGGTATAAAACTAGTATCACCGGAAAGTATATTTCGATATAAATCCAACGGTACTAATTATGTACAATATAATCAAGATTTTGTTGATCAAACTTTGCTTTGGAAAACATATGCGTCTTAAGCCTTGAAACGTAGGTAGTAGAAAAGAAGCCATTTTGGTCCTTATTCATTTGGGTCAGGGTGGTCCCAGCGGGCTTATCCATTTTTTCCGTGAAATAGAAAACACAAATAAAAACCAAAATAAAATTAAAATTGTCAACACCCGGATTTTTAATCTCAGATGTCTGTTATGCCATATATCATAATCCCAGAATTACTATTTTTGCGAGACATAACAGATTGGATATCACAGTACATCATCCATTACAAATCGTACATAAGGTCTGTCGTAGTCGTGGCACGGCAGATGCCATGGGTAGGCTAAAGTATGGGGCCAATGGATGCTAGAGGGATCCGGGGAGGGAAGATGCAGTTGATTCTACACACAAAAGTCTAAGGCAAAGATCTTTATTTCTCCTTCCTTGGGCTACAAGTGCTCCTTGAGCTGCATACAAGGAAAAAGGAAGAACTTTACCAGCCTAACGGTACTAGAAATGAGCCGATCCCCCCTTCAGAGTCCATGCCAGTCCTTATAAAGGAGTGCCTTGGGCTCCTCTAGGGCTGACGTGGCAAGCATATTCGAGGAATATGCTTGTCCCAATGTAGTAGTTCGGTGCCCCCCTTTCCCTGTCGCTCCCCTAATGACGGCAAGGTTCCAGAGGGCCCCTCCTGTGCGCCTCGGGCTTCTGGACTATCACCTCCGTGACCTCCTTCTGCCTCTCTGTCGCTCTACGCCTTTGTCCCTAGCGCTTGGCTCCGCTCAGATTCTCCCTAGCTTACTGCTAGGGTTTGACTTTAGGCTTCTCCTTCTCCTGCAAGCTTCATATCATTCGGTCCCTCCTCACATAACTCGGATCGTCCTTTACCTGCATCAAGATCACTTGGGTTGACCCGGCCGACTTACGCAATATCTCGGCCGGGTAATGTCTTAGCGTAAATACACGGGTCTGTTGTGGCATCCCGCAAAACCACTACTAGAAAATCGCGTTGAATTTGTGCATTGCATCGTCATCATCATGCGTTGTTTGCATAAAACTATTGTCGCAAACCCCGTTTTATTTTTCTAAACGCCCCTCTTTATTTTTTCAAACATCAAAACCGGGTCCCCGGAGTATTTTGTTTTGGCCGCTATCGGTTTGCCAACGGCCCGTTTAACACAAATAAAATTTATATTATTTTTAGCGGGGGCAGTCGAACGGGCCGTTTCGACCCGTACGACCACCCCCAGATTAAAATATCGGTCCACCCCTGAAATCCCTAAGCTACCAGATAACCTACCCCAATCCTACCTAGCCCCCCCTCCACCTCACCCCCACCATTCACAGCTCGCCACATCACTTGGCCAATCCCCCCACCCAACCATCAACCGCCACGTCACCTACTCCCTCCACTCACCCTCCTCTCTCTTCTCCCCTGCCCCACACGCACACAGCAGCGCAGCACACACCCGCGCGCGCGCACACTCCGCCTGTACCCTGGGCCCCGCCCTGTCCCCCTGGCCCACCCGTGCGACCCGCTCCCCCGTCGCTCCTCTCGTCCTCACCCGCAGCAACCGCTCGCCCCTCTGCCTCGCTCCCCTCTTCCTCAGCGCCGGCCCGCTCCTCCCTCTCCGGCGCCGCCGGCTTCCTCTCCCCTCCGGCGCTGCGCCGCCTGCTCGCCCAGCGCCGCCCCCAGCACCTCCTCCTCTCCGCTCGCGCGCGCCCGCTCAAAAACCGCCGTCGCTGCTCCAGCGCTCCGCCGGCGAGCACCCTCCTCTCTGCGCCGCCTCGCCCTCAGCTCACCTCTCCGGCCGGACGCGCCCCTCCGGCTCCCCTGCCCCGCATCCCCGCCCTCCGGCTCTCCTCGCCAGGTCGCCGGCCCGCCTCCGCCGCTTTCCAGGTTCCTCCGCCCAGCCGCGCCCCGACGACGACGCGGCCCCGCGCGCCGCCGTCGGCCCCTCGTCCGCCTCGGCTCGCATCCCGCCTGCGCTGGCCCGGCTCGGCCCCGAGCTCGCCGGCCCATGTGCGTCCTCGCCATGCTGCCGCTGCCATCTTCCCTTCCCCGAGCTTGCCGGCCATGGCACCCCGCCGCGGTGTCCCTCGCCGTCGGCGCCCTCCTGCGCGTCAGCGCCGGCCCGCGGCCCCCTTCGCCTCACCGCCCTCTGCCTCGCCCCTCCCCTCCCTGTCCAGGACGTCTTGGCCAAGGTCCCTGCTTCGTTGCGTATGCGCCAGCGCCTCCTCCCCGATGCCTTCGCTGGGTGTTCTGCAGTTCGTCGATGCTACCCCGTTTCAGTAATGCAAGACGGTGATGTTGCCCGAGACCGACGTGGTGGACAAGACCTACATCCGGGCAAGTACCTGCCTAGGTGGCCGACGACAATACCATCACGATGCCAACCGAAGACCGTCGGTGCCGTTCCAAGGTCATCATCGACAAGCGGATCCCGAACCCGAGGCCAATAACCACATCTAGAACACCAAGTTTGTCGAGACCCTGAAGACCCGTTCCCGGAGGCGAAGTCCGGACCCGATGACCGCCAAGGTCTACCTCACGGACACCGAGAGCTTCCCCTGAACGCCACGACCGTCGACATGATCGAGACCCCGACGCCAACCAAGCCCTGCTTCCCGGTTGCGCCAAGACCCTAACCCCGGAGCCGAGAACGGAACCGTCGAACCCTGGACCCTGGACCATGTCGAACCCCGAACCCCGGAACCCCAAGATCGGCGAGACCCTAAATGTGTGACCCTTTTCCTCGAACCCTATTTTTTTTATAATAACAACTGGATTACATATTGAATTGTCATCTCGCATGCATATCTGTGGTTTGGGGGCCTTATGCCGATTCACCTAATAACTAAATATGGGGCCCATATGCGGGCAACTTCAGTCTCATATTGGCCTTATTTAAACATGTGTAGCGAACCGGTTCCATCTGTTGCATTGCTAAACAACACTTAATTTGCGGGGGTCCTTAACAACATGAACCACCTAACTAATTGTCGGGACCCCGGTTCCGCTTAATCTTGACCTAATTGCATCGCACCTTTGCCATGCCATGCATCATACATGCATCATGCCGATCTTCTGCCGTGTATTAAATATTGCATCCGGTGTTTCTTCTAGTGCTTTGGTTCTTCGCGGATAAGACCGTTGAGTTGATGTGAGCTCCGCCCCGATCTTCGGATGAACCTTTCGGCAATGTTTTCAGGCGAGCATCTCCCCCTTTCTACCTATCTTACTTTTATAGTATTTACTTCCCTCCTGTTGATCTATTGCTATCTGTGTTGCGATGCTCTAGTTTTCCGTACCCGTGATATTCCCTGCAGCCTCATATTGCCTTGGACACATCCTATTACCTGTTGTTTGGTAGATAGTTGGACTTGCGCGTCGTAGTCGCTTGCTCAAGTAATGTTGCGTGTTGTCAAATGCCACAGTTGTTGATGTATTGCCGCATGTTGTTGTTGGAGATGATTCTAGCTTTACTTATCGTCACTTTAATTTCTGTTTAACAACTAAAATTGAATAAGCAGAGGCATCGGTGGGTGATAGATAATATTTGGTTTTCCGAACGCCCACTTGTGTCCCGTAAGACCCCGAGTACTTGATTCCTGTTCCTTGATTTATCGCGCTATCCACATCCGGGAGGTATATGGGACCCCCCTCAGCCAGAGCTTGATTCCGTCTTATTTCTTGGGGCCACAAACTAGTTTGAGGTTTTATTACTATCCTGTACTTATGCCATGCTTTACTGCTTTATTTACGATTGTGCGAGGTACTGCACACTGTACTGTTTTGGAAGCGGAATGTTTACGCGGTATCGACAAGCCCAGCCACACTTTCGGGTTCCCAGTCGTTTACAGCCATTGTCGCAGACCTTGAGGCCGTCTCGGAGCTTGCCTACTCCGTTGCGGGTTCTACTTAAGGGGTGGCCCCCTGAAATATTTCTGAATCTTGTGATTGCTTTGTCGTGAAAGCCTCGTTGGGTTTTGAGTTGGTTTTTCCGAGGTTGATCGAGTGTGTGTTGCTATTGGTGCACCCCGGCCGGGTAAAACTTTCTGAAAGCCGTGTCCGCGGATATGGACGACTTGGAGCACAGTTTCTCGACCATAGACAAGCATAACTAAAGTTTACTGTTATAAATTTGACCTTATAATGACTAGTAATCAGCTTCACTATAACGGAATGGCTAATTAATATTGCCCACAATTGCTTGTTTGGTTGTCGCTTGCGACAATTGTATCTGACTAGTAAGTATTGCAACTACAACGGAATGGCTGAATAAAAGTACCAACAACTGCTGGGTTTTGGGTTTATCTCATGCTACATGTATCTGATTAGTAATTGTTGCAACTATAACGGAATGGTTAACTAAAAGTGCCCACTGCTTACTTTATCAGGATGATTATCTAAACCTGACTAGTAAAGTGCCGCAACTATAACTGGATAAGTAAAACTGCCAACTGTGTGAGTTCCTCGGTGGACTTCCTCGTTTGGTTTCGAGGGGGAAACACCAGGATGGGTTTGTTTGGTGTCAGTTTCAGGTTGGATCCGGATAGGTCATTCCCACCCCTCTCTGATAACCGCCAGTTGTATCGAGTCTCTATAGGTTGTTTAGTGCATGCTGCCGCTGCCGCTTCAGTCCACCATACCTATGTAGGCGAGGACCGCCGAATTCTAGCCTCGCCGTGTACTGGCCTCAGTACTGACGCTCCTTCTTTGTTTTTCTGCTTTGCCCTTTGCCGGCACCCCTTTTGTTGAGCAGGTTTTGAGATCGACGCCGTTAGCAGGGTTACCCTTCCGGCTTGGCCTGGGCAGGGTTATGGACGCCATTGGTTATTCTTCAGGGCTCTTAGCCCCATTTGCATCTTGTCCGTAGCTGGACGCTATATCGTTTCAAGGTGATTTGGATCTTTGTATATTATATCTGTATTCTTGACTCCTTGAGTCGCTGTTATATATATATCTGTTCTGTGGGTCCCATCGAGGACTGTTGTGTAATGTTATTACTTCGTTTTCCACCCGCACGAAAGTGCCTGGTGGGCACCTTTGAATCGTTTCTATGCGGGTTTGGCGAATTTTGCTCAAACTTGCATAGGTTCGATTCTGAGGGCGTTACAGAGTGGTATCAGAGCTCAGCAGTTGCGATACCCCACAAGTCCAGCCTGTAGGATAACCTAGCTAACGGCCGAAGTAGCGTGTCAAAACTATTTTTGAAAATCGGTTGGATAGTTCTGGTTAGGTCTGATTTTACTCCTTACCCCTCTGCTGTTCTACTCTTACCTCGACGTGTTTTGAATCTGCTCTTTTATCTTTTCTTCGAGTCCAGGATTTCTCGTGGTGGGGTTTCCGTCGTACCTTTAGGGTTTCGCTTCCTCCTTTGGTAACGGTGTTCTACCGTCCGGTGTTCAAGCTGCCTGATGAATCCGTCTACGGTGTTACCATTCTTTATTCCTTGTTTGATCCTTCCGGTGTTTTCTGACGCGACGACATCATCTATGCCAGATCCGATTCAGAGTCTGCATCATTCCTATGTTTCCGAACCTCGCTTGTCGAGATCTTCAGTCTGAATCCTGAGAGTTGGTTGCATAATCTATCTATTCGTGTACATAGTAATGCTTTGAGTGCGGGATGGAGTCGCGACCATACCACTACTCTTATCATTTGCTCTGTATATTGAATGGGGGATCGATGCAATTTTACTCCTTCCATGGAAGTTAGAGGTGGCCTTACCTTTAACTTCGTCCGTTGCTATCCGGAGTGCTCTCTCGACGATCAAGGACAACGACCTCTTGTTAGTGGTGTCGCGAGGATCTACACGAAGCGAGAAGACGCAGATCGCCGACCTTCCTTCCGGTACCATGAGGCGGATCTCGAGGGCGAGATCCCTTGTTAGTGGTGTCGAATTGTGGCATCCCGCAAAACCACTACTAGAAAATCGCGTTGAATTTGTGCATTGCATCGTCATCATCATGCGTTGTTTGCATAAAACTATTGTCGCAAACCCCGTTTTATTTTTCTAAACGCCCCTCTTTATTTTTTCAAACATCAAAACCGGGTCCCCGGAATATTTTGTTTTGGCCGCTATCGGTTTGCCAACGGCCCGTTTAACACAAATAAAATTTATATTATTTTTAGCGGGGGCAGTCGAACGGGCCGTTTCGACCCGTACGACCACCCCCAGATTAAAATATCGGTCCACCCCTGAAATCCCTAAGCTACCAGATAACCTACCCCAATCCTACCTAGCCCCCCCTCCACCTCACCCCCACCATTCACAGCTCGCCACATCACTTGGCCAATCCCCCCACCCAACCATCAACCGCCACGTCACCTACTCCCTCCACTCACCCTCCTCTCTCTTCTCCCCTGCCCCACACGCACACAGCAGCGCAGCACACACCCGCGCGCGCGCACACTCCGCCTGTACCCTGGGCCCCGCCCTGTCCCCCTGGCCCACCCGTGCGACCCGCTCCCCCGTCGCTCCTCTCGTCCTCACCCGCAGCAACCGCTCGCCCCTCTGCCTCGCTCCCCTCTTCCTCAGCGCCGGCCCGCTCCTCCCTCTCCGGCGCCGCCGGCTTCCTCTCCCCTCCGGCGCTGCGCCGCCTGCTCGCCCAGCGCCGCCCCCAGCACCTCCTCCTCTCCGCTCGCGCGCGCCCGCTCAAAAACCGCCGTCGCTGCTCCAGCGCTCCGCCGGCGAGCACCCTCCTCTCTGCGCCGCCTCGCCCTCAGCTCACCTCTCCGGCCGGACGCGCCCCTCCGGCTCCCCTGCCCCGCATCCCCGCCCTCCGGCTCTCCTCGCCAGGTCGCCGGCCCGCCTCCGCCGCTTTCCAGGTTCCTCCGCCCAGCCGCGCCCCGACGACGACGCGGCCCCGCGCGCCGCCGTCGGCCCCTCGTCCGCCTCGGCTCGCATCCCGCCTGCGCTGGCCCGGCTCGGCCCCGAGCTCGCCGGCCCATGTGCGTCCTCGCCATGCTGCCGCTGCCATCTTCCCTTCCCCGAGCTTGCCGGCCATGGCACCCCGCCGCGGTGTCCCTCGCCGCCGGCGCCCTCCTGCGCGTCAGCGCCGGCCCGCGGCCCCCTTCGCCTCACCGCCCTCTGCCTCGCCCCTCCCCTCCCTGTCCAGGACGTCTTGGCCAAGGTCCCTGCTTCGTTGCGTATGCGCCAGCGCCTCCTCCCCGATGCCTTCGCTGGGTGTTCTGCAGTTCGTCGATGCTACCCCGTTTCAGTAATGCAAGACGGTGATGTTGCCCGAGACCGACGTGGTGGACAAGACCTACATCCGGGCAAGTACCTGCCTAGGTGGCCGACGACAATACCATCACGATGCCAACCGAAGACCGTCGGTGCCGTTCCAAGGTCATCATCGACAAGCGGATCCCGAACCCGAGGCCAATAACCACATCTAGAACACCAAGTTTGTCGAGACCCTGAAGACCCGTTCCCGGAGGCGAAGTCCGGACCCGATGACCGCCAAGGTCTACCTCACGGACACCGAGAGCTTCCCCTGAACGCCACGACCGTCGACATGATCGAGACCCCGACGCCAACCAAGCCCTGCTTCCCGGTTGCGCCAAGACCCTAACCCCGGAGCCGAGAACGGAACCGTCGAACCCTGGACCCTGGACCCTGTCGAACCCCGAACCCCGGAACCCCAAGATCGGCGAGACCCTAAATGTGTGACCCTTTTCCTCGAACCCTATTTTTTTTATAATAACAACTGGATTACATATTGAATTGTCATCTCGCATGCATATCTGTGGTTTGGGGGCCTTATGCCGATTCACCTAATAACTAAATATGGGGCCCATATGCGGGCAACTTCAGTCTCATATTGGCCTTATTTAAACATGTGTAGCGAACCGGTTCCATCTGTTGCATTGCTAAACAACACTTAATTTGCGGGGGTCCTTAACAACATGAACCACCTAACTAATTGTCGGGACCCCGGTTCCGCTTAATCTTGACCTAATTGCATCGCACCTTTGCCATGCCATGCATCATACATGCATCATGCCGATCTTCTGCCGTGTATTAAATATTGCATCCGGTGTTTCTTCTAGTGCTTTGGTTCTTCGCGGATAAGACCGTTGAGTTGATGTGAGCTCCGCCCCGATCTTCGGATGAACCTTTCGGCAATGTTTTCAGGCGAGCATCTCCCCCTTTCTACCTATCTTACTTTTATAGTATTTACTTCCCTCCTGTTGATCTATTGCTATCTGTGTTGCGATGCTCTAGTTTTCCGTACCCGTGATATTCCCTGCAGCCTCATATTGCCTTGGACACATCCTATTACCTGTTGTTTGGTAGATAGTTGGACTTGCGCGTCGTAGTCGCTTGCTCAAGTAATGTTGCGTGTTGTCAAATGCCACAGTTGTTGATGTATTGCCGCATGTTGTTGTTGGAGATGATTCTAGCTTTACTTATCGTCACTTTAATTTCTGTTTAACAACTAAAATTGAATAAGCAGAGGCATCGGTGGGTGATAGATAATATTTGGTTTTCCGAACGCCCACTTGTGTCCCGTAAGACCCCGAGTACTTGATTCCTGTTCCTTGATTTATCGCGCTATCCACATCCGGGAGGTATATGGGACCCCCCTCAGCCAGAGCTTGATTCCGTCTTATTTCTTGGGGCCACAAACTAGTTTGAGGTTTTATTACTATCCTGTACTTATGCCATGCTTTACTGCTTTATTTACGATTGTGCGAGGTACTGCACACTGTACTGTTTTGGAAGCGGAATGTTTACGCGGTATCGACAAGCCCAGCCACACTTTCGGGTTCCCAGTCGTTTACAGCCATTGTCGCAGACCTTGAGGCCGTCTCGGAGCTTGCCTACTCCGTTGCGGGTTCTACTTAAGGGGTGGCCCCCTGAAATATTTCTGAATCTTGTGATTGCTTTGTCGTGAAAGCCTCGTTGGGTTTTGAGTTGGTTTTTCCGAGGTTGATCGAGTGTGTGTTGCTATTGGTGCACCCCGGCCGGGTAAAACTTTCTGAAAGCCGTGTCCGCGGATATGGACGACTTGGAGCACAGTTTCTCGACCATAGACAAGCATAACTAAAGTTTACTGTTATAAATTTGACCTTATAATGACTAGTAATCAGCTTCACTATAACGGAATGGCTAATTAATATTGCCCACAATTGCTTGTTTGGTTGTCGCTTGCGACAATTGTATCTGACTAGTAAGTATTGCAACTACAACGGAATGGCTGAATAAAAGTACCAACAACTGCTGGGTTTTGGGTTTATCTCATGCTACATGTATCTGATTAGTAATTGTTGCAACTATAACGGAATGGTTAACTAAAAGTGCCCACTGCTTACTTTATCAGGATGATTATCTAAACCTGACTAGTAAAGTGCCGCAACTATAACTGGATAAGTAAAACTGCCAACTGTGTGAGTTCCTCGGTGGACTTCCTCGTTTGGTTTCGAGGGGGAAACACCAGGATGGGTTTGTTTGGTGTCAGTTTCAGGTTGGATCCGGATAGGTCATTCCCACCCCTCTCTGATAACCGCCAGTTGTATCGAGTCTCTATAGGTTGTTTAGTGCATGCTGCCGCTGCCGCTTCAGTCCACCATACCTATGTAGGCGAGGACCGCCGAATTCTAGCCTCGCCGTGTACTGGCCTCAGTACTGACGCTCCTTCTTTGTTTTTCTGCTTTGCCCTTTGCCGGCACCCCTTTTGTTGAGCAGGTTTTGAGATCGACGCCGTTAGCAGGGTTACCCTTCCGGCTTGGCCTGGGCAGGGTTATGGACGCCATTGGTTATTCTTCAGGGCTCTTAGCCCCATTTGCATCTTGTCCGTAGCTGGACGCTATATCGTTTCAAGGTGATTTGGATCTTTGTATATTATATCTGTATTCTTGACTCCTTGAGTCGCTGTTATATATATATCTGTTCTGTGGGTCCCATCGAGGACTGTTGTGTAATGTTATTACTTCGTTTTCCACCCGCACGAAAGTGCCTGGTGGGCACCTTTGAATCGTTTCTATGCGGGTTTGGCGAATTTTGCTCAAACTTGCATAGGTTCGATTCTGAGGGCGTTACATCTGTCCTCTTCATGTCTCGGCCGACTTCTACGGGATTCGGCCGACCTAGGTTGTAACTCGGAAACCAGGCGGGGATTATACCCTCATCTTTCCCCGTCTTTACCCTATCCGGGGTTACCTCCCCAACATTAGTCCCCGAAGCTGGTGTGGCCCTGCCGATAACCTCGGCCGGGCCGTATCAGTTTCATCACATTCTTTATATATTGTTTCCGAGTTATCTCTCTCTCGTTCGAGGTACCCACGTTCCTTCTCTCGTACGCCTTGTCCTACGTGTCACCCCCATCATTGTTCCTCTAGTTTTCTGTTCCTCTACAGTATTTACTGACAGGCTACAGTTATCATTGTGCCTGTCGCGCCGGCGCTGCGACGCCTCGTGTGCCGCTTCCCTTGGGGATCGCGACCTCCTTTGCTACTGTGTGGCCCTTGGTGCGGTTCCACTTAAAGACGTGCGTTTGCGCCACGCCCACGATCTATACGGTCAACTGCCGCTCCCATGATCCCACTACCTCGCTTGTGGCTCGATTATAAAGAGGGGCGCGGTGTCTGAGAATTCACTTTTCCCCTTCTTGTTCGTCTGTGCCCTTCTTCTTCCTCTCGCTTCCGCGCCCTCTTGCAGCTCCGCCGCTGCGCGCTCATCAGAACTTCCAACGGCGAGGACTCCATCGTGTTGTTCTGTCCGCCGCGTCCGCGCTCGCCAGTTCCGGCGCCGTCGCTGGTAAGTTCTTTCCGGACGCGTTGCCTAGGTTTTATCCTAGATTTCTCTGTTTCAATCTTGTACTCGTGTGGCGGTTCCTCTGTTCCTCCGCCGCCGCTCCCGTGCAAAATCACGACGGGGCCTCGTAGCTCTAAATTTTCCTCCGCCGCCAGCTCTTCCTCCGTCGATCTTTCCGGCGAACCCATGTCTAGCTCCTTTAGTGGTGCTCTGGTAGAGGATGATGATGCTGGCTCTGGGCCCGAGCGAGGCTCGTGGCAAGGCTCCTCTGTTACCCGCCGCGAGATTGAGTGGCGTATCCGAACTCGGAGGATTCCCGCCGAGGTCTCCTGTCGCTTACCCGGCAGCGAGTCCTCTCCGGATGTTGGGGAGGGCGAGTATGTAGTTTTTATGTCGCACTTCGCGCGTGGCTTTGGTCTCCCTCTCAACGATTTTGCTAGAGATTTTCTCGACTACTTCGGCCTTCAGCCACATCATGTTCCTGCGAATGCCATCGCTTCTCTTTCTGCTTTTATCTCCGCCTCGGAGGGATACTTCGGTCTATGGCCGTCCGTGCACGTCTGGTCGAAGTTCTTCCAGATTCGTTCTAACGTAGTCCCTGACAAGTCTCTGCACCCTTCCGAGAAACTGCTTACTCAATGTGGGGCAGCGTCCATTACACCTCGGAGGAAATCCGTATTTCCTCGTGTCACCGGGTTAGAGTCGTGCAAGAAGTGGCACAAATCCTTCTTTTACGTCAAGAACAGAGGGACGGAGGACAAGATTCGGCTCCCTGCCTTCTCCATTGGTCCGCCTTCTAAGGTGAATTGGACTTACAATCCGAGGAAGAGTCATGCCTTGGCCGAGGCCTTTGAGATTCGGCTTAAAGAGCTGATCCGTGCCGGGTTATGCGGCGAAGACCTGATGGCTACCTTTATCAGTAGCCGAATCTGCCCATTCCAGAAGCGGACTCACAAACTGTGCTATATGAGCGGTCCTCTTGACCCTAACCGAGTCTCGACCGTGGAGCTGGACAATTATCTTATCTATAAGCGTGTCCGAGCTATCTTCAAGACGGAGATGCCTGAGGATTGGGCATGGGGATTGAAACCGTTCACCCACGATCGTCCGCCTCCCGAAGTAAGCTTAATCAATAACGCTCTGCTATTCAATTGTTTTTGTAACGATTTTCGCTAATTTTCTTTTTTCTTGTCTTGCAGAGGTTCGCAGAGCAGAAGAATGAGGATGTCGAAGTTCTGTTGCTTCCGTGGCCTGCGGACCGGAGCACCCCGGATACTGGTGAGCCGGACTCGGAAGAGTTCGTCTCTAAGTCGGATCCTGCCCCGGCTCGAGCTCGTGGCAAGACCTCGGCCCACGAGGAGGAAGGTGATTCGGACGAGGTCCAAGTTCTTGAGGTAGTTGCCGCAATGCCTATTTCTTATGCATTTCCGGCTTCTACTTTCCCAGCTAATCCGGCCGGTCAGGTTCACGACGCCAAGCCTATTGCTTCCCGACCTCCTGTTACCTCGGGGAAACGCGGGGCTTCCGCTAGTGCCTCAGAGGCGGTCCCCAAGAAACAAATGAAGAAATCTGCTCCGAATCCTCCCAGGCGTAAGGCCATGCCTGGGGTCGCAGGGTAAGTTTCTTTTGCTCGTATTTCTTGTTTTTCTCTTTCTGTTTTTCATCCTGACACCCTTTTTTCTTTCTTATTTTCGCAGCGCTCCGCTTTCTGTTAAGCCCAGCAGTCCGATTCGGCCGCCATCTCCTCCGCCCGTTGAAGATACTAGGATTCCCAGTCCTGCTCGTGCTGCCTCTCCTTCAGCTCCGAATCAGTCGCCCCCTCGTCGCGAAGTGCCTGAAAGTTCTTTTGTCGACATCGATTCCACTCGGCCCTCCGAGATTCCCGTCGAACCCGTTGCCCCCTCTGTGGGTCCGAGCGCCTCTACTGAACCTCTATCTGCCCCAGCAATCTCTACATCAACTCCAGCCCCGGCCGAAGAGGTCGCTATCTCGGTGCCTTCTGCGACCGTGTCTCCTGCTGCTCCTAAAGATACCGTTCCTATTACCGAGGTATCGGCTCCTGCTGATGCCTCTTCTAAGGCAAGGAAAACTGTTGCCACCAAGGCCCCCTCTTCCCAGAAAGGTCTTGTCGGCTCTTCTCAGTCGAGTATTGCCGACGTGCTACGCAAAGGAACTGCGCCTACCAAAGCCTCCGTTACCTCGGCTGCCAGCACCCAACTTGCTTAAAAGCCCTGCGGCCGCAGTGGTTACACAACATACTCGGGGTAAAGTCCTAACTCGGACAGCCAGTGGGAACAGTCTCGGCTCGCTGGTGGAGTACGCCAATAATTGGAATGCTACTGATCAGTTTGAGGGTAATCCAATCAGCCAGCCCTTTCAGCTTTCCGACATCAGCGGCCGTTTCGATCAAGCTGCCAAGTTCATCCTTGATACCAACAAGATGAATGAGGTAATTGCTGTCTTGCGGAGTTTTTAGATTAGTTGCCCGGATGTTACTATATGCTCTAGTCCCCGAAACTTGCAAGGAAATAACTTGTTATATGCTTGGAAGTTTAATGATGCTTTACTTAATCTAACTTCATCTCTAGAGTTCGAATTTATATCCGACTAGGTTTGTTTTATAGTTTGCTTGATTTTCGTTTTAGTTGATCTTGAAATATTCAGCCACCTATATTTGGGTTCAGTCTCACTTGCCTCGGATCTGCTTTAGTCTCGAATATCCAGCCACCTAGACCCGAGTTAAGTTTTGCTTGACTCGGATCTGGTTTAGCTTTAAATATCCAGCCACCTAGATCCGAGTTAAGTTTCTCTCGACTCGGATCTGGTTTAGCTTCGAATATCCAACCACCTAGATCTGAGTTAAGTTTCTCTTGACTCGGATCTGGTCTAGCTTTGAATATCCAGCCACCTAGATCCGAGTTAAGTTTCGCTTGATTCGGATCTGGTTTAGCTTCGAATATCCAGCCACCTAGATCCGAGTTAGGTTTCGCTTGACTCGGATCTGGTTTAGCTTTGATTATTCATTTATCGTTTTGCTCCATTATTCAGGTTGCACATGACCGGCGAACTGCCGAATTTCAGAGGTTGCTTTTTTCGCACCGCAAACTGGAGGAAAAGTATGAGAAAATCCTTCCTGTGGTAAAAAAGGCTGGTAAGTCGATAGTTCCTTTTCGTTATTCTCGATGTTCTTATTGATTTGTCCGCTATATGCCGGCTCACTTTTTTGGTGAACAGGTAATATTAATAACCTCAACATTCGTCTTGAGAAGAAAGTCAAGAGCTTGGAAGGTTAGTTTCCCTTTTATCTTAGACCTTTTCCCCTTTAACATGTGTGCTAAGCTTGTTTATTTCGTTTGGCTTTGGTAAAGCTGAGTTGCAAACCTTTGCAGCGTCTCACCAAGATTGCACGCCCATCCCTGACGTGATGTTGCATTTTTTAGAACAAAGCGCTGCTCATTCGGCACAGCTACAAGAAAAAGATGATGAAATAGCCCGCCTTCGAGCCGAGGTGGATACCCTTAAGCTCTCTCAGAAATCCGAACTAGAAAAGATCGACCAGGAATTTTCCGAGGAGAAGAATCGGCTAGCTTTGGAGATGCAGAAGAATAAAGAACTCCTCGAGGCTGCCGAACTGAAAACTCAGGGATTGAGCGAGGAAATTGCTCGTTTTGAGAAGAGCAAGGTCGATTGGGCCAAAGACCTTCAGATAATGATGAGTTACATTCATCGTAAGCTTCTTAGCACAGCCGAATTATATTTTTATCTTTGTCCCTGCTGCCACCTGACACGTTCGTGTTTTGCGCAGATCATTTTCCCGAAACTAAGCCCGTGAGTTCTAAAGCGGTTCTTGCAGCTCGTGTGCGCCGAGGTGTTCCTGTTGCCGCTGACTCGGAGTGTTCAATGGAGGATTTCCTGGTTGCTGTTGGTGCTGCAGTTGGTCCAATGAAGATTATGGGCCGGGATTTGGTGCAAGCAGCTATTCGAGCTTACCACGTTCTTTGGCCGAACACTTCTGGGACTCCTGATATCAACGAGGTCGAATTACTGGTGAAAAGACTGATGGCATCTGAGAGGCAACTAAGTCTCTGGAGAGAATCAGCCGGGCGCGCTGGCGCTGATATGGCCCTTAGTGTTATCATGTCATGGTATGAAGATATTTCTCTTGATATCCTGAGAAATTTGCGCACTGGTTCCCGTTGGGTTGAGGACCCCACTTTTGTTGCTCTTCGGCAAGCTCGTGCCTTCCAGCTTGTTGAGTATGCCTATGTGCATACCTGGAATGAAGGTCCGAGTTTCCTTCCAAACCCGGACGATGAGGTTATAGTTGAATATGCCTCGGATAACAATTCAGCTGAGCAAGGGGAGGGTGAGGATGACTCGGCCACATCTGGTAGCTCCAGTTCAAGTTCGGACAGTGACGGTGATGCGCGGTCCTCCTCCAAGGGTACTGGGCATTCAACTACACAAACTGATGCTCCTGAGCATCCTCAGGCTTCTGCTGAAGTTGCACCTGGGTCTACGGAGGGCGAGGCAACCTCGGCCGAGGCTCTCCTACTTCGGAGCATCCAGCGCCTGGCCAAGTTGCTGCCTCTTAAGTTATTCCTTATCACTGGCATGCCGGGCGTATGATGTACGTGCAACAATTTACCATTTCATGTATGACCTGAATTTCTTTTGCCGTGTACTGCTGCGACATATATGTTTGCAGTTGCTATAACTTTGTTTTAAGTGGGTTTTCATCTGAATTCTTGCTTTGGTGACCCGCTATTTCCTGTTTTTAGGATGTATCTTTGTCTTTGTTTTCTCGTGGTTTAGCCGAGTAATCTAGGTGTGAGCTTCGAATATCATACCACATTGCTCTGCTCTTATCGTGAGTTACTGCCTATTGCGCCGAAGTCTAATGTGTAGAGCAAATTTCAGAAATAATGTAAGACCGTTATTGAGGCGCTACCCAGGGTGTCGAGTTCTAATGCTCAACATAACACTGGGTAGCGTATGGCAGTTCCCGAGTCACTGCTCTGAGTGCCAAGGTTCAAATATATAATATGAAACTGAAATAACCTATGGCAGTCCCCGAGTCACTGTTCTGGGTGCCGAGGTGCAAATACATAACACGAAACTGATATAACATATGGCAGTCCCCGAGTCACTGTTCTGGGTGCCGAGGTTCAAATACATAAGATGATATTGAAATAATATATGGCAGTCCCCGAGTCACTGCTCTGGGTGCCGAGGTTCAAATACATAAGATGATATTGAAATAATATATGGCAGTCCCCGAGTCACTGCTCTGGGTGTCGAGGTTCAAATACATAAGATGATATTGAAATAATATATGGCAGTCCCCGAGACACTGCTCTGGGTGCCGAGGTTCAAATACATAACACGAAACTGAAATAACATATGGCAGTCCCCGAGTCGCTGCTCTGGATGCCGAGGTTTAATACATCATTGGTTCTTAACCACGAGATACTATGTTATGAGTAAAATGGACGAAGCAAAGCTACATTCCATGGCCACTTCGTTTCTTCGCCAGCTTTGTCTTCCTTGTTCCTTCCGGAGGATTGAGCGTCGATTAGATAATAAGCATCGTTATGCAATGCTTTGCTCACGATGAATGGTCCCTCCCATGGAGGTGACAGCTTGTGCATGCCGGCCGTGCGTTGTACCAGTCGGAGGACTAAATCCCCTTCTTTGAACACCCTTGGATTCACCTTCTTGCTGTGATATCGTCGCAAGTTCTGCTGATAAATATCTGATCGTGAAAGTGCCAGTTCTCTGGCTTCTTCTAGTAGGTCTACAGTATCTTGCCAAGCTATTTCATTCACCTCAGAGGTTGTATATTGAGTAACTCTTGGCGAGTCATGTATTATGTCGGCTGGAAGCACGTCCTCTTCCCCGTATACCAGAAAGAATGGTGTATAACCTGTCGATCTATTCGGGGTAGTCCTGAGGCTCCATAATACGGCTGGGAGTTCCTCAATCCAACATCCTGCCGACCTTTGCAGTGGTTCAATAAGTCGTGGTTTTATTCCTGACAATACTAGGCCATTATACCTTTCCACTTGCCCATTAGATGCTGGGTGAGCCACGGAGGCAACATCTAGTCTTATGTGTTTCTCTCTGCAAAATCTGGCGAAGGCTCCTTCTGCAAAGTTTGTGCCATTATCTGTAATAATATTGTGCGGATACCCATATCTTAAAATAATATCTTTGAGAAATTTCACTGTTGTGGGCCCATCGCATTTTTTATTGGTTTTACTTCAATCCATTTTGTGAACTTGTCCACCATAACCAATATGTGGGTCATTCCCCCTCGTGCTGGCTTAAATGGTCCCACCATATCTAAGCCCCATACAGAAAATGGCCAAGTGATGGGTATTGTTTTTAACTCGGCCGACGGCATATGTATTTTGGTTGCATATCTCTGACAACCATTGCATTTTTCAACCAACTCTTTGGCATCTTTCAGCGCCGTCGGCCAATAAAATCCATGTCTGAATGCTTTTTCTACCAAGGCACGAGATGAGGCATGGTGTCCACATTCTCCTTGATGTATATCTAGGAGGATCTCCTGGCCTTCTGCCGAACTCACACACTTTTGCAACACGCTTGTGACGCTTCTTTTATACAGCTCATTGTTTATGATCGTATAAGCTTTTGCTCTCCTTACAGTTTGTCTTGCTAATATTTCATTATTCGGCAACATCGCGTCTTTAAGGTAAAAGAATATGGGTTGCACCCATAGCGGTGTGACTTTGTCTGGTGTGATCTCACTGTCTATTTCCATGTTTCCTGCCGACATATCTACCTCGGCCTCCTCCATAATTGTGCTTACTTCAGCTGTCCTCTTCTTGGGGGGTTCCGAGTCATATTGCTGGTCTACTTCCATCGGCGTATTATCTTCTGCTGAATTTGCCGGAATAAAGATAGACTCGGATTCTGGTGATGGGATTATTGATGGTTTCCTGAGGTGTTCCAGGGCAATACCCAGGGGAATTGACTGCCGGGTTGATCTGAGTTTTGACAACGTGTCTGCGGCATCGTTTTCTGCCCGAGGTATGTGGTGAAATTCAAATCCTTCGAAGTATCCACTGATCTTTTGCACATGAAATATGTATAAAGCCATATTGGCATATAATGCATCCCAATTGCCTGAGACTTGCTGTACTATTAGATCTGAGTCCCCATAGCATAAGATTCGGCGTATGCCAATCTCTTTTGCTACTTTCAGTCCATGGACCAGTGCTTCATATTTGGCTACGTTGTTGGATGCGGCGAAATGTATTTGTAGCACATATTTCAGCTGATCTCTTTTAGGCGAGGTTAACACTATTCCTGCCCCTAGACCATTTCTTAATTTGGAACCATCGAAATGCATCATCCAATAATTTGGGTCTGGTAATGGTGGCTCATACTGCACTTCGGCCCAGTCTACGAAGAAGTCGGCGACCGCTTGAGATTTGATTGCATCTCTCCTATCAAATTGTGGAGCGTATGGTGACAACTCGATTGCCCATTTTGCTATTCGGCCACTTGCATCTTTGTTGCTCAATATGTCGGCTATGGGCGCTTCACAGATCACTTTGATGGGATGCTCTTCGAAGTAATGTTTAAGCTTTTTTGCCGACATATACACTCCATAAGCCATCTTCTGATAATGTGGGTAATTCTGCTTTGAAGTGGATAACACCTCACTTAAATAATATACCGGCCTCTGTACCGACTTATTATCTTCAAGTCGTTGTACTACAATTACAGCACTTACTACTCTGTTGGTAGCCGATATATAGAGCAACATAGGCTCTTTTGATAGTGGAGAAGCCAAAATGGGTGTTGTGACCAACATCTTTTTCAACTCATGGAATGCGCTGTCCGCTTGTGGAGTCCAAATGAATTTATCTGATTTCTTCATCAGCTGATATAGTGGTAGCGCCTTCTCTCCCAGCCGACATACAAACCGGCTGAGGGTTGTACATCATTTAAACATATTGGCAATTCCATTCTTTCTACTGCCTTTATCTTTGTTGGGTTAGCCTCTATACCTCGGCTAGATACAAGAAAACCGAGTAGTTTTCCTGCCGGCACGCCAAACGTGCATTTCTCCGGATTAAGCTTCATTCGAAACCTTCTCAGGTTCGCGAAAGTCTGCCGTATATCTTCTAGTAGCGTTTTGCTTTCCTTGGTTTTGATGACTACGTCATCTACATATACTTGTACATTTTTTCCTATCTGATCGTGTAGAAATTTTTGCATGCATCTCTGATATGTTGCTCCTGCGTTTCGCAGGCCGAATGGCATTGTGCGATAACAATAAGCCCCGTACGGGGTAATAAACGTAGTCTTTATTTGATCAGCCGGATTTAACGGTATCTGGTGGAAACCAGAATACGCGTCTACAAATGACAATAACTCACAACCGGCGGTCGAATCAATGACTTGGTCTATTCTAGGTAATGGAAAAGGATCTTTTGGACACGCCTTGTTCAGGTTCGTGTAATCGATGCACATTCGCCATACAATGGCTACATTGGGATCATCTTTCTTCTTTTCTACTAGCACCGGATTCGACAACTAATCCGGATACAGCACCTCCATGATGAACCCGGCTGCGAGGAGCCGAGCTATTTCATCCCCTATTATTTTTCTCCTGTCTTCGGTGAAGCGGCGGAGAGGTTGCTTCACCGGCCTTGCTCCTGGCCTTACATTCAAAGAGTGCTCAGCCAACTCCCTCGGAACACCTTGCAGATCCTAAGTTGACCATGCAAATATGTCCCGATTCTCACGGAGGAAGTTGGTGAGCTCGCTTTCCTATTTAGTGTCCAAGCCTGCACCAATAGTAACAGTACGCTCCGGGAATTGCTCATCTATCTGAAACTTCTTCGTTTCTTTAGTCGGCTGAAAAGAGACACTGCCATGCGGGTTGGCTAGTGCCGGCATGTTCATCTGTGCCGACTGAGTGAGGGCTGCTACTTCCTGAATCCTTCTTTTTTCTCTTGCTAAAACCAATGATTCGGCCAAATTTGATCCGGCAGAAGCACACTCCATTGACTTCTTGTAATCCCCTGCAACTGTTATCACTCCGTGTGGTCCGAGTAGCTTCATTTTCAGATAACTTATATGACAGTTGCTCATGAATTTGGCCAATGTTGGCCGTCCGAGTAAAGCATGATAGCAACTCTCTAGATCCACCACCTCAAACTCTAAGTTTTCTGATCTGCAGTTATCTCTTGTGCCAAATAACATATCCACTCGGACCTTGCCAATGGGTTTACATGAAAGCCCTGGCACTATCCCGTGGAATGTGGTCCTCGTGGATTGCAACATGTTCTGTGATATTCCGAGTTTATGCATGGTATCTTTGTACATGATGTTGATACTGCTTCCATTGTCAATGAGTACTTTTGAGAATTTCACATTGATGCTTGGTCCAACGAATGTCGGATCCAACACGAGTGCATATGATCCGGGATTCGGCATTACCCTCAGGTGATCCTTCATGCTCCAAGTTACTTCCTGATCCGACCAAGGCACATATCTTGGTATTGCCGGCATAACTGCATTTACTTCCATATGCCGGCGCTGCACACTCTGCTTGTCTTGTTGTTCCGTTGTGAACACACAATAAGACTGATGATGTTCTCTGTGATCATTGCGTTCAGTACTCTCCGGAGTTGTCCTTCCATCTTGGACTTGGTTCATCACTTGATGTACCGCGTCTCTCCGATCTGAGTTATCATACCTCGGGGGAGGGGGCGGTAACATCAGTTGCTGTGTATTTGCTCCAGTCAACTGTGGTTGATGCTGCTGATGTACTTGATGGGGTGCCTTAATACCTGCGGGGTTCCCCATTGCATTTTTCATCCATGCACATTGGCGGGTCGTATGATTGGCTGGCCTGGACGGGTTTGACGTGTGAAATTTGCACGGCTGATCTAACATAGATTCGAACGTGTATTTCGGCCTCTCCTGCCACTGTTTCTTTTGTTCTGGGGTCCACTGCATTTTTCCTTCATTCCTTGGTGTCCACTGCTGTGGACCATTCTTCTGCCGTTGAGTCGCTCCGTGACTCGGCGGATCTTGCGCTACTGCCGCCACATGGGCCGAATTATATCTATAATCCGGCCTTTCCTCTCTTCTTCTTCCTCTGAAATCACTGCGCCTGGATGACCCGGGCAAATCTCTCACATAGTGGTCCTGTTGCTCACGATGATCCGCCGACATTAATTCTGGTTGTGTTGGGTCTCCCAATGCGTAGGAGTCTGCTATTCTGATAGTTTCTGCCAGTGTGGTCGGCATATCTCTTTGCAGATGTTGCCACAGTACGCTGCCATAATGGCATCCTTGTGCGAACCAAGCTATTGCTTGTGATTCTATAACTCGTTCACATGAGTTTCTCAGGTTGCACCACCGAGTTAAAAACTCTCTATCTGTTTCATTCGGCCTCTGCTTGCACATGGCTAATTGTTGTGGCCTGTTTGACCTCTTGTATGTGCTGGTAAAGTTGCTGACAAACATTTCTTCAAAATCCAGCCAACAGTTGATACTGCCCGCTGGTAGGTTATTCAGCCATACCCTAGCTGGTCCTTCCAACATTTGTGGGACATATCGTACTGCCCATCGTAAGTTCCCACTCGCTATTTTCACAGCTGTGGCATAATCAATCAACCAGTCTTGTGGTTTGGTGCTCCCATTATATGTTTTCGTGCCTCTTGCTAGCTGGAAGTTTGGCACAGGTGGTTCTCCCATAATCCGTGGTCCAAAGCACGTCGGACCTGGTGGACCTTGTTCTTACAACAACTCGGACCGGTATAGCCGGTCTAGTTTTACTCTTGCATCATTCAACGGCAAATCTCTGTACAGAGCTCTGTCTTGTATTCCATAGTGGTTATTTCCACCATGGATGGCATATTCCATCTCAGAATAACCATCATTGTACCTTTCATTCACTTGATTGTAGCGAGCTGCCCTCGTTTCTCTTTCCTGCCGGGGTTCATATCTCGGTTGCGGGTTAAGTGGCAGTTCTCTCCTTACTTCAGCCGGGGTGTTGTTTTCATGATTGCCTCTTCCGGGCTCTCTTCTGTCGAGGTCTCCATTGCCTCGGCTTCCGCCGTCTTTCTCAATACGGCCAGGATTCTTCTCCCCACTATTACCTCGGCTCCCATTGCCTCTGTTCTCGTTTGCCTTCCCGGCCATTGCCGGATCATATGGAACAATCTGCTTGTTTCTCTTTCCTGAGGTTACTGCTTTGTCCCTTCGTGCATTATGTCTGGGCGAAGATGCTGCTGCCACGGACAAGGCAGGTGTTGCGCCTTCCGAGTGAACCATTCGCGAGGCCCCCGGCCTCGCCGGGTCTGCCTTGAGTATTTCTTCGTTTTGCTGGTTCGCAATGCGGACCAGCTCATTCACTCTTTCCTGTTTTTTCTGTCGGGCTTCCCCGGTCAACCCCTCTATTTCCAATGTTGCGGCGTTCCGCTCTTAGGTTCTTTGCCGGGGTACTGTACCTCGGCAAACCCAAGTCAACTGATTCCGCCCTATGAGCATCATGCTCTTTGTTGATATCATCCATGAGGTTCTCCCCCCTTAATCTTAATTCGTCCACCCGCTCGGGTGCGACATCAAGCTTATTAGCTTTGGCATATTCTCTCAGGGTCCTGTTCAGGGACTCCCGCAAGGCCGATACCTTTTTGGCCTCTACCAGCACCTTTTGCCTGGTTTCTTCTAACTCAGCCTGAGGATTTGCCGGATCAAGTATCGGCGCTACAGGTGTAGTCAAGTTTTATATGGTCGCCTGAAGAATGTTCTCTGTTCTTTCCAGAGGTGCCCCCTTACTCTTGGTGCCTTTGGAGTGGTGTCCTGCACCTCAGCTTGGTTGGTCACTGGAGGTATTACCTCGGTGGGTGGTGTCGTCTGCCTGGGCGCGATCTGCATGCCTGCGACGGGGTCTTTGGTTGGTCCGGCGCCCGTTACTCCTGCCTGTACTCCTGCTGCGACCATCACCTCGACGCTGCTCACCGGACGAGCTTCGTGCGGGCGCCTCGCAACGCTAAGGGGTGGCTCTCCTGCAACAACAACTTGGTGAGGATAAATGCCGGAGATGTCGATGCCGACGTAGACCTTGTGCCTGCCCAAGCTGATGAAGACACCATTGCGCGGGGGATCTCATGATCCAGTCTTAATACAATCATAGCAGCGGAATAACGTAATAATAACGGTAGCGTAGGCGAGACTCCATCTTTATGGTCATAGGCAATACTGACAATGGGAGATGATCCTAGTTGTCGTAACCTTCCTACTGTCCGTCCTCCTGATAGTCCTCTTCATAGTCTGGCCACGGGAATAGCCAGGGACAAATCCATGAGTACTCTTTAAGTACTTGCAAACTAATAATAACAAGTGAAGTGGGTTTTGAGTAGGAAATACTAAGCTCTTGGTTGTTTTGCAAAAGCCAAATTTATCTCTACTGAGTTCAGAAGCAAAGAAAGCTAGTTGAAAGTTTTATAACACCTAAGTGGGAACTTGAATTTCATATCACAGCCCTGTTGTGGTCAAGTCAAAGTCATGAATCATTTCACAAGTCATTTTGAAAACATCTGACGACGGAACAGTATGGCCACTCCAACTGTCCATAACCGCGGACGCGGCTATTCGAATAGTTTGACACTCTGCAGAGGTGGTACTGTCATGGTGGTGGCACGGCAGATGCCATGGGTAGGCTAAAGTATGGGGTCAATGGATGCTAGAGGGATCTGGGGAGGGAAGATGCAGTTGATTCTACACACAAAAGACTAAGGCAAAGATCTTTATTTCTCCTTCCTTGGGCTACAAGTGCTCCTTGAGTTGTATACAAGGAGAAAGGAAGAACTTTACCAGCCTAACGGTACTAAATGAGCCGATGCCCTCCTCAGGGTCCAAGCCTCCCCTTATAAAGGAGAGCCTTGGGCTCCTTTAGGGCTGACGTGGCAAGCATATTCGAGGAATATGCTTGTCCCAATATAGTAGTTTGGCGGCCTCCTTTCCCTGTCGCCCTTCTAATGACGGCAAGATTCTAGAGGGCCCCTCCTGCGTGCCTCGGGCTTCAGGACTGTCAGCTCCGTGACCGCCTTCTGCCCGTCTGTTGCTCTGCGCCTTTGTCCCTTGTGCTTGGCTCCGCTCAAATTCTCCCTAGCCTGCGGCTAGAGTTTGACTTTAGGCTTCTCCTTCTCCTGCAAGCTTCGTATCATTCGACCCTGCCTCGCGTAACTCGGCTTGTCCTTCACCTGCAGTAAGATTACTCGGGCTAACACGACCGACTTACTCAGTATCTCGGCCGGGTAATGCCTTGCCATTATCATAAGGGTCCTGCCCTTTCCTATCTCGGCCGACCTCTACAGGATTCGGCCGAATCAGACTATAACTCGGAAACTAGACGGGGAACACCCTTTCGTCTTTCCCCGTCTTTACCCTATCCGGGGTCACCTCCCCAACATTAGTCCCCAAAGCTGGTATGGCCCCGTCGACAACTTCGGTCAGGCCGTATCAGTTTCACGACTTTCGTTCTGCATTGTTTCCGAGTTATCTTTTTCTTGTTTGAGGTATCATCGTATCTTCTCGCGTACGCCTCGTCCTACGTGTCATACTCATCATTGTTTCTCTAGTTTTTTGTTCCTCTACAGTATTTACTGACAGGCTACAGTTACTACTGCGCCTGTCGCGTCGGCGCTGCGACGCCTCGCGTGCCGTTTCCGTTGGGGATCGTGACCTTCTTTTCCACCGTGTGGCCCTTGGTGCGGTTTCGCTTAGCGGCTTGCGGTCATGCGGCGCACACGATCTACACGGTTAACCGCCACACCCATGATCCCACTACCTCGCGGGCGGCTCGGTTATAAAGAGGGGAGCGGGGCTAGGAGATTCACTTTCCCCCTCCGCTCACCTGCGCCCTTCTCCTTCCTCTGGCCTCTGCGCCTGTTCGCGACTCCGCCGCCATGCGTTCATCTGGATCTCCGACGGCGAGGACCCCGCCGCACTGCTCCGTCTGCCTCGTCCCAGTTCGCTTGCTCCGGCGTCGTCGCCGGTGAGTTCTTCCGGTCCCATCGCCTAGGCTTTCCTCTAGACTCCTCTGTTTCCCTTTCGTTTTCGCGCGGCAGCTCCTTCACTGCTCCGCCGCTGTTTCCACGTAGAATCACGACGAGGCCGTGCAGTTCTAAGTTTCCCTCCGCCGCTAGTTCTTCCTCCATAAATTTCTCCGGCGACCCCATGTCGAGCTCTGTCAGCGGTGCCCTTATCGAGGATGACGATGCTGCCTCTAGGCCCGAGCGTGGCTCGTGGCAGGGCTCTTCTGTCACCCGTCGAGAGATTGAGTGGCTAATCCGAACTCGTCGGATTCCTGCCGGGGTAGCTTGTCGCTTACCCGGCAGCGAATCCTCTCCCGTTCTTAGGGAGGGCGAGTATGTAGTCTTCATGTCACATTTTGCTCGCGGGTTTGGTCTCCCCCTCAGTGATTTTGCTATGGAATTCCTCGATTACTTCGGCCTGCAGCCGCATCACCTGCCTGCTAACGCCATTGCCTCTCTTTCTGCCTTCATCTGTGCCTCGGAGGGATACTTCGGCCTATGGCCGTCTGTGCACGTTTGGTCAAAGTTTTTCCAGATTCGATCTAACGTGGTCCCAGACAAATCTCTTCATCCCTCCGAGAAGCTGCTTACCCAATGTGGTGCCGCGTCAATCACACCTCGGAGGAAATCTGAATTTCCTCACGTCGCAGGTTTAGAATCATGCAAAAAGTGGCATAATTCATTATTTTATGTCAAGAACTCTGGGAATGAGGATAGGATTCGGCTTCCTTCCTTTTCCATCAGCACCCCTTCCAAGCAGAACTGGACCTATAATCCTAAGAAGAGTCATGCTCTGGCCGAGGCTTTTGAGATTCGGCTAAAGGAACTGATCCGCTCCGGGCTACGCGGTGAGGATCTGATGACTACCTTCATCAGCAGCTGAATCTGCCCCTTCCCAGAAACGCACACACAAGCTCTGCTATATGAGCGGTCCTCTTGATCCCAACCGAGTCTCGACGGTGGAGCTGGAAAACTACCTCATCTTCAAACGTGTCCGGGCTATCTTTAAGATGGAGATGCTGGAGGACTGGGCCTGGGGGTTGAAGCCGTTCACCCACGAGCATCCCCCTCCCGATGTGAGTTTATGTCTTTGTGTTTTGCTTCCTAATCGCGTCCATGACTCTTTTTGCTAATTTTTCTCTTTCTTGTCCTGTAGAGGTTTGAGGAGCAGAAGACTGAGGACGCCGAGGTTTTGACACTCCCGTGGCCTGCGGATCGGAATACACCGGACAGTGGGGAGCCGGACTCAGAAGAGTTCGTTCCCAAGTCGGATCTCGCTCCGGCTCGCGCTCGCGGCAAGGCCCCGGCCCAGGAGGAGGAAGGTGATTCGGACGAGGTCCAAGTTCTAGAGGTAGTTGCCGCAATGCCAATTTCTTATGCATTTCCGGCTTCTATTTTATCAGCTAATCCGGCCGGTTAGGTTCACAACGTCGAGCCTCTTGCCTCCCGGCCTCCCGTTACTTCGGGGAAACGCAGAGCTCCAGCTGATGCCTCAGAAGCTGCTCCCAGGAAGCGAACGAAGAAGTCAGCCCAGCACCCTCCGAAGCGTAAAACTATGCCCGGGGTTACTGGGTGAGTTACTTTTGTTTGTATTTCTTGTTTCTCTCTTTCTCCCTTCTAACTTGACCTCTTCTGTCTTTGCAGGGCTCCTCTCTCTGTTAAGCCCAGCGGTCCCAGCATGACGAGTCGTACGACTCGGCCGCCTTCTCCTCCGCCTCCTGAGGATACCAGAGTTCCGAGTCCTGCTCGCGTTGCTTCTCCTCCTGCTCGGAATCAGACGCCACCTCGCCATGATGCGCCTGAGATTTCTCCTGTTGATGCCGATACATCTCGGCCCACAGATATTCCTACCGAACCTGCTGCCTCCTCCGTGAACCCCGATGTTTCTGTTGAGATTCCTCCGACCCCCGTGGTCTCTACTCTGACACCAACTCCAGCCGAGGATATCGATATCTCGGCGCCCTCTGCAACCGTAATTCCTCCAGCTCCCTAGGACGCTGCTCCAAGTGCCAAGGTATCGGCTCCTACTGACGCCTCTCCTAAGGCAAGAAAGGTCATTGTTACCAAACCTTTGCCCTCTCAGAAAGGACTTGCCAGCTCATCTCAGCCTACAATTGCTGATGCGCTGCGCAAGGGGGTTTCCTCTGCCAAGAGCACTATTACCCCGGCAGCTGATAGACAGCTTGCTCTTGACAAGAGTCCGGCGGCGGCGGTTGTTACCCAACATGTCCGAGGTAAAGTTCTGACTCGCACGGAGAGTGGGAACAGTCTCGGCTCGTTGGTCGAGTATGCGAACAATTGGAACACTACCGACCAGTTCGAGGGTAATCCCAGCAGCCAGCCGTTTCAACTCTCCGATATCAGCAGCCACCTACATCAGGCTGCCAAGATCGTTCTTGAAAGTGACAAGATGAATGAGGTAATTGTTTTTATGGGGTTTTGATTAGTTCTTCAGATGCTATTATATATACTCTAGTCCCCGAAGCTTGCAACCGAATAACTTGTTATTCGTTTGGAAGTTTTATGATGCTTTACTTAGTTCAGTTTTATCTTAGAGTTCGAACCTCCATCCAACTAGATTTGCATTAAATTCTGCTTGAGTTGGGTCTGTCTGAACCTTGAATATCCAGCCACCTAGGTCCGAGTTAAGTTTTGCTTGACTCGGATCTGTCGTAGCTTCGAATATCCAGCCACCTAGATCCGGGTTAAGTTTTGCTTGACTCGGATCTGTCTTAGCTTCGAATATCTAGCCACCTAGATCCGGGTTAAGGTTTTGCTTGACTCGGATCTGTCTTAGCTCTGAATATCCAGCCACCTAGATTCGGGTTAAGGGTTGCTTCACTCGGATCTGTCGTAGCTTCGAATATCCAGCCACCTAGATCCGGGTTAAGGTTTTGCTTGACTCGGATCTATCGTAGCTTCGAATATCCAGCCACCTAGATCCGGGTTAAGTTTTGCTTGACTCGGATCTGTCTTAGCTTCGAATATCCATTTACTATTTGCTTTATTGCTTAGGTTGCGCGTGACCGGCGGACCGCCGAATTCCAAAGGATGCTTTTTGCGCATAGAAAATTGCAAGAAAAGTACGAGAAGGTTATTCCTGTGGTGAAGAAAGCTGGTAAGTCGACAAACTCTTGCGTCATCTCCGAAGCTCTTATTGTTTTGTACATGAGATGTTGGCTCACTTTGTTGGTAAACAGGGAACATCAATAATCTTAACATCCGTCTTGAGAAGAAGGTCAAGGCCCTGGAAGGTTAGTTACTCTTTTGCTTTATATACTCCCCTTTGAAATGTGCACTAAGTTTCTTTTAACTCTTTTGGCTTTGGTAAAGCCGAGTTACAAACCTTTGCAGCATCTCACCAAGATTGCACGCCCATGCCTGATGTGATGCTGCATTTTTTAGAACAAAGCGCTACTCACTCGGCGCAGCTGAAGCATAAAGATGGCGAGATAGCTCGCTTGCGTGCCGAGGTGGAGTCCCTTAAGCTCTCTCAGAAGTCCGAATTAGAGAAGGTCGACCAGGAGTTCTCCGAGGAGAAAAATCGGCTAGCTCTGCAATTGCAGAAAAATAAAGAGCTCCTCGAGGCTGCCGAACTGAAGACACGGGGGATGAGCGAGGAGATCACTCGCTTTGAGAAGAGCAAGATTGGCTGGGCTAAAGATCTTCAGATAATGCTGAGCTATATTCATCGTAAGCTTCTGACCGCGACCGAGTTATCTTTTTCCCTTTCTTACTGCTGACTGATGCAGTCGTGTTTTGCGCAGACCATTTTCCAGAAGCTAAGCCCGTGAGCTCTAAAGCGGTGATTAGTGCTCGTGTGCGCCGAGGTGTTCCTGTTGATGCGGACTCGGAGTACTCGATGGAAGATTTCTTGGTTGCTGTTGGCGCTGCAGTTGGTCCGATGAAGATTATGGGCAGGGATTTGGTGCAGGCAGCTATCCGAGCCTACCATGTTCTCTGGCTGAATACTTCTGGGACTCCTAATATTGATGAGGTCAAATTGTTGGTGGAAAGATTAATGGCATCCGAGAGGCAGCTAAGTCTTTGGAGGGAATCAGCCGGACGAGTTGGTGCTGATATGGCTCTCACTGTCATCATGTCATGGTATGAAGATATTTCTCTTGATATTTTGAGAAATTTGCGCACTGGTTCCCGTTGGGTTGAGGACCCAGACTTTGTCGCTCTCCGGCAAGCTCGTGCCTTCCAGCTTGTTGAGTATGCTGACGTGCATAACTGGAATGAAGGTCCGAGTTTCCTTCCTAACCCGGAGGACGAGGTCGAAGTTGAGGATGCCTCGGATAACAACCCAGCTGAACAGGGAGAAGATGAGGGTGACTCGGCTACTTCTGGTGATTCCAGTTCGAGCTCAGATGGTAACGACGACGCGCGGTCCTCCTCCAAAGGTACTGGGCATTCCACTGCGCAAGCTGACGCTCCTCAGCAGCCTCGGGCTTCCTCCGAAGTCGCTCCTGGGTCTGTGGAGGGCGAGGCAACCTCGGCCGAAGTTCCACCTACCTCGGAGTGCCCAGCCCCTGACCAAGCGACTGCCTCTCCAGCTAAAAACCTCTAAGTCATTTCTTACCCCTAGTATGCCGGGCGTATGATGTACGTGGAACATTTGTCCGTCTTTTGTGCGGTATGAATTTCTTTTGCCGTGTGCCGCTGAGACATATATAGTTGTAATCGTTATTACTTTGTTTAACTGGTCTTGTTTCTCCGAATCCCTGCTTTGGCGGCCTTCAATTTCTTGAGACATATAAACTTTGCCACTTGACCACTATGGTTTGGACTGTTAATCTGGGTGTAAACCTTGAAGACCGTATTTGGGGGAGCGAAATAATATCACTCTGGGAGCCGAAGTTTGATACCCACTCTTGCGACAAAGGATAACCCATACTTAGAAATAACCTAGGGTAGTCCCCGAGCCACTGCTCAAGGCAACGAGGTTTAATATATAAACCAAACTTAGAAACAATATAGGACAGTCCCCGAGTCACTGCTCAAGGTGCCGAGGTTTAATATGTGTCAGTCCCCAAGCCATTTCTTTGGTGCCGAGGTCCAATACCTGAATCAAAATTAGAGACAATATGGGGTAGTCCCCGAGTCACTGCTCAAGGTGCCGGGGTTTAATACATAAACACTATTTAAAAACCATATAGTGCAGTCCCCGAGCCACTGCTCAAGGTGCCGAGGTTTGATACATAACATGAAATTAAAAACAACATGCGGCAGTCCCCGAGTCACTGCTCTGGACGCCGAGGTTTAATACATAAACCATACTTAAAAATAACATAGTGCAATCCCCGAGCCACTGCTCAAGGTGCCGAGGTTTGATACATAACATGAAATTTAAAAACAACATATGGTAGTCCCCGAGTCACTGCTCTGGACGCCGAGGTTCAATACATAGTTGGTGCTCCCTCCTGAAGCACCATTTTACAATATGTGATGGATGACTCCTACGAGTAAAATGGACGAAGTAAGGCTACGTTCCATGGTCTTTTCGATTCTTCGCCGGCTTTGTCTGCCCTGTTCTTTCCTGGTGATTGAGCATCGATTAGGTAATACGCATCATTGTGCAATGCTTTGCTCACAATGAATGGTCCTTCCCATGGAGGCGACAGCTTGTGCATACCGGCCGTGCGTTGCACCAGCCGGAGAACTAAATCTCCCTATTTGAACACTCTTGGATTCACCTTCTTGCTGTGATATCGTCGCAAGTCCTGCCGATAGATAGCTGATCTTGATAATGCCAGCTCTCTGGCTTCTTCTAGCAGACCGACATCATCTTGCCGAGCTACCTCATTTACTTCAGCGGTTGTATACTGGGTAACCCTTAGCGAGTCATATATTATGTCGGCTGGAAGCACAGCTTTTGCCCCATACACTAGAAAGAATGGTGTATAACCTGTTGATATGTTTGGGGTAGTCCTGAGGCTCCATAGTACTGCTGGTAGTTCCTCAATCCAACATCCTGCCAACCTTTGCAGCAGTTCGACGAGTCGTGGTTTTATTCCGGACAGTACTAGTCCATTAGATCTTTCTACTTGCCCATTGGACGCTGGGTGAGCCACAGAGGCGACACCTAGTCTTATGTGCTTTTCTTGATAGAATCTAGCGAAGGCTCCTTCTGCAAAGTTTGTACCGTTGTCTGTAATAACACTGTGTGGGTACCCATATCTTAAGATAATATCTTTGAGGAATTTCACTGCCGTGGGCCCATCACATTTCTTTATTGGTTTCACTTCAATCCATTTTGTGAACTTGTCCACCATGACTAATATGTGGGTCATCCCGCCTCGGGCCGGCTTAAATGGTCCCACCATATCTAAGCACCATACAGAAAATGGCCAAGTGATTGGTATCGTCTTTAACTCGGACGAAGGCATATGTATTTTGCTGGCATATCTTTGGCAACCATTACATTTTTCGACCAGTTCTTTGGCTTCTTTCAATGCTGTTGGCCAATAAAACCCATGCCTGAATGCTTTGGCCACTAAAGCTCGGGATGAGGCATGATGTACACATTCTCCTTGATGTATATCTAGGAGGATCTCCTGGCCTTCCGCCGAGCTCACACATCTCTGTAACACACTTGTGACACTTCTTTTATACAGTTCATTGTTTATGATTGTATAAGCTTTAGCTCTTCTCACTGTCTGTCTTGCCAGTATCTCGTTATTCGGCAAAATCGCATCTCTAAGGAAAGAGAATATGGGTTGCACCCATATAGGTGTGATTTTCTCTGGTGTGGTCTCACTATCTATTTCCATATATTCTGCCGACATAACTACCTCGGATTTCTCCATACTCATCCTTGCATCAGCTGGTTTTAATTTTGGAAATTCCGGGTTACATTGCTTGTCAATTTCCATCGGCACATTATCCTCTCTTGAATTTGCCGGAATAAAGATGGATTCGGACTCTGGAGACGGTGTTATTGATGGCTTCCTCATATGCTCTAGGGCGATACCTGGGGGAATTGACTGTCTGGTTGATCCGAGTTTTGACAATGTGTCTGCGGCGTTGTTTTCTGCCCGAGGTACATGATGAAATTCACATCCTTCGAAGTATCCACTGAGTTTTTGCACATGAAATCTATACAAAGCCATATTATCATCCAACGCATCCCAATTTCCTGAGACTTGCTGTACTACTAGATCTGAATCTCCATAGCACAAGATTCTGCGTATGCCAATCTCTTTTGCCACCTTTAATCCATGGACTAGTGCTTTATATTCGGCTACATTGTTTGACGCGGCAAAATGTATCTGCAGCACATATCTCAGCTGGTCTCTTTTTGGCGAGGTTAACACTATTCCTGCCCCCAAACCATTTCTTAGTTTAGAACCGTCAAAGTGCATCGTCCAATAATTCGGATCTGGTAATGGTGGCTCATATTGTACCTTGGCCCAATCTACGAAGAAGTCGGCCACAGCCTGAGATTTGATTGCATCTCTCCTATCGAATTGCGAAGCATAAGGTGACAATTCAATTTCCCATTTTGCTATTCAGCCACTCGCATCTTTGTTGCTCAATATGTCGGCTATGGGTGCTTCACAAATCACCTTGATGGGGTGCTCTTCGAAGTAATGTTTAAGTTTCTTTGCTAACATGTACACCCCATATGCCATCTTCTGATAATGTGGGTAATTTTGTTTTGAGGCTGGTAGTACCTCGCTTAGGTAATACACCGGCCTTTGTACTGATTTATCATCTTCAATTCGTTCCACCACAATCACAGCACTCACTACTCTGTTGGTGGCTGCTATGTAAAGTAACATAGGCTCTTTTGATAATGGAGAAGCCAAGACGGGTGCTATGACCAACATCTTTTTCAATTCATGAAATGCATTGTCTGGCTGTGGAGTCCAAATGAACTTATCTGATTTTTTCATCAGCTGATAAAGTGGTAGTGCTTTCTCTCCCAACCGACATACAAATCGGCTGAGCGAGGCTAAACAACCTGTGAACTTCTGTACGTCATTTAGACATCTTGGCAATTCCATCCTTTCTACTGCTTTTATCTTAGTTGGGTTGGCCTCTATACCTCGGCTAGATACAAGAAAACCGAGCAATTTTCCCGCTGGCACACCAAATGTGCATTTTTCCGGGTTAAGCTTCATTCGGAACCTTCTCAGGTTCATGAAAGTCTTCCGGATATCATCCAGTAGCATTTTGCTTTCTTTGGTTTTGATAACCACATCATCCACATATACTTGTACATTTTTCCCTATCTGGTCATGTAGACAATTTTGCATGCATCTCTGATACGTTGCTCCTGCGTTGCGCAGGCCGAATGGCATGGTGCGATAGCAATAAGCCCCGTATGGGGTAATAAATGCAGTCTTTATTTGATCGGCCGGATTTAACGGTATCTGGTGAAAACCAGAATACGCGTCTACAAATGATAATAGTTCACAACCAGCGGTCGAATCAATGACTTGGTATATTCTAGGTAAAGGAAAAGGATCTTTTGGACACGCCTTGTTCAGGTTCATGTAATCGATACACATTCGCCATACAATGGCTACATTTGGATCATCCTTCTTCTTTTCTACTAGCACCGGGTTTGATAGCCAATCCGGATACAACACCTCCATGATGAACCCGGTCGCAAGGAGCCGAGCTATTTCATCCCCTATTATTTTTCTCCTGTCTTCGAAGCGGCGGAGAGATTGCTTCACCGGCTGTAACACCCTCAGAATCGGACCTATGCAAGTTTGAGCAAAATTCGCCAAACCCGCATAGAAACGATTCAAAGGTGCCCACCAGGCACTTTCGTGCGGGTGGAAAACGAAGTAATAACATTACACAACAGTCCTCGATGGGACCCACAGAACAGATATATATACAAGCGACTCCATGAGTCAAGAATACAGATATTATGTACAAAGATCCAAATCACCTTGAAAATGATAGAGCGTACGACTACGGACAAGATGCAAATGGGGCTAAGAGCCCTGAAGAATAACCAATGGCGTCCATAACCCTGCCCAGGCCGAGCCGGAAGGGTAACCCTGCTAACGACGTCGATCTCAAAACCTGCTTAAACACAAGGGGTGCCGACAAAGGGCAAAGGAAAAAGAGGAGCGTCAGTACTGAGGCCAGTACACGGCGAGGCTAGAATTCGGCGGTCCTCGCCTACATAGGTATGGTGGACTGAAGCGGCAGCGACAGCATGCACTAAACAACCTATAGAGACTCGATACAACTGGCGGTGATCAGAGAGGGGTGAGGGTGACCTATCCGGATCCAACCTGAAGCTAACACCAAACAAACCCATCCTGGTGTTTCCCCCTCGAGACCAAACGAGGAAGTCAACCGAGGAACTCACACCGTTGGCAGTTTTATTTATTCAGTTATCGTTGCAGCATTTACTAGTCAGGTTTAAATAATCATCCTGATAAAATAAGCAGTGGGTCATTTTAGTTAACCATTCCGTTATAGTTGCAGCACTTACTAATCAGATACAATTAGCATGAGATAAACCCAATCCCAGCAGTTGTTGGTACTTTGATTTAGCCATTCCGTTGTAGTTGCAATACTTACTAGTCAGGTACAATGGTCGCAAGCGACACTCCAAACAAGCAATTGTGGGCAGTATTAATTAGCCATTCCATTATAGTGAAGCTGATTACTAGTCATTATAAAGTCAAATTTATAGCAATAAACTTTAGTTATGCTTGTCTATGGTCGAGATACTGTGCTCCAAGTCGTCCATAACCGCGGACACGGCTTTCAGAAAGTTTTAACCCGGCCGGGGTGCACAAATAGCAACACACACACGATCAACCTCGGAAAAACCAAATCAAAACCCAACGAGGTCTTCACGACAGAGCAATCACAAGATTCAGAAATATTTCAGGGGGCCACCCCTTAAAGTAGAACCCGCAACGAAGTTAGCCGACTTCGAGATGGACTTAAGGTTTGTGGGGCCGGCGGTAAACGACTGGGAACCCGAAAGTGTGGCTGGGCTTGTCGATACCACGTAAACGGGTCACAATTCCTAAACAGTACAGTGTGCTCCTCGCACAAATTAAATAAAGCAGTAGCATGGCATAAGTACAGGATCGTAAATAAAACCTCAAACTAGTTTGTGGCCCCAAGAAATAAGACGGAATCAAGCTCTGGCTAAGGGGGGCCCATACTCCCCATATGTGGATAGCGCGATAAATCAAGGAACAGGTATCAAGTACTCGGGGTCCTACGGGACACAAGTGGGCGTTCGGAAACCAAATATTATCTATCACCCACCGATGCCTCTGCTTACTTCAATTTTAGTTGTTAAACAGGAATTAAAGTGGATGGTAAGTAAAGCTATGATCATCTCCAACATCAACATGCGGCAATACATCAACAACTGTGGCACTTGACGACACGCAACAGCACTAGAGCAAGAGACTACGACGCGCAAGTCCAACTATCTACCAAACAACAGGGAATAGGGTGTGTCCAAGGCAATATACGGCTGCAAGGGATATCACGGGTACGGAAACTAAAGCATCGCAACACAAATAGCAATAGATCAACAGGAGGGGAATAAAGACTATAAAAGTAAGATAGGTAGAAAGGGGGAGATGCTCGCCTGAAAACATTGTCGAAGGTTCAACCGAAGATCGGGGCGAAGCTCACATCAACTCAACGGCCTTATCCGCGAAGAACCAAAACGCTAGAAGAAACACCGGATGCAATATTTAATACAATGGCAGAAGATCGGCATGATGCATGTATGATGCAGGGCATGGCAAAGATGCGATGCGATTAGGTCATATTAAGCGGAACCGGGGTCCCGACAATTAATTAGATGGTTCGAGTTATTTAGAACCCCGCAATTTAAATGTTGTTATAACAAGGCAAGATAAGATACCGGTTCGCTACACAAATTTAAATGAGGCCAATATGAGACTAGATTTGCCCGCATATGGGCCCCATATTTAATTATGAGGTGAATCGGCATAAGGCCCCCAAACCAATGATATGCATGCGAGATGAATGACAATTTAATATGCGACAAGGTTATATTTAGCATTTATAAAATAGGGCTCGGAAATGGGTCACACATTGAGGGGTCTCGACGATCTTGGGGTTCCGGGGTTCGGGGTCGGTCTCGGGGCCAGGGTTCGACGGAAACGGCGGGAGCGGAAACAAGACGGAGAACTTGTCGTCCAGGGTCTCGGTGTCCGGGGGGCGCACCGGATTCTTTCGAGTCGGTGCCGATCTTGATGTCGCGAAGGTCTTGTCAGGCCCCACGGGGTCGATCTTGCCGTTGCGAGGGTCTTGGCGGGTCCGCGCTTCGGATTCCGTGAGGGAGATCATGGCGTCGGTGAGGTCGATCTTGTCGGTTCCACGGTTTTAGTTGTCGGTGTCGGACTCGGGGGTGGCGTTGATGGTGTTGCGTGGCCCGATGGTTCCATGTAGGAGATTCCCGGGTCTCGACTCGTGTTGGCCTTGTCGTTAGCTGAACTGGGCATCGAGGCGGTCTCTTCTCGTGGCGTCCGAGGGTAGTACTTGGCGTTCCGGATCGGGTACTGGCACGCATGGTGAAGACGCCCAGGAGGTTGCCTCAGTGGTGGCAGCTTGGTACTGTTCACGTCTGGCTCTCGCAGAGGCTGTGCAGGGTCTGGCCGAAGGAGACGCTTGGGGCCGGCGATCGACGGTCGGTGCAGGGCGTGGTCAACAGGGGGAGGGCCCCACGACAAGGGAGGCAGGTCCGACGGCGACTGCCGGGCTCGAGGGCGGCCACCGGAGAGGGAGCAGGGCGAGGGCGACCGTGGCGGCGACGTCGGGGTCGGGGCGGAGCCGCAAGCGGCAGGCGGCGCCGGGGAACAGAGGACGAGGCGGGGCCGACACGGCGGCGCCGGTGAGGCAGAGCGGCGGGGCGTGCTCGGGACCGGGCCGGCGAGGGCGGCGGCAGAGGGTGGAGCAGGTGCGGCGCGGCAGGCGAGGGCGGTTCTGGGGGGAGGAGCGGCGCCGGCGGGCGCGCGGCGGCGGGGCGCACGGGACGGGGCGGCGAGAGCTTGCGGCGAGGTGAGGCGAGGGGGGGCCGGCAGGGGTGGTTGGAGGCGGGGCGGAGCTCGACGAGAGAGAGAGGGGCGGCGCAGGCGAGGCGGACACGCGGGCCGGCGGCGAGCTCGGAGGGGAAGCGGCCGCGGCTCGGAGGCGGGCCGGCGACAGAGCTCGTCCGCGCGGAGCGGCGTGGGAGGCGGTGGGAGGAGCGGCGCAGGGGAAGAGGGGGAGGCGGCGGGGAGGCGAGCGTGCGGGGAGGACGGTGCGGCGAGGTGGGGAGAGGAGGCGGAGGCGGTCGCCGGTGAGGGAGACGAAGGCAGCGGGCGCGGGCCGCTCGCGTGGGGAGGCTGGTGGGGGGCGGGTCCCGCGGAGTGGGTCCAGGGGCGCAGGCGGGGGCGGTTGGCTCGGGGGAGGGGTACCTGGGGAGGGTGCCAGGGGAGGTGGGCGGTGGCCAAGGCGCCAGGGGTGGGGCCCAGGGGTCTGCGGGGTCGGGCGGTCAGAGGCAGGCGGGGACTGGGGTGGGGAGCGCGTGGGACCCGCGGTGGGCCGCGCGTGCTGGGGGAGAGGAGGGGGCTGGGGGAGGTTTGACCAGGGGAGGATGGAGGAAGGGAGGCAGGCTGGTGCGGGCCCAGGTGGTCAGAGGGAGAGGATAGGAAAGAGGTGGGTGAGAGAGGGAGATGGGGGGAAAAAGGTGGCAGCGGTTTGGGGTGATGTGGCAGCTGGGGGTTGGCTGGAGAGGAGGGAAGGGTGAGGTGGCAGCCAGGGATTGGGTGGGGTGAGGTGGCCAAAGGGGTGTGGGTAGATTAGTTGGTAGCTGTAGGATTAATAGGGTGGGTTAGGTGGACCGATTTAAATCCTGGGGGTGGTCGTTCGGGTCAATCGCCCGTTCGACTGCCCCCCACAAAAATAATATAATTAAATTATTTATTCAACCAGCGCTTTAGCAATTCCGACAGCGGACAAAACAAAATAATCCGGGGACCCGGTTTTGATGTTTGAATAAAGAGTGGGCGTTTTAAAAAACAAAACGGGCTTTGCGAACATAGTTTTATGCAAACAATGCATGATGATGACGATGCAATGCACAAATTCAACGCGATTTTCTAGTAGTGGTTTTTGCGGGATGCCACAATTCGACACCACTAACAATGGATCTCGCCCTCGAGATCCGCCTCATGGTACCGGAAGGAAGGTCGGCGATCTGCGTCTTCTCGCTTCGTGTAGATTCTCGCGACACCACTAACAAGAGGTCGTTGTCCGTGATCGTCGAGAGAACACTCCGGGAACAACAGGGCGAAGGTAGAGGTATCAACAAATAAAGCCACCCCTAACTTCCGTGGACGGAGTAAAACTGCTGGATCCACTGATTCGATGTACAAGAGCGAATGATAAGAGTAGTCGGATGGTGATCAGTCCATCGCGCACCCAAACCATTACTCTGGACACGAATGGCGGATTATGCAACTAACTCTCGGATGCAGACTGAAGATCTCGACAAGCGAGGTTCGGAACAACGGAGTGATGCAGACTCTGCATCGGGTCTGGCGTAGATGATGTCGTCGCGTCGGAAAACATCGGAAGGCACAAACAAGGAATGAAGAATGGCACCACAGACAAAGGATTCCTCGGATAGCATGAAGACCAGATGTAGCAACACCGTTATCGAAGAAGGAAGCGAAACCCTGAAGGTACGACGGAAACCCAACCATGAGAAGTCCTGGACTCGAAGAAAGAGAAGAGAGCGGATTCAAAACACGTCGGGATAGGAGGAGAATAGCAGAGGGGTAAGAAGTAAAATCAGACCTAATCAGAACTACCCAACCGATTTTCCGAAAATAGTTTTGACACTCTACTTCGGCCGTTAGCTAAGTTATCCTACAGGCTGGACTTGTGGGGTATCGCAACTGCTGAGCTCTGATACCACTCTGTAACACCCTCAGAATCGGACCTATGCAAGTTTGAGGAAAATTCGCCAAACCCGCATAGAAACGATTCAAAGGTGCCCACCAGGCACTTTCGTGCGGGTGGAAAACGAAGTAATAACATTACACAACAGTCCTCGATGGGACCCACAGAACAGATATATATACAAGCGACTCCATGAGTCAAGAATACAGATATTATGTACATGTGGCATCCCGCAAAACCACTACTAGAAAATCGTGTTGAATTTGTGCATTGCATCGTCATCATCATGCATTGTTTGCATAAAACTATTTTCGCAAGCCCGTGTTGTTTTCTAAACGCCCCTATTTATTTTTCAAACATCAAAACCGGGTCCCCGGAATATTTTGTTTTGTCCGTTATCGGTTTGCAAAAACTTTGTTTGAAATAAATAAAATATTTAATTTATTTTAGCGGGGCAGTCGAACGGGCCGTAGCGACCCGAACGACCACCCCATATTTTTAAAAATCGGTCCGTCCCAAACCTGCCCCTCTAATTCCTAAAACCTACCCTTTTTCCTACCCAAACCCCTGGCCACCTCACTCCCTCCAATCCCCATGCGCCACCTCACCTCTCCCCTCCCCTCTACCAATCCCAGGCCGCCACGTGTCCAGCCCCCACTCCCCTCTCAGCCACACACACATCCCACCTGGCCAACCCGAACGCAGCACCACACACGCACTCGACGCGCGCCTGGCCGCGTTCACACTGCCGCGCCCACCGCCCCTGGGACCCTGTCCCGTCCCCACACACAGCCCCAGCCCCCTGTCCAGCCTTCCCCGCGTGGCCCACGGGTCCCACCACCCAGCACCCTGTTCATCTCCTTCCCCTGTGCTTCTTCCTTCCCCGCGCCAGGCTCCTCTCCCTCCCCTCTCCCCTGGCTCTCTCCAGCCCCTCCGCCTAGCCCCGCCGCCGGCGCTCCGCCTAGCCCCGCCGCCGGTTCCTCCACCTCCCCGCCCCAGCAAGCGCCTCGCCCCCAGGTCCGGCCAACCCCGCCGCCCCCAGAGCTACCTAGTGCGCCGCCGTCGGGCCCTGGGCCGCCCACCTCGCCGCGCCGGCCCCGTTGACCTCCGCCTCGGCTCCGTCCAGCCAGCCTCGCCTCTCCCCGCCTCCTGCACGCCCTTCCCCGTCGCCGGCTTCCCGAGCTCCGCCTCCGCCGCGCGAGTCCGGCCGCCGCCGCCCCGACAAGCACGCGTCCCCGCCACCCTGGCCTCCTCCAAGCAACCGCCCTCCGGCTTCCCCGACCCGCGTTTGGCCCTGGCCCGACCTCGCCGTCCGCCGGTGTGCACCCTCGCCGCTCGGGCCCCAGCAGCAGCGCGCCGTCGCCGTGCTTCTTCCGTGTCGCCGTCCCCGCGTACGAGCCCCGCCGGCCTCGCTTCCACATCGCCGTCGCTCTGACCTCACCGTCGTGCGCCGCGAGCCGCTGCGCGGAGAACCCCCCCCGCGTACAAGCACCACAGCTAGTTCCTGTCTCCGTGCAAGTAACGGACCGCATCAGCGAGGAGACATGGCGACGTGGCGGAAACGCTTGTTGACCAAGGCCAGAGCAAGAACCATATCCCGCGCGAGATTAAGATGTCAAGGCCTCCCTTCGACAAGACCTCCTTCGCGGACAATCGTAACAAGATCGGCCACACGGTACCCTGTCAAGTTCGACACCGGCCAGGGCGAAGTCCGGGCCCGATGACCACCAAAAACGCCCCGAGAACGACAAGTACCTCCCTCGCACGCCAAACCCGAACCGGAAGGACGCCAAGATCGCCACCTGTGCCACAAGTACCGCACCCCGGACGCCAAGTACTTCACCCCGAAGCCAAGACCGACTCGATGGCGCGGGCCCGACAAGATCCTCACGACAGTGAGACCGACCCCGTGGAAACCGACAAGACCGGCACAACGTCAAGAACGGCATCGACCGAAACAAACCCGATGCGCCCCGGCACGGAACCAAGTCCGGCTTTCCGGAACGCCAAGATCTTCGTAACGTCAAGACCGACAACATGACCCCAAGTCCCGCGCCCGGACGCGCCAAGATCTACCCCCGATATCCGAGCACGACCCCGGAGGCCGAGAACGATCCCGTCGAACCCCAGATCCGAACCTCGCCGAACTCGTCGAACCCTGGACCCCGAGACCAACCCCGAACCCCGGAACCCCAAGATCGTCGAGCCCCCTCTGATGTGTGACCCCTTTTCCTCGAACCCTATTTTATAACATATCAATTTGTTGCACATTTAATTGTCATTCTCGCATGCATAGCATTGGTTTGGGGGCCTTATGCCGATTCACCTAATAATTAAATATGGGGCCCATATGCGGCAAATCTAGCCTTATATTGGCCTCATTTAAACTTGTGTAGCGAACCCGTATTACTTTTTACCTTGTTAAACAACATTTAAATGGCGGGGTTTCTAAACAACTTGAACCACTTGATTAATTGTCGGGACCCCGGTTCCGCTTAATATGACCTAATTGCATCGCACCTCGCCATGCCATGCATCATACATGCATCATGCCGATCTTCTGCCATTTTATTAAATATTGCATCCGGTGTTTCTTCTAGTGATCTGGTTCTTCGCGGATAAGGCCGTTGAGTGGATGTGAGCTTCGACCCGATCTTCGGTTGAACCTTTCGACAATGTTTTCAGGCGAGCATCTCCCCTTTTCTACCTATCTTACTTTTATAGTATTTACTTCCCTCCTGTTGATCTATTGCTATCTGTGTTGTGATGCTCTAGTTTTCCGTACCCGTGATATTCCCTGCAGCCTCATATTGCCTTGGACACATCCTATTACCTGTTGTTTGGTAGATAGTTGGACTTGCGCGTCGTAGTCGCTTGCTCGAGTGCTGTTGTGTGTCGTCAAGTGCCACAGTTGTTGATGTATTGCCGCATGTTGATGTTGGAGATGATTCTAGCTTTACTTATCGTCACTTTAATTCTGTTTAACAACTAAAATTGAATAAGCAGAGGCATCGGTGGGTGATAGATAATATTTGGTTTTCCGAACGCCCACTTGTGTCCCGTAAGACCCCGAGTACTTGATACCTGTTCCTTGATTTATCGCACTATCCACATATGGGTGGATATGGGCCCCCCTTAGCCAGAGCTTGATTCCGTCTTATTTCTTGGGGCCACAAACTAGTTCGAGGCTTTATTACTATCCTGTACTTATGCCATGTTTTACTGCTTTATTTACGATTGTGCGAGGAGCACACTGTACTGTTTAGGAATTGTGACCCGTTTACGTGGTAGCGACAAGCCCAGCCACACTTTCGGGTTCCCAGTCGTTTACCGCCGGCCCCACAGACCTTGAGGCCGTCTCGGAGCTTGCCTACTCCGTTGCGGGTTCTACTCAAAGGGGTGGCCCCCTGAAACATTTCTGAATCTTGCGATTGCTCTGTCGTGAAGACCTCGTTGGGTTTTTTTGGTTTTTCCGAGGTTGATCGTGTGTGTGTTGCTATTTGTGCACCCCGGCCGGGTAAAACTTTCTGAAAGCCGTGTCCGCGGATATGGACGACTTGGAGCACAGTATCTCGATCATAGACAAGCATAACTAAAGTTTACTGCTATAAACTTGACTTATAATGACTAGTAATCAGCTTCACTATAATGGAATGGCTAATTAATACTGCCCACAATTGCTTGTTTGGTTGTCGCTTGCGACAATTGTATCTGACTAGTAAGTATTGCAACTACAACGGAATGGCTGATTAAAAGTACCAACAACTGCTGGGTTTTGGGATTATATCATGCTATCTGTATCTGATTAGTAATTGCCGCAACTATAACGGAATGATTAACTAAAAGTGCCCACTGCTTACTTTATCCGGACGATTATCTAAACCTGACTAGTAAAGTGCCGCAACTATAACCGAATAAGTAAAACTGCCAACTGTGTGAGTTCCTCGGTTGACTTCCTCGTTTGGTCTCGAGGGGGAAACACCAGGATGGGTTTGTTTGGTGTTAGTCTCAGGTTGGATCCGGATAGTTCATTCTTACCCCTCTCTGATAAGCGTCGGTGTATCGAGTCTCTATAGGTTGTTTAGCGCATGCTGCCGCTGCCGCTCAGACCACAATACCTTTGTAGGCGAGGACCGCCGAATTCTAGCCTCGCCGTGTACTGGCCTCAGTACTGACGCTCCTTCTTTGTTTTCTGCTTTGCCCTTTGTCGGCACCCCTTTTGTTAAGCAGGTTTTGAGATCGACGCCGTTAGCAGGGTTAACCTTCCGGCTTGGCCTGGGCAGGGTTATGGACGCCATTGGTTATTCTTCAGGGCTCTTAGCCCCATTTGCATCTTGTCCGTAGCTGGACGCTCTATCGTTTTCAAGGTGATTTGGATCTTTGTATATTATATCTGTATTCTTGACTCATGGAGTCGCTTATATATATATCTGTTCTGTGGGTCCCATCGAGGACTGTTGTGTGATGTTATTACTTCGTTTTCCACCCGCACGAAAGTGCTTGGTGGGCACCTTTGAATCGTTTCTATGCGGGTTTGGTGGATTTTCCCCAAACTTGCATAGGTCCGATTCTGAGGGTGTTACAGAGTGGTATCAGAGCTCAGCAGTTACGATACCCCACAAGTCCCGCCTGTAGGATAACCTAGCTAACGGCCGAAGTAGAGTGTCAAAACTATTTTTGCAAAATCGGTTGGATAGTTCTAATTAGGTCTGATTTTACTCCTTACCCCTCTGCTGTTCTCCTCTTACCTCGACGTGTTTTGAATCTGCTCTCTTATCTTTTCTTCGAGTCCAGGATTTCTCGTGGTTGGGTTCCGTCGTACCTTTAGGGTTTCGCTTCCTTCTTTGATAACGGTGCTCTTCCATCCGGTGTTCATGCTGCTTGAGGAATCCGTCTTCGGTGGTACCATTCTTTGTTCCTTGTTTGAGCCTTCCGGTGTTTTCCGACGCGACGACATCCTCTACGCCAGATCCGATGCAGGGACTGCATCACTCCTTTGATCCGAACCTCGCTTGTCGAGATCTTCAGTCTGAATCCGAGGGTTGGTTGCATAATCTGTCTATTCGTGTACAGGGTAATGCTTTGAGTGCGGGATGGAGTCGCGACCATACCACTACTCTTATCATTCGCTTCTGTACATTGAATGGTGGATCGATGCAATTTTACTCCTTCCGTTGAAGTTAGAGGTGGCCTTACCTTTAACTTCGTCCGTTGTTATCCGGAGTGCTCTCTTGACGAACGGGATCAACGACCTCTTGTTAGTGGTGTCGCGAGGATCTACACGAAGCGAGAAGACGCAGATCGCCGACCTTCCTTCCGGTACCATGAGGCGGATCTCGAGGGCGAGATCCATTGTTAGTGGTGTCGAATTGTGGCATCCCGCAAAACCACTACTAGAAAATCGTGTTGAATTTGTGCATTGCATCGTCATCATCATGCATTGTTTGCATAAAACTATTTTCGCAAGCCCGTGTTGTTTTCTAAACGCCCCTATTTATTTTTCAAACATCAAAACCGGGTCCCCGGAATATTTTGTTTTGTCCGTTATCGGTTTGCAAAAACTTTGTTTGAAATAAATAAAATATTTAATTTATTTTAGCGGGGCAGTCGAACGGGCCGTAGCGACCCGAACGACCACCCCATATTTTTAAAAATCGGTCCGTCCCAAACCTGCCCCTCTAATTCCTAAAACCTACCCTTTTTCCTACCCAAACCCCTGGCCACCTCACTCCCTCCAATCCCCATGCGCCACCTCACCTCTCCCCTCCCCTCTACCAATCCCAGGCCGCCACGTGTCCAGCCCCCACTCCCCTCTCAGCCACACACACATCCCACCTGGCCAACCCGAACGCAGCACCACACACGCACTCGACGCGCGCCTGGCCGCGTTCACACTGCCGCGCCCACCGCCCCTGGGACCCTGTCCCGTCCCCACACACAGCCCCAGCCCCCTGTCCAGCCTTCCCCGCGTGGCCCACGGGTCCCACCACCCAGCACCCTGTTCATCTCCTTCCCCTGTGCTTCTTCCTTCCCCGCGCCAGGCTCCTCTCCCTCCCCTCTCCCCTGGCTCTCTCCAGCCCCTCCGCCTAGCCCCGCCGCCGGCGCTCCGCCTAGCCCCGCCGCCGGTTCCTCCACCTCCCCGCCCCAGCAAGCGCCTCGCCCCCAGGTCCGGCCAACCCCGCCGCCCCCAGAGCTACCTAGTGCGCCGCCGTCGGGCCCTGGGCCGCCCACCTCGCCGCGCCGGCCCCGTTGACCTCCGCCTCGGCTCCGTCCAGCCAGCCTCGCCTCTCCCCGCCTCCTGCACGCCCTTCCCCGTCGCCGGCTTCCCGAGCTCCGCCTCCGCCGCGCGAGTCCGGCCGCCGCCGCCCCGACAAGCACGCGTCCCCGCCACCCTGGCCTCCTCCAAGCAACCGCCCTCCGGCTTCCCCGACCCGCGTTTGGCCCTGGCCCGACCTCGCCGTCCGCCGGTGTGCACCCTCGCCGCTCGGGCCCCAGCAGCAGCGCGCCGTCGCCGTGCTTCTTCCGTGTCGCCGTCCCCGCGTACGAGCCCCGCCGGCCTCGCTTCCACATCGCCGTCGCTCTGACCTCACCGTCGTGCGCCGCGAGCCGCTGCGCGGAGAACCCCCCCCGCGTACAAGCACCACAGCTAGTTCCTGTCTCCGTGCAAGTAACGGACCGCATCAGCGAGGAGACATGGCGACGTGGCGGAAACGCTTGTTGACCAAGGCCAGAGCAAGAACCATATCCCGCGCGAGATTAAGATGTCAAGGCCTCCCTTCGACAAGACCTCCTTCGCGGACAATCGTAACAAGATCGGCCACACGGTACCCTGTCAAGTTCGACACCGGCCAGGGCGAAGTCCGGGCCCGATGACCACCAAAAACGCCCCGAGAACGACAAGTACCTCCCTCGCACGCCAAACCCGAACCGGAAGGACGCCAAGATCGCCACCTGTGCCACAAGTACCGCACCCCGGACGCCAAGTACTTCACCCCGAAGCCAAGACCGACTCGATGGCGCGGGCCCGACAAGATCCTCACGACAGTGAGACCGACCCCGTGGAAACCGACAAGACCGGCACAACGTCAAGAACGGCATCGACCGAAACAAACCCGATGCGCCCCGGCACGGAACCAAGTCCGGCTTTCCGGAACGCCAAGATCTTCGTAACGTCAAGACCGACAACATGACCCCAAGTCCCGCGCCCGGACGCGCCAAGATCTACCCCCGATATCCGAGCACGACCCCGGAGGCCGAGAACGATCCCGTCGAACCCCAGATCCGAACCTCGCCGAACTCGTCGAACCCTGGACCCCGAGACCAACCCCGAACCCCGGAACCCCAAGATCGTCGAGCCCCCTCTGATGTGTGACCCCTTTTCCTCGAACCCTATTTTATAACATATCAATTTGTTGCACATTTAATTGTCATTCTCGCATGCATAGCATTGGTTTGGGGGCCTTATGCCGATTCACCTAATAATTAAATATGGGGCCCATATGCGGCAAATCTAGCCTTATATTGGCCTCATTTAAACTTGTGTAGCGAACCCGTATTACTTTTTACCTTGTTAAACAACATTTAAATGGCGGGGTTTCTAAACAACTTGAACCACTTGATTAATTGTCGGGACCCCGGTTCCGCTTAATATGACCTAATTGCATCGCACCTCGCCATGCCATGCATCATACATGCATCATGCCGATCTTCTGCCATTTTATTAAATATTGCATCCGGTGTTTCTTCTAGTGATCTGGTTCTTCGCGGATAAGGCCGTTGAGTGGATGTGAGCTTCGACCCGATCTTCGGTTGAACCTTTCGACAATGTTTTCAGGCGAGCATCTCCCCTTTTCTACCTATCTTACTTTTATAGTATTTACTTCCCTCCTGTTGATCTATTGCTATCTGTGTTGCGATGCTCTAGTTTTCCGTACCCGTGATATTCCCTGCAGCCTCATATTGCCTTGGACACATCCTATTACCTGTTGTTTGGTAGATAGTTGGACTTGCGCGTCGTAGTCGCTTGCTCGAGTGCTGTTGTGTGTCGTCAAGTGCCACAGTTGTTGATGTATTGCCGCATGTTGATGTTGGAGATGATTCTAGCTTTACTTATCGTCACTTTAATTCTGTTTAACAACTAAAATTGAATAAGCAGAGGCATCGGTGGGTGATAGATAATATTTGGTTTTCCGAACGCCCACTTGTGTCCCGTAAGACCCCGAGTACTTGATACCTGTTCCTTGATTTATCGCACTATCCACATATGGGTGGATATGGGCCCCCCTTAGCCAGAGCTTGATTCCGTCTTATTTCTTGGGGCCACAAACTAGTTCGAGGCTTTATTACTATCCTGTACTTATGCCATGTTTTACTGCTTTATTTACGATTGTGCGAGGAGCACACTGTACTGTTTAGGAATTGTGACCCGTTTACGTGGTAGCGACAAGCCCAGCCACACTTTCGGGTTCCCAGTCGTTTACCGCCGGCCCCACAGACCTTGAGGCCGTCTCGGAGCTTGCCTACTCCGTTGCGGGTTCTACTCAAAGGGGTGGCCCCCTGAAACATTTCTGAATCTTGCGATTGCTCTGTCGTGAAGACCTCGTTGGGTTTTTATTTGGTTTTTCCGAGGTTGATCGTGTGTGTGTTGCTATTTGTGCACCCCGGCCGGGTAAAACTTTCTGAAAGCCGTGTCCGCGGATATGGACGACTTGGAGCACAGTATCTCGATCATAGACAAGCATAACTAAAGTTTACTGCTATAAACTTGACTTATAATGACTAGTAATCAGCTTCACTATAATGGAATGGCTAATTAATACTGCCCACAATTGCTTGTTTGGTTGTCGCTTGCGACAATTGTATCTGACTAGTAAGTATTGCAACTACAACGGAATGGCTGATTAAAAGTACCAACAACTGCTGGGTTTTGGGATTATATCATGCTATCTGTATCTGATTAGTAATTGCCGCAACTATAACGGAATGATTAACTAAAAGTGCCCACTGCTTACTTTATCCGGACGATTATCTAAACCTGACTAGTAAAGTGCCGCAACTATAACCGAATAAGTAAAACTGCCAACTGTGTGAGTTCCTCGGTTGACTTCCTCGTTTGGTCTCGAGGGGGAAACACCAGGATGGGTTTGTTTGGTGTTAGTCTCAGGTTGGATCCGGATAGTTCATTCTTACCCCTCTCTGATAAGCGTCGGTGTATCGAGTCTCTATAGGTTGTTTAGCGCATGCTGCCGCTGCCGCTCAGACCACCATACCTTTGTAGGCGAGGACCGCCGAATTCTAGCCTCGCCGTGTACTGGCCTCAGTACTGACGCTCCTTCTTTGTTTTCTGCTTTGCCCTTTGTCGGCACCCCTTTTGTTAAGCAGGTTTTGAGATCGACGCCGTTAGCAGGGTTAACCTTCCGGCTTGGCCTGGGCAGGGTTATGGACGCCATTGGTTATTCTTCAGGGCTCTTAGCCCCATTTGCATCTTGTCCGTAGCTGGACGCTCTATCGTTTTCAAGGTGATTTGGATCTTTGTATATTATATCTGTATTCTTGACTCATGGAGTCGCTTATATATATATCTGTTCTGTGGGTCCCATCGAGGACTGTTGTGTGATGTTATTACTTCGTTTTCCACCCGCACGAAAGTGCTTGGTGGGCACCTTTGAATCGTTTCTATGCGGGTTTGGTGGATTTTCCCCAAACTTGCATAGGTCCGATTCTGAGGGTGTTACAGTACAAAGATCCAAATCACCTTGAAAATGATAGAGCGTACGACTACGGACAAGATGCAAATGGGGCTAAGAGCCCTGAAGAATAACCAATGGCGTCAATAACCCTGCCCAGGACGAGCCGGAAGGGTAACCCTGCTAACGACGTCGATCTCAAAACCTGCTTAAACACAAGGGGTGCCGACAAAGGGCAAAGGAAAAAGAGGAGCGTCAGTACTGAGGCCAGTACACGGCGAGGCTAGAATTCGGCGGTCCTCGCCTACATAGGTATGGTGGACTGAAGCGGCAGCGGCAGCATGCACTAAACAACCTATAGAGACTCGATACAACTGGCGGTGATCAGAGAGGGGTGAGGGTGACCTATCCGGATCCAACCTGAAGCTAACACCAAACAAACCCATCCTGGTGTTTCCCCCTCGAGACCAAATGAGGAAGTCAACCGAGGAACTCACACCGTTGGCAGTTTTATTTATTCAGTTATCGTTGCAGCATTTACTAGTCAGGTTTAAATAATCATCCTGATAAAATAAGCAGTGGGTCATTTTAGTTAACCATTCCGTTATAGTTGCAGCACTTACTAATCAGATACAATTAGCATGAGATAAACCCAATCCCAGCAGTTGTTGGTACTTTGATTTAGCCATTCCGTTGTAGTTGCAATACTTACTAGTCAGGTACAATGGTCGCAAGCGACACTCCAAACAAGCAATTGTGGGCAGTATTAATTAGCCATTCCATTATAGTGAAGCTGATTACTAGTCATTATAAAGTCAAATTTATAGCAATAAACTTTAGTTATGCTTGTCTATGGTCGAGATACTGTTCTCCAAGTCGTCCATAACCGCGGACACGGCTTTCAGAAAGTTTTAACCCGGCCGGGGTGCACAAATAGCAACACACACACGATCAACCTCGGAAAAACCAAATCAAAACCCAACGAGGTCTTCACGACAGAGCAATCACAAGATTCAGAAATATTTCAGGGGGCCACCCCTTAAAGTAGAACCCGCAACGAAGTTAGCTGACTTCGAGACGGACTTAAGGTTTGTGGGGCCGGCGGTAAACGACTGGGAACCCGAAAATGTGGCTGGGCTTGTCGATACCACGTAAACGGGTCACAATTCCTAAACAGTACAGTGTGCTCCTCGCACAAATTAAATAAAGCAGTAGCATGGCATAAGTACAGGATCGTAAATAAAACCTCAAACTAGTTTGTGGCCCCAAGAAATAAGACGGAATCAAGCTCTGGCTAAGGGGGGCCCATACTCCCCATATGTGGATAGCGCGATAAATCAAGGAACAGGTATCAAGTACTCGGGGTCCTACGGGACACAAGTGGGCGTTCGGAAACCAAATATTATCTATCACCCACCGATGCCTCTGCTTACTTCAATTTTAGTTGTTAAACAGGAATTAAAGTGGATGGTAAGTAAAGCTATGATCATCTCCAACATCAACATGCGGCAATACATCAACAACTGTGGCACTTGACGACACGCAACAGCACTAGAGCAAGAGACTACGACGCGCAAGTCCAACTATCTACCAAACAACAGGGAATAGGGTGTGTCCAAGGCAATATACGGCTGCAAGGGATATCACGGGTACGGAAACTAAAGCATCGCAACACAAATAGCAATAGATCAACAGGAGGGGAATAAAGACTATAAAAGTAAGATAGGTAGAAAGGGAGAGATGCTCGCCTGAAAACATTGTCGAAGGTTCAACCGAAGATCGGGGCGAAGCTCACATCAACTCAACGGCCTTATCCGCGAAGAACCAAAACGCTAGAAGAAACACCGGATGCAATATTTAATACAACGGCAGAAGATCGGCATGATGCATGTATGATGCAGGGCATGGCAAAGATGCGATGCGATTAGGTCATATTAAGCGGAACCGGGATCCCGACAATTAATTAGATGGTTCGAGTTATTTAGAACCCCGCAATTTAAATGTTGTTATAACAAGGCAAGATAAGATACCGGTTCGCTACACAAATTTAAATGAGGCCAATATGAGACTAGATTTGCCCGCATATGGGCCCCATATTTAATTATGAGGTGAATCGGCATAAGGCCCCCAAACCAATGATATGCATGCGAGATGAATGACAATTTAATATGCGACAAGGTTATATTTAGCATTTATAAAATAGGGCTCGGAAATGGGTCACACATTGAGGGGTCTCGACGATCTTGGGGTTCCGGGGTTCGGGGTCGGTCTCGGGGCCAGGGTTCGACGGAAACGGCGGGAGCGGAAACAAGACGGAGAACTTGTCGTCCAGGGTCTCGGTGTCCGGGGGGCGCACCGGATTCTTTCGAGTCGGTGCCGATCTTGTTGTCGCGAAGGTCTTGTCGGGCCCCACGGGGTCGATCTTGCCGTTGCGAGGGTCTTGGCGGGTCCGCGCTTCGGATTCCGTGAGGGAGATCATGGCGTCGGTGAGGTCGATCTTGTCGGTTCCACGGTTTTAGTTGTCGGTGTCGGACTCGGGGGTGGCGTTGATGGTGTTGCGTGGCCCGATGGTTCCATGTAGGAGATTCCCGGGTCTCGACTCGTGTTGGCCTTGTCGTTAGCTGAACTGGGCATCGAGGCGGTCTCTTCTCGTGGCGTCCGAGGGTAGTACTTGGCGTTCCGGATCGGGTACTGGCACGCATGGTGAAGACGCCCAGGAGGTTGCCTCAGTGGTGGCAGCTTGGTACTGTTCACGTCTGGCTCTCGCAGAGGCTGTGCAGGGTCTGGCCGAAGGAGACGCTTGGGGCCGGCGATCGACGGTCGGTGCAGGGCGTGGTCAACAGGGGGAGGGCCCCACGACAAGGGAGGCAGGTCCGACGGCGACTGCCGGGCTCGAGGGCGGCCACCGGAGAGGGAGCAGGGCGAGGGCGACCGTGGCGGCGACGTCGGGGTCGGGGCGGAGCCGCACGCGGCAGGCGGCGCCGGGGAACAGAGGACGAGGCGGGGCCGACACGGCGGCGCCGGTGAGGCAGAGCGGCGGGGCGTGCTCGGGACCGGGCCGGCGAGGGCGGCGGCAGAGGGTGGAGCAGGTGCGGCGCAGCAGGCGAGGGCGGTTCTGTGGGAGGAGCGGCGCCGGCGGGCGCGCGGCGGCGGGGCGCACGGGACGGGGCGGCGAGAGCTTGCGGCGAGGTGAGGCGAGGGGGGGGGGGGCGGCAGGGGTGGTTGGAGGCGGGGCGGAGCTCGACGAGAGAGAGAGGGGCGGCGCAGGCGAGGCGGACACGCGGGCCGGCGGCGAGCTCGGAGGGGAAGCGGCCGCGGCTCGGAGGCGGGCCGGCGACGGAGCTCGTCCGCGCGGAGCGGCGAGGGAGGCGGTGGGAGGAGCGGCGCAGGGGAAGAGGGGGAGGCGGCGGGGAGGCGAGCATGCGGGGAGGACGGTGCGGCGAGGTGGGGAGAGGAGGCCGAGGCGGTCGCCGGTGAGGGAGACGAAGGCAGCGGGCGCGGGCCGCTCGCGTGGGGAGGCTGGTGGGGGGCGGGTCCCGCGGAGTGGGGTCCAGGGGCGCAGGCGGGGGCGGTTGGCTCGGGGGAGGGGTACCTGGGGAGGGTGCCAGGGGAGGTGGGCGGTGGCCAAGGCGCCAGGGGTGGGGCCCAGGGGTCTGCGGGGTCGGGCGGTCAGAGGCAGGCGGGGACTGGGGTGGGGAGCGCGTGGGACCCGCGGTGGGCCGCGCGTGCTGGGGGAGGTTTGACCAGGGGAGGATGGAGGAAGGGAGGCAGGCTGGTGCGGGCCCAGGTGGTCAGAGGGAGAGGGTAGGAAAGAGGTGGGTGAGAGAGGGAGATGGGGGGAAAAAGGTGGCAGCGGTTTGGGGTGATGTGGCAGCTGGGGGTTGGCTGGAGAGGAGGGAAGGGTGAGGTGGCAGCCAGGGATTGGGTGGGGTGAGGTGGCCAAAGGGGTGTGGGTAGATTAGTTGGTAGCTGTAGGATTAATAGGGTGGGTTAGGTGGACCGATTTAAATCCTGGGGGTGGTCGTTCGGGTCAATCGCCCGTTCGACTGCCCCCACAAAAATAATATAATTAAATTATTTATTCAACCAGCGCTTTAGCAATTCCGACAGCGGACAAAACAAAATAATCCGGGGACCCGGTTTTGATGTTTGAATAAAGAGTGGGCGTTTTAGAAAACAAAACGGGCTTTGCGAACATAGTTTTATGCAAACAATGCATGATGATGACGATGCAATGCACAAATTCAACGCGATTTTCTAGTAGTGGTTTTTGCGGGATGCCACACCGGCCTTGCTCCTGGCCTTACATTCAGAGAGTGCTCAGCCAACTCCCTCGGTACACCTTGCAGATCCTGAGTTGACCATGCAAAGATATCCCGATTCTCACGGAGGAAGTTGGTGAGCTCGCTTTCCTATTTAGCATCTAGGCCGACACCAATAGTGACAGTGCGCTCTGGGAATTGCTCATCTATCTGGAACTTTTTTGTTTCTTTAGTCGGCTGAAAGGAGACACTTCCATGTGGGTTGGCTAATGCCGGCATATTCAACTGTGCTGACTGAGCGAGGGATGCTACCTCCTGAATCCTCCTTTTTTCCCTTGCTATTACCAATGATTCGGCCAAATTTGACCCGGCTGAAGCACATTCCATTGACTTCCTGTAATCCCCTGCTATTGTTATCACCCCTTGTGGTCCGGGTAACTTCATTTTCAGATAACTTACATGGCAGCTGCCCATGAATATGGCCAATGCTGGCCGTCCGAGTAGAGCGTGATAACAACTCTCTAGATCCACTACTTCAAACTCTAAGTTTTCTGCTCTATAGTTATCTCTTGTGCCGAATAACACATCCACTCGAACCTTACCAATGGGTTCGCATGAAAGCCCTGGTACTATCCCATGGAAAGTGGTCCTCGTGGATTGCAGCATGTTCTACGATATTCCGAGTTTATGCATTGTATCTTTGTACATGATATTGATACTACTCCCATTGTCAATGAGTACCTTTGAAAATTTCACATTAATGCTTGGTCCGACAAATGTCGGATCTAACACGAGTGCATACAACCCCAGACTCGGCATTATCTTGGGGTGATCCTTTATGCTCCAAGTTACTTCTTGATCCGACCAAGGCACATATCTTGGTACTGCCGGCATAACTGCATTTACTTCCATATGCCGGCGCTGCACACTCTGCTTGTCTTGCTGTTCTATTGTGAAAACGCAATACGACTGATGATGTTCTCTGTAATCATTGCATCCATTATTTCCTGGATTTGTCCTTCCATCCGGACCTTGGTTTATCACTTGATGCACCGCATCCCTCCGGTCCGAGTTTTCATATCTCGGGGGAGGAGGTGGTAACATCAGTTGCTGTGCATTTGCTACTGTCAATTGTGGATGATGCTGCTGATGTGCCTGGAGAGGCGCTGCCTGTATGCCTGCGGGCTTACCCATTGCATTTTTCATCCATGCACATTGGCGGGTTGTATGGTTGGCCGGCCTGGCCGGGTTTGACGTGTGAAATTTACACGGCTGATCTAACATAGATTCAAACGTGTACTTCGGCCTTTCCTGCCACTGCCTCTTTTGCTCTGGTGTCCACTGTCTTTTCCCTTCATTCCTTGGCGTCCATTGCTGAGGACAATTCTTTTGCCGCTGACTATTTCCGTGACTCGGCTGATCTTGCACTATTGCCGCCACCTGAGTCGAACCATATCTATAATTTGGTCTTTCTTCTCTTCTTCTTCCTCTGAAGTCATTGCGCCTGGATGACCCGGCCACATCTCTTGCATATTGATCTTGATGCTCCTGATGATCTGCCGACATTAATTCTGGTTGCGTTAGATCTCCCAATGCATAGGAATCCGCTATTCTGATGGTTTCTGCCAATGTGGTTGGCATATCTCTTTGCAGTCGCTGCCATAACACACTGGCATAGCGGCATCCTTGAGAGAACCAAGCTATTGCTTGTGATTCTATAACTCCTTCACACGAATTTCTCAGGTTACACCACCGAGTTAAAAACTCTCTGTCCGTCTCATTTGGCCTTTGCTTGCACATGGCTAGCTGCTGCGGCCTGTTTGGCCTCTTGTAAGTACTGGTAAAGTTGCTAACGAACATTTCTTCAAAATCTAACCAACAGTTGATGCTGCTTGCTGGCAGATTATTTAGCCATAATCTAGGTGGTCCTTCCAACATTTGCGGGACATACCGCACTGCCCATCGTAAGTTTCCACATGCTATTTTTACAGCAGTGGCATAATCGATCAACCAATCTTGTGGTTTGGTGCTCCCATTATATGTTTTTGTGCCTCTTGCCAGATGAAAGTTCGGTACAGGCGGTTCGCCCATGATGCGTGGTCCGAAGCATGTCGGACCCGGTGGACCCTGTTCTTCCAGTAACTCGGATCGGTATAGCCGGTCTAGCTTTACTCTGGCATCATTTGACGGCAAATCTCTATACAGAACTCTGTCCTGCATTCCATAGTGGTTATTTCCACCATGGATCGCATATTCCATCTCGGAATAACCATCATTGTACCTTTCATTCACCTGATTGTGGCGAGCTGGTCTCGCTTCTCTTTCCTGCCGAGGTTCATGTCTCGGCTGCGGGTTGTGCGGCGGTTCTCTCCTTCCTTCGACCGGGATATTGTTCTCGTGATTTCCTCTTCCGAGTTCTCCTCTGCCGAGATCTCCATTGCCTCGGCTTCCGCCGCCTTTATCAGCACGACCGGGATTTCTCTCGCCACTGTTACCTCGGCTTCCATTGCCTCTGTTCTCGTTTGCTTTTCCGGCTATCACCGGATCATATGGAACAATTTGCTTGTTTCTCTTTCCTAAAGTTACCGCTCTGTCTTTTCGTGCATTGTTTCTAGGTGAAGATGCTGCTGCCACAAATAAGGCAGGTGCTTCTCCAGCCGAGTGAACCATTCGCGAGGCCCCTGGCCTCGTCGGGTGTGCTTTGAGCATTTCTTTATTCTGCTGGTTCGCAATGCGCACCAGCTCATTCACTCTTTCTTGCTGTTTCTGCCGGGCTTCGCCGGTCAATCCTTCTAACTCTAATGCTGCGGCATTTGCCGCTCACAGGTTCTTTGACGGGGTACTGTACCTCGGCAAGCCTAAGTCCACTGATTCTGCCTTATGAGCATCATGCTCCTTGTTGATATCATCTATGTGGTTCTTTTCTCTTAATCTCAACTCGTCAACCCACTCAGGGGCAACGTCAAGCTCGTTTGCTTTGGCATACTCTCGCACGGTCCTGTTTAAGGACTCTCGCAAGGCCGACACCTCTTTTGCCTCTACCAGCACCTTTTACCTGGTTTCTTCCAACTCTGCCTGAGCATTTGCCGGATCAAGTATCGGCGCTACAGGTGTAGTCAGATTATCTATGGTGGCCTGAAGAATGTTTTCTAGTATTTCCAGAGGTGTCCCTCTTACCCTTGGTGCCTTTGGGGTTGTCTCCTGCACCTCGGCCTGGTTGGCCGCTGAAGGGATTACCTCGGTGGGTTGTGGAGCTGTCTGCCTAGGCGCGACCTGCACGCTCGCCACTGGGTCTCTGCTTGATCCTGTGCCTGCTACTCCCGCCTGGCCCCCGGCCGCGACTATCACCTCGACGCTGCTGACAGGGCATGCTCCACGCGGACTGCTCGCGGCGTTAAGGGGAGGTTCTCCTGCAACAACAACCTGGTGAGGATAAACGCCGGAGATGTCGACGCCGACGTAAATCTGGTGCATGCCCAAGTTGATGAAGACGTTGTTGCGCGGAGGAGTTTTTCCCTTGAAGCTGCCTGCGTTGTCGCTGACGTAGTCACAGAGATCAAGTCTCCGGACCAAGCCAGAGACAATGCGCTCGCCAGTGTCGATGAAGTTTCCTGTCCGGATCATGACTCCAGCTAGCACTGCTGCTGGCCCCACGGTGGGCGCCAACTGTCGTGGTGGTGGCACGGCAGATGCCATGGGTAGGCTAAAGTATGGGGCCAATGGAGGCTAGAGGGATCTGGGGAGGGAAGATGCAGTTGATTCTACACACAAAATACTAAGGAAAAGATCTTTATTTCTCCTTCCTTGGGCTACAAGTGCTCCTTGAGCTGTATACAAGGAGAAAGGAAGAACTTTACCAGCCTAACGGTACTAAATGAGCCGATGCCCTCCTCAGGGTCCAAGCCTCCCCTTATAAAGGAGAGCCTTGGGCTCCTTTAGGGCTGACGTGGCAAGCATATTCGAGGAATATGCTTGTCCCAATATAGTAGTTCGGCAGCCTCCTTTCCCCGTTGCCCTTCTAATGACGGCAAGGTTCCAGAGGGCCCCTCCTGCATGCCTCGGGCTTCAGGACTGTCACCTCCGTGACCTCCTTCTGCCCGTCTGTCGCTCTACGCCTTCGTCCCTTGTGCTTGGCTCCGCTCAAATTCTCCCTAGCCTGCGGCTAGAGTTTGACTTTAGGCTTCTCCTTCTCCTGCAAGCTTCGTATCATTCGGCCCTGCCTCGCGTAACTCGGCTTGTCCTTCACCTGCAGTAAGATTACTCGGGCTAACACGGCCGACTTACTCAGTATCTCGGCCGGGTAATGCCTTGCCATTATCATAAGGGTCCTGCCCTTTCCTATCTCGGCCGACCTCTACAGGATTCGGCCGACTCAGACTATAACTCGGAAACTAGACGAGGAACACCCTTCTGTCTTTCCCCGTCTTTACCCTATCCGGGGTCACCTCCCCAACAGGTACACTTTCACCACAACATTCGATACATCCGTCAGGAACAATCCTAAATTCACCATACTCATTATGCGGATAATCAATCCTAACCTTTCAATTACACGCCCTATTATAGGCACCTCTCCTGTGAGTTTGGCCTTCCAACCATGACCAACTGTCATGTTGGGAACTGCACAGGTGGACAATCTTCACAAGGTAGCCTCAGCTCAAACCTTGGCCACAAGGGAACCTATACTAAGGTATATAAATTTCCAGTCAAGCCCTACCAAAATTTCGGGTATTGTGGTTGAAAGGGCATGTTTGCCCCATGTGTGGTTTTGGTAATTAATGACAATCTCTATGGACTAATGTGTAAATTGAGTTTCACTTGTAGGTTTGTCCATTGGCATCGCTTGGGCCATGTGTTGGTCTCAAGGTTGGAAGATGAAGAAATGTCCAAGGGCTTTGTGCCCATTGGAATCATGAAGAAAGAAGGAGCTTGAAGGTCGATCCAAGCATGTGCAAAGAGTTGCATCAAGATGGATAAACCTCAAGTAGGGATGAAGAAGGGAGAGCTCAAGATGCGCCATCTCTAGAAGATCTCATGCTTGAATCTTGCCATCCTCGTGCTCATGGAATGATGAAGACAAGTTCAAAGAAGAGATTTCCCCATGGAGTATGGGGGAGCAATTTGCAAGTCTTCATCTTCATCAAGCAAGAGCATCCAAGAAAGGTGTTCCCACTATAGAAAAACAATACGGTCTACATCAAGTTCAAGTGGGTTGCTCAAGGCAAAGGTATGTTCTTGATAGGGCTTCTCTTTTGCCGGTCTCGTGTTGTTAGTTGGGAGACCGGGTTTAGGATAGATAGCCGTACTATCAAGAGGGGCTCTCAAGCGGGTGTCTCGTTTGCATCGTTCGGAGAGAGCTCAAACCTTTGCATTCATAGCATCATCTTTCTTGGTTATTATTTGGTTCTTGTCCATGAGAGGATCTAGAGCTTGTGGTCATCATCATACCAAGCTCTAGTTCATCATCTAAGGATTTCACTTGCATATCTTATTGCGATTTTTGATCTTGCGAGTTTTCTGGCTCCACACCTTGCGGGATACTTCACATTTATATTCATAGTATTTTCTTCCAAGGTGATATCCAATATTCGTCGTTATCTTTCCAACAAAATTGGTTTCATCCCGTTTGGAGTTCGGATGCAAACGTTATTGCGTTTTTGGTTTTCTGGTTTCTGGAATTTCCCTGACCGGAAGTTCCGGCTTGCCATCAGAAGTTCCGCTAGGGAATTTTTGCCGCCGAAAGTTCCGGTGGAAGTTCCGGGTCTTCTTCCGCTCATGCTCAGTAACCTTCTGTTTTGGATATGCTATTTGACGGAACTTCAGTCGGAATTTCCACCGGAAGTTTCGCTCTCACCGGAAGTTCCGGCCAGTGACCGGAAGTTCCGCTCAGGCCAAAAGTTCCGGTTGAATTTTCGGCTCTTGTTCCGCTCACGTTCAGTAACCTTCTGTTTTCGTTGTGTCTATTTGGCGGAACTTCTGTCGGAACTTTCACCGGAAGTTTTGCTCCCACCGGAAGTTCCGGTGAACCGGAGGAAGTTCCGGCCATGATTCGTTTTTCCAGTTTCTCGCTCCGTAGTTTTCGACCATTGGATGTGTGCCACCAGAACTTCCGTCCTCCCACCGGAAGTTCCGGCCAGGTGTCACGAATGCCCATAACGGGAAGATCTGGGAGCCCTTTAAAAGGGGCTCCTCTTCCCCTTCGTGGGTACTAGCTTTTCTTCTTGGTTCTTGGCTTTCTCTCTCTCCTCCATTGTCAACCTTGAAGAAGGTTTCCCTCTCCCTTTCCCCTCCTATGATTCTTGCATCTTTTTGAGGGATTTGAGAGAGGAGATCTAGATCTACAATCCCCCCAAGCCAAATCCCTTCTTTGTGAAGGAATCTTTGGAATCTAGATCTTGGAGAGTTTTGTGTTCTCCTCTTGTGTTCTTCCTCCCTTATTCCCCCAATAGCTTTTGTAGCTTTGTTGGAATTTGGGAGAGAAGGACTTGCCCTTGCATTTGGTGCATAGGTTTGAGTTCTCCTCGGAGATTTGGCGAGTTCAAGCTTGTGAGCTTGTTTCTCTTGGGTTCCTTGGAACCCTAGGCGGTTGTGTGGTTGGATTGTTGACCTTTTGTGGTCTTGTTGACCTTTTGTGGCGTTGTTGGCCTTTTGTGGCATTGTTGGCCTTTTGTGGCTTTGTTGTTGGGAGCCTCCAATTGAGTTGTGGAGTTATCCCCAATCTTGTACGGGTTCGGTGACCGCCCTCAAGCGTCCCATAGTGGATCAAGTGCCCGCCTTTTGTGGTGTGCACTTGGGAGAATAGGGTGAGCCTTTTGTGGTGTCGGTGAATTGCGTGCTTCCGCATCCGGGGTGAGGCCTTGTGTGGAGTTGGGTGAGCATCGAGCCACCACACCTCGAGGTGAGCCATTTGTGGCGTTCAGAGAGCATTGCGCCATCGCACCTCTCCAACGGAGACGTAGATTCTTTGGAAGTGAACTTCGGGAAACAAATCTTCGTCTCCGCGTCCATCGGTTATCTCTCAACCGAACCCTTTACTTATGCACTTTACATTGTGATAGCCATCGTGCTTGAAGTATTTATACCTTGATATCACCTTGTTGCTTGTATTGCTTAGCATAGGTTGTTGGTGCACCTAGGTGAACTTAGTGGCTAGGTTTTGTGCTCAATAAATTAAATGTTAGTTTTATTCCGCATTTACTTGAGCCTAAACCGTAATATTTTTAAAAGCCTATTCACCCCCCTCTAGGCGACTTCCTTTGTACTTTCAGTGGTTGTACGGTAAAATTGGAATGGTATCGCATCCAGACAACCATCAGTTTTATAAAGGGCTAAGGCTCATGTCTCAACATTTTCATCATCAAAATCATCTGGTGTTCAAGAACACATGTCAAAACATTTCAGTAGAATGACTCATCATTCTAAGGTTTTTATAACCATTTTCACCAAGTACTCCCATCTAAAGTTGATCAAATTTTATGCTTAGCACTAGCATCTACAAGTGGGGGTAAATACTAATGAGGGGTGGTAAACAAGTGTATCTTATCTAAGTTTAATCTCATGCCTCAGGATGACATCGAGATTATCTAACTTAGGCCAAGTTTTATGCTCGTTATGCTACCTTCAGATATCTTTCTAAAGTCTACAAGTCACTAAGTAAACTCCACTAGAAAGCTTTGGTAAAGAAATAAAATACTAAGCTTGCAAGTAAAACTAGGATGGGGTATCAAGGGTGTAAACTTGCAAGTAAAACTTGCATGGTTTAGCTTGCTAAGATAGTAGTATGAACTATCAAGGATTAGCTTGCTAAGTCAACTTGTATAGTGAGGCTTGCCTTGTGCAGAGCAGTGGTTGAAGTTCTCCTCGTAGTATTCTCCTTCCTCCTTGTATCCTTGGTCGGTACTAGCGTCTATAAATAAATACGAGGTACACAATCACTAAACAATACTTAACTACTTTTATTTATCACACCAAGGTTTTCACTAGATGATATAGCATCATCACAAACATTACACTCAACAAAGTACTTGTATTATTTATTTTATTTTGGAAAAGTAATTTCTACTCATTGAAAAACTACTTAAGATTTAATATTCTCAAACTAAAACATGGGATCATGTTGACACATGTCATCACCACATATTTCAGTACTTGGGAATATGATTTAAAGTGGTGTCATAATTTAATAAGGTTTAACCTTTTTATTTTAATTAATTAAAGTGACTGGAATTGCCTATGGGGCATTCTTTTATTGCTTGTCCATTATTTCTTCAAGTAAACCTAGATATTTTTATATATTTAGAAAGGTCTTGTTAAATGTGATTTTTGAGAGTTGGAATCAACTCAAAAGCTTCCGTGGTTGAATTTTGAAAAATGTTTGAATGCAGAAAAGCTTCTGCCTTGTTATTTTTACTATAGGTGATCTACAATTCCAAATGAATTGAATCAAACGGGCTTGGATTAAGAATTCCAGTATCTTTCTAAAAAAATTGGTTTCATGCATTTTGGTTCAGTGAATCGACCTGGTTTGATTTTTGAATTTAGGTACAATTTCAAACTAACTGGGTTGCGCGGGATGTTAAATACGCCGGCCCACGGTGCACAGCGCACGCGCGGGTGGGTTTAAGTGAATGACCCCACGAGTCAGCGAGACAGGGGGTGCGAAGCGGTACGGGGTGATCTATACCGTGCGATCAAACTCTAATCCAACGGTCACGACCTATTGTTGGGGATATGCTATATGGGTATCCTCATAGCATGTCTCTTATCCGGATAACCCGGGTGACCCACAGTTGGTAGCATGGCCTATGTCCTACTAGGCGGCCCAGTTAGATGGATCCAGAGGGGAGGCTGTAGCATCCCAGTTGTCTAACCCCTGTAATGCTACATGTTATAATAATAAATGGGCCACTTCCAACATGTAATGGTTGCATCATCATCATATCATGCTCATACCATCATACCACCTTGCATTTGAGCATCATATAAAACCCTTTTTCTTGTTTGGTTCTTATCTCATGTGCATGATTAATTGTAGTTGCCTCTTGATATTGTATTTGGTTCTTAATATATTGTTAAATGCCCAAGTTGAGTTGAGGGCATCTCTCTCTTTGACTCCACCACCTTTTCTATCACCACCTTATAATTCCACCATCCAACTATTCTGAGCTTGGCATTTTGTTGATTTATCTCTGGCTCATGATAAGTTGGTTGGAACTCACCCTTGATCTTTGCTTGGCCTTGCCCACCTTTTTGGGATGCATATGAACAATGCCATAATAATATCATTGTTTTCACAAGGAAAATTTGGCAATAATTATTTTGCATGGGCCATGCAAGTGACACCTTTTCCAGTATATGGTTTTTGCTTGCATTTCAAGTGGAGCACCTTTTCTTTTGTTTAATCTGGTTTGGGCTTGTAGTTTCTCATCAAACCCTCTCCCTCCCTGTTTCCCTTTAGCTAAACCACCCCATGCTTCATGCACACACATGTGCTATGTGGCATGCACAACACAAACCACCCCTCTCTCTTGGATCTTGCTTGGCCATTATTTTGGATCATGCATGAACTAAAGAAGAACCCTAATATCGCATGACCATCTCTTTCCTTACCCTCCCTAAACCAAAAACCCTAATTTTACATCTATCCTAAAACTAAACCCTAAACTACACCTCCCTCTAAACAAAAACCCAAAACCCTACCCTCCTCTTCCCCTCTACCTAGCATGTTCCCCATGCCCCTTCCCTCTCTCTCGGCCCCTCTCTCTACCTGCCATGCAGACCCCACCCCTGGCCCACCTAGCTACCCCCACTCGCCCTAGGAACCCTAGCCTAGCCCGAGCATGCCCTCTCCCCTCCCCTCCTTTCTCCTCTCTCTGCCTGCGACCCTGCCCACGCTCTACCCCACCTGCCTGCGACCCTGCCCACGCTCTACCCCACCTGCCAGCCCCCCCTGGTGCCCACGCTCGTGCCTGCCTTGCCCTGGCCTGGCCGTACGAGCACGTGAGAGGAGAGGTGGCCGACGCCAGCCGGGCCATCAAACCCTCCCCCACGCAACCCTCCTGCCTCGTTCTTATCCTCCCCCAACCTCTCTGCCCCCTCTCTGACCTCCCCAGATCCGCCCTGAGGCTTGCCTCGCTCCCCTCTGGACTTCTCCACCGCTCACCCCCGACGCCGGCCACCCCGTCCACCTCGCCAGCACACACTCTCCCAGGAGGCGGGCGCGGAGTAGAGGTTGTCGAGGAAGCCTGGAAGGTTCGCCTGCGACGCCCTGGACCCAGACGCGAGGAGGAGACGGCCTGCCCTGTCGCTGCACGCGGGAACGCCACCAAAACCCTAGCTACGGCCGCCGTCAGCCTCGCCGTGGATCGCGACCGCCCCTGCCCGAACCAAGCACGCCATCGGCCCCGCGGTAAGCCCCTGGTCCTCCTAGACATCGTCCCGTCCTTGTTCGCTTCCTGGTTGCGCGGGTCACGGCGTCGAGCACCCTCGGTGCACGGTGTAGTCGTCGTCGTCGTCTGCTCCAGCGCGCGCCAACACCCTAGCTAGCCGCCAACCTCCCTCCTAGCACCAACCGCACCCTACCGCAGCGGCTCCGCGTCCGCGCAGGCGCCCCCGGTCGCGGGTTCGAGTCCCACCCTCGCCGCACCGCGCGCCGCGTGCGTCAGATGCGCGCGCGAGAAGAGGAACAGGGCTCTGAGGCCCTTTTCCCATAAACCCCCTCCGTTTTTGTTTTCCTCAACCGCGCCCTCAAGGCCCACCAGTCAGCGACGTTGTCCGTTTTGTAAAAAGGGACTCGTGGTTACCTGGAGGCAACCCGCAGTCCTCCCCTGGCCCGCGTGTGCTTTTCGCAAATAACCCCCTGGCCCCCTTTTTGCGTCAACCCGCGGTCCTCAGGGCCCTCTGTCAGCGTCCGATGGAAACTTGTAAAAAGGCTCCTGGCTTTTTCTGTAATAAACCCGCGGTCCAGATCTTTCCCAGACACTGGCGCGTGGGTCGCAGAACCCCCTGGCCCCACCTGTCAGTGACCAGAGCTGGAACAGGCTGAGTAGAAAACGTTCAGAGACTGTTTTAAATTCAAATTCTGTTAAATAATTTCAAAATTCTAATTCAAATTCAGATTTCTATAACTTTTTCATACTAAATCCAAATTGGGCAAATAATATATGTTTGGATATCAGAAAAATGAGAGGATTCCAAATATGCCATCCATATTGTCTTTTGCACATTTTAAATTCCAAGTTTATTTAAATTACATCAATTGCCACTAGAATTTAACAATTTAATAACTTTTGATTTAAAGCTCCAAATTTAGCAAATGATGTGTCTAAAATGATCAGCTCGATGAGACCTTTCTGTTTATGCTATCCATGGCTTGAATTGCAGCATGCATCATATAAATATATAGCGAACAACAACTGTTATGGAAACAAATGTGATTCCAAAACCCCATTAAAAATGTTATTACTTGTTCTCCACACCTCACCATGCCATGCTACCTTTCTTGCCATGTAAATTGTGCATCATTCATCATGGCATGATTGTTTGTTTGACGCATCTTATTCATATGCTTGTGCTCTATATTCATGTTGGCCTTGTTTGTTTGGTTTTTCTCGGATAGACACTGAGCAGGGGTTGTATCAAGAGAACCAGGAGCACTACCCAGATCCGTCCCTCGCTTCAACTGAGATAACAGGCAAGCACTTCCACATGCTTGCATACATACAGTACCTATTGCCTCTATCTTATTCTTGCATCATGGAGTCGCGATTGCATTAAATTGAATCCCAAGTATGCATAGCCTTTACTTTTAAACCCCACCAAGCTTGTTCCTCCCTCCCATGAGCCACTACTATAGGAGTTGTTTGAGCCATGCGAGTCGTAGAACAGCATGTGTAGGGTATGTGAGTGTCTGTTGGATAATGAGGTACCTAAACAACTAAACCTGAGTAGTTCTGGGATAACTAAAGAAAGTGGCACCGGTGAGCAACATCTGCTATTTGGATTTTCCTGCTCACTTGTGTCCCGTAAGACCCCGAGTACTTGATTCCTGTTCCTTGATTTATCGCGCTATCCACATCCGGGAGGTATATGGGACCCCCCTGAGCCAGAGCTTGATTCCGTCTTATTTCTTGGGGCCACAAACTAGTTTGAGGTTTTATTTACGATCCTGTACTTATGCCATGTTTACCGCTTTATTTACGATTGTGCGACAGATAGCACACTGTACTGTTTAGGTAAGCGGAGTGATTACGCGGTATCGACACCCCGAGTTTTCGGGTTCCCAGTCGCTTACAGCCATTGTCGCAGACCTTGAGGCCGTCTCGGAGCTTGCTTACTCCGTTGCGGGATCTACTTAAGGGGTGGCCCCCTGAAATATTTCTGAATCTTGTGATTGCTTTGTCGTGAAGGCCTCGTTGGGTTTTGATTTGGTTTTTCCGAGGTTGATCGAGTGTGTGTTGCTATTGGTGCACCCCGGCCGGGTAAAACTTTCTGAAAGCCGTGTCCGCGGATATGGACGACTTGGAGCACAGTTTCTCGATCATAGACAAGCATAACTAAAGTACCGCCTTAACTTGACTAAGTAACTTGACTAGTAAATAGTGCAACACTCCTGGAATGGTTAATAAAATTGCCAACGGATGGGGGTTGTTCGTCCGCTTCCTTGTTGGTAAGCAGGGAGGAGGATGGATCGGATGAGATTACCATTATAACTGTTGTACTTAATTCACGGACATCCGTCTATCATTGGTTAGGCGGATGGTTAGCGTTTATCTGTAGAACTGCTAGGGTTTATCTTTTGCTGCAATTGCGTCACCCCAGGTTGTGTCCCCTTTAGAGGAATTAAGACTTGCTGAGTACCCTTAGGGTCTCACACGATAAATTATTGGTTCAGATGGACAGGTACCCCCGCAGGACGGATACTGGGTGGAAGAAGCTGATGATGTGGGCAACGATCGTTCGGTGTAGAGATTCCGGGATCGGGGATCCGTGAAACCTGTAGTTGGGATGTGCTTATTTCTATGGCATCTTATGCCGATTTGCTTCTTATCCGTACTCGGATTTTGTTTGCCGCTTCCGCATGATACTCTGATGTGTGTTGTATGAGGAAGTATCCTAAAATATAGATCTATCTAGGTCATTTGAATCTTGCCGTATGGCGTTGCTATATTTCCTTTCTTTCTAGATGGTATGGCTCTGATGTACTCTTGTATGGTGGCTTGCGTACATACCCACTTGTGTACGTAGTTGATCCCTTCGCCTGCCGACTACGCCGCCCGTACAGGTCCCGTTGAGAGGGTAGTGGTTGAGACGTCTGAAAGGACTACCAGTGAGTGGCTTTTGGGGCCCCACCGTACTATTTCAACCACTACCACTCATCCAGGCTTGTATCTAGGAGCGTAGTTCACCGAGGTAGTTACAATTGGTATCAGAGCCATCCCGACCTTCAGGGTTTCAGCCAAACGGTCGTTGTCAGTCTAGCAAATATTTTGGTAGTTATGTATATTAGGGAAAAACAAAACGCGAGAGTAGGACTGCTTCCATTTTTCTTCTTACCCTCCCACCCACCCTTTTCTGGTAAAGAAGTGCAACGTTTTCAATTCTCTTCTCAAAGTTCAAACTAGGATTCACGTGTTCGGGGTTTCCGTAGTACCATAGGATGTGTGTGTGTGTGTGTGTGTGTAATCCCTTGTCTATCTGTTGCATCCAAGTTGTTATCTTATCTGCCTTTGGTTATCAACTGTTGGTACATTCCATACCGACAGGCTTTTGCAAACCGACGCAATCTATCTTTCTCTTGTATCCGACGCTATCTTGTTTGGGGTGTTCGTTTCCGTAGTTACCAATCTTTAGGTTTCGTCGTGAGAAGAAGGGGTTAGGATATGTGTTCCACTTGTTCATGTGCGGAGTAATGATTTGAGTGCGGGATGGAGTCGCGACCATACCACTACTTTTATCATTCGCTTTTGTATATTGAATCGGTAGAGTCACTAATCTTGATTCGTTAAGTAATTTTGCGCATCTATTGGTATTCTAATGCCGAAATTTGTGGAAAAATTTTTCTTTGATATATTCGTGTACCACACTCCTTTTCAGTCGTGTGCGATATGCTTAATATCTTTTAGGTGCTATGAACTTTGTTGATATTTTAATATCACCTCAGTAAATTGTATCCTTTAATCTTGGTTAATTCCATCTTGGTACTATTTTGGATTATCATCATTCTCCATTATAGTACTGACTTGAGTTTTATATCAATGACAGGATGGCTCCACCACGCCGGACTGATGAGGACATACCTCCGGAACTGGGCTCAGCGCTGTCAAACATTGCTAATGCTTTGGTAGCTATGCAAGAGAACCAGCAGCGCTTTGAGGAGAGCGTCAGAAGAAACGAGTTTGCTCCACTTCCTCCACCTCCCAGGCGTGGAGACATCAAGAGCTTCCTCAAGTTCAACCCTCGTCAGTTTGATGTGTCTGACCGACCTCTGGACGCGGATGATTGGCTGCGTGAGATCTCAAGGTTGCTCGAGACTGTTGATGTTCCGGAACAGGAGTGGGTCAAGTGCGCTACTCACCTTCTCAAGGGAGATGCAGCTCTCTGGTGGGAGAACTACTTGAAGGCAAGCTGCACTGGTTTCCAGCCAACTTGGGAAAGGTTCACTGGAGCGTTCAAGGAGCAGTTTCTCTTAGAGATTGAAATGGAAAGGATGAAGGAGGCTTTTCTCAACCTGAAGCAAGGGAATGATAACGTCAACACCTATATCAGGAACTTCATGAATCTGTCTCGTTATGGTGGTGATGAGGTATCTGATGACAAGAAGAAGCAGAAAAGGTTCAGGCAAGGGCTCAATGCGTCGATCAAGTATGCAATCACGCATGCAAGACCGGCAACCTTCCTGGAACTACAGCACACAGCACTGCAAGAGGAGGCAAGCAGGCAAGTGTTCGAGGAGTCCAAGAAACATAACAGGGATGCATCAAGCTCTTCGGTTATGGCAGCTCCTTCTAAGCGGCGTGTCTGGGTTCCTAACACCCCACCGTCGCTCCCGGCTCCACCAAGACCTGCAAGTTTCGCGCCAAGGCCACCAAACTTCACCACTGCGGCTCCCAGGGGCTACAACAACCACTACCCTGGAGCGCCTGGCGGAGTCCCTGGCTACTCTGCTCCACGTCCAGCTGGTGCCTGCTTCACGTGTGGAGATCCTGGACATCCCCACTGGAACTGCCCAATGAAGAACAAAGCTCACCCTCAACCCCCGCCAAGATCTGCAACAAGCTCTCCTTCGGTTCGTGCACCACCGCCTCGGGCTCTCAACATCAACACTAAGCCCGGGTCTGCGGTTGTTCGCGCCAACTGCGTCAACGCCTCTCAAGCTGAGCTCGCACCAGGAGTTGTCATGGGTATGCTTTCAGTTAACTCAGTTCCTGCACGAGTTCTCTTTGATTCTGGTGCATCGCATTCGTTTGTTTCGATGAAGTTTGCAAGTGAGAATGGGTTAGCGTCAGATCCTCTTCCAAAGAAGTTAATGGTTCTTTCTCCTGGAGCAACAATGGCAGCTTCTAAAATCAGTCATGGAAATCAAGTTGGGATTGGTGGTTCTTCATTCTTGGCTTCTTTGATTGTTCTGGGCAATTCTGACATTGATGTCATCCTGGGCATGGATTGGTTGACAGCAAATGCAGCTGTGATTGATTGTGCTGAACGCTCAGTGTCTCTGAAGATTCCTGAAGGCCATGTAGTCTTTTCTCCAAGTCTGACTCCTGCTGTCCAGCTCTATTCCTTGGCTGCTCTGAATAATGATGCTATGGAAGCTATTCAGGGTGTACCAGTGGTCTGTGAGTTTCCAGATGTCTTTCCTGAAGAGTTGCCAGGTATGCCTCCGGATCGCGAGGTTGAATTCGTGATTGAGCTTGAACCTGGAACGGCTCCTATCTCCAAGAGGCCATATAAAATGGGTCCTTCTGAGTTGGCTGAACTCAAAAGACAACTTGATGAACAAGAGAAGTTGGGTTTCATTCAACACAGTGTAACACCCTCAGAATCGGACCTATGCAAGTTTGAGCAAAATTCGCCAAACCCGCATAGAAACGATTCAAAGGTGCCCACCAGGCACTTTCGTGCGGGTGGAAAACGAAGCAATAACATTACACAACAGTCCTCGATGGGACCCACAGAACAGATATATTACAGCGACTCCATGAGTCAAGAATACAGATATAATATACAAAGATCCAAATCACCTTGAAAACGATAGAGCGTCCAGCTACGGACAAGATGCAAATGGGGCTAAGAGCCCTGAAGAATAACCAATGGCGTCCATAACCCTGCCCAGGCCAAGCCGGAAGGGTAACCCTGCTAACGGCGTCGATCTCAAAACCTGCTTAACAAAAGGGGTGCCGACAGAGGGCAAAGCAGAAAACAAAGAAGGAGCGTCAGTACTGAGGCCAGTACACGGCGAGGCTAGAATTCGGCGGTCCTCGCCTACATAGGTATGGTGGACTGAGCGGCAGCGGCAGCATGCACTAAACAACCTATAGAGACTCGATACAACTGGCGGTTATCAGAGAGGGGTGAGAATGACCTATCCGGATCCAACCTGAAACTAACACCAAACAAACCCATCCTGGTGTTTCCCCCTCGAGACCAAATGAGGAAGTCACCCGAGGAACTCACACGGTTGGCAGTTTTATTTATTTAGTTAAAGTTGAGGCACTTTACTAGTCAGGTTCAGATAATCGTCCTGATAAAGTAAACAGTGGGCACTTTTAGTTAACCATTCCGTGATAGTTGCGACAATTACTAAGCAGATACAGATAGCATGAGACAAACCCAAAACCCAGCAGTTGTTGGTACTTTTATTCAGCCATTCCGTTGTAGTTGCAATACTTACTAGTCAAATACAATTGTCGCAAGCGACATCCAAACAAGCAATTGTGGGCAGTATTAATTAGCCATTCCGTTATAGTGAAGCTGATTACTAGTCATTATAAGTCAAATTTATAGCAGTAAACTTTAGTTATGCTTGTCTATGATCGAGAAACTGTGCTCCAAGTCGTCCATATCCGCGGACACGGCTTTCAGAAAGTTTTACCCGGCCGGGGTGCACCAAAAGCAACACACACTCGATCAACCTCGGAAAAACCAAATCAAAACCCAACGAGGCCTTCACGACAAAGCACTCACAAGATTCAGAAATATTTCAGGGGGCCACCCCTTAAGTAGATCCCGCAACGGAGTAAGCAAGCTCCGAGACGGCCTCAAGGTACTGGGTAGACGGCTGTGAACGACTGGGAACCCCAAACGGGGCTTGTCGACACCGCGGAATCGTGTCCCGATCCTAAACAGTACAGTGTGCAGTACCTCGCACAATCGTAAATAAAGCAGTAAAACATGGCATAAGTACAGGATAGTAATAAAGCCCCAAACTAGTTTGTGGCCCCGAGAAATAAGACGGAATCAAGCTCTGGCTGAGGGGGGTCCCATATACCTCCCGGATGTGGATAGCGCGATAAATCAAGGAACAGGTATCAAGTACTCGGGGTCTTACGGGACACAAGTGGGCGTTCGGAAACCAAATATTATCTATCACCCACCGATGCCTCTGCTTATTCAATTTTAGTTGTTAAACAGAAATTAAAGTGAACAATAAGTAAAGCTATGATCAGCTCCAACAACATCATGCGGCAATACATCAACAACTGTGGCATTTGACAACACGCAACATTACTTGAGCAAGCGACTACGACGCGCAAGTCCAACTATCTAACAAACAACAGGTAATAGGATGTGTCCAAGGCAATATGAGGCTGCAGGGAATATCACCGGTACGGAAACTAAAGCATCGCAACACAGATAGCAATAGATCAACAGGAGGGAATAAAGACTATAAAGTAAGATAGGTAGAAAGGGGAAGATGCTCGCCTGAAAACATTGTCGAAGGGTTCAACCGAAGATCGGGGCGAAGCTCACATCAACTCAACGGCCTTATCCGCGAAGAAGCAAAACACTAGAAGGAACACCGGATGCACTATTTAATACAACGACAGAAGATCGGCATGATGCATGTATGATGTATGGCATGGCAAAGGTGCGATGCAATTAGATCATATTAAGCGGAACCGGGGTCCCGACAATTAATTAGATGGTTCATGTTGTTTAGCTCCCCGCAAATTAAATGTTGTTTAGCAAGGCAAGATAAGATACCGGTTCGCTACACAGGTTTAAATGAGGCCAATATGAGACTAGATTTGCCGGCATATGGGCCCCATATTTAATTATTAAGTGAATTGGCGTAGGGCCCCCAAACCACATGACAAGATGCATGCATGAACAAATATTATGCGACAAGTTGTTATTATGTTATAAAATAGGGTTCGGAAAAGGGTCACACATTGGGGTTCGGCGAACTTGGGGTTCCGGGGGTTCAGGGTTCGACAGGGTCCAGGGTCCGGTCTCGGGGTTCGACGGAACGGCGAGGTTCGGATCTGGGGTTCGACGGGATCGTTCTCGGCCTCCGGGGGTAGTTCTTGTCGTTCAGGATGAAGCACTTGTCGCACCGCGGTCTCGGTGTCGTTCTTGTCATCGGCCAGATCTTGCCGCATTCGCGGTCCTCGGGCATCGGATCTGGGAAGTACTTGTCGTATCCACCGACTTCGGGTTTGCTTCGATCGGGTCCACGATGGAGTACTTGTCGTCCCATGTGGCCTTCGGGTCCGGGGTCCCAGTCATGGCGTCCCAAGGAAGAAGTACTTGACGCGCCGGGGTCGCGGTGCCTTAGGGTACCGATTGTAGTTCTTGGCGTCCGAGGAGAAGGTCGTGTCGTTCCGAGACGGTGATCTTGGCGTCCGGGGGTTCCTCCGAATCCGCGGCGCGTCCGTGTGGTAGGTCTTGGGGTACCGGTGTCACTCTTCGGGTTCCGTGAAGTCGTTCTTGTCGTCCCTGGGTTCGGGTAGGCGATCTTCTTGTCCATGTAGGGAACTTGGGGTCTCTCGCGGCTCCGATCGTCGTGTCGGTGTCGACCTTGTCTTGGAGGGCGGTACCCACAACGCATCAAGGCTGCCTCAACATCTCACACCAACGGATACAGGGGCACGGCCTGGGGAGGCGAGGTCGTGCGGGGCGGCGCACGCAGAGGGTCGGCGACGAGGAGGAAGGCACCGTTCGCCGGGCAGCGGCTCGCGTGCTGGGGGAAACTCGCCGGACCGCGGCGGTGGGTCGGCTCCAGAGGCGGCGCGCGTTTTCCGGCGACGAGGCCAGAGGCCCGGGGGCAGACGCGGCGGGAGAAGGGGCGGCTCCGGCGGCGACGAGTAGGTGCTGGCGGTGCGGGGCTCGACGGATGCGGCGCGGAGGAGGAAGCGGCCAGCGCCGGTGGTGGCCGCAGGCGGAGAGGACTCGACGGAGGCGGCGGGGCGACGAACTGGAGGCGGCGGGGCGGCGGTCGTGGCTGCGGGCCGGCGCAGGCGGCGTGCGGGTGGGGCCACGCGGGAACGGCGGAGGCGCAGGTGGACGGAGGCGGCTCGGCTCGGGTGCGGAGGGGCGGCGCGCGCGGGGCGGTCGCCGGAGCTGCGGAGGGGCGGCGCGCGCCAGCGAGCAGAGGGAGGCGAGCCTGCGGCGCGGGGGCGGACGGGGAGCTTGGGTTGGTGTCGACGGGAGGAGAGAGGAGGGTCGCGGTCCGCGTGGGAGGACGCGCGGGTGGGTCCCGCGTGGGGACAGGGCTGGGGGAGGCTCGGCCTGGGGGAGGGGGCATCTGGGGCAGGCCAGGGTGGGTCTGGGTGTGGGGAGTAGGGCCGGTTGGGTGAGAGAGGGACTGTGGGGTGGGGCCGGCTGGTCATAGAGAGTGGGGAGGGCGGGTAGATAGGGTTGGGGTGAGAAAAGGAGAGAGGTGGGATGGTGGATGGCTGAGGTGGCAGGTGGGTATAGTTTAGGTGAGAGGGTGAGGTGGCGGTCTGCTGTTGGTGGGTAGGGACAGATTGGGTGAGACTAGGATTTAGGGGGGGGGGCTGTTGGGACCGTTTATTATTTCCTGGGGTGGTCGATCGGGTCAATCGGCCCGTTCGACTGCCCCTATTAAAATAATTTAAATTTTTATTTGTTTTAAACGGGCCGTATGCAAACCGATAGCGGCCAAAACAAAATAGTCCGGCGACCCGGGTTTTGGCGTTTGAATTAAGATGAGGCGTTTGGAAATTCAAAACAGGTTTTCGAAATTAGTTTTTGACAAACAGTACATGATGATGACGATGCAATGCACAAATTCAACGCGATTTTCTAGTAGTGGTTTTGCGGGATGCCACACACAGCACTTCTTCTTGGGGTAGCCCAACAATCTTTGTGAAGAAGCGTGACAGAACCGATAGGCTATGCGTTGATTATCGGGATCTCAATGCAAAAACCATCAAGAACAAATATCCTCTTCCTCGGATAAATGATCTATTTGATCAGCTAGCAGGAGCTGTGGTGTTCTCTAAGCTGGACTTGAGAAGTGGTTATCACCAAATCAAGATTCGCAAAGAAGATGTGCCCAAAACAGCTTTCACCACTCGCTATGGCCTGTATGAGTACACGGTCATGTCTTTCGGTCTTACCAACGCACCTGCTACCTTCTCGAGGCTGATGAATTCCGTTTTCATGGAGTACCTGGATAAGTTTGTTGTGGTATATCTCGATGACATTCTGGTCTATTCCAAGTCTAAGGAGGAGCATGAAGAACACCTGCGGTGTGCCCTGAACAAGCTTCGTGAGAACCGCTTGTATGCAAAGTTCTCAAAGTGTGAGTTTTGGCTGCCTGAAGTAACATATCTTGGTCATGTTATCTCTGCCAAGGGCATTGCAGTCAACCCGGAAACCGTGAAGACAATAGTTGAATGGCTCCCTCCTGCGAATGTCAAGGAAGTGCGGAGTTTTCTCGGCTTGGCTAGCTATTGCCGTCGTTTTGTTCAGAACTTCTCGAAGATAGCAAAGCCTCTTACCGATCTCCTCAAGAAAGGCAAGAAGTACCTGTGGACTCCTGCTTGTCAAGAAAGTTTTGAGACACTCAAAGAGAAGCTCACTTCCACACCAGTCTTGGTTCCTCCGGATACATCTAAGCCGTTCCAGATATTCTGCGACGCCTCTTTGCAAGGATTGGGTGCGGTCCTTATGCAAGAGAAACAGGTGGTTGCTTATGCTTCTCGTCAGTTGAAGACGCATGAGATCAACTATCCCACACATGACCTCGAGATAGCAGCAGTTGTCTTTGCTTTGAAGCTATGGAGGCACTACTTGCTTGGTAACCGTTGTGAGATCTTCTCGGACCACAAGAGTTTGAAGTATATCTTCACTCAACCTGATCTCAACCTTCGGCAGAGGAGATGGATTGAAGCAATCAATGACTTTGATGTGACCATCAACTATACTCCAGGCAAAGCAAACGTCATGGCAGATGCGCTTAGCCGTAAAGCTTATGTCAACAACCTCATGGTAGAAGAGCAGCAACCTCTCTTGTGCGAGGAATTCCGTCAGCTCAACCTGGAAATTGTGGAACAAGGGCATCTCCTGAACCTTCTGGCTACTCCTCTCTTGGAAGAACAGATTCGTTCTCGGCAGCGTGGTGATCCGCACACCAGAAAGCTCATCTCTAAGCTTGGCCTTCCGAAGTATGAATCCTTCCATGTTGATGATCAAGGCTCGCTCTTCTTTGATCACCGGATGTTTGTTCCAAACTACCCGGGTCTGAGAGACCAAGTTCTCAAGGAGGCACATGATTCGGTTCTTTCTATCCATCCTGGCAGCACAAAGATGTACATGGACTTGAAAACACAATACTGGTGGCCTGGGTTGAAAAGGTATTGTGCCAAGTATGTCTCAGAATGTGATGTCTGCCGCAGAGTCAAGGCTGTCCATCAGAAACCATTTGGTCTTCTACAGCCATTGAAACCTCCGGAATGGAAATGGGAGAAAGTAGAGATGGACTTCATCACTGGCTTTCCAAGGTCGCAGAAGGGCAACAATGCAATCTTTGTTGTCATCGACAGGCTTTCTAAAGTGGCACACTTCTTCCCAGTCAAAGAAACAATTTCTGGAATTCAGTTGGCTGAGCTCTATATCAACAGAATTGTCTCTCTGTATGGGGTTCCACTTGAAATCAGTTCAGACCGTGGGAGCATCTTCACCTCAAAGTTCTGGGAGAGTTTCCAAAAAGCTTTGGGAACAAAGTTGAACTTCACCACTGCTTACCACCCTCAGTCTCAAGGACAAGTGGAAAGAATCAATCAGATTCTGGAGGATATGCTTCGGGCTTGCGTCATCTCTTTTGGCATGAAGTGGGAGGAATGCCTTCCATATGCTGAATTCTCCTACAACAACAGTTTCCAGAAGAGTCTGAAGATGGCACCATTCGAGGCTCTCTATGGACGCAAGTGCAGAACTCCAATTGGTTGGTCAGGTGCAGGAGAAAGAATCTGGTTTGGCCCTGACATTGTGACTCAGGCAGAGGAGAAGGTGCATATCATTCTGGAGAACCTGAAGATTGCTCAAAGTCGTCAGAAGAGCAACTATGACAGGAAGCACACGGATATGATATATGCCCCTGGTGATCTCGTCTACCTTCGTGTCACTCCCATGAGAGGAACACACCGCTTCGGTATCAAAGGAAAGTTGGCTCCTAGATACATCGGTCCTTTCAAGATACGTGGTAGAAGAGGAGAAGTTGCTTATGCACTGGAGCTTCCAGAAAAACTCAAAGTCCATGATGTTTTCCACATCTCTCAGCTCAAGAAGTGCTTCAAAGATCCCGGCAGGACCGTGGATCATGAGCTAATCGACCTCCAAGAAGATCTGTCTTATCAAGAACACCCCACCAAAATCCTTGAGACCGCAGAACGAAGGACTCGCAACAAGTCCATCATGTTTTTCAAGGTGCAGTGGTCACACCATTCTGTTGATGAAGCAACATGGGAGCGTGAAGATGAACTCCGTGCCAACCATCCTTCTCTCTTTGTGTCTTCTTCTTCTTCTTCCTAGAATCTCGGGGCGAGATTCCTGTTTAGTGGGGGAGAGTTGTAGCATCCCAGTTGTCTAACCCCTGTAATGCTACATGTTATAATAATAAATGGGCCACTTCCAACATGTAATGGTTGCATCATCATCATATCATGCTCATACCATCATACCACCTTGCATTTGAGCATCATATAAAACCCTTTTTCTTGTTTGGTTCTTATCTCATGTGCATGATTAATTGTAGTTGCCTCTTGATATTGTATTTGGTTCTTAATATATTGTTAAATGCCCAAGTTGAGTTGAGGGCATCTCTCTCTTTGACTCCACCACCTTTTCTATCACCACCTTATAATTCCACCATCCAACTATTCTGAGCTTGGCATTTTGTTGATTTATCTCTGGCTCATGATAAGTTGGTTGGAACTCACCCTTGATCTTTGCTTGGCCTTGCCCACCTTTTTGGGATGCATATGAACAATGCCATAATAATATCATTGTTTTCACAAGGAAAATTTGGCAATAATTATTTTGCATGGGCCATGCAAGTGACACCTTTTCCAGTATATGGTTTTTGCTTGCATTTCAAGTGGAGCACCTTTTCTTTTGTTTAATCTGGTTTGGGCTTGTAGTTTCTCATCAAACCCTCTCCCTCACTGTTTCCCTTTAGCTAAACCACCCCATGCTTCATGCACACACATGTGCTATGTGGCATGCACAACACAAACCACCCCTCTCTCTTGGATCTTGCTTGGCCATTATTTTGGATCATGCATGAACTAAAGAAGAACCCTAATATCGCATGACCATCTCTTTCCTTACCCTCCCTAAACCAAAAACCCTAATTTTACATCTATCCTAAAACTAAACCCTAAACTACACCTCCCTCTAAACAAAAACCCAAAACCCTACCCTCCTCTTCCCCTCTACCTAGCATGTTCCCCATGCCCCTTCCCTCTCTCTCGGCCCCTCTCTCTACCTGCCATGCAGACCCCACCCCTGGCCCACCTAGCTACCCCCACTCGCCCTAGGAACCCTAGCCTAGCCCGAGCATGCCCTCTCCCCTCCCCTCCTTTCTCCTCTCTCTGCCTGCGACCCTGCCCACGCTCTACCCCACCTGCCTGCGACCCTGCCCACGCTCTACCCCACCTGCCAGCCCCCCCTGGTGCCCACGCTCGTGCCTGCCTTGCCCTGGCCTGGCCGTACGAGCACGTGAGAGGAGAGGTGGCCGACGCCAGCCGGGCCATCAAACCCTCCCCCACGCAACCCTCCTGCCTCGTTCTTATCCTCCCCCAACCTCTCTGCCCCCTCTCTGACCTCCCCAGATCCGCCCTGAGGCTTGCCTCGCTCCCCTCTGGACTTCTCCACCGCTCACCCCCGACGCCGGCCACCCCGTCCACCTCGCCAGCACACACTCTCCCAGGAGGCGGGCGCGGAGTAGAGGTTGTCGAGGAAGCCTGGAAGGTTCGCCTGCGACGCCCTGGACCCAGACGCGAGGAGGAGACGGCCTGCCCTGTCGCTGCACGCGGGAACGCCACCAAAACCCTAGCTACGGCCGCCGTCAGCCTCGCCGTGGATCGCGACCGCCCCTGCCCGAACCAAGCACGCCATCGGCCCCGCGGTAAGCCCCTGGTCCTCCTAGACATCGTCCCGTCCTTGTTCGCTTCCTGGTTGCGCGGGTCACGGCGTCGAGCACCCTCGGTGCACGGTGTAGTCGTCGTCGTCGTCTGCTCCAGCGCGCGCCAACACCCTAGCTAGCCGCCAACCTCCCTCCTAGCACCAACCGCACCCTACCGCAGCGGCTCCGCGTCCGCGCAGGCGCCCCCGGTCGCGGGTTCGAGTCCCACCCTCGCCGCACCGCGCGCCGCGTGCGTCAGATGCGCGCGCGAGAAGAGGAACAGGGCTCTGAGGCCCTTTTCCCATAAACCCCCTCCGTTTTTGTTTTCCTCAACCGCGCCCTCAAGGCCCACCAGTCAGCGACGTTGTCCGTTTTGTAAAAAGGGACTCGTGGTTACCTGGAGGCAACCCGCAGTCCTCCCCTGGCCCGCGTGTGCTTTTCGCAAATAACCCCCTGGCCCCCTTTTTGCGTCAACCCGCGGTCCTCAGGGCCCTCTGTCAGCGTCCGATGGAAACTTGTAAAAAGGCTCCTGGCTTTTTCTGTAATAAACCCGCGGTCCAGATCTTTCCCAGACACTGGCGCGTGGGTCGCAGAACCCCCTGGCCCCACCTGTCAGTGACCAGAGCTGGAACAGGCTGAGTAGAAAACGTTCAGAGACTGTTTTAAATTCAAATTCTGTTAAATAATTTCAAAATTCTAATTCAAATTCAGATTTCTATAACTTTTTCATACTAAATCCAAATTGGGCAAATAATATATGTTTGGATATCAGAAAAATGAGAGGATTCCAAATATGCCATCCATATTGTCTTTTGCACATTTTAAATTCCAAGTTTATTTAAATTACATCAATTGCCACTAGAATTTAACAATTTAATAACTTTTGATTTAAAGCTCCAAATTTAGCAAATGATGTGTCTAAAATGATCAGCTCGACGAGACCTTTCTGTTTATGCTATCCATGGCTTGAATTGCAGCATGCATCATATAAATATATAGCGAACAACAACTGTTATGGCAACAAATGTGATTCCAAAACCCCATTAAAAATGTTATTACTTGTTCTCCACACCTCACCATGCCATGCTACCTTTCTTGCCATGTAAATTGTGCATCATTCATCATGGCATGATTGTTTGTTTGACGCATCTTATTCATATGCTTGTGCTCTATATTCATGTTGGCCTTGTTTGTTTGGTTTTTCTCGGATAGACACTGAGCAGGGGTTGTATCAAGAGAACCAGGAGCACTACCCAGATCCGTCCCTCGCTTCAACTGAGATAACAGGCAAGCACTTCCACATGCTTGCATACATACAGTACCTACTGCCTCTATCTTATTCTTGCATCATGGAGTCGCGATTGCATTAAATTGAATCCCAAGTATGCATAGCCTTTACTTTTAAACCCCACCAAGCTTGTTCCTCCCTCCCATGAGCCACTACTATAGGAGTTGTTTGAGCCATGCGAGTCGTAGAACAGCATGTGTAGGGTATGTGAGTGTCTGTTGGATAATGAGGTACCTAAACAACTAAACCTGAGTAGTTCTGGGATAACTAAAGAAAGTGGCACCGGTGAGCAACATCTGCTATTTGGATTTTCCTGCTCACTTGTGTCCCGTAAGACCCCGAGTACTTGATTCCTGTTCCTTGATTTATCGCGCTATCCACATCCGGGAGGTATATGGGACCCCCCTGAGCCAGAGCTTGATTCCGTCTTATTTCTTGGGGCCACAAACTAGTTTGAGGTTTTATTTACGATCCTGTACTTATGCCATGTTTACCGCTTTATTTACGATTGTGCGACAGATAGCACACTGTACTGTTTAGGTAAGCGGAGTGATTACGCGGTATCGACACCCCGAGTTTTCGGGTTCCCAGTCGCTTACAGCCATTGTCGCAGACCTTGAGGCCGTCTCGGAGCTTGCTTACTCCGTTGCGGGATCTACTTAAGGGGTGGCCCCCTGAAATATTTCTGAATCTTGTGATTGCTTTGTCGTGAAGGCCTCGTTGGGTTTTGATTTGGTTTTTCCGAGGTTGATCGAGTGTGTGTTGCTATTGGTGCACCCCGGCCGGGTAAAACTTTCTGAAAGCCGTGTCCGCGGATATGGACGACTTGGAGCACAGTTTCTCGATCATAGACAAGCATAACTAAAGTACCGCCTTAACTTGACTAAGTAACTTGACTAGTAAATAGTGCAACACTCCTGGAATGGTTAATAAAATTGCCAACGGATGGGGGTTGTTCGTCCGCTTCCTTGTTGGTAAGCAGGGAGGAGGATGGATCGGATGAGATTACCATTATAACTGTTGTACTTAATTCACGGACATCCGTCTATCATTGGTTAGGCGGATGGTTAGCGTTTATCTGTAGAACTGCTAGGGTTTATCTTTCGCTGCAATTGCGTCACCCCAGGTTGTGTCCCCTTTAGAGGCATTAAGACTTGCTGAGTACCCTTAGGGTCTCACACGATAAATTATTGGTTCAGATGGACAGGTACCCCCGCAGGACGGATACTGGGTGGAAGAAGCTGATGATGTGGGCAACGATCGTTCGGTGTAGAGATTCCGGGATCGGGGATCCGTGAAACCTGTAGTTGGGATGTGCTTATTTCTATGGCATCTTATGCCGATTTGCTTCTTATCCGTACTCGGATTTTGTTTGCCGCTTCCGCATGATACTCTGATGTGTGTTGTATGAGGAAGTATCCTAAAATATAGATCTATCTAGGTCATTTGAATCTTGCCGTATGGCGTTGCTATATTTCCTTTCTTTCTAGATGGTATGGCTCTGATGTACTCTTGTATGGTGGCTTGCGTACATACCCACTTGTGTACGTAGTTGATCCCTTCGCCTGCCGACCACGCCGCCCGTACAGGTCCCGTTGAGAGGGTAGTGGTTGGGATGTCTGAAAGGACTACCAGTGAGTGGCTTTTGGGGCCCCACCGTACTATTTCAACCACTACCACTCATCCAGGCTTGTATCTAGGAGCGTAGTTCACCGAGGTAGTTATAGAGGCCCATGCCGGATAAAGGAAGGCTACGGAGGAGTCACCACGTACATGGAGCCTTGGAGTGCAAGACACGTTAGACTATTGTATACTGTGTAGGACTCTGTAACCTGTCCGGTTAGGACTTTTCCCTGTAACCCTAGGACCTGGCGACTATATAAGTCGGGCCTATGGGATCCTTTAGGGCAGAACACCAAGTGCATAACACAACCCTCGCACAGCAAACCAATCTGTGTAACTCAGCGTATTGCCATTATAGTGATTTATAGTAGGAGTAGGATTCCACCACCGTTGTGGGATCTGAACCTGGGTAAGTTGTGTTACCTCGTACCCGTCAACCGTACGCCTTACCCCATGTCTCTAAACACGCACTATGAGGACCCCTCCATGGCGTACTCGTCGGCAATACCACGATAGTTGGCGCCCACCGTGGGGCAAGAGGCTCTTTAGGCTCTGCAGTGGGCGAGGTCCAAGATCTTCACGGGAATCGGCGAAACCGTAGCCATCGGTCGCGTTCTCTTCTCCGGCAACGTTCCGATCGTCCCTCCTGACAAGTTCTGGATCCCGGCGAAGACGAACCCTACTCGGTGCACAATCATCCCCATCGGAGACATCCACCTCTTCATCGGCAAAACCGACTCGAGCACTAGTTCCCTGGGAGTCGGAGGAGCATCAAGACCCGCACGGACCACCTATGGGAAGTATACGTTCGCGGAAGGATCGATGTCGGATCTCTCTTCAGAGTGTTCCGACAAAGATCGGAAAAATTCAAGGCCCACCCAAACCGCCCCTGTGCAGGATATAATGGTGGAAGATCGCTGCAAGTCCGCCGGCTTTGCCCGTGCGTCTGGACAAAAGAGATCCAAGTTCGTCGGAGTGGTGACCATCTTCGATCTGGCGTGTTGCGTTCAAAGAGAGGGAAAGAACACTCGCGACTACCTTGCCAGGTGGCTCCGTATACGGGCCGATCTGGCTCATTACCCCATTGATGATGCTATGTATCACTTTGTGGAAGGACTGGACCAAGGTACGCTTCTCCGGCATACACTAAGGCGGTATCAGGCTTCAGGATGCCTCACTTTCGAAAGCATGGTGAACACCGTCAATAGCTATGCGGAGGCTGAGCAGGAAGATAAAATGGAGATTGCGCTTGTTGGTGGAGCCCCTCTGCCTCAGCCACCACCGTCACCGCCTCCGATCGTCATCGCCGCAGCTGCGCCACCACCTCTAGTCATCGTCGCTACTGTTGCACCTCCACCCCCCGTCATCGAGGAAGCCCCGGCACCCTCCGAATCCGTGCTTGACGCGCTCTACACCGACATCAGCGCTGACTCGGAGGAGATAGACTTTAGCTTGGAGGAGCTAGACTCTGCCATGCACGAGATGGAGGAGGATTACAAGCGCGACGAGCAGGCCAACAACGCCGTCACGTCCCGAGAGGTGTTTATCGCCATTGGGACGGTGATGGATGAAGATCAACCTGGACGAGCTCCGCCTACAGCGCTGGACAAGGGGAAGGGACCACCTGTTGCTGCCGACAATGATCGCGCAAAGGCTATGCCCCCTCCGCCTAACCCAGTGCAGCAGCCGCAGGAACTCGGCAGCGGTCTGAGCAACAACACCGCAAACCCACCGCCTCTGGCATCTACGTCTGCTGCTGCCCAAGTCACTCCAGCTGATAGAGTGATGTACGGAAATCTCCTCGTCGATCCCATGACCGTGGCTCATATTCGCAATGTAGTCCAGCTTGACGAGAAGCGTCAGCAGCTGCTGGAGGAAGTGCAGGCCATTGCGGAGCAAGGCGCTAAGCTAGATCGAGATCTGGCCAACACGTTGAAGTCAATAGAGAAAGCTAGAGCAATGGAGGCCGAGTACAAAACTCTGCTACAACATCAGAAGGCTAAGAAAGCTTTGGCTCGCGTCATCAATGATCCTGGTGTACTGCGCAACCTAGGATGGGCACCCTCGAAGCCGGCACAGGCCAAGCCATACATTGACAGTGAAGGCAAGCAGGTGATGCCCACCCCTCTTCTCAACCTCGTCGTCACCAAGACCCTTCTGGAGCAGGATAGATCACCCGCAGCTGTGGACCAGGTCTATGACCTGGTGGCCAAGGCGGTGAAACAACAGGAAAATGCCACCTCTCAGAGGCTTGAGTCTGACCTAGCATTTTGCCAGTCTAGACATAATAAGCCGCCAAGGGACCGATCTCCTCATGATGTTGGGTCCCCGGCGGGTTCATCAGAACGAAGACGGAGGGATGCACACAACATGAAGGATGCTATCCCCATATCCTCCGACAATGGAGGCAAGGCTCAACCCCATCGCCCATCTCCACTGCCCCGCTCGCCCCGACATCGCGAAAACACCAAGGCTCACCGTCGTACGGATATGCCTCCGCCAAGGAAAAACGGCATCGTCATCCGCGACAACACAAAGCAGACCCATCACGACAGAGAGCGCAACCAAGGACACAAGAGCAGGTCGCATCATGACCCTCCACATCCGACAAGCAACCGCGAAAGGCGTGAGGCGTCGCAGGAGGGTAACAACAAGAAGGCTAACCCACCGCCACCTCTGCCTCCGTCGCCACCCAGCAGCCACCATGGCGGAGGAGGCCCGTGTCGTTCATGCAGCCCATCCCCTAATGGCAAGAAGAAGAAAAGAAGCTCGGAGCCATACGACACATGTTCGCGTCTGGACAAGATCCACGAGGCCCGGGAAGGAACATACCTGGGACCATGTTGCTTTGGACCTGTGATACGGTCCGCAACTTACCCCAAAGGTTTCCGGATTGACAAGACCATCAAGCCCTATGATGGCACCGCCAAGCCAGTTGCATGGTTGCAGGACTACGGTAACACGGTGGAGATTGCCGGTGGCAACCCCAACGTCACCGTCAAGTACCTCCCACTAATGTTGGCGGGAATGGCCCGACAATGGATTGACGACTTGCCGGAGAGATCCATCTGCAATTGGTTGGACATGCAAGAAGCGTTCACCAAGAACTTCGAGGGTACGTACAAGCGTCCCTGTACTATTGGCGATCTACAGTGGTGCGTGCAGGAGAAAGACGAGACATCTCGCTCCTACCTCTCTCGCTGGCTGGATATGAAGAATTCCTGTGCAGGAGTGCACACTTAGACTGCCAGGGCCGCCTTTATTGATGGGTTGGAAAGGGGCACGTTGCTCCGACATAAGTTGAAGCGCCTGCAGGACAATCACCAGCTAGACCTCAATCAGATGATTCAGTTGGTTAGTAAGTTTGTGGATGCCGACGATGATGCTCGCGGCTCCCTGCCGGCAATGGCCGTTCCAACTCAAGCTCGGAGGAACAGTAGCACCAAGCGGAAGACCCCGCCAGAAGAAAAGCAAACCTCTGACATGGTCACTATGACCTTTGCAGGGCGAGGTGATGGCGGACAGTGTGGCCGAGGACGAGGAGCTGGTCGTGGGCAACAGCGAGGCAGTGAAACTACCTCAGCAGCGCTCTGTGTTCCCCAAACCTATGAAGAGTACCGTGATATGCCGTGCCTCTTACACCTTGACGCCAACGGCAAGGCCACCCACACCAATCGCCATTGCAAGTTCGTCAACGATCTCAAGGAGGACCCGGAGTCCGGCTACAAACAAAGTCGGAAGAACAGACCGCGACGCAAGGGAAAGGGGAAGAAGGAGGATGAGTCCAAGGATTCAAGTGACATGGACGAGGATGTTGACCCCAAGCACGCCGCCAAGAGTGATGGCAAGGGCAAGAACCCCTTCGAGAATAAGGCGGCAGTTTTCCACACTTTCCTTGGCACCCCCACCGTCCGACAATAGAAGACCTCCATGAGGATACTGATGGCCACTCTAACCCCAGTTCCCCAATACCTATGCTGGTCGGAGATTCCAATTACTTGGGACAGGACGGATCACCCAGACCTCATCCCTACGGAGAACCAGTATGCCATGGTCATCAACCCATTGATTGACGGCAATGAGTTCACCAAATGTATGGTGGATAGTGGAAGCAGCATCAACATCATGTACCTGGATACACTGCACAAGATGAACTTGACGGAGGCTAACCTAAGGCGGACCAGCACCATCTTCCACGGTGTAGTTCCTGGTCGGGAGGCTCGGTCCCTTGGGTGCATCACGCTTCAGGTCGCTTTTAGCGATGTAAATAGTTACCGCCAAGAAAGTATGACCTTTGAGGTGGTCCCCTTCAAGAGTGTGTACCATGTGATATTCGGCCGCGACATATTCCACGCCTTCATGGCCAAGCCATGCTTCGTCTACAACAAGCTCAAGATACTCGGACCAAACGGTGTCATCACCGTATCCGTAAGATTTACCAAGGCAAGGGACTGCGAGATTGGAGAAGCAGCCTTTGCGAAAGCTGTCCTCTACAGCGAAGAATTCAAGGAGATCTAGAGCAAGGTCGATGCCTCGGAGATGTCGGCATCGAAGAAGAAGATTTCTGACTCTGCCCCAAATTTCAAGTCCGCCATAGAAACCAAGCCGGTGGAACTTGTGGTAGGCGATGCCTCCAAGACCACCGCCATTGGGACAAACCTGGATCCCAAATAGGAAAGCGCGCTCGTCGAGTTCCTCCGTGAGAATAGGGACATCTTTGCCTGGCAACCTGCCGACATGAAAGGTGTACCTAGGGAACTTGCCTAGAACAGCTTGAATATTGATTCAAAATGCAAACCGGTGAAACAACCTCTACGATGCTTCGGAGACGAGAAGAGACGTGCCATACGCAAGGAGATATCTAGGTTACTTAAGGCTAGTTTTATCCGAGAAGTACTTCACACCCAATGGGTGGCCCATCCTGTACTTGTCCCCAAAAAGGGAATCAAAGAATTAAGAATGTGCGTTGATTACACCGGCTTGAACAAAGCATGTCCCAAAGATCCGTTTGCTTTGCCTCGCATTGACCAAGTCATTGACTCGATAGCTGGCTCGGAGCTTCTGTGTTTTCTTGATGCATACTCAGGATACCACCAAATCAAAATGAGGAAGTCGGACCAATTGGCCACCTCGTTCACCACACCTTACGACACGTTTTGCTATGTCACGATACCCTTTGGGCTAAAAAACGCAGGTGCTACGTACCAGCGGACAATGCAGCGTTGCCTAAACGATCAAATTGGTCGGAACGATCATGCCTATGTGGACGATATAGCGGTGATGTCTAAAAAGTCAAACGACTTAATCTCCGACTTAAAAGAAACCTTTGATAATCTCCGGAAATACAACATGATGCTTAACCCCAAGAAGTGCATCTTTCGGGTTCCAGCCGACAAATTGTTGGGCTTCATCGTTTCCCAGCGTGGAATAGAGGTGAACCCAGAGAAAATCAAGGACATCTTAAACATAAACCGTCCGACATGCCTAAAATACATACAACAGCTAACAGGTTGCGTTGCAACGGTTAATCGGTTCGCCAACCGACTTGGAGAGAAGGCTCTACCGCTATACAAGTTGCCAAAAAAGGCGGAAAAATTTACATGTACGGACGAAAAAGATGCATCATTGAAGCAGGTAAAGGAGATATTATCCTCGGCGCCTATCCTTGCAGCACCCGAGCCTGGGGAGCCGATGTTAATCTACATAGCGGCCACCAACCAGGTAATCAGCATCATCGTCGTGGTAGAGCGAAAAGAACCAGGCTATGAGTACGGAGTTCAACGACCAGCTTACTATGTAAGCGAGATCTTGACGGAGTCCAAGCAGCGTTACTCGCACTACCAGAAGATAGATTATGAAGTGTTCCTTGCTTCTCGTAAGCTAAGGCACTACTTCCAGGAGCACCCTATCACAGTGGTGAGCAAGACTCCACTGTCCGACATCATCAACAACAACGACGCTACAGGAAGGGTCGCGAAGTGGGGCATTGAGCTTTCCGCCTTCGAGATCACCTACAAGAGACGCGATGCTATCAAATCACAAGCCTTGTCGGATTTCATCGCAGATTGGACGGAGATGCCAGATGCTACCCCAATGCTGGAGCGAGAATATTGGGTGATGCACTTTGATGGATCAAAGCTACTCAATGGCTCGGGGGCTGGTGTACTATTACAGTCACCAACCGGGGACAAGCTACACTATGTTCTGCAGATCCACTTCGAGGCTACAAACAACATGGAGCACTCATTCACAGACTGCGCGTAACCAAGAATATTGGCATCAAGCGCATAACACTACTAGGAAAACAGCAGTTAGTGGCGCACGTGGAAAAGAAATCCGTGGCGCACTGCCCGTGCGCCACTAGGCTTGCGCTGCGGCTATCTCATAGCCATGACGCACTGCCTGGTGCGCCACGCATGTGCAGAGATAGGCGTGGCGAACATGCCAGTGCGCCACGGATACCTGTACAGGTGCGCTACAAGACTTATTTTCTGTGGCGCATCTGTCAGTGCGCCACAAGCCTGCGCAGGTGCGCTTTAGGCACTGTGCGCCACAGAAGTTGTGCCATGTGCGCCACGGGTGTCTTTTTTTTTAATTTCAGGGCCAGATGATATACAATACAGATTATATAGGCAGATATACACACAGATATAAGATATACAGTTATATATAATACACAATTCGCAAAATAAGATTGAAACAAATACATATAGATAAGTCTCATACATGAATACATAAGTTATACATTGTTTCGATCAAGTTACAAAGTAGTTGGTGACATGCGAATACATGTGTCGATTGAACAAGTTAGAGTTCGGAAGCTCGCCTAGACATCTAAACTAGCTAGACACAAACACGAGATAAACAACCAAAGAAGATAAGCATGATCACCGCAACAAAGGTGTAGGTATTCATCCGGTTCCTCGTCCTAACTCCCGCTAGATAGCGCGTGTATCTAGCTTCCGCCTCCGCCATAGTGTTGTACCCTTTGTAGCTATTGCCGCTGAAATGGTGCACCTGTCTCCGGCAGTCTTCCCAATCATCATAGACTCCGGGAACCCGTCCCTTGTACACGACGTATCACGTCATCTATAAGTTGACAATAATAATTAACCGGTGATTGAAAAAAACATGTATAATTAAATTCGCATATGAAGATACACTTATAGAAAGTACTTCCAACTCAAAAAGACCAAAGTAACTCAAAAATCATGCCTCATATATAACTAGGTTGTTGGACACAGGAATATGCTATGATGCACATTCACATATATAGTGTGCACAACACCTGGATTTGTGCATAGCACAAGGCGTACAATCCCGTCGCAGCACATTCACATATATAGTGTGCCATGACATTTCAATCATCGGCATTCTTGAAAAAGACCAAAGTAACTCAAAAAGCATGCCATATATAACTAGCTAGGTCGTTGGACACAGGAATATGCTACGATGGAAGTGTTCGCCAAGTAGGATGCACAACACTTGGACATGTGCATAGCACAAGGCGAACAATCCCATCGCATCACATTCACATATATAGTGTGCCACTACATTTCAATCATTGGCATTATTCTCGAATAAGACCAAAGTAACTCAAAAAGAATGCCTCATATATAACTAGCTAGGTCGTTGGACACAGGAATATGCTATGATGGAACCGTAAGCCTAGTAGGATGCACAACATCTGGACTTGTGCATAACACAAGGCTTACAATCCCATCACAGCACATTCACATATATAGTGTGCCACGACATTTCAATCATCGGCATTATTCTCGAAAAAGACCAAAGTAACTCGAAAAGAATGCCGCATATATAACTAGGTTGTTTGACACAGGAATATGCTACGATGGAAGTGTTCGCCAAGTAGGATGCACAACACCTGGACATGTGCATAGCACAAGGCGAACAATCCCATCGCATCACATTCACATATATAGTGTGCCACTACATTTCAATCATTGGCATTATTCTCGAATAAGACCAAAGTAACTCGAAAATAATGCCTCATATATAACTAGCTAGGTCGTTGGACACAGGAATATGCTATGATGGAACCGTAAGCCAAGTAGGATGCACAACATCTGGACTTGTGCATAACACAAGGCTTACAATCCCATCACAGCACATTCACATATATAGTGTGCCACGACATTTCAATCATCGACATTATTCTCGAAAAAGACCAAAGTAACTCGAAAAGAATGCCTCATATATAACTAGCTAGGTCGTTGGACACAGGAATATGCTACGACGGAATAGTCAGCCAAGTAGGATGCACAATTCCTAGACTTGTGCATATCACAAGGCTAACTATCCCGTCGTAGCACATTCACATATATATTGTGCCACGACATTTCAATCATTGGCATTATTCTCGAAAAAGACCAAAGTAAATCAAAAAGAATGCCTCATATATATACATAGGTCGTTGGACACAGGAATATTCTACGACGGAACGGTGAGCCAAGTATGATGCACAAGACCTGGACTTGTGCATATCACAAGGCTCACAATCCCGTCGTAGCACATTCACATATATAGTGTGCCACGACATTTCAATCATCGGCATTATTCTCGAAAAAAGAGTAAGGACCAAAGAAGAAACAAAGTGAGCAAAGGACCAAAGAGTAAGCAAAAAAACCAAGCATTGGTTGATATATAATAACAATAAGCAAAAGAAGTAAGCGATGATTCATAAACCTAATAAGATAAGTAGTAGCATGTACACTTGTCCACACACACAAAGGTCATCTATAGTTTGTAACTACAACTAGGCCAACATCAAGCCTTCTGGCTCGGCTTAGGGAACGGGAGGACGCCTTGTCTCGTCATGAACTTCCTATAGTCACCCTGCATCTCTAGGCGATCTTCTATGTCACGGTTATTCGGGATATTTCCTCCATAGAAGATTCCCCCGAAGTCATGAAATCACGAAAGATGATTGCCCCAAACTGCTGCTGGATGCGATACATCTCTTGTCTAATATCTGAATCAGTGATCTTGGCCTTTGCTTCGGCCCACTGTTTGAGATGGTCTGGCAGCGTAGAATTCTGATGGTCAAGTAGGAACACCCTCATGTGATGGAGTGCGTAGTAGGCTTCCTTCTTACTGTTTTCCGGCTGCTTTACGCAGGGGAACTCCGTTACGTGGTTGAAGACGTGCCTGCCAAACTTGACCTTTGTACGCACGAAGGTGGTGCCTTCCGTCGAGGCATAGCCAGTGAGAGCATCATCCAGAACTTCCTTGATCTTGTCGTAGTTTTTCTTCTTTTCTAGACTCCCCGAGTCGAAATACGTGGCGTGGGAATGCTTCGGCGATAAGGAGATGAGCGTGTAGTGTTCATCTCTGCGCAAAAAAATCAAATGGAATGTGTTGGAAAAAGAATGATGATAATCTAATAAAGCCAATCGGCGGTGGTGAGTGAATAACGACTTACTCGGGAAAGTAAGGCACGAGAATGTATTCCTTTGTCTTGTTCGCCACGAGGATTCTTTTTAGGTATGAGGCCACGATACGTCGTTCAGCGGGGGGACCCAAGCAGCCGTCACACATGTAGTAGGGGTCCACTATAGCGATGCCCGGTGTGTTCTCTCTAATGATCTGCATGGCCAGACTGAGAGAAAACAGGCGGACCATGGTATAGTGCAGCGGGTATAGGTGGAACATATTGAAGATGCCGTCGAACCGTAGGAAGAACAGATCCGCAGGGGCATTATCAACGAAGCCCAAGCCTGGTGGCACCTTAACCACGAATACCGGGTGCGAGGGATCTTTCTCCGATAGAAGGCGTCTCTCTATCGTCAGCACGCCATCATGCACACACTGCAGTTCCGAACTGGCGAGCCTCCGCAAATTCTTAGGTAGCATGGGCTCACCTGCCACATGGATCCTCCACATAATACCCTCGGGTCTTGGTGGCCCGTCCCGAAACCTGATCGGATTCGCAGTTGTTGACGCCACCGGCTGGCTCGAGCTGCTAGATTTTATTTTCCTGCCCTTTTTTCCTTTTGGAGAGCGGGTAGGCACCGCAATCTGAGCACCGGACGCCCTATGTAGTGTGTCAGGGCTTAGAATAAAGGGCCGGTTGGTTGTATCAGCTGGCTCTGTAAAGGCGCAAGCTGGAGGCGTCTCCTGAGAACCAAACAGACGCTTGGTGATAGTGGCTTTCTCTGTGGGGCCACCAGCTAGGTCTTCGTTGCTAAACTGAGTGTTGAAGAAGTGATCATTCCAGTCTTCGTCGTCCTCGGCCGGATCCTGCGCCATGTGCATATCATCAACATGATCATCCAACCCACTGCGTGGAGGTGACGACGAGGGTGGTAAGGCGGCCTTGCCACCGCTTGTCGCTGGCACGAGTACAGGCGGTGATGTTGTCTGTGGCGTGATGGCCCCCGTCGTACCCAAACGGATCATGCTCTTTGGCCATTGCAAGAATAAGCCGAAGCAACTTCTGAGGACAGCCGGCTCTTCTTCATCCGCTCCTGGGGGTTGAATGGGAGGTTCCAGGTCGTCGCAGCCCCTTATCACCCGACTAATTTTAACCCTGTGCACGCTATCTGGCATCAGCCTTGAGTGGAACGTGCGCTGCAAGGGTTGAACGATGGTACCCTTGGCAACATCCCTCAGCTTGTTGTTCACGTAGCATAAGAGAGTGCAAGGAACATCCGTCTGCGGAAAACATGTACGGCGACGGGCGTGCAAGAGACGGAAGGGCTGCTTGATGGCGCAGTGCTGGACGCCGGTGTATTCTCCCTACCACCGGGTGCTTGGAGCTCCGGTGCCGCCGCGACGATGGCAGGGGGGCCACCAACATGTACTCCGGCGCCGCGGTGATGGCAGGGGGAGTCACCAACACTTGCGGCACCGTGGTGCTAGCAGGCGGAGTCACGAACACGTAGTTCGCCTGATTCGTCGGCGCCGCGTTGTTCGAGTGGCTGCTGACCATGCTTGGAATCGGGCACGGCCCTACTCAACAACCCGCACTCTAGTTCGCTATTGACTCCACCAAGGTAGGCAGGAAGGACGTGAGGGTGATTACCAGATTGTCTTGGACGATCTGCAGGATCCGCGCCACATGTTCCTTAAGTTCTTGAACCTCGTTGTTTTCCTCCTCGCTCCTTTCCGACGGCGCCACATGCATCCTCGGCGGTGGACCAAAATGATCCACCCAATTCTTACCCCCGAAGCCGGCCAGACGGCCAGCCGACGACGGCTTCTTCGTAACCGACTCAATTTTCTTGGCCCGGTTCATCGCCCTGTTAAAAGGGTTATCCCACTGGGTGGACGCCGTCGACCCCTGGGATGAGGAACCCTGGGATCCATGACTAGCAACAATTTCCTCCTCCTACAGAATAAGTTAAAGTGAATCGTTTAGATCATCGATTATAATGCAATCGAGTTGATCCGTGGTAATTAGATTATACTTACCACAATTTCCTCGAATTCCTTCAACGCAGGATCCGCGGTGAATTGTTTGGTTTTTGGGTCCACATGGTAACGGGTCCTGATGAAGTTTCGAACCTGCCCGGGTTCGAATTTCGCAAAGGGCTTTTCTATCCCCTTGGATCTATACTCTTCGTCCTCCTTATTCCATTTGGCCTCCGTGGTTCTGTATCCACCAGATCCGAGATGGTGATTACCTATATTCATCGCCTATAGCACCTTTCCCCGATTACTATTGGCCAGGGCTCTTTCGGATTCACAACTCTCCTTGAAATCCCGGAACTGATCTTCGGTGATCTGCGGGTCAATCTTCTGGATCTCCTCGAGACTTTTGCCTTCTTTATAGATCTTCTTCTTTATCCGGGTTCTCCAGCTGGCCGGGGCGGTGCTCATCTTTGTGAGGGAGGATTTGTTTACTTCGTTCCCATTATAATTTGTGTTCTGATACTTAGCGGGGAACTTGTATCTTGCGTGCAGCTTCTCGAAGAGGAGTGTGCACAAGTGGCCATTATCTTTATGCCGGAGATTCTCGGTGTTGATCGAGATGGTTGCCATTATCTTTATGCGTTTATTGACTGACCAACTATAGAGGATGCCCTTTGATCATTCTTCAGAACAGACTATTACAAATTAGTAAATTCATGATTGTCATATTCTTGAAATCAGGAAAAAGGTTGTCAATCATATTGATTGCTCCTTGCCTTTTCCAGCCATCTACAGCTTGGGAAGTGGATGATCACCTCCTACTTTATGTTCAAACTGTTGTTGGTATTGCAATATGGCACACTGCTGACATTGTGATCTGAGACGACTACTTTGTGGTGGTTTTATAATTAGATGTTGGTGTTTCAGCATTATACCTGCATTATTCTGTTCTCTACTAAATGCTATGCTGCATATTAGCTGGCTTTACACGAGTCCTTACATATTAATATGTCCCACCACACATTCTAGCCCTATTGGTCTACCACATGTGGTGAGTGGTTCCAACTTGGCACTTGGTTGGTATGAGGCACTACCGAGCCAAGAACAGACAGATGAACAAACATGAAACACCAAGGATACCCACAAAGTCAGAATCTTTACTTGTTTACTAATTCTGAACAAGCCACAGCTGATATACATAGACAAACAACCCACCCATGTAAAAATAGTGTAACCACAACAACAATTTATAGGTAAACAGGGGTCAGAACTGCTTTCTTTCTACAATTACAAGACATCTAAATCAACAAATGTAGGGTTACCTATCAAGACACTTTCAAGCAGCAATTGCAGAATCTTGGGCATCAACACCTTTTGTAAAAAAATCTCCTTCAATTACTCCTTTTCAATTAATAACAATTCGTTTGTTTCTTCACATGATTGCTAGCTAGCTAGGGCCTTAGTTGATGACTAAACCAAAAGGGGATAAATTCTACATGATCATGCATGTGAGAAAGATAGCTATCAGCTCCCATGAATTCCTTTCTGTTTTCTCTCCCTAGTGCAATAGTCGTCTTCCAGTGATTTCTAGGCTATACTAGAACCATAATCCTACACCCAAGTATCAAACGACGACCACCTAATTTGTGGTGGTTCTTCTAATTAAGGTCAACCAAGTAAATTAAGGTTTTATTGTCAGTAAGAAAGCTAGATCGAAAACAGTGGTGCACCAGCACCAGTTCGCGCCGGGTCACTGCCATGACGCGAGGGGTGAGGTGGAGAGACCTTGGAGCGGAGAGGGGGAGGTGGGCAGGGGACTCACCAGGAGGGAGCGCGGAGCTAGGCAGGCGGGCGATGAGTACGACGATGGCGGGCGGGCGGGCGGACGACGATGGCTGGCACGCGGGCCTCCTCCTCGAGCGGCGGCGGTCCTCCTCCTTCTCCACGGCCTCGTCCTCGGGCGACGGTGGCTGGCGAGGCGGCGGATCGAGAGCATGGCGACGGATCGAGAGCGCGACGAGAGAGCGAGGCTTGATTGAGATGGTGTCTGAGAGGGAGGAGGACGTGGCGCCGTTGACCAAGCCGTGCCTAGATAGGCGTAGCGCACTTGGGCATAGTGTGCTACGGATATCTATAGCGCACTTGGGCATAGTGCGCTACGCCTATCGGCATTTACCGACTGTATAAGATGGCTGTAGCTCCACTGTGTATAACTACACTAGCCTATCCCACTTGTTCCACCCACTGCTCTAATCTAAACCTGTGAGCACCCAGGTTCGAATCCTGGTGCCCACCTTTTTTATTTTTATTTTAAAAATATTTTTAAATGTTCCAAAAATGCCCAAAAGTGGTGATATATTCCATAAAAGTTTTCTTTTGTTTTTAAAATACTTTTAAATATTCCAAAAATGCCCAAAAGTGATAATATATGTCATAAAAGTGGTACAAATTAAATATGATTCAAATATGTCATAATAATTTGTCCATGATACAAATATGTCATAATAAATGTTCCAAAAAATGCCCAAAAGTGGTGATATATTCCATAAAAGTTTTGTTTTGTTTTTAAAATACTTTTAAATATTCCAAAAATGCCCAAAAGTGATAATATATGTCATAAAAGTGGTAAAAATTAAATATGATTCAAATATGTCATAATAATTTGTCCATAATACAAATATGTCATAATAATTTGTCCATAAATATTACAATCTTTTTCGACCACGCGTAATTTGCCCAGATAGGCGTAGTCGTCGTCATATTTAATCTTTGGATCGCCGTACTGGTGGAAGTCTTGCTCGTTGGCGACTCCATCCATTCTGATGATGTTTCTTTTTCCTCTCCTCACGACAACACGGCTAGGCTTTGTCGGGTCGGTAATGAAAAAATATTGGTCCACTTTGGTAGCCAGTACCCACGGTTCATTTTTCGCGTCCACGTTCGCACCGGCGGGCTTGGATTTGGCTGCTTAGGGTATAACCATGGTTGTGAAATACTGGTCTTCTCTTTCGACGCTCTTTTCCCATCTGACACGGAACATCGACATCTTTTCTCCACAGTAGTCGAGCTCCCAGATCTCCTCGATTCTTCCGTAGAATCTTTCCTTCACGTTGTCATCGGTGTAGAATTCCGACGTTACGCCTGAGTTCTGATAATCACACTTGTCCTTTTCCTCCATGTAGAATGTGTAGCCGTTGATATCATACGCCTGATAGGTCACCAGGTTTTGCATCAGTCCCTGCGACAAGGTGAATATGATATTTTCCGTGTCAGAAGAATGCGATCGCGATGGATTATCAAGGAGCATCTTCCTAAACCAACACGTGAAATCCGAGTTGTGCTCTTTGATTATTTCTCCCTGCATCCTCTGTATGCCCCCGTCACTGTACTTCTTCTCGATTAACCTTTTGTGCTTCTGTACCCAAGGATCGACCAGTTATAAATGCTGTAGCGCGACGAGGTTTGCTCGATCAAAGTCTGCGCGTCGAAAATCGAAGTCTGCATGCAGTATGCGACGACCCTCTCGGTGACCAGATCCGTCGAGCTTGACAAGGTGCCTGTTGACGGGAAGACCGACAGGGTTCTCGATCTCTAGATAATTCGTGCAGAAAGAGATGCTCTCTTCAGCCAGAAAGCCCTTGGCTATGCTTCCATCTGGACGGGGCCTGTTGCGAACGTATCCTTTGATATGTCTGTTCATCCTTTCAAACGCCATCATGCTACGGAGGAACATCGCCAGATTCCCATAACGTGGCTAGCTCCTCTTTCAACAGCCCGAGATACAGATTGATGTCGGTACCAGGTTGTTTCGGCCCTTGAATTAGCATACTCATTTGTATGTACTTCTTCTTCATGCACAACCATGGAGGGAGGTTGTACATCCATACAAACACGGCCAAGTGCTGTGCGTGCTGCTCTTGCTACCGAACGGATTGAGTCCATCGGTGCTTGCACCAAGCCTGATGTTCCTTAAATCTCCACCGAATTCTGGGAATTAGAGGTCCAATGCTTTCCGCTGGCTAGCATCTGAAGGGTGCGTCAACAGCTCATCCTTTTCGGGGTCATCATTGTCATCTCCTGGCTTCTTCCTTTCCGCATGCTATCGCATGAGCTTCGCTTCCTTAGGGTCCGCGAAATAGCGCTGCAGACGAGGAGTGATAGGAAAGTACCATACCACTTTTCGAGGTGCTTTCTTCCCTTTATTGTATCGACTCATGCCGCACACCGGACATGTGGTTTTCTCCGCGTCCTCGCCCCGATAAATGATGCAATCGTTGATGCATACGTGATATCTAACGTGCGGCAGATCGAGAGGATAGACTATTTTCTTGGCGTCCTCGATACTAGTTGGACATGTGTTCCCCTCCGGGAGACGATCGTGCCAGAATGCCATCATATCGTCGAGGCTTGCGTCGCTCAATTTGTGTTTTGCCTTCATCTCCATATCCTTGAGCGTTACATTCAACCGGGTATCATCGGGCCTGCATCCTTCATACAATGGAGTAATCGCGTCTTTCTCAAGTTGCGCAAGCTTGGCTTTCTCTCTAGCGGCAGCCCTGGCGTTACTCGTCTGCTTGAGAAGCAGCTCTTGCACATAAGGGTCCCGCACCCAGCCTAACGTTGTTCCATCGTCGTCTGGTCCTCCGGCATCGAGATCATCATCATCCCGGTATGCTTCCGCACCTTCACCATCTCCAGGAGACTCTTCATCATCTCGCCCATTCTCGCCGTGATGATGATCATCGTCATGTTGCCCACCTTCACCGTCTCCATCGTCTTCGTCATCGCTTATCCAACGAGTGTATCCATCCATGAAACCATGGCGGAGCAGGTGTGCCTGCAGATTCCCGGAATCTGGGACGATCACCCAGTTGAGTTTGCATCTTCTGCACGGACATCTTATCTCCGTCTTGTTATTTCGTATCATGTCGGCCGTCGCACATTTCAAAAATCTAGCCACAATATCTTCACTCATTATGAGCACCATTTTTGCATGCACTATGTACACGGTACAATTAGAAGTCTATTAGAACCACATAATCAATGCATGCATGCAATGGTCGATAGAAAATTTCGGCATGACCTAACCTAAAATTAGGACCTTTGCGAAATGCCAAAGTATTGCCAAAAAGGAGATGAATCAACATTTTGGCAAAACAAATGGCAACTTGTTCACATACAAACACAAGAGAGAGAGAGACCGATCCATACACACATGAACATATCATTATCCTCTCCATACACACATGCATGAGCATCATCGATACTCTCCATATACACACACATATGACCATCGATCCTCTCCATACACACATCATGAGCATCAATCATCTACATACATATGAGCATATCATCCATATACACATGAACACATCCTTACATGGACAACTTACCGAGATGAGAGACCAATCGCGAGAAGATGGAAAGGAGAGGTGCGCGCGAGACCGGAGAAGGAGATGAGAGACCAGAGAGCTTACCAAAGATGCTCGCCTCGGCCTGCTAAAAATGGTGAATGAGTGCAGAAATTGAGGTGGGAAGGAGAAGGATCCCGACTAGATCTAAGGAGGAAGAAGAAGGGGAAAGTGAAGTGTGGGGTAGTGGATGATCACACATGTGCACAAAGTGGAGCTGCCAAAAAAAAGGTCGCCACATCCATGGCGCACTCGGCCCCAGTGCGCCACAGGGATTAGTAACATCCGTGGCGCACATGCCATAGTGCGCCACGGATGTGTTTGACCGTTTTGCATAGCAGAGGGTCATGCGCTTAGGCGTAGCGCACCCCCAACATGCGCAACGGATAACACCAACAAGCATAGCGCACCTACCCTATGTGCGCTACGGATATCTGGCGTGCGGCCAACAGGGCCCTGTCCCACACATATCTGTGGCGCACTATGGTCATGTGCGCCACAGTTGTTCTAGTTACTAGTAGGGCACTGCCCATAGGTGAGCCACGCCTATTTTAGCCATGGGGCACTTCAACCATGTGATCCACGGATGTGCTGATTACCTATAGCCATTTTCCTAGTAGTGTAGTTTGCTGTTGAGATTTCGACTTGGTTGCCCAGCAGGTGGCTGGCACCTGGAACACGCGGAACCCTATGATGGCGGCATATCGAGATGAAGTGGACGAGATAGCCAAGAGCTTCTTGGGCTACAAAGTCAAGTATGTACCTAGGGAGCAGAACGAGGCGACTGATCTACTGTCTAAGCTTGGATCAGGGCGCAAACTAATACCGCATGGCGTTTTACTGGAGCATCTACGGACACCATCCGTGAAGGGAGCAGACATTGACAACCCGGATAGAGTTGCATCTTTCGTTCACACAGTGACAAAGGTTCCTCCGGCTTGGACACAACCGTTTATGGAATATATCGTACACAAAACTTTGCCCGACGACAAAATCGAAAGACGGCAAATAGTACGTCGAGCAAAGGGCTATACCATAAATCAATGGACAGCTCTACAAAAGAAGCACCACTGGTGTATACCTTAAGTGTGTTTCCCAGCAAGAAGGTATTGTAATCCTACGTGAGATCCATGTCAGAGATTGCGGGCATCACACCGCTCCTCGATCTTTGGTCTCCAAAGCCTTTCGGCAAGGATTCTACTGGCTGACCGCAAAGGCGGACACCGACAAGATCGTTGAGACATGCATGGGATGCCAGTATTATGCCCGACAACCCCATGTTCCAGCTGAAGAATTGCGAACAATACCAATAACTTGGCCGTTTGTAGTCTGGGGGCTAGACATGGTTGGTCCATTACAGACGACACCATGTGGATTTACCCATCTGCTAGTAGCAGTGGATAAATTCACCAAATGGATAGAAGCTAAACCCATTAGAAAGCTTCATGGGGCAACTGCCCTTAGGTTTGTCTGGGATCTAGTGGTGAGATTTGGTCTCGCACATAACATTATCACCGACAACGGCAGTAACTTGTCACTCGAAGAAGTGGAAGCTTATTGTTGGGACAAGGGCATCCGACTTGACCTAGCGTCTGTGGCACATCCACAATCTAATGGCCAAGTTGAGCGAGCCAATGGATTAATTCTACAGGGAATCAAGCCACGTCTTGAGGCACCACTACATAGAGCAGCTGGATCCTGGGTGGAGGAACTACCATCTATGTTGTGGAGTTTACGAACTACACCCAACAGATCCACCAGCTACACCCCTTACTTCATGGTATATGGAGCAGAAGCCATCCTGCCTTCCGACATCCTTCACGATGCACCAAGAGTTGCCTCCTACGACGAAGATGACGCTGAAGAATCTTGATGCCTAGAAGTGGACCTTCTCGAGGAGGAGCGTGTTTTGGCATGCCAAAGATCCGCCATCTACCAGCAGAAGCTACATAGCTACCACAGTCGCCTCGTTCGGCATCGCTCGTTTAAAGAGGGGGATCTGGTGCTCCGACTTAAGCAGCAGAAGTCACACAAATTATCCCCGCCATGGGAAGGACCGTTCATCATAAGCAAGGCGCTGCTCAATGGGTCTTACTACCTTGTTGACAATCGTGAACTTAAGGATAGACCCAGCAAAGATCGTAAGCGTAAGCGACGTGACCCGGATGATGACTACCCAGAGCTTGATTGACCATGGAACATAGCATAGCTACGTCCTTTTTACACTTAGCATATTTTTTATCTACTGTGTACCTCTTATATGATCAATGAAATAAAGATCTTTGGTTCACTCATATTTTTGAGTCTTTTACCTCCTTTAGTGTTCATTTTTGGATCGTATAAAACCTTTATGCGCAAGTTTGCATTTGCACTTGTGAAAATTCCGCCTACAGGCGTTAGCTTAAGTTTTCTGGTTTACACGTTCTTTTTTGTTTTTATGTGGATTCTGGAGTAGTGACTTTCGACACTTGTTCTCGGTGATTTTGTACTTAGGTTTTTAACGGTGCCATTGGGCATCATCACCTGAGCGCATGGTTCCGACTACGAGTCTTCCGACTCACAAAAGGTCAAGCATAAAAACCAAAGTAATGGATCAGCCAGCACTTGCTTAAAAATATATACACATGTTGGAACCAGTGCTTAAGTAGTAGGAAATTAAACCTATTGTTTTTCCGCCTTAAGTTAACAAGTATTTTTTTCCGCATACAAATTTCAGAGGAAACAAATATTACAAAGTGTTTTTTCACTCCTCTGGCGCAGGAGACTTGGAAGCAGCATCATCGGCATCAGGAGAGTCATCGTCCTCGAAGTCGATGGTATTGAGGGACTTGGAGGAGCTTTGCTGGGAGCTGTCAATGGTTTCTAAGGGCACGAAGACATTGTGGTCCACCAACTCGGTAACCCTTGTGTCATAGCCTGCGAGAGATGACCAAATAGTCTTATGATCAATCTTCTGACCATCATCATCTACGTCGGGAAGACCTGAGGTTACCACGTTGATGTCGGCGTCTTCATAATGCGCCTTGACCATCGATAGTGCCTTCCTTGCACCAGCCCGAGTACATGAAGCTTTCCAGCTTAGAATACGCTTGGGGGCTTGGCGCAGGATCTCCGAGAACTTCATCACGGAATCCACCGCTTTGATGCTAATCTAGAGGGGCTTGGCTATCTTATTGGCCTGCCTGATGGTGGTGCTGATAAAGTAGTGAGGACCATGCATTCCTTATGCGGATGAGGCGATTGGGTTAATCCAATAGGAGTTGCAATTCTGACAAGGGAGCGCATGAGTCCAATAACACAAAAATTCAAAGTACCTGACATACATAAGTACAAGGCGGAGAATCACTTACCAAAGATGCTCGCCTCGGCCTGCTGGAGTGTCTCCGCCATGGAGTCTTGTTCTTGTTGGAGGACCTTGTATGCTTCAAGATTGCGCTAATTTTGCTCATCGGCAGCTCTCTTCTGCTCCGTCAACATTCCAATCTCCTCCTTCAAGCGGTTCATCTCCGTGTTGGAGGACTCCTGCAGGACCTTCATGGAGTCCTCGTGCATCTTCATCATATCTTGTCTATCATGCTTAAGGATCTTGTTTTCGCTATCCAGCAACTCAATGTGCTTGGATTGCTCAACAATATCCTTGGCCTTGGCAATGGATTCTGCAAGACGGAGAAAGAATAGTACACAATGAGTACTCGGAGAGTGCTGGCACAAGACCAAGTCGGAGTACGAAAATGAAAGGAAAAACAGACTCTTGCTCTTGGTGATTTGTTCCTTCAAGAAGGAAGTTTTACCCTTTTCAGCTTCCAACTCGGCGCGCATCTTGTGAAACTTCTCATTGGCGACACATCTTTGCGCATTCTCATTCTGTGGAAAGAAGATTTAAAGCTGTTCAGCCTAATTGGAGCATCTAGCCGGATAAATATCCACCTAGAGGCTTGGGGGATACAGTGAGAGTTTTAAAACTTGGCAATTTACTTTAGTCTTTCTTTAAGCATCTAGTCGAAACTCATTCAGTTTTTCAACTAGAAGCTTGGGGGCTACAGTATAAAGTTTTTTACTCAGTCATATGCTTAGTCTTTCTTTAATCATCTAGTCGGAACGAATTCAGTTACAACTAGAGGCTTGGGGGCTATAGTATTGAAATTTACAAGCACTGCGTATGCTACTCTAAAAGTATCTAGTCGGAATAATTCATTTAAACTAAATACTTGGGGGCTACAGTGAGAAGTTTTCTAGCTTAGTCACTCTTAGAGCATTCAGATGCAAAGACCTATGGTTTTTGGCCTAAATCCCCGGGGGCTACAATGGGATACTCATATGAAATGCAGAAGGAAAATAAAAATTACAAGTGCGATGATATTGAGGTTGGTAGCGCTCTCGGCAAACAACTTGCTGAAGGAAAGACTGTTTCCTTGCAACATATCTGCTTGTTGGAGAAGCTCCTCAAGACCGCAGGTTGAAGATGTCGGCACTGCACCAGGAACCAGAGTATAGATAATCGGCGTAAGCGCCGGGTAGACTATCTTCAGGAGCTATGTGGTTATCCTGGGTGCAGCGGCGCCGCCTTCAACAGACGTTCCACCCACCACCATCGCCTTGCCGCTACCGATGGCATCCTTAGCCGGAGCTTCAGCCATTTTGGTTGTGGTGCTTTCTTGCGTCGCCTGTTCGCCGGCAACGACAAGATCCACGGAGGCAGCTGAGTCCACTTCCATGGCGGAAGGGCCAGATGCATCCTTAGCCGAATATCTTGTCGAAGCATGCGAGGGCTGGACGCTGGGAGTGATGGGGGCGATGGCGGGAGATGCTTGGTGTGGTACATCACGCTGCAACATATCTTTGATGTTTGTAGAATCCCCCATTGTTTTGGAGGTATTCTTCAAACTCAAGCCAACTTTCTTCCTGAAACGTGCAAAAGTATAAGTACAGGAAAAGGACAATCAGTGGACAATTTCGGAGGAAAAGAAGCTTACACGATCGTGGGTTCTTTAGTAAAAGGTATCCCGAAAATCTTTCTTTTCTCCGCCTCCAGGGTGGCAGTGGACTTCTTGGAGGCTCCACCCTCCGTCTTCTTCTTCTTACCTCCGTCGGCAGCGTCAGAGGTGGAGCTCTTCCGCTTTCGTGCCAATTGGACATCGTCGTCGGACACGACAATAAATTCCTTCATCTTTGGGTCATAAATTTGGACATCCATGTCATCCTCCTTTAGACTCTTAAGCTGTTAAGTGAAATCATAAGGTGTTAGATGGCAAAGGCAAGACGGAAGAACTGGAGAAAATGTCCTACACGGAAAATAAACAGGTACCTCTAGGCACTTTCCCTCCTCGAACATGTCGTATGTGATGGTGAAGCCACGCTTCCTATCCTTCACCTTGACGATGTCCTTGAGGCGGAGCTTGACGGAGTCGCTGGAGAAGTTGTTCTCGGAGATGCGGAGGCTATCCTTCCTCTCCTTGGTATACTCATGCATTAACTTCGAGCGGTGCTGCAGAGGTTGGATCCACCCGACGAACCAGCACATGGCTAGGTCCAATCCGGTCAAACCCGTCTCTACGAACCACTCTATCCGCCTTATAGCGCGGGAAGCATCGATGTCGGAGGGGAGGGAGGCTTGGGATCTCCATGTTGAGGCTTCGACGGCGTCTCCATCGATAAAGTCCGGATACATCGCTTCTCGGACATCCAGAGGGATATCTGGGACGTAGAAGTATGTTTGTTGCCAGTTTTTACATGACTCATGGCCGACGATGTCGGGGAACTGCCGGCTAGGCCTGATCTTAAAACTAATAGTGCCACAGTTCCTGAGCTCGTCCTTGCTGGCTCTGGCTTCCCTCTTGACGGTGAAGAAATAAATAAAGAGATCTAGCCTGGGCCTAATCCGTAAGTAAACCTCACAAAGCACCGCGTAGTTGCTAAGCGCGAGGATGCTATTGGGGGAGAGGTTTTGAGGCTGAACTCGGTAGTGGTTGAGGATAGCTAGGAAAAAATTGGAGATGGGCAGGGAAACGCTGCGTACGAGTTGTGCTTTGAGGTATGCCTTCTCTCCGGCTTGGGGAGAAGGGATGACCTCGCCGGCCAGCGCCGCCCACCAGACTAATCCCTTCCAACGAGGGAAGGTAACCTTTGACGACCAGCTCCTTGATATCACTGTCTGTGATATCCGAGCCGCGCCAACTCCCTTGTGGGAGTCGCCCTCTTCCTTCAGCAGCTCCAGCGCCGCTGGAATTTGGTTGCCACCAGTGGATTCGACCACCGCGGATTTCGGCAGCAGCAAGCCCTCTAGGGGCACATGAACGGAGCCCGCTGGCTTCACCGTGGCATCGCCTGTCGCCGCCATGGATGCGCTGGTGCTGGTGCTTGCCATTGATGAAGGAAGGGGAGGTGGCTGTGAGATTGGAAAGCTAGGGTTTTGCGTTCGCACGGAAAGCTCGAGGAGTGCTCGCTGGAGGAGGAAGATGATGCAGGAGGAGAATGAAGTGAAAAGTAAAAAATCCACCGTAGTTGCAATTTGTAACCCCTAGCGTCAAGATTCGTGCAAAGTGATCAAATGGTCGGCGCGTGGACGACTTGTGCGGCCGCGTGCGCGGAAATTTTGCACGTTCCCGACCGTCGCCGCCAACTGTTCGTATCCTTCACGCGGGAAAAACGGACATGATTGTGTTCTCTGCATGTGTGAGTTACGAGGCATTGCTGACCTATGTCTACGTCGTCCTAGTTGTCACTAGCAGCTGAACCATCACATCGGAATATTCCGGCATGGACGGATCCAGTCCGGCTACAAGAAGAGTACGATGGAAGATTCAGCGTTTCTCCAACTTGAAAGTTGAAGACGTAGAATATTGCAGGGTTCTTGGTAGGACTAAAAGATATTGCTTGACGATTTGGCGACATCCATCTAGACGAATCATTCAACCTGAAGAGGCAAGATGGCGCAAGATCTCGGAGTTCTCCGGGGGCTACTGTTGGGGATATGCTATATGGGTATCCTCATAGCATGTCTCTTATCCGGATAACACGGGTGGCCCACAGTTGGTAGCATGGGCTATGGCCTGCTGGGCGGCCTAGTTAGATGGATCCAGAGGGGAGGCCCATGCCGGATAAAGGAAGGCTACGGAGGAGTCACCGACGTGCACAGAGCCTTGGAGTGCAAGACATGTTAGACTATTGTATACTGTGTAGGACTCTGTAACCTGTCCGGCTAGGACTTTTCCCTGTAACCCTAGGACCTGGCGACTATATAAGTCGGGCCTATGGGAGCCTTTAGGGAAGAACACCAAGTGCATAAAACAACCCTCACACAGCGAACCAATCCCTGTAACTCGGCGTATTGCCATTATAGTGATTTATAGCAGGAGTAGGATTCCGCCACCGTTGTGGGATATGAACCTGGATAAGCTGTGTTACCTCATACCTGTCAACCGTCCACCTTCCCCCACGTCTCTAAACACGCACTTTGAGGACCCCTCCATGGCATACTCATCGGCAATATCACGACACCTATCATCTCCGTCGGGCAACGCCGGCGAGATAAAACCCTAGCGTGGCCAGTGGGGTCTACGGGGCCTCACGGGGCTCAGGCGAGGGTCGGCGATGGGGGCGAACGATGAAGTCAACGACGGCGAACCTCCTGGTACCAGAGGCTTCTCCTGGGGCGGCTCCAATCAACGACTCCTTTCTTCCTCCTCCACGGCAGACTCCGGCCAAATTCCGGCGATGTGCTGCTCGCCTTGCTCCGGGGGTGAGGCGGGGTGCTTCTGAGAGAGAGGGGAGTGACATGGTGTGCTGAGTTCGAACGGGGGTGGCCTCTATTTATAGTGCAGCAAGGGGATCGAAGGGCGCAAGCTGAGCTCGTCGGTGTCATCGGCATAGCGAGCTAAAGGCATGGGCGATGATAGGGGCGGTGTTGTGCTCCCTGGTAAAGCTCAACGGCATGGTCACACGGAGTGGGGCGGTGCGAGATGGTCGGAACATCGCGGTGCTCTGAGCAGGTCCGACGGAAGTTTTAATGGCGCACAGGCGGTACGGGTCACGTGGAGGCGAACGGGGTTGTCCGACGGTCTCCTGGGGATGGTGGCGATCATGCTTGCATGCGGCGAGGGCGGCGCGCGGTCTATGGGCGTGTGTCGCGGGTGGCGCTCTGGCGCGCTCTCGGAACGCTCACAGAGAGGCTGGGCATGCTCGGGATGTGTGGTCTAGGGGCTGGCAAGGCTCGAGTGTTGGACAGGGGGTGGCGGTGGACAGTGGAGTGCCTGCTAGACAAGGTTGGCGAGGCTAGTGAGGCTCCTAGCTGGCTGGCGACATTGGGGTGGCAAGGGTGCTCTCGGCATGCTCACCATTGATGGCATGGCAAGCTCATAGTGGTGCTAGAGCTTGTTAATTGGGCTAGATGATCTACTAATAGCTTGTTGTGAACCAGAGAGGGAACAAATTAGTCCAACATCACTGCTCATAATAGTATTTGATGTTTGTTTGTTTTGTGTTTGCAAGGTGTTTGATGAAATGGCCGAAAGAGATTCAAATTTGAATTTTTGATTCAAACTTGGTGGGTGTGTTAGTTACATACTAGGGAGTCTATGGATAGCTGGAAAGGTCAAGGGGTACTGGTTTGGTTGGTTTTTGAAAATGGGTGATCTTCCCATATGTTAAAGATTCAATTTTGAATTGTCATTTTAATCAAGTTGCCAAATTTTTCTGTAAGTTTAAAAGGTGGGATTGGGTTCACTTTTACTTGGTCTAGCAAGGGGTGAAAAGAAATGGAATTGTTTCTGTTTGAAATCTTGGACTAGAAACACTCAAAGTGGCCTAGTGAGCAAGATTGGCAATGACCATTTGCTTATTTGATTTGTTTTTTATTTTCTCTTAATTTGTTTCTGCATGGAAATGTTTTAGATGATGTTGTTTTCACCTTTAAACCATTCCTTGCTATTTAGATCAATCACACAAGTCCATTCATGCATTCATACAATCATCACATACACACATGCATTCATATGATGTTGATTAAAAAAAGTTTTTGTTAACCCAAATTTTGCTGATTGGAATTGATAATCATTGTTCAATGTTTTTTGGATGTTACAAAAACTTAGCTATATTACATAATAGTCTTAATTCACATACTAAAAATAAAAATAAAACATAACTAAACATAAACCCTAGCTATGGCTACGACATCTGGCAGCCGACACGGGCGGTGGCGGAGGTGGCGGCGCCGCCTAGTCATCGGGCTCGTTGGATAGGTCGATGAACACTGACGGTGACCATGGCCCCGGCAGATAGTACATCGGGGCTGCTGGAGGCTGCTCGTGCGTCGGTGGCGGCGGAGGCGCTGTCATGGGCGTGATGAATGCAAGTGTATAAATTAATTGTAGCTAGTTTCGAAATAAGAGTATCGAACCCATATAAAGCTATTTGATTAAGGTATTTATGCCTCTCGTCACTATCAACAAAGGATACTTGTAAGTTTCCCTTGATCTCAAGTAAAAGGTGTTTAAAAGGTGTTTTGTTTGTATGAAAGAAAGTAATGAAAGCAAGTAAAGTACACAAGTAACAAGAACGTTGGGATTAGTGTTGGAACTCAGTAAGGCTTAAATGTTCCCGGGGAACCACTAGAATATAGGGAATTATTCATGATTATGATAACCTATATCTTTCGTCATGATATGTGTGGATAGAGCTCCATAATAAGATGTTCACCAACATGTCTTGCGAGCAAGACACTTTTACGAGTCATGTGATGAGGTCATCTCTAAATAACCACTGCGATGGACGTCATTATGAGCTTAGTGAATCTCCCTTAATCCCCCTTTGACCATGTAGGTTATAAGCCAATGCTTACGGTCACAAAGTAGCACCAGACATAATCTCATACACGTCCAAAGGGTACTTCCCTTTCTCTAGTCCCGAAGGAAGATGCTATACGGTCGACTTCATATACCATCTAGAGAGAGAGAGAGATCTAACACAATATTATACATAATGGATCAAAGACCAAAGTTATATATCATCTTTATTTCATTTCATAATAATGCTAGGGTTTCTCCATTTCCCAAAAAACAAAGGTAACTACCCACACATGGAGGAAATCAACAACAACATCACATCCATATGGATGGATTGAAAGTGAAAATCTAAAATCAAGTGCAAACCACAATAGTATTGAAATTACAACAAGATCTAATGAATGAGAGAGGGGAATGATCGTGTTGATGGAGATGCAGCGGTAGATGATGAAGGGGATAATGTGATGTCCTCCGATGATCCATGTAGCAGGAAGGATTTGCACTTATCCAAGTTCCTCCTCCAAATCCCTTCATCGTGTGGTATTTTGAGGATGGAGGTGTCTATGAATGTCGAATCTCAGATCCGTCTTCGTGTGGTGAGAATATTTAACGAGGAAGACATCCTGGAAGGTGGTACGGGCGGGCTTTGTTTGTACTGCATGCCATTAAACCTTAACTTCTCCTCGCATCCCCTCTTCTCCCAGGTGCGTGGAAAATCATTCAAATGGCATTTATCACTTAGAAATATCATATTATTGCATACCATGATAGTCCCATTGATATATTCACAAAAGACTTAATAAATCGGGTTCCTGCTGAAACAAGGGTAAAATGTGCATGTGAGCGCAGTAAAATACCAAAATCCTAACTATATTTATGCAAAAAACATAAGATAAAAATGCTTCAAAATGGAGTCATCAACTTCCCCAAGTTAGACTCTTACTTGTCCCCAAGCAAGATGGTGTCTTATACACAATGTCATCATGTTCAAGAGGCACGATTGACTATATAAATGGGGAAATTGAAGCATAATTACAATATCATATATAGAACTGCATCATGAGTTGTATCACACTCTCACACATCACATGACTTAGAGGCTTTCACACCTTTTGTATTAATAATTTATATGAAGTTCATATATTAAGCAGATTATTAAATCATCAAGTTCATAAAATGAGCACTTGATTGAGTAAGGAATAGTTTATGATTATTGTTTGAGTACCTTTGTCAACTTGCACTTTTATTTTTTGATTCTTTGGAAGCATATTTTCTTTTATTTCACCGAAAATATTGTATCATGATAATACTTCTTATGGCTCTTGTTGGTTTAAACCAATGATTATAACATGCTATCAAAATTTTCTTCTCATAACTTATCAATACTTTATTGGTGTGGAAGACCCCAAAATCATAACAGTGGTACAAGTATCATAGCACTCAACCTAATTCATACATCTAATACAATAATTATAAACCAAAATTAGTTCAAATATCATAAAGTCTCAAAACTCATTAGATATAATTCTTTTCTTAGACCAAGGATGTTGATATAGCAACTAATTAATGCAAACTTGGGAATAAAAAAATCCTATCATGCGTGCAAGAAGGTAAACATGCTAAAATTGGAAGATAGACTACAAGGTGTTATAGATCACCCCAAGCTTGGAATCAAGCCGACGAGATCAAATAATCCCTCATGATTATTTGATATTGTGATATCCTTTAGGGCGGAGGCATGGTGTTGGAGACAGCCGCATGAAGCTTCATGTTTGTTTCCTCTAGAGCAGATATACGGTGAAGGAACTTATGTAGATCAGAGCACATGGAGTACATTGCATCTGTGACCTTACCAAGCATCTCATTGAGTTCCTTATTGCCCTCCAAATCTAGGAGGCATTTGCGCACGACTTCCCGATGGGGAAGCTCTTCCTTTTGGTACTTCTCTATCTTGTGAAGGTGCTGCCCCATCTCCAAGAGTGGCGAGGCAACAGGTATATCGACGAGGTTGAAACCCCAATCATCCTGTGGCTTCACACTCATGCGGGTGTTCACGGTAATCTTCTTTGTACGCCATGTGTACTATGGTTTTCTGATAAGTTCCTGCATCAACTCGATTAATTTTCTTATGCTTGGGCGAAGAGTAGTTAGTGGCGATGAACTTGAGAGACTCCGTGCATCCCCTTCCCATGTGGCTTCCTTGCTTCCTCTTCATCTTCGGGCCTCACCATAGTGAGGTAACCTGGTTGCCTCCAACCTCTAGCCGTTTGCTCCATGAAGGTCTCGAACTCCTCATCGTCAGAGTCAAAGGATACCCCTTTGTTCTTTGGGCTAAGGCCTTGCGCTTCACGGTCATCGGCTTCAATGGAGGAATTCTGAAAACTACCGCATGAGAGAGGCATGAGACCTAAAGGTTTGCCTTTGCCTGAAACTGGGTAGCGCATCAAGGAGATTGGATTTGTTGATATAAGAAGAAAGACCTTTGGAAATGCTTATGAAGGGTTGGTAGTAGGGAAAACTCGTAATGGGGGTAAAAGGGCTGGCCAAGAAAAGAATCCCAACAAAATAGGGAAGAAAAAGGAGAAAAAAATTGAGGCAGTAACGACCAGCAGTATGGGCGTCGCCCGTACCCGATATACTTCAACAAATCGACGACTCCGAAGTTGGTACAAATCTTTCCAAATAATCGATATAGGCGGGAAAGGACCGTACTCCCGACCCATAGTGGAAGTTACCGACCATTTTAAGATGATAAAAGTTTTTTATATAAATAACAAAAACAAAAACAAAACAAAGGTTTCAGGACCTATCGTATGGCGGTAACGAACCATACGATCCGGTCATACTGTTCCATGGAAACGAATGACCATACAGTTCGGTCATACCGTTCCATGGAAACGAATGGAAAAACGAGAAAGATTAGTGCAAGCTTAACGACCTCCGATACGGGCGGATGTGTCTATACCGTCCGCCCGTACTAGATTCGAAAAACTAGCAGTGAACTCGAAAAAATGCGAGGATTTTAAAAATGAAAATAGAAAAACAACGATTAAATATCACAAAAGAGCAAGGTTGGGATTACCTTACTTGCCTGGCGACCGTGAAGTTTGCGTTGAGTCTTTTCATCCGTTCAACTTTTGTATTATTTTCTTCTTTCCTTTGAATATGGTCGGCCGCAAGAAATTGATAAAACCATTATAAAAAGAAACAAAAAAATTTCTCTCCGGATGAATAGTGCTTAGGGTATGCATATTGATGACACTCCTTCTCGTGGTCTCGTTTCTTCAACAATCATCGGTGTGTCAACATGTTCCTCTTTTCCTTACAAGATCTACAAGACAAACTTTTGCAAAAAGAAAGTCTAATGGATCATTCTTGGCTTAACGTTAGTTCTTTCAATAATTTCCTTTAAGCTATTACGATCAGTATCCACTATAACTTTTGAGTCAATTATATAAGATCTAAATTTATCATAAGAAAAGAAAACAACGAAGAGTTCCTTTTCTGCCATTGGGTAGTTCTTTTGATCACCGTTCAAGGTACAACTATCATGATGAATGATATTAATTTTATCACCATCATGCTAACAAAGAACAACTCCATGGCTTTGTCACATCCCAAGATTTTCCAAATCTTGTAATGTGAAAAATAAATAAACAAAATAAATAATTGTTGAAATTTAGGGTGAAAAGAAACTTTTGTTTCTAAATGGAACTTAAAAATCCCATCTTGATAAAACTTTGGTTAATGTTTTAATCTAACTAAATTCAATCAAGTGGAATGCATTCCTCATAAAATGCATCTTGAAATTTAAACACTTGGAGAATAAACCAAAACTCTAAAACCCTAATGGAAGAAAATCATTTTCAAGTTATCTCTAAGCCTATGGATTTTATCCATATAAAATTTGTCAACAAACATTTACAAATGATCAAGAATGACAAATAGAAATATTATAAAACCATAGAAATTGGTTTCACTTAATTTGGAGCCATAAATAAAATTTTATGAATTTAATAAGATAAGGAAATTGAATTTCCAAAACTAATAAAGCACTTATATAAAATCCATACCAAATGGTGAGAAAATAATCCTAAAGATATTTAAAGAGATAAATAAATATCAAATAAGATTTTACAAATTGAAATCACCAAGTTTGGATCTATAAATAAAAAGATGTGAGTTTTATAAGATAAAGAAAGAAATATTAAATAAAGAATATTTAAAAGACCAAATTAAATCTTGGCCCAATCCATAAGCATATGGAATGATTATAATCCAAATCCAAATAAAATAAATAGATAAAGAATTTTCCAAATAAAATATAGTGGCATTAACCAAATTCTATTTCTATTTTGAATAAAGATAAAATCTCTATTAGAAATGATTAATTAAATCATGGGAAATAATAATTGGAATTTACCCAAGTGGAATAAAAGTTATTTAATTAACTCAAATAATATCAAAGAAATCCTCCAAATAAAATTTATGGACTTAAAACTATATTTCATTTTATTGGAATAAAGACAAATACCCAATTTTAAATGATTAATGAATCATATTAAAAACATTCCAAATAATTCAAGGTGTATTATGTGACACCCAAAATAAACAAATAAAACCTACTGAAAAGATTTGGAAAGATTTAGATTTCAAATGGAGTTTGAAAAACATTATTAAATCTTATTTGAATTAATACAAGGCCTATTTTAATTAATTAATATCCCCTAAAAAGAATAAATATATTATTCTAAATTTGACTTTGGAATGTGTTATTAATCAGTATTAAAACCTACACAAAGTTTTGTTGAAATTTGAAATTCAAAAATTGTTTGAATTGATTAAAAAAATCAAAACAAAAATGGAAATAGAAAAATAAAAATAACAGAAGAAGAAAAAATATATAAAACAGAGCAGCCCAACCCAGCTAGCCCACTAAGCCCAGCAGCCCACCTCTCTTCTCCCCCCGAAGCGTTATCTTTTACTCGCGAACGAATCCGCAAGGTCACTGATGGTTGGACCCCACCTTTCCCCTCTCTCACTCACTGACGATGCTACCCCACAGCCACGTCACCATCTTCTACCCCGCAGACTCCTTCTTCCTCCCTCTCTCCCCCATTTCTGCTGATTGATTCGCGTGATAAATTCGCTTCAATGCCGCGTGATTCCTTCCCCGTGACCACGCTCACTAAAGCGCCCGTTTCCCCTCTAGATTTTCCCCCAGTCCTCACACCACCGGAGCCCCTAGGCTGCATGTATTTCTTGCGATAACCTCTCTGTCTCCGACGCCTTCCGGCGATGATTCTGGCCAAACCCCGTCGCCCCTCTACCACTCGAGCACACTCTCCATCGCCAGGCGCATCTCCCGGTACCTCCCTCTCGCCTGCGCAAGCCCTGTATCCTCGGCAGCATCATCGACTGAGCTCCGCCACCATCTGCTCGAACTCCGGTGAGTGCCCCAGGTAGCTTTCGTCCACCCCTTCCCCTCTCATTGACACACGCAGGTTCTACTCTCACTCGCGCGTCTAACGGACCCCTTATCTCGCTCTTCTGTGCCTTGTAGCCCCGCCCCAAACGACGAGCAGAGACGCCCGGCGCCGACGACAACCACGGCGAGAAATCACCAGCAGCTCCATGCGCCCTGTCCATCCTGCAGCTACCTTGAGCATCACCACGATGCTGCAAACACTGTGAGCATTTTCTCTCCGTCCTTTCCTTCCTGCTTCGCCAGAACCACCGCGAACAGAGCCCGCGCCGCCACTCGCCGCCGCCAGCGCCGCCACTTGATGGTTGCTTGATCGCCAGCCATAGGATGTAGATCCAACGCACACGAAAGAAACTAAGCGAAGAGGTACCTTTTGATCTATGCCGCACGATTACACTTAGATCCAACGCACCAGAGTGAGCGATCCACATGAACCGGTATGGGCGAATGGAAATCAGCCACGTGGCTCAGACTTCGTTTTAAAAAACAGAAACACTTCTATTAGATGTTCAATTTTGTAAAATTCATAACTTTCAAACCACACGTCCAAATTTTGCAAATTTTATATCAATGGAATAATCAAGACAAATCCTACCCAACCATGAACTTTGTTTAATGAATTGCTTCTAGTAAAATGGTTGTTTTTGCAGAAACTTGTGTAGGCATATTTTGGATATAAAAATTGTTCTAAATTTATTTTTGTGATAAAACCTTTGGCAAGTGGATTGTTTTGAACCTAATGACCATAGAAATCAATTTGTGGTTTCAAAAACATATTTGGTGAAGCAAAAGAATAAATCTTTGATTTAAAACATTTCTAGTCAAATAAAGATAATGTTTATTTAGTAAAAATGATTTTGGAGAAAAACCTTTGGGAAATTTTTTGATTTAAACTCTCTGGCCCTAAACACAAGGTTTTATGATTTAAAAATTTATTTGGTGAACCCTAAAAAGATTGTTACTTGCTAAATACATTTTCAACCACATAAAATATTGATTTGGTTTAAAAATGGTTTATAGGTAAAATATTTTGCAAATAGTTTTGCCACTTTATAGAATGACCAATAAGTGTTTTAGAATGTTTATAACCTATTAGAAACCAATTTTGTAAATAAAACAATGTTTGGCATGCTTGCATGCATTGTGTTGTTTCTATTATTTTATGTGATGTTGCTTGAATGGTAGATTGAAATATTGCTTGCTTGATTGAATTGTAGTGGAATTTGAAGAGTGTGATTGTTGCAAGATCAAGGAGTGAACTTATATTCTCTACCAAAAATGCAAGTGATGCTTCATACTTTTGTCCCATTATTTTCACTATGCATTAGTGATATTTCTAAAGTAGGACTTGCATGGAATTTTGCTAAGTGTAAACTATGCCATGGGAAATCCTAGTAGATGAAACCTTAGTAGAAATTTCCTAAGTTTAAGATTACTACTACTATCATGCTTAGTCTAGCTAGTAGAGAACAAGGGTGGAATATATTCATACTATGGAATATTTCTAAGTCAAGGACTTGTGTTTTGTTTAATAAAACAACTAAGTGAATGAATCACCTGGGTGGAATGAAAGGAATGGTTTGTGTTGAGTGGTTACACAAGGCCCATTTCTATGGCTTACCTTGTGTATCTCACTTGTGGATGGCCACCCAGGAACAAAGAGATTTGAGATGTCAAATGTTGAGAAGCTTCAAGTGCAGCCACTTGGCATTATGGGCTCTGCCTGGGTCATATAGGTTGCAATAACTTAGCCAAATGGACAGTTGGTGGTAGGGGTTTGATAGGTTGGAGCGCGGCCATTCTGGTATAAGGGAAGGCTTCTGAAAGATCTTGTCTTGGTGAAACCAAGTCTTGTGGGGAAAGTGCACCACCTCTGTAGAGTGTAAAATCTAAGTACTTAGCCATGTCCCTGGTAAAGGACAATTTGAACATCAAGACATGGAAGCTATCAAGAATCTCCTCATCCCAATTTCTAAGTTAAAAACTTATGGTTGAACAAGGGTTAAAGGATCACCAATTTCTATTGGGAGATGCCTTGGGTGATTTTGTCAAGGAAAAACTTAGTGTTTTCAAATGATAAGGAAAAACTATTTTGAGCAAAGCAAGCCTAAGCTCCACTTAGCCAAAAACATATAGATGATAGACTCCACTATACTACCATAGTATCACTTTCCAATACAATTCAAATGTATTGACCCTTGTGGATGTAACTTATTATGTTGCAGGTTTGATTGATGTTAGTAAAGTTTATTGATTAGGATTACAAGTCTACAACCAACATGACTGCATGTGGCACTTTGAAGATGAAGGACCCCATGATATTGTTATATTCTGCTGCATTGTAATGAGATAGCCAAATGAGCTATGTAAGATGTAATAAATTATTTTATTACTGGTTATATAGTTGTATTATGACCTTTGTTTCTTGATATTACATCTTAACTGCAGATGCTAGCTAATGATCCAGGGACTAGCATTGTAAACACAGGGATCTCTACCTTATTAAAGGTTGGGAACCTTACAGATGGTATCAGAGCATTATGTTGCCTGTAGGATTTGTAACCCTAGGATTGGACAAAACCCCTTAGAAAAATAGGAGTTGTATTTATTCCAAAACTTATTTACAAACAATCTTGTAAACTCTTCCCTCCACCTTTTGGTTTTGATTCTACATCTCTTCTATTTCAAACTTGATGGACAAAGCCTACCCCATGACCAAAGACTTCACCATGTGCAAAGGACTTCATCAACTCAAATGACTTCAACATCAAACATCATCAAAGACTTCAACCTTAGTTTCATCAAGGACTTCAACTTGGACATCACTCAAGATTACAAGTGAGACAAGAATATTATTCAAGACTTGAAGACTAAGGAAATACAACTTAGAGGGAATCACATCACCTTTGGAGTTTTGTGACCAAGACACAAGAATTTTCCCAAGGAAATCATGATCTCATTCAAGAACAATCAACTAAGAAGGATGGAATGATCTCAAGTGAACCATATAGTTGGACCACCATATTAAGTATAGATCAAACACACCAACTTATGTGGTGTAGCAAAACTATTTTTGCCTAAAAATGTGCTTGGACTTTGATGTTTGATTGGAATGTTTGTTTGTGATTGCTTGCACATTGCTTGAGTGAATTGTGATGTGTGTGAATAGAATTGATTCCTTAGAAATCTTTTGCCTATTATAATCCCAATCCAACCCAAACAGATGACTACTCCAAGAAACTCCAACATCAAGAATGGTGACAACAATAACCAAGAGGTCAACATGAGAGAACAACTACTAGTAAACCAAACCCATTTGAATCAGATCACAACTCAGTTTTTAGCCAACAACAATGAGTTAGACCCAACCATGCAAAAGTTTTTGGAAATTCAATCCCAATTGTTGCAAGGGATGACCACTCAAATGATCAATATGGGAGACAACTCTTTCCAAGGAGTTTGTGACAACAAGGATGTCAAGGATGATATTCTAGAAGGAACCCAAGCTTGTAATATTTGTGGAGACAAGGACCACACTTCCAAAGAACATGAAGATCAATGCCCCAATTGTGAAGAGAAACATCCAACTAATCAATTCCCCACATCTCAAGCTACTTGTTTCCTATGTGAAGGAAATAATCATGTCCCTATCCAATGCCCTATCTATTCCATAGTTCAACAAAGGAAACAAGATAGAGTGCAAAAACAGTTTGTAAACCCTCACAAAGGAACAACTTCTACCAAGAAGGATGAAGGCAAAGTCAAAACCATGCATCATAAGGCCAATTCCAAAGTGTCCACAAAGTGTTTCTACTCTTGTGAGGAAGAAGGTCATATCTCTAGTAAATGCCCCAAGAAGCGAGAAAGATTTACCACCTTTGTGGTGAAGTATGAAGAGCATGAACTAAAATAACTCCTAGCTTTGGAGAGACCCAAAAAGAAGAAGAAGGACATAATCCAGTTGCAATGTTACAATTGCAAAGAGATGGGACACTATGCTAGTGATTGCCCAGAAAAGAAGAAGAACCAAGGAAATAAACAAGAGGAATTGATACCAAAGAAGAAGAAGGATAATAGCCAAGTGATGTGTTTCAAATGCAAAGAGCTAGGCCATTATGTAGACAAGTGTCCAGAGAAGCTTCATCAAGATCCCAAGCAAGCCAAGAAGTAATCTAGTTGGAAAAATTTTAAGGGTGGTAGAACCCTAGTTGCTTTGAAGCCAACTTGTAATCCCAATCTTTCCCAAATCTCGGGACGAGATTTATTTTAAGGGTGGTAGCCTGTCACATCCCAAGATTTTCCAAATCTTGTAATGTGAAAAATAAATAAACAAAATAAATAATTGTTGAAATTTAGGGTGAAAAGAAACTTTTGTTTCTAAATGGAAACTTAAAAATCCCATCTTGAACAAACTTTGGTTAATGTTTGAATCTAACTAAATTCAATCAAGTGGAATGCATTCCTCATAAAATGCATCTTGAAATTTAAACACTTGGAGAATAAACCAAAACTCTAAAACCCTAATGGAAGAAAATCATTTTCAAGTTATCTCTAAGCCTATGGATTTGATCCATATAAAATTTGTCAACAAACATTTACAAATGATCAATAATGACAAATAGAAATATTATAAAACCATAGAAATTGGTTTCACTTAATTTGGAGCCATAAATAAAATCTTATGAATTTAATAAGATAAGGAAATTGAATTTCCAAAACTAATAAAGCACTTATCTAAAATCCATACCAAATGGTGAGCAAATAATCCTAAAGATATTTAAAGAGATAAATAAATATCAAATAAGATTTTACAAATTGAAATCACCAAGTTTGGATCTATAAATAAAAAGATGTGAGTTTTATAAGATAAAGAAAGAAATATTAAATAAAGAATATTTAAAAGACCAAATTAAATCTTGGCCCAATCCATAAGCATATGGAATGATTATAATCCAAATCCAAATAAAATAAATAGATAAAGAATTTTCCAAATAAAATAAAGTGGCATTAACCAAATTCTATTTCTATTTTGAATAAAGATAAAATCCCTATTAGAAATGATTAATTAAATCATGGGAAAATAATAATTGGAATTTACCCAAGTGGAATAAAAGTTATTTAATTAACTCAAATAATATCAAAGAAATCCTCCAAATAAAATTTATGGACTTAAAACTATATTTCATTTTATTGGAATAAAGACAAATACCCAATTTTAAATGATTAATGAATCATATTAAAAACATTCCAAATAATTCAAGGTGTATTATTTGACACCCAAAATAAACAAATAAGACCTACTGAAAATATTTGGAAAGATTTAGATTTCAAATGGAGTTTGAAAAACATTATTAAATCTTATTTGAATTAATACAAGGCATATTTTAATTAATTAATATCCCCTGAAAAGAATAAATATATTATTCTAAATTTGACTTTGGAATGTGTTATTAATAAGTATTAAAACCTACACAAAGTTTTGTTGAAATTTGAAATTCAAAAATTGTTTGAATTGATTAAAAAAATCAAAACAGAAATGGAAATAGAAAAATAAAAATAATAGAAGAGGAAAAAAATATAAAACAGAGCAGCCCAACCCAGCTAGCCCACTAAGCCCAGCAGCCCACCTCTCATCTCCCCCGAAGCGTTATCTTTTACATCGCGAACGAACACGCAAGGTCGCTGACGGTTGGACCCCACCTTTCCCCTCTCTCACTCACTGACGATGCTACCCCACAGCCACGTCACCATCTTCTACCCCGCAGACTCCTTCTTCCTCCCTCTCTCCCCCATTTCTGCTGATTGATTCGCGTGATAAATTCGCTTCAATGCCGCGTGATTCCTGCCCCCTGACCACGCTCACTAAAGCGCCTGTTTCCCCTCTAGCTTTTCCCCCAGTCCTCACACCACCGGAGCCCCTAGGCTGCATGTATTGCTTGCGACAACCTCTCTGTCTCCGACGCCTTCCGGCGATGATTCTGACCAAACCCGTCGCCCCTCGCCCCCTCGACCACACGAGCACACTCTCCATCGCCAGGCGCATCTCCCGGTACCTCCCTCTCGCCTGCGCATGCCCTGTATCCTCGGCAGCATCATCGACTGAGCTCCGCCACCATCTGCTCGAACTCCGGTGAGTGCCCCAGGTAGCTTTCGTCCGCCCCTTCCCCTTTCATTGACACACGCAGGTTCTACTCTCACTCGCGCGTCTAACGGACCCCTTATCTCGCTCTTCTGTGCCTTGTACCCCGCCCCCAACAACGAGCAGAGGCGCCCGGCGCCGACGACAACCACGGCGAGAAATCACCAGCAGCTCTGTGCGCCCTGTCCATCCCGCGGCTACCTTGAGCATCACCACAACGCTGCGAACACTGTGAGCATTTTCTCTCCGTCCTTTCCTTCCTGCTTCGCCAGAACCACCGCGAACAGAGCCCGCGCCGCCACTCGCCGCCGCCAGCGCCGCCACTTGATGGTTGCTTGATCGTCAGCCATAGGATGTAGATCCAATGCACACGAAAGAAACTAAGCGAAGAGGTACCTTTTGATCTGTGCCGCACGATTACACTTAGATACAACGCACCAGAGTGAGCGATCCACATGAACCGGTATGGGCGAATGGAAATCAGCCACGTGGCTCAGACTTCGTTTTAAAAAACAGAAACACTTCTATTAGATGTTCAATTTTGTAAAATTCATAACTTTCAAACCACACGTCCAAATTTTGCAAATTTTATATCAATGGAATTAGCAAGACAAATCCTACCCAACCATGCACTTTGTTTAATGAATTGCTTCTGGAAAAATGGTTGTTTTTGCAGAAACTTGTGTAGGCATATTTTGGATATAAAAATTGTTCTAAAATTATTTTTGTGATAAAACCTTTGGCAAGTGGATTGTTTTGAACCTACTGACCATAGAAATCAATTTGTGGTTTCAAAAACATATTTGGTGAAGAAAAATAATAAATCTTTGATTTAAAACATTTCTAGTCAAATAAAGATAATGTTTATTTATTAAAAATGATTTTGGAGAAAAACCTTTGGGAAATGTTTTGATTTAAACTCTCTGGCCCTAAACACAAGGTTTTATGATTTAAAAATGTATTTGGTGAACCCTAAAAAGATTGTTACTTGCTAAATGCATTTTCAACCACATAAAATATTGATTTGGTTTAAAAATGGTTTATAGGTAAAATATTTTGCAAATAGTTTTGCCACTTTATAGAATGACCAATAAGTGTTTTAGAATGTTTATAACCTATTAGAAACCAATTTTGTAAATAAAACAATGTTTGGCATGCTTGCATGCATTGTGTTGTTTCTATTATTTTATGTGATGTTGCTTGAATGGTAGATTGAAATATTGCTTGCTTGATTGAATTTTAGTGGAATCTGAAGAGTGTGATTTTTGCAAGATCAAGGAGTGAACTTATATTCTCTACCAAAAAGGCAAGTGATGCTTCATACTTTTGTCCCATTATTTTCACTATGCATTAGTGATATTTCTAAAGTAGGACTTGCATGGAATTTTGCTAAGTGTAAACTATGCCATGGGAAATCCTAGTAGATGAAACCTTAGTAGAAATTTCCTAAGTTTAAGATTACTACTACTATCATTCTTAGCCTAGATAGTAGAAAACAAGGGTGGAATATATTCATACTATGGAATATTTCTAAGTCAAGGACTTGTGTTTTGTTTAATAAAACAACTAAGTGAATGAATCACCTGGGTGGAATGAAACGAATGGTTTGTGTTGAGTGGTTACACAAGGCCCATTTCTATGGCTTACCTTGTGTATCTCACTTTTGGATGGCCACCCAGGAACAAAGAGATTTGAGATGTCAAATGTTGAGAAGCTTCAAGTGCAGCCACTTGGCATTATGGGCTCTGCCTGGGTCATATAGGTTGCAATAACTTAGCCAAATGGACAGTTGGTGGTAGGGGTTTGATAGGTTGGAGCGCGTCCATTCTGGTCTAAGGGAAGGCTTCTGAAAGATCTTGTCTTGGTGAAACCAAGTCTTGTGGGGAAAGTGCACCACCTCTGTAGAGTGTAAAATCTATGTACTTAGCCATGTCCCTGGTAAAGGACAATTTGAGCATCAAGACATGGAAGCTATCAAGAATCTCCTCATCCCAATTTCTAAGTTAAAAACTTGTGGTTGAACAAGGGTTAAAGGATCACCAATTTCTATTGGGAGATGCCTTGGGTGATTTTGTCAAGGAAAAACTTAGTGTTTTCAAATGATAAGGAAAAACTATTTTGAGCAAAGCAAGCCTAAGCTCCACTTAGCCAAAAGCATATAGATGATAGACTCCACTATACTACCATAGTATCACTTGCCAATACAATTCAAATGTATTGACCCTTGTGGCTGTAACTTATTATGTTGCAGGTTTGATTGATGTTAGTAAAGTTTATTGATTAGGATTACAAGTCTACAACCAACATGACTGCCTGTGGCACTTTGAAGATGAAGGACCCCATGATATTGTTATATTCTGCTGCATTGTAATGAGATAGCCAAATGAGCTATGTAAGATGTAATAAATTATTTTATTACTGGTTATATAGTTGTATTATGACCTTTGTTTCTTGATATTACATCTTAACTGCGGATGCTAGCTAATGATCCAGGGACTAGCATTGTAAACACAGGGATCTCTACCTTATTAAAGGTTGGGAACCTTACAGGCTTCATAACTGGCTTCACAAAATAGGTCAAAGGGATTTTTCCAGTTTGGTGGTTTAATGATAGGAGCATTATGCAGGGCTTGTTTTAATATGGTGAAAGCACTAAGATAGTTTTGATCAAAACTAAAAGTAGCATCCTTTTATAAAAGGTTAGTTAGTGGTCTTCCAACTTTAGAGAAGTTCTTAATAAACCTTCTATACAAACCTACATGACCTAAGAAACTTCTTATTCCCTTTAAATCTCGAGGAGGTTGTATCCTCTCTATTGCTTCTATTTTGCTTTATCGACTTATATGCCCTAACATGAGATCTTGTGACCAAGTACTTGATGCGACTCGGCTACTGTAGAGCCGTTGGGAAACCCAAGAGGAAGGTATGATGAGAACAACAGCAAGTTTTCCCTTAGTTATGAAACCAAAGTTATCGTACCAGTAGGACAAAGGAAACAACTTGCAAGATGTTGCTAGAAATGTGGAACCTGCACAACACAACCACAATACTTTGCCCCAACTTACAGTGAGGTTGTCAAGCTCACCGGTTTGCTGAAAACAAAGAATTAAACATATAGTGTGAAGGAAAGTAATTGCAGAAAGTAAACAGTAGGCGGTAGATTGAATATCAGCGGGAAGAAATGAACCGGGTCCACAGTTCACTAGAGGTGTTTCTCCATAAGATAAATAGCATGTTGGGTGAACAAATTACAGTTTGTCAATTGACAGATTGAGAATGCATAATAATGCATGTACATGTCATGATGATTCCTATGATATTTGTTTGGACATTACAACATAATACATAGACCATAATCCAACTGCATCTATGACTAATAAATCCACCTTCATGTTATCATTCGAACCCCTTCTAGTATTAAGTTGCAAGCAACAGATAGTTTCATTAAGGAAAGTGTCTAAAGTAAACAATACAATTTTCCTTGGACAAAGGATTGTTGTTTTCTCCCTAGTAGCAACAACACATCTACAATCTTAGAGGTTATTGTCACTCCTCCGGGTTACTAGAGACATGAACCTACTATCGAGCATAAATACTCCCTCTTGGAGTCACAAGAAACTACTTGGCCAGAGTAACTGATGGGATCCGGGTAGGCTACACTAGCACAAATCAAAAAAATTCTACCGCGTAAACCAGGATTACTGTTGTCATAGATCATGTGATTAACACTAGACGCGCGATTGCGGAACTTGATGAAACGTGTTGAGGCAGTGTAGATGTTCTATGTCTCCTCCTCGTCCTTGTCACCCGAGCAGCTCCCCTTGCGCGGATCGTCCAAGTGCTACGGTTGCAGCACCTCCAAGGTATCCACACGTATAGGGTGGAAGCGTCAGACACCGGAGTGCTAGGTCCACGCGTGCAACACAGGCGTGAGGAGTGGAGGCTGGGTGGAATGGTCTAACCCTGGTCAGCTCGCCCTACCCCCTCTTATATAGGCGTCCCTAGTGGGCTTCTACATTAGCAGCCCATTAGTAGCCTAAGCCTGGTCTAATTCGGATCTAATCCTCATTAGGCTTCCAACCCCTTAAGTGTGTGACCCTATAGGTTCATATACGTGTAGACATGACACGAATACACTTATTCTATCAATAGTTGGTAGCGGCCTCTAGCAAGACGTGCCAACTCCTAAACGCATACAAAGATCATATCGGACGAACCATCACAAGGTTTAGTACATGTCTTTCCCTTTGCCTCACGATATTTGGTCTAGCTCCAAGCTGACCTCCCTTTCTCGATAATGTGATTCAGAATCCCTTTACTAGGTTAACTCTTAACCTTATGTAGCACGTCCATGCATTTCTGGATCCGATCACTCGAGGGGTCCAAAGATATCTCTCTCAAGTAGAGAGGGGCAAATCCCATCTTGATTGACCATGCCTTGCAGCATGCTTCAGGACAAACCCGAAGGCTTCCTTTATATTTACCCAGTTACGAAGTAGCGTCTGATAGCCCCAAAGTAGGTCGATCCACATCTCAAGTACATGCGACAATCTCAGGTCTAAGAACAAAACTTACACGATGTGTAGAGAGAGCTGCAAGTCTATTTGCTAGTCTCAAGTTGGGTCAGTCCAACCCCATGTTCATAACATGTGTCCACATCATTGGTTTGACATCTCCATGTCTATGACTTGCGAAACATAGTCATCAACCAATTGATGTGCTAGTATAATATGCACGTGTGTCCTCACATGAACTCTGACTAGGGACAACTATTAGATAACCATACAAGTATAGAGTTTCACAAACAATTCACATTGCCAATCAATACAAGTTGCCTAATATGTATATTCAAGGAACATTACAATAACTCATGGATATATAAGAAATATAATCATCTCGATTGCCTCTAGGGCATATTTCCTTCAGTCTCCCACTTGAACTAGAGTCAATCTAGATAGTATCTAATACCTATTGCTCTTGTGTGCGCCTCATGCGCAGGCTGCGGGAGTGGCTTTGTAAAGGGATCAGCAACATTTGAGTCCGTATGTATTTTGCATATCATGACACTACCATCCACAACGAACTCTCGAATCTGATGGTAATGCATGCGAATATGTTTGTTCTTCTGGTGATGTCTAGGCTCCTTGGCTTGTGCAATAGCACCATTGTTGTCACAATAAACGTCCATGGGATTGGACGCGCACTGAACCACACCAAGAGCGATCAGGAAATTCCTAATCCAAACAACTTCCTTTAAAGCCTCCGAGGCGGCAATATATTCAGCCTCTGTTGAATAGGAGGCCAACGTATCTTGCTTGGAACTTTTCCAACTCACAACACCACCATTCATGACAAACAGATAACCAGATTGCGATCTGGAGTCATCTGAGTCGTTAAGGTAACTCACATCCGTGTAACCCCTTACACTGAGTTCATCCTCACCTCCATAAACTAGGAACACATCCTTAGTCCTTCTCAAGTACTTAAGGATATTCTTTACTGCTGTCCAGTGACCTTCACCTGGATCATCGTGATATCTGCTCGTAACACTTAGAGCATAGGAAACATCTGGGCGAGTACATATCATCGCATACATGATGGATCCAATGGCTGAAGCATATGGAACCCTGCTCATGCACTCACGCTCATCAGTAGTCGAAGGACACTGAGTTTAATGTCGTGAGACATGGGCAAGAACCCCTTCTTAGCCTCTTCCATGCTGAACCATTTCAACACTTTGTCAATATATGTACTCTGGCTTAATCCAATTAGCCTCCTTGATCTATCTCTATAGATATTGATGCCCAGAATATATGCCGCTTCTCTTAATTCCTTCATCGAAAAACTATTTTTCAACGAGGTCTTAACAGAGCATAGGAATGTCATTCCAATCAGCAATATGTCATCTACATATAAGATTAGAAATACAAGCGCTCTCCCACTTTCCTTCTTGTAAACACAAGGTTCTTGTTTGTTTTTGATGAAGCCAAACTCCTTTAAAACTTCATCAAATCAAATGTTCCAACTCCGAGATGCTTGCTTCAGCCCATAAATAGACTTTTGAAGTTTGCATACCTTTCCAGCATTGTTTAGATCGACAAAACCTTCGGGTTGCATCATATACACGTCCTTAGTTAGGATTCCATTTAGGAAAGCCGTCTTGACATCCATCTGCCATATTTCATAGTCGAAATGTGAAACAATGGACAGAATAATTCGTATAGATTTAAGCATCACTACGGGCGAGAAAGTCTCATCATAGTCAACTCCTTGAACTTGTCGAAAACCTTTTGCAACAAGTCGAGCTTTATGGATTTGAACATTTCCATCCATATCAATCTTATTCTTATAGATCCATTTGCACTCGATGGCTTTAAAACCATCAGGCAGGTCAACCAAGTTCCAAACTTGATTGTCTCCCATGGACTCTATCTCAGATCTCATGGCGTTCAGCCATTTCTCAGAGTCTGGGTCTACCATCGCTTCTGCATAGGTCGCAGGCTCATCATTGTCCAACAATAATAATTCCCGCGTCTCGTGGAGCCTCGCCGACCTTCGTGGTTGTGGTGCTTCTGTTTCCACTGGTTCCTCAACTTGTTCTGCTACAATAGCAACACTCGTAGAAGCATCCCCGACTGGCTCACCTTGGACTGCTTCAAGTTGCACCGACCTTACACTCATTCCCTTTGTGAGAAACTCTTTCTCTAGGAAAACACCGCTACGAGTGACAAACACTTTGCCCTCTTCTCGGTTGTAGAAGTAATACCCTAAGGTTTCCCTCGGATATCCCATGAAAATTCACTTATCCGATTTGGGTGTAAGCTTGTCCGACTGAAGTCGCTTGACAAATGCATCACAACCCCAAATCTTTAGAAAAGACAAACTAGGATTCTTTCCAGTCCACATCTCATATGGTGACTTAACTACGGATTTAGATGGTACCCTATTAAGTGTGAAAGCTACCGTTTCTAGAGCGTATCCCCAAAATGATAATGGTAAATCCCACTGGCTCATCATGGATCGAACTATGTCCAACAGAGTTCGATTGCGCCATTCGAAGACCCCGTTCCTTTGAGGCGTTCCGGGTGGCGTGAGCTGTGGAACAATTCCGCAACTCTTAAGATGATTGCTAAATTCGTGACTCAAATATTCACCTCCACGATCAGATCGCAAGGCCTTTATTTTCTTTCCACGTTGATTCTCTACCTCACTCTGAAACTCCTTGAACCTTTCAAAAGTTTCAGACTTATGCTTCATCAAGTAGACATAACCATATCTACTGAAATCATCACTGAAAGTAATGAAGTAGTGATATCCTCCTCTGGTGTCGTGCTCATTGGTCCACATACATCAGTATGTATGAGTTCCAACAAGTCTTTTGCTCTCTCGGGTAAACCCGAAAAAGGCGACTTGGTCATCTTTCCAAGTAAACAAGCCTGACATGTCTCGTATGATTCAAAATCAAACGAAATTAGAAGACCATCACCATGGAGCTTCTTCATGCACTTTTCACTTATATGCCCCAAACGACAATGCCATAAATAGGTAGGACTCAAATCATTAGGCCGAAGCCTTTTAGCACTAACATTGTAAACAAATGCATCATCAAGATTTAAAATAAATAACCCATTCACAATGGGAGCAAACATATCATTCTTAGAGATTACACAACCATTGTTCATACTCGCAAATGAATATCCATCCCTCATCAAACATGAAGGTGATAAAATGTTTCGACCCATACTTGGAATGTAATAACAATTATTCAACTCCATCATATGCAGTGTTCGGTGTCATTGATCTACAACAGAAAACATGCAAAATACTAAGCCATGTAACCATGTAAGAGTAAAACATATTAAACAATTTAATAGCATATACTCCCACTTAAATCAATATCCCTCTATTGATACTAAGTGATTCAAGATCCACAATTAACAAGTCGACTAGTGAGCTTTAGCATCACTGCTAGAAGACAAGGTAAATCGGTAAGCAACACTTGCTAATCATATCACATATGACTCTTGTTGTTAGGTGACATCTCTATGTCAAAACTAGGCGCCCAACCTTTATGCCCCAAGGTCCTTTACTGTTAAGATGACCTTGTCAAGCTCACCAACCCTTATGCGTGTAGGTATCCGATACAAACCCATCCAGCCAAGGAAAACTGTGGCACCCTAATTTCATAGGCCTACCAACGATTGTACAGGGCATAGGATGGTGCAAGGTTTGGTTGGGAGGGAATGGTTTAACTTAAACTTTGTGAGGGGTCGTTCTACTTCTATCATCTAAGCATGCATATAGTAAAACGCATAAGTATAGCATTCACATAAATGTGACACAGTATGGCCCATTTTCTCATGGTGATCTCTATCGCTATAGAACCTGTCCACCATGATGATCTCCATCTTCATGTTCCATGCGAGCCATCCTCCAAGTGATGAGTCCTCCAAGAACTAATACAAGCTATTACTCCTAACAACTAGTAATCAAAATTACATAGTATTGGGATCAATCCAAGTTGGCACGTAGGTCATTACAATAAATGACAACACATATGGCTCCAGCCGTGTTGCCGTACTCACGACACGCAGGTCATGAAAAATTTCATACATGCATCACATACATATATGGGCCATACTGATCACATACATCCTGCAAAAAAACTGTGAAAAATGAGAGATCGAATCTACACAATTTTCTTTAAGGATTTTGATCGGCAAATCAAATTTACCATAAACCGACTATTGTTCCGATTCAATCAAACTCTTTGATCACGGTACATCAATTTTAGATCTAGGTTCCGATTCGATCAATCATATTAATCTTCGCGTGATTCAGCAGGATTTATGTGTCACTGTCTACCCCGATGGCGGAAACCGACCGGTAGGGGTAATTCTTTCGACAACCACAGAATCACGATCACGGAAACCAAGATCATAGATCAATCCTGAACCACCACAATACAAACGATCACATCATTCATATCAATCTTCTTATCACCATATGCAAACATCCCGAACCTATAACTGAATAGCATAGGCTCTGATAACACTGATGGGATACGGGTAGCCTACACTAGTGCAAATCAAAAAAATTCTACCACGGAAACCAGGATTACTGTTGTCATAGATCACGGAATTACCACTAGACGCGCAGTTGCGGAACTTGATGAAGCACGTCGAGGTAGTGTAGATGTTCTACGTGTCCTCCTCGTCCTTGTCCCACGATCAGCTCCCCTTGCACGGCTCGTCCAAGTGCTACGGTTGCAGAACCTCCGAGGTATACACACGTACAGGGTGGAAGCGTCAGACGCTGGACTGCTAGGTCCACGCGTGCAACACAGGCGTGAGGAGTGGCGGCTGGATGGAATGGTCTAACCCTGGTCAGCTCGCCCTACCCTGTCTTATATAGGCGTCCCTAGTGGGCTTCTACATTAGCAGCCCATTAGTAGCCTAAGCCTAGTCTAATTCGGATCTAATCCTCATTAGGCTTCCAGCCCCTTAAGTGTGTGACCCTATAGGTTCATATACGTGTAGACATGACACAAATACACTTATTCTGTCAATAGTTGGTAGCGGCCTCTAGCAAGACGTGCCAACTTCTAAACGCATACAAAGATCATATCGGACGAACCATCACAAGGTTTAGTACATGTCTTTCCCTTTGCCTCGCGATATTTGGTCTAGCTCCAAGCTGACCTCCCTTTCTCGATAATGTGATTCAGAATCCCTTTACTAGGTTAACTCTTAACCTTATGTAGCACGTCCATGCATTTCTGGATCCGATCACTCGAGGGGTCCAAAGATATCTCTCTCAAGTAGAGAGGGGCAAATCCCATCTTGATTGACCATGCCTTGCAGCATGCTTCAGGACAAACCCGAAGGCTTCCTTTATATTTACCCAGTTACGAAGTAGCGTCTGATAGCCCCAAAGTAGGTCGATCCACATCTCAAGTACATGCGACAATCTCAGGTCTAAGAACAAAACTTACACGATGTGTAGAGAGAGCTGCAAGTCTATTTGCTAGTCTCAAGTTGGGTCAGTCCAACCCCATGTTCATAACATGTGTCCACATCATTGGTTTGACATCTCCATGTCTATGACTTGCGAAACATAGTCATCAACCAATCGATGTGCTAGTATAATATGCACGTGTGTCCTCACATGAACTCTGACTAGGGACAACTATTAGATAACCATACAAGTATAGAGTTTCACAAACAATACACATAATTGCCAATCAATACAAGTTGCCTGATATGGATATTCAAGGAACATTACAATAACTCATGGATACATAAGAAATACAACCATCTCTATGATTTCCACTAGGGCATATTTCCTTAAGTAACTACTAGCAACGGAGAGCATACAAGATCACAAATAACATATACATGATAGAATCAATAATCAAGCTTGACGTAGTACTCAATATCCATCGGATCCCAACAAACACAACATGTAGGATTACAAATAGAAGATCTTGATCATTGATAGGCAGCTCGCAAGATCTAAACATGATAGAACAAAGGTGGAGAAAACAACCATCTAGCTACTGCTATGGACCCATAGTCCAAGGATGAACTACTCACGCATCACTCCGGAGGCTGGCGTGGTGATGAAGAAGGCCTCCAGGGTGATCTCCCCTCTTTGGTAGGGTGCCGGGAAGAGCTTCAGATCCCTCCCGATCTAGGGACGATTGTAGTGATGGCTACGGACTTTTTCGTGGATTTCTGATAGGGTGCCTAGGGTTTTCTCCTCGGGGTGTTTATATAGCTAGGCTAAGGGGCAAGGTCGGTTGAGGGCCAGGGGGCCACACCATGCCTTGGAGCGGCCTAGGTGGGCCCGCTCCATGGGGTGGTTTGGCCGCCCTATGGCGCCTCTTCGTCCCTCCTCTGGACTTCGTCTTTTTACGGTAAAATATTGACTTCCGCTTTTGTCCCGTCCAATTCCAAGAATATTTCCTTACTAGATTTTCTGAAACCAAAAACAACAGAAAACAAGAACTGGCACTGCGGCATCTTGTCAATAGGTTAGTTCCAAAAAATGTATAAAAATGCCTCAAAGTGTAGACAAAACATAAGATAGTTGGTACAAAACAAGCATGGAGCATCAAAAATTATAGATACATTTACGACGTATCAAGCATCCCCAAGCTTAACTCCTGCTCGTCCTCGAGTAGGTAAGTGATAAAAAGAATAATTTTTTAGGTGACATGCACCATCACAATCTTGATCAAGGTATTGTAAAGCATTGATAGCTGGGATCAAAGTACTCTAACATAATCATGAAAGATATAGTTCTAACAATAAGACAAAGCAACTATGTTGCAACATGAAAGGTAACATAAACAAAAGATCATGAATAACAATGCATTGAAAGACTTTTGTTTGTTTCACATATAGAAAACGTAGCAAGAGTGGTAATCAACTTGTCCTTCATGGAATAGCAAAACATAAATGCATAGGACACCTTCAAAGTTCATAAGGGTGACTAGATACAAATAATTTAAGAACAAGCAATACCATAATTATGAATCAATCAACAAGTTTTGGGACAATTCACATTGAACTAAGAATGACAACTATGCTCTATTAATTGGTGCATAAAAGATAGAAGATGGAGACTCAACAAAAAGTAAAAATAAAGGCCCTTCACAGAGGGAAGTAGGGATTTTAAGTTTCATAAAGAGATTCCAAAAATTATGGTACTTACTAGCTTCGAGCTCTCATTTCCCCTATCATAAGCATATTGAAGTGATTAATGTTAAAGTGAGAAAAATATGAGTTATATGCTTGACAAATCATAAGTTGAAAATCTCATGCCCCTTGAGTACGAGGGTTATTCCTCATGCTACTCAACTTTAGTCACAAGCAAGTTCTTGGCATTGTAAGTATATGTGTATCATAGAGAACCGCCAACGGGTACCCCTTGCCCCATGACGCAGGAGCTATCCCATATCAAAATGACAAGGCAATAGACAATGAGCATCTCAGTCATCTTTTTATTTACCATGAGCATGATGCTTTTTTTCTCTTTTTTCTATATTTTTTCTGAAGATGCTTCATAGATTGCTCAGTATGGTTATGCTGCAATTTTCCACCATGATTAGGCATGGCTTAGGCTAGCCGCCCAGGCGTTTCTCTAACACATATACATAACTTTATGGACTTACAAGCTCCCCTTTTATTTCAGACCGCTGACATCCATAAACAAAAGAACATGATATCAACTGAATAGATATGTACAAGTGTTGAAAGCGTTCCCCATGACAAAAGAACTAGGTGTGACTCCTCCAAAATAGGTGTGTTGGGGTCCGACCAACTTAGTACAGCAACAAAGCAAAATAAAACTAAAAACAAAAACAAAGACGCTCAAAGAACAACATATAGTGCATGAAGCAAAAATAAAGTGTCTTGAAAGAAGACCTGAGATTTTGTTGATGAAGGTGGGGATGCCTTGGGCATCCCCAAGCTTTGACGCTTGTACCTCTTGAATATTTCTTGGGGTGACACGGGTGGCATCCCCAAGTTTGAGATTTTTTCCATACTCCATATCATCACATTATTGTATCCCTACACTCTGATACGTCGGAAACGTATCTATAATTTCTGATGTTCCATGCTTGTTTAGTATCTACTTTGCTTTGTCCATACTTTGAGGTGCTTTTTATATGTTTTCTGGTACTAAACTATTAACAAGTTGCCACAGTGCCAGTTGCCTGTTTTCTGCTGTTTTTTGTTCCAGAAAAGCTAGTAAGGAAATATTCTCGGAATTGAACGGGACAAAAGCCAAAGTCAATATTTTATCGAGAAGAACATGGAGTTGATGACCTATTGTGGATATACCAAATAGGTATACCTACGGCACAGTCTCATACCGGCAAGCCCGGGTGGCCCACAGTTGGTGGTTAGGCCTATGGCATAACCTGGCGGCCCAGTTATTGATAGACAAGACGGAGGTCCAGCGGGGATGAAGGAAGGCGACGTGCCACCGCCTTAGATGGAAGCCGGAGCCTTGGAGGACACGACGACTAGTTAGTGTTAGTCTAGGACTCTATAACCATATCCGGCTGGGACTCTCCTTGTAACCATAGGTCCTGGCGTTCTTATAAGCCGGCTTACGGGAGCCTTTAGGGCAGACACAATCTCATAGACAAGTGCATAGCACTAATCGCACACAGTGAACCCCCCAACCCTGTAACTCAGCGTATTGCCCTTATAGTGATTTATAGCAGGAGTAGGATCTCTCCATCGTCGTGAGATATGAACCTGGGTAAACTGTGTCAAGCCGACCCGGACGCTCTCCGTCTCCCCCCACGTCTCTAAACTCGCCGTTGGGATACCCCTATGACGTACGTATCGGCAATACCACAACAGTTGGCGCCCACCGTGGGGCAAGAGACGCTTACAGCACGAATCCATGCGGGATACCTCGCCGTCTTTGAAGGCAGCCAAATCGCATCTCCATCGATGCGCCGGCTTCGTCATAGTTTTTGAGTCTACAGAGGATTTATCGTCTCTCCGCTCGAACATGTGGCCATGTTGGCGGCGTCACGGAAATCTTCTTCAAGAATACAACGGCGACCCTGCTTGGTTTTCCTCGCCAATAGGCTGATGGAGCCGACAGCGTTCTACATCAGCAACCACGGACGGAGATTAACATCAAGGCTGCCCACAATACATCATCAAGAGCGGGACAGTAGCCAGTTTATAAATCTCGTACATCTCGTGTCAGACGTGCGCGTGCGCATGCGTATGTGTATGTACGGCAATATTGCCGTCAACTAGACAAGATTGTACGAAAATATTCTATATCAAGTCGACGGAGTTACCGACTTTAAGTCGAGTTGAAAACGTCGCACAACCTGCACGTGTGATTCTGAACCTGACCGGACCGATTACATCGTTCTATACCCAATCGGTTCATCCATGTGTGTCTATTCGGCTGTTCTCACGTGATTAATTAAAGACGAATATGATCTATTCGATCTCTGCTTTAGAGTCTATGACTCTCACGTGAGCACACTACAACAAGAGTCCTTTGATCTGATCGGTTCTTGGCTACATGTGAAGGCCAATCAATTTCGAATTGATCGCCTCGTGCTGAAACAATCGATTAGCTGGTTTGGTCATATCTATGTATAACTCCTGTATAGATTTTCTGGCTAGTGCACGTATGTTAGGTTATGCATGGATTTTTCGGCTAGTGCACGTACGTTAGGCTATGTATGAATTTTGCGGCGAGGAGATTCGTCTTCACTACGAACAACACCGACTCCGATCAAACAGCTAAGTTCCTATTTATTCTTTAATATTTTAATTATTTATGATCATCTGATTAAGACTGGTTCACTCGTATCCTGAGTCTTTTACCACTTTCATTTTTTATCATATTTTTTCCACGATTTGCCTTGCGCTCGTGAATATAAAATTTTTACTGGCTTGCGTTTTAAAGGCCCTAGTATCATGCAAAAAACGCGCCTTCGGGCGTAGGCTTAAGTTTTCTGGATACACATTTTCTGTTGTTTTTATGTGGATTCCGGAGTTATGACTTTTCGGCACTCAAAGCCGGCGTTTTGGCCTTAGGTTTTGTACGGTGCCATTAGGCATCATCAACTAAGGACATGGTTCTGTGCTGCGAGTCTTCCGTCTCACGAAAGATCAAGCATAAATACCAGAATAATGGATAAGCCAACACTTGCTTAAATAAAATTTTACATAAACTGTTTAAATTAGTTGAGTTTTTTCCTCCTACAGAGTTTTATATTGTCCAGCTTCTGCTTTGTTTCAGCTTTAAAGCATTTGTTTTAAGGCCATGTTTGTTCCGCCTTATATTTGTTTGTTGGACACAATTAAAGGAATAATTTAATATATTTGTATTTTTATGTTTATTTTTCAGGTATGTAACGCTTGGACATTGCCGCGTTTCTTGGATTAAGGTGTTTTGAGCCGGATTTTCACTAGGCTTGACACCTCGGGTGCTGCGATCGCAGTTGTTGACCAATACTTGAGCCGCTTTTGAGGAAGAAGCTACTCTGAGAGCACCAAGAAGATTTTCTTTTGAAACTCCGACTTGGTGCTCGGGGGCTACAATCATTTGATGTACAATTATGCATGTCTTTTGAGCATCAAGTCGCCTTTGACGAAGCCGACTCAATGCTCGGGGCTACATATGGTTATGTCAAGAAACTTTCAAGACGGTGAAAAATCCGGCTAGCAAAACCCGGGGGCTCGACATCAACTTTGTCTTCACGGAAGTTTCCTGGGTTACACGGCTCGATGGACTACCGTGACTTGAGAGGCTCTAATACCTTAATTCGGCAAGCTCTTATGTTCGTGACTTTGCAGGCTCTAAGTCAGCAATTTGGCAGCCATTACGACCATGGCCCGGTAGCCGTGATTTTTTCCGGCTTACATATCGTCCTGCATGGATGACGATATTGAAAATATTCCTAGAGCTTGGAAGAATCACTAACGATTCGTTAGAGTGTTCTCCGCCTTGGATTTGTTCGCAGAAGCATACAAGCAAATATCTGGCTAGGCTTAGTCGGATGAAAATATGATATGGGAGCTCTCCAAGATTCTTCGCGAAGCACGCCTACAAGTTGAAGACGACGTGATACTTACGCTCAATGCTAGACGGAGGAACGCGAGGATCTTGAAGAACTCCGGGGGCTACTATTGTGGATATACTAAATAGGTATACCTACGGCATAGTCTCATACCGGCAAGCCCGGGTGGCCTATAGTTGGTGGTTATGCCTATGGCATAACCTGGCGGCCCAGTTGCTGATAGACAAGACGGAGGTCCAGCAGGGATGAAGGAAGGCAACGTTCCATCGTCTTAGATGGAAGCCGGAGCCTTGGAGGACACGACGACTAGTTATTGTTAGTCTAGGACTCTGTAACCGTATCCGGCTGGGACTCTCCTTGTAACCCTAGGTCCTGGCATCCTTATAAGCCGTCCTACGGGAGCCATTAGGGAAGACACAATCTCATAGACAAGTGCATAGCACTACTCGCACACAGCGAACCCCCCAATCCTGTAACTCAGGTATTTCCCTTATAATGATTTATAGCAGGAGTAGGATCTCGCCACCGTCGTGAGATCTGAACCTGGGTAAACTGTGTCAAGCCGACCCGGGCGCTCTCCGCCTCCCCCCCCCCACGTCTCTAAACTCGCCGTTGGGATACCCCTATGGCGTATGTGTCGGCAATACCACGACATGACCCACAAGTATAGTGGGTGTATCATAGTACTTTCAATAAATAGGAGTGTCGATCCCAACGAGGAGCAGAAGGTGTTGACTAGTGGTATGTAGCAGGAAATCTCTGTAAATACTTAGCAAACCAATTTTTAGGGGTTTTCTGATAAAGCAACAAAAAAGTGCAAGTAATAAAGACAACGAACAAACGCAGAAAGTGGCCCAATCCTTTCTTAGCAAAGGACAAGCCGGTGGAAATACTTATAAGGACCAAACATTCTCGAGGACACATGGGAATTCTGTCAAGTGCTTTCGCTTCAAATAGCTGAGTACCCTTCTTTGGTGTTGTAAGTGTTGTGTGGGTGAACCTGTGCTAATGTACCGACCTTACTTGGACTAATACATACTTGTGATTAAACCCCCTGCAAGTATCTGCAACTATAGAAAAGTAATTAAGATATAAACCTAACCACAGCCTTAAACTCTGAGATCCTACGCTCCCTTGTGCAAAGGTGTCCTAACGGGGGTTCAGGTTTCTGTCACTCCGGCAACCCCACAATTAGTAGCCAAATACACAATGCATTCCCCTAGGCCCATAAATGGTGAAGTATCATGTATTCGACGTTCACATGACACCACTAGAAGAATAACATCACAACTTAAATACTAAACCATTGAATAATAACTCAACACAAATCCACTACTAACAACATGACTTCTCCCATGTCCTCAAGAACTAGACGAAGTACTCACAAGATATCATACGGATCAAGATCAAAGAGGATATGGTAATGGATAACAATCTGAACATAAACAATAATCCAATTGTTCCACTCACAAGCATCAACTATAATAGTAATCAACATTGGGAAAGTTTCCCCTAAGAACTAAAGCAAGATCCAACACGATTGTTACAGCGGGATGAAGTGGCGATGATGGTGCTGGTGGAGATGGTGATGTGGATGATGATGATGATCCCGATGAAGCCTAGCTTGATGACGGTGCTGATAGCGACGATCTCCCCTCTCCGGGAAGGAATTTCCCCGACAAAAATCTGTCTGCCGAGAGCTCTTTCTCTCTCGGTGTTTTCCGCCCCGTAGAGGCGGCGGAAATGTTTCTGCGGTCCTCCCCTGGTGGGTTCCGTGAGGAAGATATAGGCGAGAGGGCGGAGTCGGGATCCGGCTAGGTGGGCCACACCTTCCCTAGGCACGACCTAGGGGGACCCGTGCCTAGGGGGGTGTGGGCCCTCTGTGGCCCAACTACGCCTCCCATTCTGGCTTCCTCCATCTTCTGGGAAAATATAATTTTCCAATATTTTTCTGGTATTTTTCTGATCTTCACGAAATTGCATCAAAACACCTTTTTTCCATCAGAATCCAGACTCCGGCAGTCCATCCTCCAAGAATCATCCAACATGCAAAAACTTTGAAAAGAAACAAGTAATACCTCATAATAAGACATATATCAATGAATAGGGGCAAATTATGATATATAATGGTGATGCAAATTAGACGTATCAGGAGTCCAGAGGAGATACAGAGGGGAGCCACAGGGCGGCCACACCCCCCAGGCACGGGCCCACCCTAGTCCGTGCCTGGGCAGGGTGTGGGCCCCCTGGCTGCCTCTTCGCCTATAAGAAGCCCCCGATGCCTAAACCCTAAGTACCCGATCAATATTCCACGAAACCGTCTATAGCCGCCGACACCATTGTCCCAAGATCGGGGGATCTGAAGCTCTTCCCAGCACCCTGCTGGAGGGGAGATCATCCCGGAGGCCTTCTTCTTCATCATGCCAGCCTCCGGTATGAAGCATGAGTAGTTCCACCTTGGACTACGGGTCCATGTAGTATCTAGATGGTTGTATCTCCTCCTTTGTGCTTTCATGTTAGATCTTGTGAGCTCTGTTTATGATCAAAATCTCATCTATTTGTAATCATGCATGTTGTGTTTGCGGGGATCCGATGGATATTGAGATTACTATGTTAGATTGATTAATGGTTTTGTCTTATTGATTCTATCATGTCTGTGTTGTTTGTGATCTTGCATGCTCTCTGTTGTTAGTAGCTATCTTGTCCAAGTAGTTGCTAGTGACTCCAAGAGGGGGTATTTATGCTCGATAGTGGGTTCATGCCTCTATTTAATCAAGGGAAGTGACAGAAATCTCTAAGGTTGTAGATGTGATGTTGCCACTAGGGAGAAAACAACAGTCTCTTGTTCATGGAACAAGTGGATTGTTTACCTTACACACTTTGCTTAAAGCAGTTGTCTGTTGCTTGCAAATTAATACTGAAGGGGGTTCGGATGATAACCCAAAGGTGGACTTCTAGTCATAGATGGAGTTGTATGGCGGTCTATGTATCTTGTTGTATTGCCCAATCGAATATCATAGGATCATTATGTATTGTATTGCATTGTTATGCCTTGCTCAGTCTTGTCAATTGCCCTGCTATAATTTGTTTACCCAGCATGCCATGTTTGTTTATCTAAGGAGAACACCTCTAGTAAACTATGGACCCTGGTCCAATCTTTACCATTGATACATCTTCCACTGTTACTGTTTACTTTCTGCAAACCACTTTCATCTTCCACACCATACAGTTAATCCTTTGTTACAACAACCGGTGAGATTGACAACCTCACTGTTCGTTGGGGCAAAGTCTTGAGTTTGTGTTGTGCAGGTTTCCAAGTTGATTGTAACACCTTTGAGATGTTTCCTTCCTCCTACTGGTTCGATAACCTTGGTTTCTTACTAAGGGAATACTTGCTGCTGTGCTGCATCAAACCTTGCTCTTGGGGTTTCCCGATGAAGAGCTCCCATGTTGACGCAGCGCCATCAAGATTTTTTGGTGCCATTGTCGGGGACTGAAGAAGAAGAAGCTCCCACGCCAACCACGCGCCAGCTATTTTCTGGCGCCGTTGCTGGGGAGGCTAAGGACGTCTTCACAAGGGGAGTCCTCCACAACCTTTCTCTTTACTTTGTTTTTACTTTCTTTAGTTTATTTTGCTTGGTTTTGTTTGCCTCTTTTTATTAAAAACCCCAAAGAATTAGTTTAGTTTGGTTTTCTTTCTCTTATCAAAAACACAAAAAATTAGTTCCTGCTCTAGTTGTTGTTGTTGTTGGCTTGCTCCACTTTTGCCAAAATGAACTCTTCTGAGCGACCAAGTTGTGTGACTTCACTAGCACAAACTCAATGATTTCCTAAGCACTCCTATTGCTCCACCTGCTCCTAATGCTACCTTTTATGAAATTAAGCCTGCTTTGTTGAATCTTGTGACGAGAGAGCAATTTTCTGGTGCTAGTTCTGATGATGCTGCTGCCCATCTCAATAACTTTGTTGAACTTTGTGAGATTCAAAAGTATAAGGATGTAGATGGAGATATTATTAAGCTCAAGTTGTTTCCTTTCTCCTTGAGAGGAAAAGCTAAAGAATGGTTGCTATCCTTGCCTAGAAATAATATTGATTCTTGGATTAAGTGCAAAGATGCTTTTATTGGAAAGTACTACCCCCTGCTAAGATTATATCTATGAGAAGTGATATTATGAAATTTAAACAACTTGATAATGAACATGTAGCTCAAGCTTGGGAAAGAATGAAATCTTTGGTTAAGAATTTTCCCACTCATGGACTTACTGCTTGGAGATTATCCAGACTTTTTATGCAGGTTTGAACTTCTCTTCAAGAAACCTGTTGGGTTCAGCTGATGGAGGTACCTTTATGACCATCACCTTGGGTGCTGCAACAAAACTCCTTCATAATATGATGGTTAATTATTCTGAATGGCACACTGAGAGAGCTCCACATGGTAAGAAGGTAAATTCTGTTGAAGAAACCTCCTCTTTGAGTGATAAGATAGATGTTATCATGGCTATGCTTGTTAATGGGAAAGCTCCTTTAGATCTAAATAATGTCCCCTTATCCTCTTTGGTTGCTCAAGAAGAGCAAGTTGATGTGAACTTCATTAGAAATAACGATTTCAACAATAATTCCTATAGGAATAATTTTGGTAGTAACAACAATTATAGGCCTTATCCTCCTAATAATGGCAATACCTATGGAAACTACTACAACAATGCTAGAAGTGCCCCTCTGAACTTCAAGTCATGCTCAAAGAATTTATTAGTAAACAAATCACTTTCAAAAAGACTATGGAGGAAAATCTTTTAAATGTAGAGAAAAATATTTCCTCTTTGTCTGAAGCACAATCCTCTTTGATTAATAAAATGGCTGCTAAACCTGAAACCATGGAAAGTACCTTTGCTGCTACTCATGCCATACAAGTTACTATTGATGAAAATGTTAGACTATTAGCCCAACTTCATGCTAAGTGGGAAAGGGAAGCTGAAATTGATAGAAACAATAGTGTGTGCACCATCACCACCAATATGGATGCCACTAAACCACAAGAAGTCCATATTCCTCCTCATACAATGCCTAAGGCCAATGAGTCTACTATTAGTGATGCTAAGTTTGATTTTGATCTTGATGGTTGCAATATTTCTGAAGTGATTATGTTCCTACAAAAGCTTCCTATAAGTCCTGATGCTAGTGATATGCATGTTGCTTTCACCAAACACATTACAGATGCTCTTGTTAAGATTAAGGAAGAGAAGTTAAAACACAAAGCTTCTATTCCTAGGAAAGTAGGATAGTTGGGAACCCTTTAGTAATATGCAAGTGAATGACTTTGATCTCAAAGCTTAATGTGACCTTGGTTCTAGTGTCTCTATTATGCCTAGAAAGATTTATGAAATGCTTGATTTGCCACCTTTAGAAGATTGTTATTTGGATGTCCCACTTAATGATAATGCTAAGAACAAACTCATGGGGAGTATTAATGATGCTCTCATTATGGTTAACAATGCTTATGTCCCTGTTGATTTCTATGTTTTGGATGTTGAATACAATGCTTCTTGTCCTATTAATTTGCGAAAACCTTTTCTTAGAACAGCTGGTGCCATCATTGATATGAAAGAAGGCACCATTAAATATCAAGTTCCATTCAAGAAAGGTATTGAACACTTCCCTATGAGGAGAGATAAGTTGCTTTTTGCTCTTCATTTGAAAGCAAGGTTTGATGTTAATTCTTCTTCATTTGAAAATACTTGATTTCTTGCTTCTTGTGCCTAACTTAAAGGTGTTAAAGAAAAGTACTTGTTGGGAGATAATCCAAGAGTTTTCTTGAGTCTTGGAAGTTATTACTTATATAATGACATATCCTTATCCTTTTTGTTTGCTTTTTGTGCCAAGAATGACCCTAATGAGAGGGAAGTAAGATTTGGGGAGTTGCTGTCCTGAAACAGATTTTTGTGCTCCACTTTAAAAATTCGTGTAGAATCTCTGTAAGTCGGATTGAGCTGTAATTTTTTGACTAAACCCCCCAGGTCATTAGATAACTTTCGTTAGTTCAACACTTTTTGATTTGAGCAACAAAAGGTCTTCGAAAAAATCGACTTCTACCTGCTGGTCTGTTTTGATAGTTTTTTGCCATTATTTGTATTTGCTTCTTATTGATTTCATTTTGGGTTCTTTTTGGTAAATTGAGCTTTTTTAGGGAATTTCTATAGTAGCTTGTGTTTTTAGTGAAAGTCTTGCTATTCTAAAGCTAAACCCAAGGGTCTATTATCTTTTGAATACACTAATATTGCTAATGAAGATTGTGTGAAGTTTTCTATGAAGGAAAATTTTCAGGTGTAGAGAAAGAATGATGTAATGAGATGAAGAATGGACAAAAGCTCAAGCTTGGGGATTCCAACCCTGGTGTCACCCAAGAAATATCCAAGAGGTACAAGCGTCAAAGCTTGGGGATGCCCAAGGCATCCCCTTCTTCATCAATGAAAAGCTCACGTCTTTCTAGACACTTTGTTTTTATTGTTTCATGAACTGTTGTGTTGTTCTTGGAGCATATTAGTTTTAATTTGCTTTGCTTAGTTTGTTTAGTTTGCTTGAATAAAGTAGTTTCGGCCCCCATTCTCACTGTGTTGTTTCAAATAAGTTGATTGGTATTGGAAAGGAGTAGAAAGTTCTTGCTTGAATAGTGCAAGAGGAGCTTGCTTTGACTATGACTTAGACTTTAGCATGTCATGCTAGGTGTTGTTTTGACCTTATGCTTAGTGATTATTGTTTTAGCATGACTTGTTCCAAACAATTGGGATTGGTTAGTGTGCCTTGAAAGAATCATGCGTTGTTTTAGCATACAAAAGCATAGTGTTGTGGTATTCTCCTTTGATGCTTTGTTTGGGTTGACTTGGCACATGCTCACACCATGTTATGACTATAAACAAGTCACCATAGCCTCTATGATCATTTAGTCCTTGACTTGTAGTACCACTTTATGCTTTGATTAGTAATGTTTTGTCGCTCTGCATGATTATGGCCATTATTGCTCTCTTAGTTGGTTGCTCCCAGTCTTTTTCTAGCCTCCACTAGTATGAGTAAGCTCTACTCATGCTTCCAACTCCCAAGAAACCAAGTTATTCCAAAGTGTCCACTATAAATTCCTATGCATGGTGTGTTACAACATTCTAAGTATATTCTTTTTTTCATCTATCTTACAATTAAAAAGTATTTTGTTATGTGAAAACTTAGTGACCAAAGCTCTCACAAACTTGATGGCACACCTTATATTTCTTGTCCCTAATAAACTTGAACCATTGTGTCATCTTTGTTGTATATGCTTGCACTTATACGATGGAATTAGCAGAACCATGCTGTCATGGGGAACATTTTCAACATTGCACTTATACTTTGTACACAGTTGATATCATGCTATTTTGTCTATGGATGTCGCCGGTGTGAAATAAAAAGGAAGCTTGTAAGTCCATGGAGTTATGTATTTTGTATTAGAGAAACGCCTAGGACGCTAGCCTAAGCCATGCCTAATCATGGCGGAAACTTGCAGCATCACCATAATGAGCAATCTGTGAAGCATCCTCAATAAAAACCTATGCAAATAGCAAATAAAAATATCGCCGAGATGCTCATTGTCTGCTTGCCTTGTCATTTTGGTTATGGGATAGCTCCTGTACCATGTGCAAGGGGTACCCCGTTGGCAGTTCTCTATGATACACATGTACTTACTATGATAAGAACTTACAGGTGACTAAAGTTGAGTAGCATGAGGTGTGGCCCTCGCATTCAAGGGACATGAGATTGCCAACTTATACTTTGTCAAGCATATACTCCATAATTTGTTCACTTTAACCTTAATCACTTCAAGATGCTTATGATAGGGACAATGAGGGCTGAAAGCTAACAAGTACCATAATTTTTGGAAGCTCTTTTTGAAACTTGAAATCCCTGCTTCCCTTTATGAAGGACCATTCTTCCACTATTATATTGAGTCTCCACCTTCTACCTTTAGGAACCAGTTAAGAGAGCATAGTTGCCATTCTTAGTTCTATCTGCATTGTCCCAAAACTTAATCCTTGATGCATATTGTTGATATTACTTGATCTTGTGCTATTTGTATCTAGTCACTCTTATGAACTTTGAAGGTGTCCTATGCATCTATTTGCTACTCTATGAGGGACAAGTTGAATGCCACTATGCTATGTTTTCTGTATGTGAAACAAACAAACGTTTTTTCAATGCATGTTATTCATGATCTTTGTGTAGTCTTTCATGTTGCATGCATAGTTACTTTGTCTTACTATTAGAACTCCATCTTTCATGCTCATGTTTAGAGTTTTTGATCCCAGCTTTCAATGCTTGCAAATGGTTTGATCTTGGTTTTGATGGTGCATGTCACCTAAAAAATTATTCTTTTATCACTTACCTACTCGAGGATGAGCAGGAGTTAAGCTTGGGGTTGCTTGATACGTCGGAAACGTATCTATAATTTTTGATGTTCCATGCTTGTTTAGTATCTACTATGCTTTGCTTTGTCCACACTTTGAGGTGCTTTTTATATGTTTTCTGGTACTAACCTATTAACAAGTTGCCACAGTGTCAGTTGCCTGTTTTCTGCTATTTTTTGTTCCAGAAAAGCTAGTAAGGAAATATTCTCGGAATTGGACGGGACAAAATCCAAAGTCAATATTTTATCGAGGAGAACACGGAGTCCACAGGAGAGACGGAGGGGAGCCACAGGGCGGCCGCACTCCCCAGGCACGGGCCCACCCTAGGCCGCGCCTGGGCAGGGTGTGGGCCCCCTGGCTGCCTCCTAGCCTCGCCTCTTCGCCTATAAGAAGCCCCCGATGCCTAAACCCTAAGTACCCGATCAATATTCCACGAAACCGTCTATAGCCGCCGCCACCATTGTCCCTAGATCGGGGAGATCTGAAGCTCTTCCCGGCACCCTGCCGGAGGGGAGATCATCCTGGAGGCCTTCTTCTTCATCATGCCAGCCTCCGGTATGAGGCGTGAGTAGTTCCACCTTGGACTACGGGTCCATGTAATATCTATATGGTTGTATCTCCTCCTTTGTGCTTTCATGTCTAGATATTGTGAGCTCCGTTCATGATCAAGATCTCATCTATTTGTAATCATGCATGTTGTGTTTGCAGGGATCCGATGGATATTGAGATTACTATGTCTGATTGATTAATGGTTTTGTCTTATTTATTCTATCATGTCTATGTTCTTTGTGATCTTGCATGCTCTCTGTTGTTAGTAGCTATCTTGGCCAAGAAGTTGCTAGTGACTCCAAGAGGGGGTATTTATGCTCGATAGTGGGTTCATGCCTCTATTTAATCAAGGGAAGTGACAGAAATCTCTAAGGTTGTAGATGTGTTGTTGCCACTAGGGAGAAAACAATTGTCTCTTGTTCATGGAACAAGTGGATTGTTTACCTTACACACTTTGCTTAAAGCAGTTGTCTGTTGCTTGCAAATTAATACTGGAGGGGGTTCAGATGATAACCCAAAGGTGGACTTCTAGTCATAGATGGAGTTGTATGGCGGTCTATGTATCTTGTTGTATTGCCCAATCGAATCTCATAGGATCATTATGTCTAGTATTGCATTGTTATGCCTTGCTCAGTCCTGTCAATTGCCCTGCTGTAAATTTTTTACCCAGCATGCCATGTTTGTTTATCTAAGGAGAACACCTCTAGTAAACTATGGACCCTGGTCCAATCTTTACCATTGATACATCTTCCACTGTTACTGTTTACTTTCTGCAAACCACTTTCATCTTCCACACCATACAGTTAATCCTTTGTTACAACAACCGGTGAGATTGACAACCTCACTGTTCGTTGGGGCAAAGTCTTGAGTTTGTGTTGTGCAGGTTTCCAAGTTGCTTACAACACCTTTGAGACGTTTCCTTCCTCCTACTGATCGATAACCTTGGTTTCTTACTGAGGGAAGACTTGCTGTTGTGCTGCATCACACATTGCTCTTGGGGTTTCCTGACGAAGCGCTCCCACGTTGACGCAGCGCCATCACACTCGAAAATTTCCTTCATACAAAACTTCACACAATATTCATTAGCAACATTAGTGTATTCAAGATAATAAGCCTTTGGGTTCAGTTTCAACTCAAGTAAATCATTCGTTAAAACATAATCTACTATAGCAACTCCTTTTAAAAGCTCAAGTGATCAAAGATAACTCAAACAGAAACCGATTAAGAGGCAAATGCAAATAATGGCAGAAATCTGTCAAAACAAACCAGCAGGTAAAAATCTATTTTTTTGAAAATCTTATGTTGCTCAAATCGAAAAGTGCAAAACTAACTAAAGTTGGGTAAATAACAAGGGCATGCACACAAACAATTTCAGCTCAATCGAACGCATTGGCATTTTTCATGATTTTTTACAGTGAAGTGCAAAAATTTGTTTCGAGACAGCAACTTTCCCAAATATTACTTCCCTCTCATTAGAGGCTATTCTTGGAACAAAAACCAAAAAAAAAGGATAAGGATAGGTTATTACATAGAAAGTAACTTCCAAGACTCAAATAAACAAAAATAAATTTAAAGCAAAAATATAATGGGTTGTCTCCCAAAAGCTCTTTATTTATAGCCATTAAGATAGGCTGATAATTTCGAGGATGCTCACATAAGAAATATGAATTTGAAGGAAAAGAGAGCATCAAGAAGCAAATTCAAAACACATTTAAGTCTAGCTCACTTCCTATGCATAGGAATCTTGTACGCAAATAAATTCACAAAGAACAAATTGACAGGCATAGGAAGATAAAATAAGAGTAACTTCAAAACTTTCAGCACATAGAGTGGTGTTTCAGTAGCATGAAAACTTCTACAACCATATTTTCCTCTCTCATAATAATTGTCAGTAGCCTCATGAATAAACTCAAGAATATAACTATCACATAAAGTATGCTATTCATGATCTACAAACACATAATTTTTATCAAGCTCAAAAATAGTGGGATTAAAACCTTCATACCCATTTTTAACAATTTTATAACAAGATGACTGATCATTCTCAAGAGGTATGGGGTTCCAAGATAAAGTCAAGACCCCTCCAATATCATTTTCAATAGTAGTACAATTAATATTATCAACCAATATAGGACCATCATCTAGAGCTTTATCATAAACATTTATCAAAGTTAGCCACAAATAAAGGATTATCATAAGATTTATCAAATAGCATGGATTATCATAGATAACAGGAGCATAATTATTATCACAAGTTTTTCCCATAGTAGATATTTCAAAAGAATCCACAGGAACATAACATTCATCCTCCTTTGGTAAGCATGGGGGACAATCAAATAATGTAAGGGATAAAGAGTTACTCTCATTAGAAGGTAGGCATGGGTAGCTAATCCATTCTTCCTCCTTTTGTTCATCACTCTCCTCCTCTTTTTCATCTAATGAGCTTTCAGGTTCAGCAATTTCTTCTTCTACAGGTTCCTGCAAATTCTGGACACATTCTTGTGCATGACTAAGTCTCTCTTTATAATCAATGATATAACAATTATTGCTGAAATTTTCTATGCAATAATCAAGGATAGAAGAGACCATATCTTTAAGGTCTTTACAAGCAACACATGTTTCATAATTTTTAGACATGAAGGATTCTATTTCACAAGCTCCCATAAACAAAACAAATTGTTCTACTTCTTCAAATCCAAGATGAATATAGTTATTCCAATGATAGTTCACAATTAAAACTTCTTTACTAAAGCCACATTGGAATTTAAGATGTTTAGTATCCTGTTTAGAGCAACAATTTATATCATGGTGTTTAAGCCAAATTTTAGCAATTTGATCCAACCTTTTTAACACGCCTCTCATGACTTAACCCTTATATGATTCTTTATACTTTTTAAAATATTCCATAGAGGTTCTAGCATGTTCTTCCATGACAACAGTTTTTAGATTTTCGGTTTTTCAAATTATTATGGATTTTCGAGTATATAATAAAAATAAAACAAGACAAAAATAAATTAGACAAAAATAAACTAGACAAAAGTAAACTAATCAAAAACACAACTAAGAAGAAATAAACTAAGCTCAAATAAACTAGACAAGAAAAAATAAAATAAAAACACAGAGATAGGTAAAGTGTACTTCCCGGGTAAACTTAGGGGTCAACATAATGAGCTAAGAACAAGGTAACAACTAAAGAAGGAACTAATTTTTTTGTGTTTTTGATAAAAAGAAGCAAATCAAACAAAGCAAAAGAAACTAAGAAAAACAAAAACAAAGTAAAGAGATTGGTTGTGAGAGACTCCCCTTGCAGAAACCTTCTTTCTCCGAGAAAACTTTTTGATGGGAAGGAAGAGATTGAAGATGTCCTGTGTCTCCCCGGCAACGGCGCCAGAAAAAGTCTTGATGCGGCTCGGTAACTTTAGAGCTCGTTGGGAAACCCCAATAGGAAGGTATGATGAGCACATCAACAAGTTTTTCCTTAGTTATGAAACCAAGGTTATCGAACCAGTAGGAGAAAGGAAACAACTTCCAAGGTGTTGCTAGAAATGTGGAACCTGCACAAAACAACCACAATACTTTTCCCCAACTTACAGTGAGGTTGTCAAGCTCACCGGTTTGCTGAAAACAAAGGATTAAACATAGAGTGTGGAGGAAAGTAATTGCTTGTAGTAATTGCAGAAATTAAACAGTAGGAAGTAGATTGAATATCAGCAGGAAGGAATGGACCGGGGTCCACAGTTCACTAGAGGTGTTTCTCCATAAGATAAATAGCATGTTGGGTGAACAAATTACAGTTGGGAAATTGACAGATTGGGAATGCATAATAATGCATGTACATGTCATGATGATTTATATGAGATTCGTTTGGGCATTACAACATAATACATAGACCGTAATCCAACTGCATCTATGACTAATAATCCACCTTCAGGTTATCATCCATACCCCTTCCAGTATTAAGTTGCAAGCAACAGATAATTGCATTAAGCAAAGTGTGTAAAGTAAACAATACAATTACCCTTGGACAAAGGATTGTTGTTTTCTCCCTAGTAGCAACAGCACATCTACAATTTTAGAGGTTATTTTCACTCCTCCAGATTACTAGAGACATGAACCTACTATCAAACATAAATACTCCCTCTTGGAGTCACAAGCAACTACTTGGCCAGAGTAACCACTAGCAACGAAGAGCATGCAAGATCACAAATAACATAGACATGATAGAATAAATAATAAATCTTGACGTAGTACTCAATATCCATCGGATCCCAACAAACACAACATGTAGGATTAAAAATAGATGATCTTGATCATGATAGGAATATCACAAGATCTAAACATGATATCACGAAGGTGTAGAAAACAACCATCTAGCTACTGCTATGGACCCATAGTCCAAGGATGAACTACTCACACATCACTCCGGAGGCTGGCATGGTGATGAAGAAGGCCTCTAGGGTGATCTCCCCTCTCCGGCAGGGTGCTGAGAAGAGCTTCAGATCCCTCCTGGTCTAGGGATGATGGTGGCGGCTACGGACTTTTTCATGGATTTCTGATTGGGTGCCTAGGGATTTCTCCTCGGGGTGTTTATATAGGCGAAGGGGCAAGGTCGGTTGAGGGCCAGGGGGGCACACCATAACCTGGTGTGGCCTAGGGTTGGCCCGCACCATGGGGTGGTTTGGCCTCCCTATGGCACCTCTTCGTCCCCCCTCTGGACTCCGTCTTTGTTACGGTAAAATATCGACTTCCGCTTTTGTCCCATCCAATTCCGAGAATATTTCCTAACTAGCTTTTCTGAAACCAAAAATAGCAAAAAAAAATGAACTGGCACTACGGCATCTTATCAATAGGTTAGTTCCAAAAAATGTATAAAAATGTCTCAAAGTGTAGACAAAACATAAGATAGTTGGTACAAAACAAGCATGGAGCATAAAAAATTATAGATATGTTTACGACGTATCAGTACTATACCTTGTTGAACCATGAAGTGGCACTTCTCCCAATTCAAGACTAGGTTAGTATCTTTGCATCTCTGAAAAAATCTATGAAGATTATGGAGGCAATAGTTAAATGAAGTCCCATAGGATGAGAAGTATTCCATGAATACTTACATAATATTTTCAACATAATTGGAAAATATAGTGGTCATACACCTTTGAAAGGTAGCATGTGCATTACAAAGACCAAAGGCATACGATGACAGGCATATAAACCAAAGGGATATGTGAATGTTGTTTTTAATTGGTCATTTGGATGGAAAACTATTTGAGAGAAACCATAATATCCATCTAAATAACAAAAATGATAGTGCATAGTGAGTCTCTCTAATGTTTGATCTATAAATGGAAAAGGGTAGCGATCCTTTCGATTTTCCTTATTAAGTTTTCTAAAATCAGTGAATATCCTATGACCAATGATAGTTCGACTAGAGACTAATTCATTATTGAAAGGGCATGTATTCCCCCATGTGTGGTTTTGGTAATTAATGACAATCTTTATGGACTAATGTGTAAACTGAGTTTCACTTGTAGGTTTTTCCATTGGCATCTCTTGGGCCATGTGTTGGTCTTGAAGTTGAAAGATGAAGAAGTTTGAAGGTTGATCAAGACAAGTGCAAAGATTTGCATCAATATGGATCAACCTCAATAAGGAATGAAGAAATGCAAGCTCAAGATGCGCCATCTCTAGAAGATTTCATGCTTGAATCTTCCCATCCTCCATGATCATGGAGTGATGAAGACAACTTCAAAGAAAAGGTTTCCCCATGGAGTATGGGGGAGCAAATCGTAAGTCTTCGTTTATAAAAGCATGAGCAAGTGCAATCAAGAAAGTTGTTCCATCTTGAAGGAGACAATACTGTCTATATCGAGATCAAGTGGAATGTTCAAGGCAAAGGTATGATCTTGATAGGTTTTCTATTTACCGGTCTCTTGTAGTGTTGGGAGACCGGGTTTAGGGTAGATAGCCATACTATCAAGTGGGGCTCTCGAGCGGGTGACTCGATTGTATCTTTCAGAGAGAGCTCAGACCTTTGCATCCTTGCATCATCTTTCTTGGTTGTTATTTGGATTTTGTCCTTGTGATGATCTAGAGCTTGTGGTTATCTTCATAACAAGCTCTAGTTAATTAAAAACGGTTTTACCTTTCATATATTTTTGTGTTTTTGATCTTGCGGGTTTTCCGGCTCCACACCTTGGGAGATATCTCACATATATATATTCATGATATTTTCTCCCTTGGTGATACCCATCATTTTGAACAAAACTAGTTTCATCTCATTTGGAGTTCAGATGCGAAAGTTATTGTAGTTTTGGTTTCTAAAGTTTCCCTGGGAAGAAGTTCTGGCTCCCCACCAGTAGTACCGCTAGGGCATGTTTGCCACTGGTAGTACCGAGGGAAGTACCGGGGATACTTCCGCTCATCCTGGGATTCGTTCGGTAACTTATATGTATGTTGTGTGCTATTTGGCGGAACTTTTATTGGAAGTTAAATGGTAGTACCTATCGAAAGAATTCATTGGAGTACCATGACCGGTAGTACCAGCCGTGCACCGGAAGTACCGCTCTGGTGTAATTGCCGTTGGTAGTACGAGGTGATTTTCCATATCTCTTTCCACTCATCCTGGTTTCATTTCAGTAACCTCTCTGTTTGGTGTGTTCTATTTGATGGAACTTTGGTCGGAAGTAAAGGCGGTAGTACTGTCCCCGTCGGAAGTACCGGTGGACCGGCGGTAGTACCATCCAGGCTTGTTTTTATTTATTTCACTTCACAATTTTGTGACCGTTGGCTGGGTGCCAGCGGTAATTCCGCCCTCCCACCAGTAGTACTGTACAGGGTCACAAATTTTCCCAAACGGTCAAATCTGGGAGCCCTTTAAAAGGGGCTCCTCTTTCCCTTCGTGGGCACGAGTTCTTTGGTCCGTTTCTCTCTCTCTATCTATATCTATATCTCTCCTCCATTGTTCGCCTTCAAGAGCTTGTCCTCTCCCTTCCCCTCCCATGATTATTGCTTAGCCTAGGTTGTTGGTGCACTTAGTTGAACCTAGTGGTTAGGTTTTATACTCAATAAATTAAACTTCAATTTATTCTACATTCATTAGATCCTAAACCGTAATACTTTTAAAATCCTATCCACCCCCCTCTAGGCGACGTCTATTGCACTTTCAATGATGTTAATTTGGGATGACAGTGAACCCACATTTCATTGGAACATAATGAACATGACTTACCCAATCGCTTTTCTCCACATGAAAAATGATACCTGCATCTAAGAGGAAGATTACCTCCTTTCTTACCTCTTATTTCATATGAGGTTTAAGTCTTCTTTGAAAGTCTGCAACCGGCTAGGCTGCCTCTTCCATAAAATATTCTATGAGTGGCTATCGAGGGACTAATCCCTTTCAAGTCAACCATTGAATAACCGAGATCCTTATGGTGCATTCTTAAGACTATCATTGAATTTTCCCCTTCCTTTTATGCAAGATTAGAACTTATAATAACAAGATATTTGTTAGTGTTATCAAGAAACATGTATTTCAATTCTTTGGGAAGGGGTTTGAGTGTAGGAGGGGGAAGATCCTCATCTCCATTTCTCACAGGTGTCGCATAAACTTGATTCATTTCAGGATCAACTATAGGGACTGAGTTAAGATATTCATCAACTTCCATTTTCTATATATCTTCGGGAAGATTGTCATTTTCAACTAAGCTTCTTTATAACTTATCATCGAGAGTCTCATAAAATAGAGTGGCAATACTAGTAATGTTACCTTCATCTTCTTGCTCTTGCTCATTATCTTCAAAGTACTCAATAGTTGGACCGTGTTAAAATTTAGAAAAATGGAAATTCATTTTATCCTCACCAAACTTGAGAGATACCGTCTCCTTCTTGCAGTCAATGTTTGCTCATGCGGTGCTCAAAAATGTTCTTCCAAAAATAATTGGACAATAAACATGATTAGGCATATCAACAAGTACAAAATCAATAGGGTACTTGTAAGGTCCAATACAAATTGGAACATTTCTAATTTTTCCTATAGAAATTCTAAGTGTTTTATCCGCTAGCATAATTTTCATATCAGTATCTTCTAATTCAGCTGGTTTGATTTCATCCAGAATTTTTAAGTAAAAGTGATAAGGGATTACGTTAACAACTGTTCCAATATCACAAAGGTCATAATAAGAAGATTCACCAAAGGTGCAAGGAAGAATGGGTTTACCAACATTTTTAGCTTTTATCATCCCTTAAGAAGATTGAGAAGCTTTATTGTTGAAAGGGCATGTATTCCCCATGTGTGGTTTTGGTAATTTATGACAATCTCTATGGACTAATGTGTAGATTGAGTTTCACTTGTAGGTTTGTCCATTGGCATCGCGTGGGCCATGTGTTGGTCTTAAGGTTGAAAGATGAAGGAGAAGAAGAAATGTCCAAGTGATGTGTGCCCATTGGAATCATGAAGAAAGAAGTGAAAGAGCATGTGGGCCCCCATGTGTGGTTTTGGTAATAATGACAACCTATATGGACTAATTCTTGTATCAAGTTGCACTTGTAGGAATTTTCCATTGGCAATGCTTGAACCATGTGGTGGTGTGAAAGTTGAAAGAAGAAGAAAATGAAGAAGGTCAAGTGATGACCAAGATATTCAAGGAGTGATCCAAAGATTGGTCATGGGAGAGTTGAGACTATGGAAGGTGTGTCTTGAAGAATAATATGGAATGATATCTCTGGTGTACCTTCAAGGCACCAACATAATGAAGAAAAGAAGAAATTAAGTGCAAGTTCAAGATGAGCCATCTTGAAGATATCATATATTGGGGCTTTTCATCATTATGGTGATCATGGATATGTGAATATATTCCTAAAAGAGAGGCTCTACCATAGTGAGTATGGGGGAGAAATTTGCAAGACTTCACCAAGCTAGCACAATCAAGAAAGGTGTTCCATATTGAGGTGGACAAGACCGCTATCGTCAAATTCAAGTGGAATATACTCAAGAAAAGGTATGTTCTTAATCGGGTTTCTTTCTTACCGGTCTCATGGTGCTAGTTGGGGAGACCGATTTATAGGATAGGTAACCGTACTATCAAGAGGGGATATTGAGTGAGTAGCTTGATCATATCATTCGAAGAGAGCTCAAACCCATGCATACTTAGCTTCATCCATTCTTATTTGTTATTTGGATATTATCCATGTAAGGTTCTAGATCTTGTAGTAATATTCATAACTAGTTCTAGTTCATCAAAAACGGATTTCCCTTTTATATCTTATTGCGTTTTTTATCTTGGAGGTTTTGTCGGTTTGTATTTTAGAGATAGGTAAAACCTTCCATTATTTGGTTCTTACTCATGTGAGGATTTAAAGCTTGTGTTAATCTCCATGACAAGCTCTAGTTCATCGAAAACGGATTTCATATGCATTCTCTATTACATTTTCAATGTTGGAGGTTTTACCGGTTCATTTTTTTAAGAGAGGTTAAACCTTTCGCCATTTGGTTCTATCATCCCTTGCCGGACTATGATTTTTTTCTGTATTATCTTGTATATATTATTTTCCTCTTTAAAACGAGTCCAAGATCATCAAAATCGGAGTCCGGATGCAAAAGTTATGGCTGTTTTCGTATTGGTTTTTCTGCCAATTTTTGTAAGACCGGAGACTCTGGTCCCGGTCTGGAGACTCCGGATCGGGCGATTCCTGGGCCTAAAGGTTTGATTTCTAGGGACCTATTTAAGGGCCCCTTCTTCCCCAATGGATATCTAACTATTCTTGCAAGTTTTCCTCTCCATTGTTGACCTTCTTGAGCTTGCTTCCCCTTAATCCCTCCTGTGATTCTTGCATATACTTTAGGGATTTAAAAGAGGAGATCTAGATCTACAACCCCACCAATCAATCTCTCCTCTAAGTGAGGGAAATATATTGGGATCTAGATCTTGGAGACTTTTGTGGATTTCCTCCATTGTTCTTCCTCTCTTATTCCCCCACAAGCTTTTGTAGCTTTGGTGGAATTTGGGAGAGAAAGACTTGAGCACTTCTTGTGTTCTTGCCATTGCATTAGGTGCATCGGTTTGAGTTCTCGGTGAGATTCAATTGGGTGAAAGCTGAGAATCTTTTTACTCTTGGGTTCTTGGAACCCTAGACGGTTTGGTTGTTTTGTAGGTTTGTGGGTTACTTGGGGCCTCCAATTAAGTTATGGAGCTTTCCCCAAGCTTGTTTGTTGGGAGCCTCCAATTGAGTTGTGGAGAAGTGCCCCAACCTTGTGAGAGGTTCCGGATTTCCACCGACAAGTGCACCGATAGTGGAAGTGGGGATTGATCCCGTTGGGGAGTGATTCACAGGAGAAAAAGGGAGGCCTCTTGTGGCGTTGGTGTTGGAGATATGCCCTAGAGGCAATAATAAAAGTGGTTATTATTATATCTTTGTGTTTATGATAAATGTTTACATTCATGCTATAACAGTATTAACCGGAAACATTAATACTTATGTGATTTGTAAACTAAATTAGAGTCCCTAGTAAAGCCTCTTTATAATACTAGCTTGTTTGTTAATGGATGATCGTGGTTTCTCGGTCATGAACATTGAGATGTTATTAACAACGAGATCATATCATTAGGAGAATGGTGTGATGGACATACTCCTATAGATAAGCGTAGCGTGAAGATCAAGTCATTTCAATAGTTTGTTTGCTATAAGCTTTCTGATACCCTAATTCCTTCGACCATAAGATCATGCTAATCACCATCACCGGATGTAGAGGTCCCAATATTTAATAAGATAGAGCCTCCTGTGTTTACAATGCTAGTCCCTAGATCAATAGCTAGCATCCACAGTTAAGATGTAATATCAAGAAACAAAGGTCATAATATAACTTTATAACCAGGAATAACATAAGTTTTATTACATCTTTACATAGCTCATTTGGCTATTATATTACATTGCAGCGGAATAACTATAGGCATGGGGTCCTTCATCTTCAAAGTGCCACAGGCAGATGTTGGTTGTAGACTTTGTAATCCTAAATAATCAATCTTCACTAAAATCAATCAAACCTGCAACATACAAGTTACAGCCACAAAGGGTCAATACATTTGAATTGTATTGGCAAGTGATACTATGGTATTTATAGTGGAGTCTATTATCTATATGCATTTGGCTAAGTGGAGTTGAGGCTTGCATTGCTCAAAATAGGTTTTTCCTTAACATTTGAAAATACTAAGTTTTTGCTTTGACAAAATCATTTTTCTCAATCAAAGAATGAAGATCCTTTACAAGGCATCTCTCAATCAAAGATTGAAGTCTTCAAACAACCCTTGTTCAAACCACAGGATTTTAACTTAGAAATTTGAATGATGAGATTCTTGATTGCTTCCATGTCTTGATGCTCAAATTGTCCTTTACCAGGGACATGGCTAAGTACTTAGGTTTTACACTCTGCAGAGGTGGTGCACTTTCCCCACAAGACTTGGTTTCCCAAGACAAGATCTTTCAGAAGCCTTCCCTTAGACCAAAATGGACGCGTTCCAACCTATCAAACACTACCACCCACTGTCCATATGGCTAAGTTCTTGCAACCTATATGATCATGGCAGAGCCCATATTGCCAAGTGGTTGCACTTGAAGCTTCTCAACATTTGACATCTCAAATCTCTTTGTTCCTGGGTGGCACACCACAAGTGAGATACACAAGCCAAGTCCATGGCCTTGTGTAACCACTCAACATAAACCAATCCTTCCATTTCCACCCAGGTGATTCATTAACTTAGTTGTTTTATTAAACAAAAACGTAAGTCCTCAGACTTAGAATATTTTTCCATAGTGTGAATATATATTCCACCCATGTTTTCTATTAGCTAGGCTAAGCTTGGTAGTAGTAGGAATCTTTTTAGGAAAATCCTACTAAGGATTCACCTACTAGGTTTTCTTATAGCAAGGTCTATACTTAGCAAAATCCATGCAAGTTTTACTTAGCAAAATCACTAATGCATAGAGAAAGTAATGGGACAAAAAGTATGAAGCATCACTTGCCTTTTTGGTAGAGTATGGGTTCACTCCTTGTCCTTGCAACAATCACACTCTTCAAGTCACTACAAATCAATCAAGCAAGGCACAAACTCAATCTACCAATCAAGCAAAACAACACATAAAATGACAAAGTCAAAGTAATGCATGCAAGCATGCAAAAGATGGTTCTAATTGCAAAGGTGGTTTCCACTAGGCTTCTAAACTTTGTAGGTTCCAAATTGGTCATTCACCAAAATGGCAAAGTCAATTGCAAAAGGGTTTTATCTCAAAACCATTTTAAAATCCATTCATCATTTTATGTGGTGAACAATGTTTTTATCAAAACAAAACTTTTAAGTTTTTCACCAAATGAGTTGCTATTGCAAAACTTGGTGTTTTTGGGTCAGTAGGTTTGGTCCAAACCATTTTCTCAAAGTTTTCTTTTCATAAACATTTCATAATAAACTTAATAATTTTATTTGACTAGAAATTGGCTAAGTCAAATAATCCAATCTAAATTTTACCAAAATCATTTTTAACACCAAGGGTTGGTTCCTAGGGTCAGTAAGGTCACAACAAACCATTTTGCAAAAGTTTTAATCCAAAAATCATTTTTAAACAATTTTCCTAATCCAAATAGGCACACAAATGATTCTGTAAAAACAAGCAAGTTAACAGATACTATTTTCTAAACCAAGGGCATGGTTGGCTAGGTCTTGTTCTCCTGAATCCAACGACATAAAATTTGTAATTTTTGGACGTGTGGATCCAAAGTTATAAGGGTTTGAAGTTTGCAAATAAATCTGATTCAAAAAAATCTGTTTTAACTCAAACCAGTGACACGCGTCGGACTCCTATTCGCCGAAAACGTTTCGCGTGGATCGACTGCTCTGGCGCGTTGGATTAAGTCAGATTGTGCGGTACTGAGCGCATACCCCTTCGCGGTTTAAGTGACTCTATCGTGCCCGCCCGATCTAGATCGAATGGCTCCTACTAGCTTGCCAAAAGTTGGCGGCGCTAGGATAACGGCGGAGCGGCCAGTTGGCGGCGGCGCTGGTCGAGGCAGGAAGCGAAACAGGGAGGGAGTAAGCTTACCGAGGTCGCGAGGATGAGGTGATGCTGGTCGTGTGGTCGTCGTGGCAGGGGTTGCTCTGGTATAGCCGCGATTGTTCGCCGGAGTTGGAAACGGCGTCGGGCGGCTTCAGTCGTGGGCAGAGTCTTCGCTATAGGTCACGAGAAGAACAACCGAGGGTATGGTTAGCGCGTGAATGAGAAGAAGAGGGGCGGCCGGAATCTACCTGTGGGGCTGGCCGGAGTTGAAGCGGACGGCGGCGCACGCTTGGTGTCGTCGAAGCCGAGGTTACAGGGCACCCGCGGATGAATGAATGGCACGGCAAGATGCGCCAGGATGCGGTGAGCGTGCTCGTGTGCTCGGGGAGGCAGGAGGGGGCGTGTGCTGGTCGGAATCGGCGAGGAGGGTCGTCGGAGACAGAGCGGCTCGGGAAGAAATTAGAGCGACCTGGGGGCGTGTCGAGGTGGGGCGACAGAGGGGAACGGAGGAGAAGACGCAGGCGCTTAATAGCGTGCAGTCACGGCGAGGTTTTAAGGCGCGGCATCAATGCGAATTGAACGCGCGGATTGAAGGCAGCAACGGCAGGCGTCGTTAGCGCGAGGAGGAAGAAGGGTGAGCTGGTTGCGTGGGGTCGGTTGGTCAGCGGAGTGAGAGAGGTAAGAAGGGTCCACTGGTCATACTCAGTGCGAGTCAGAAACGAGGTGCGGATCGTTTTCTTTCGGGGAGGGAATACTGGGCTGTTTCTGGGCCTGTTGGGCTGTTGGGTTGGGTTGTCCTATCCTTTATATATTTTTTTCCCGCGCTGAACTCTTTTCTTTTTCTATTTCCAATTTCTGTTTTAAATTTCCAAACAAACAATGTCCAAATCAAATCAAATAATCACCAAACCTTGCACTAAGAATTTGGTTCTGTTTAGTAGCATAAACCAACTTCAAAAATAAAATAATATTTTAAATCTTTTTAGGTTCCATTTATTAATTAAGTAAAATGGTCCATGGTTTATTAATAAAATAGGGTTTGGTTTATTTAATAAAATCTTCATTTGAAATCCAAATACTTTCAAAACCAATCAGTAGATTATATTTGGAAATAAAGAATATTTGGAAAACTTATTTAAAATAGAATAACCTTTTATTTTAGGGTCCATTAATAATTAGATAAAATGGGCCTTAGTTATTAAATCAAATAGAGTTTGATTTTATTAATAAAATCTTTATTTGAAACCTAAATATTTTCAAAACCAAATCAGTAGGTTTCATTTGGGAAATATAGAATACTTGGAAATTTGTTTAAAAGAAAATAACCTTTTATTTTAGAGTCCATTATTAATTAAATATACTAGACTTTCATTATTAAATCAAATGGGATTTGTTTTATTGAGATATTTATTTTGAAATCTAAAATAAAGCCAAAACACTTTAGTAGGTTTTATTTGTGAATATAAAATATTTGGAAAACTTATTTTAAATAATTTAATAAGTTTTGATGTTTCAATTAAATTGGTAAAACCTTTTATTTAAATAAAGTTGGATATTAAATCCTTATTAATTTTTTTTTAAATAAACCTTTGCTAATTTTATTTAAAATAAATGTTTTAATTCCCAAAGCTTGGCCAAGGTTTAATTTGGATTTATAAAATATTCTTTATTTATAAACTTCTATTTCATTTGAAAACAAATCATTTCATTTAATTATTTCAAAATAGTATTTCCAAATGTTTTTATTTTTCCTTTTATTAAATGTTTATCTTTTTAAATCCCTTTAGGTTTTATTTAATTCAAATGGGTTTGAAGTTCCAATTGAATTCAAAAAGTTTCTTCTGGCTCTGAAAATCAAACAAAGTTTTATTTTATTCATTTATTTTCACATTACAAGATTTGGAAAATCTTGGGATGTGACACCGGAAGGATGCTTTGATGACATCAAACACCACACCGTAACTGGGTGGCTATAAAGGTGGCATTGAGTGTTCAGAAAGTATGGGTTGAGGCACATGGATCAAGAGTGGGATTTGTCCATCCATATGACGGATAGATATACTCTAGGCCGTCTCGGTGGAATGTCATCCAATTAGCTTGCAAGCATGTGACTGGATCACAAGGGATCACATATCACAGTAACGAGAAAAGAGTACTTATCGGCAACGAGGTTGAACTAGGTATGCAGAGATACCGACGATCAAAACCTCGGATAAGTAAACTATCGTGAGACAAAGGGAAATTGGTATCATATGTAAGTGGTTCATTCGATCGCAAAGTAATCATAGAAATATGTGGGAGCCATATGAATTTCCAGATTCCTCTATTGGTTATTGATCGGAGAAGTGTCTCGGTCATGTCCGCATAATTCACGAACCGTAGGGAGACACACTTAAGGATTAGATGTTGTTTAGTAGATATGGAATGTTAGTAGGGATACCGAAAGTTGTTTGGAGTCTCGGATGGGATCCGGGATATCACGAGGAGATCCGGAATGGTCCAGAGAATAAGATTCATATAAGGAAAGTCCGATTCCGGAGTTTGGGAATGATTTCGATGTTTTCATCGGAGAGATTCTAGAAGGTTCTAGAAGGTTCACCGACCGGAAGGGGAATGGTCCATGAATGTGTCATGGGTAAGTGGAATGATTGGATCATATCCTAGGTCACTTGGTGTGGACATTTGTGAGAGAGAATTAAAGCTCTAAATTGAAAGTCAAACGGGAGGTTTGAAAAGTCAAACTGGAACAATGGTTTCCTAGTGGAAGAAAGAAAGAGTCCTTCCAACTTGGGTTTGGAAGTGGATTCAAACTCCCCTCTCTCTAGGCTGCCCCCCCCCCTCTCATAAATAGAGGGGGAGGGCTACCCCAAACACACAAGCCCTAGCCCTCCCACACCTGCGCCGCCGCCGCCACTGCCACCGCTGCCGCACTGCCACCTAGAGCCGCCGCAGCCTCGCGTCGTCGCTGCCTCATCACGGCCGCCCTATTCGCCGCCGGCACCTCCTCCTCCTCCCGGTCTTCTAAACCCTAGATCACTGGGAAACCCTAGATCCACCATAACTCGCACCGGCTTAGGCGAAGCCCTGTGGGATCTTCCCTCTACTTCCGACACCACGCCGTCGTGCTGCCGGAATCACAAGGGGAGAACTACAACCTCCGCTGCCTGCTGGAACAAGGGAGAGGAAGGTCTTCATCGAGTACCGAACGTGTGACCGACTGCGGAAGCGCTGCCGGAACGCAGCGCCGGAAGGATCGTCTACGCGATCTGGAGATCGGCAAGTGTACGACTACATCACCCACGAGAATCTGCTCTCGTTAACCGCTTTGGAATCTTCGAGGGTGAGTGCTTCTATCGACTCGTTGCTACAATCTAGTAGATATATCTTGGCTTGTTTGTGTGCATGCGGTAGAAATTTTTGTTTTCCATGCTACGACCCCCTATAGTGGTATCAGAGCCGTGTCTATATGTAGATCTGTTGCACGAGTAGAACACAATGGTCATTGTGGGCGGTGGTGCTTTTATTATCAATTTCTTTTTGTGTACTTTGCATATTGCGGTATGATGGGATGAAGCGGACCGAGATAACCTTACATGACATCATTCATGAGACTTGCTCCACGCTTAACATGCAACTTGTATTGCATAAGTGGCTTTGCGGGTGTTTGTCTCTCCCATCATAGTATAGATTCAATTTACAACGGGCACTTGATAGTTCAAGCATCAATGTTGTGGTTCTTGTTCGTAAGTTAGAACGACACTTATTGAAAGCCCCAAACCACGTAAAACATGCAAAGAAAATTAGAGTGTCTAACTTTGTTTTGCAGAGGTGTGTTGTGATGTGATATGGCCATGATTGTGATTATATATGATGTATGCAATGTTCATTATTGTAAGTTGGCAACCGGCAGGAGCCGTATGGTTGTCTTTTAATTCTGTTAAGACCTATATGTCTATTCAAAGTAGTTGTAATAGTTGATGTTGGTGGACGACAACCATGAAGCGGCGCCATTGACCTTGACGCCATACCGGTGATGATGGAGATCATGTTCATGCTTCAAGATGGAGATCGGAAGCACAAGAAGAAAGGCTATATCATATCACATATTATGAATTGCATGTGATGTTAATCCTTTATGCATCTTGTATTGCTTAGTTCGCGACGGTAGCATTATAAGATGATCCCTCAAGCACAAACTTTCAAGTTTTAAAGTGTTCATCCTTAGTAAGCACCGTTGCTAAACCTCGTTGTTTCGAAGCACCACGTGATGATCGGGTGTGTTAGATTCTGCGAGTGTATACAACGTGAGCAATCCATATTTGCCCATGCGGAAGCTAAGGTTTGATCTTGACGAGGCTAGCATGTACAGACATGGTCTCGGAACACAGATCACCGAAAGGTAAAGCATGAGTCATATAGTAGATATGATGAACATGTTGATTGTTCGCCATTGAAGCTATATCAACTCTTGTGATGATCAGTTTTGATATGGTGGATTTGGTTCGTGTGATCACTAAAACAATGTGAGGGATATTGTTTTGAGTGGGAGTTCACCTAGATTAATTTAACTATTAATTAGAACTCAATTTGTCATAAACTTAGTCTAAAACTATTGCAAATATGTTGTAGATCAATGGCGGGCCCTAGAGAAAGAAAAGTTGAAAAACAATGGAAGAAACTTCGCGGATTGGTTCCGCAATTTGAGGATTATCCTCAATGCTGGTAATTTGACCTATGTGCTGGATGCACCGCTGGGTAACCCGCCTTCAGCTGATGCTACCGATGAGTTAAAGAATGTTTTCCTCGCTCGGAAGAATCAGTACTCCACAGTTCAGTGTGCTATCTTGTATGGTTTAGAATCGGGGCTTCAGAAAAGGTTTGAGAACCATGACCCACATGATATTGTCTGTGAACTAAAATGATATTTGAGGCTCACGCGGCAGTTGAGAGTTATGAGGCTTCTGAAAAGTTCTTTAACTGCAAGATGGAAGAGGGTTGCTCCGTTAGTGAGCATGTGCTTAAGATGTCTGGGCACGCAAGCAAGCTTCAAAGCTTAGGTATAGTGATTCCTAATGCTTTAGGGATTCACCGTGTCCTCCAATCACTACCACCAAGTTACAAGAACTTTGTGATGAACTACAATATGCAAAACATGGACAAGTCGTTGCCCGAACTCTTCTCCATATTAAAGTCTGCAGAAGTGGAGATCAAGAAAGAGAACCAAGTGTTGTTGGTCAATAAGACCACCAAATTCAATAATAAAGGAAAGTCTAAGAAAAAGGGAAACTTCAAGAAGGACGATAAGAAAGTTACCGCGCCGGCGAAGAAGACAGAGGCTGGGCCTAAGGCTGATACTGAGTGATTTTACTGCAAGGGAGAGGGTCACTGGAAGCGGAATTGCCCTAAGTACTTGGCGGATTTGAAGAACGGCAACATCAAGAAGAAAGGTATATCTGATATACATGTTATTGATGTGTATCTCACTAGTACTCGTAGTAGTGCCTGGGTATTTGATACTGGTTCGGTTGCTCATATTTGTAACTCGAAACAGGTACTGCAGAATAGACGGAAACTAGCGAAGAACGAGGTAACGATGCGCGTTGGAAATGGATCAAAGTTTGATGTGATCGTGGTCGGCATGCTACCTCTTCATCTACCATCGGGATTAATTTTATACTTAAATAATTGTTATTTGGTGCCTGCGTTGAGCATGAACATTATATCAGGATCATGTTTATTGCGAGATGGTTACTTGTTTAAGTACGAGAATAATGGTTGTTCAATTTATATGAGTAATATGTTTTATGCACATGCACCTTTGATAGATGGTCTATTCTTATTGAATCTCGATTGTAGTAATACACACATTAATAACATTGAAGCTAAACGTTTGAAATTGAGTGATAACTTGACCTATATGTGGCATTGTCGTCTTGGTCATATTGGAGTGAAGCGTATGAAGAAACTCCATTCCGATGGACTTCTTGAATCACTTGATTTCGAATTACTTGAAAGATGTGAAGCATGTCTGATGGGTAAAATGACTAAGACTCCATTTTCTGGTATGATGGAGTGAGCTACGGACTTATTGGAAATCATACATACCGATGTGTGTGGTCCAAAGAGTGTAGCATCGCGCGGTGGTTATCTCTATGTTCTTACCTTCACGGATAACTTGAGTAGATATGGGTATATCTATTTCATGAAACATAAGTCCGAAACTTTCGAGAAGTTTAAGGAATTTCAAAGTAAGGTAGAGAATCAACGTAACAAGAAGATTAATTTTCTACGATCTGATCGTGGAGGTGAATATCTAAGTTACGTGTTTGGCGAGCATTTGAAGAAATGCGGAATACTTTCACAATTGACACCACCGGGAACACCTCAATGTAATGGTGTGTCCGAACGTCGTAATTGAACTCTCTTAGATATGGTTCGTTCTATGATGTCACTTACAGATTACCGCTTTCATTTTGGGGTTATGCATTAGAAACAGCCACATTCACTTTAAATAGGGCACCATCTAAATACGTTGAAATGACACCGTATGAATTATGGTTTGGGAAGAAACCTAAATTGTCGTTCCTTAAAGTTTGGGGTTGCGAAGCTTATGTAAAGAAGTTACAGCCCGACAATCTTGAACCCAAAGCGGAAAAATGCATCTTCATAGGATACTCGAAGGAAACTATTGGGTATACCTTATATCATAGATCCGAGGGCAAAATCTTCGTTGCCAAGAATGGATCCTTTCTAGAGAAGGAGTTTCTCTCGAAAGAAGTGACTGGAAGGAAAGTAGAACTCGATGAGGTTGTTAAACCTTCTCTCGAACTTGCGAGTAGCGCAGCACTGGAAGTAGTTCCTGTAGCGCCTACACCAATAAGAGAGGAAGCTAATGATGTTGGTCATGAAACTTCGGTTGAAGTAACTACAGAACCTCGCAGGTCAACAAGAGTCCGTACCACTCTTGATTGGTATGATCCCGTTATGAGTGTCATGTTGGTGGACAAAACACCGATGACCCTCCGACGTATGAGGAAGCGATGATGAGCCCAAATTCCAATAAATGGCAAGAAGCCATGAAATCCGAGATTGGATCCATGTACGCAAACCAAGTATGGACTTTGGTGGACTTACCGGATGGCCGGAAGGCTGTCGAGAACAAATGGATTTTCAAGAAGAAAACAGATGCTGATGGTAATGTTACTATCTATAAAGCTTGACTTGTCGCAAAAGGGTTTCGACAAATTCAAGGAGTTGACTACGATGAGACTTTCTCACCAGTAGTGAAGCTAAAGTCTGTGAGGATTATGTTAGCAATCGCTGCATATTATGATTATGAGATATGGCAGATGGATGTCAAAACAGCGTTCCTCAATGGAGACATTGATAAAGTGTTGTATATGATGCAACCTAAAGGTTTTGTCGATCCTAAAGATGCTAACAAGGTATGCAAACTTCAACGGTCCATATATGGGTTGAAGCAAGCATCCCGAAGTTGGAATCAACTTTTGATAAGGTAATCAAAAGTTTTGGTTTTATACAAACTTATGGAGAAGCTTGTATTTACAAGAAAGTGAGTGGGAGCTCTGTAGCATTCTTAATACTATATGTAGATGACATATTGTTGACTGGGAATGATGTAGACCTTCTTAATAGTGTCAAGGAATATTTAAATAATAGTTTTTCAATGAAAGATCTTGGCGAATCAGCTTACATATTAGGCATAAAGATTTATAGAGATAGATCGAGACGCCTAATATCATTGTCACAAAGTACATATTTGGACAAAGTTCTAAAGAGGTTTGGAATGGAAGATAGCAAGAAAGGGTTCTTGCCCATGTTGCCCAATACGACCTTGAGTAAAACTCAAAGTCCTGCAACGGCAGAAGATAGAGAAAGGATGAGTAAGACTCCCTATGCCTCATCCATAGGATCTCTTATGTATGCCATGCTATGTACTAGACCCGATATTGCATATGTTGTTAGTTTGACTAGCAGATATCAAAGTGATCCAGGAGTAGATCATTGGACAGCGGTCAAAAACATCCTTAAGTACGTGAGAAGAACTAAGGATATGGTTCTTTCTTATGGAGGTGATGAACAACACGTTGTTAATGGTTACACCGATGCTAGTTGGAACACCGATCCAGATGATTCTAAAATCTCAATCTGGATACGTATTTACTTTGAATGGTGCAACAGTTAGCTGGAGGAGTGCAAAGCAAAGCGTTGTGGCGAGATCTTCAACTGAATCGGAATACATAGATGCTTTGGAGGCTTCACAAGAGACGATATGGATGAAGGAGTTCATTACAGAGCTCGGTGTGGTTCCAAGTGCGCTGGACCCAATGTCTATCTATTGTGATAACATGGGCGCCATAGCCAATGCGCAAGAACCAAGGTCACATAAGAAGCTGAAGCATATCAAGATACGTTTTCACGCTATTCGAGAGCATGTCCAAGATGGTGACATAAATATTTGCAAAGTACACACAGATCTGAATGTGGCGGATCCGTTGACTAAACCTCTCCCGAGGGCAAAACATGACCAGCACCAAACCGCCATGGGTGTTCGGTATATTACCATGTAATCTAGATTAGTTGACTCTAGTGCAAGTGGGAGACTATTGGAGATATGCCCTAGAGGAAATAATAAAAGTGGTTATTATTATATCTTTGTGTTTATGATAAATGTTTACATTCATGCTATAACAGTATTAACCGGAAACATTAATACTTATGTGATTTGTAAACTAAATTAGAGTCCCTCGTAAAGCCTCTTTATAATACTAGCTTGTTTGTTAATAGATGATCATGGTTTCTCGATCATGAACATTGAGATGTTATTAACAACGAGATCATATCATTAGGAGAATGGTGTGATGGACATACTCCTATAGATAAGCGTAGTATGAAGATCAAGTCATTTCAATAGTTCGTTTGCTATAAGCTTTTTGATACATAGTAACCTAATTCCTTCGACCATGAGATCATGCTAAGCACCATCATCGGAAGGATGCTTTGATGACATCAAACACCACACCATAACTGGGTGGCTATAAAGGTGGCATTGAGTGTTCGGAAAGTATGGGTTGAGGAACATGGATCAAGAGTGGGATTTGTCCCTCCATATGACAGATAGATATACTCTAGTCCCTCTCGATGGAATGTCATCCAATTAGCTTGCAAGCATGTGACTGGCTCACAAGGGATCACATATCACGGGAATGAGAAAAGAGTACTTATCGATAACGAGGTTGAACTAGGTATGCAGAGATACCGACGATCAAAACCTCGGATAAGTAAACTATCGTGAGACAAAGGGAAATTGGTATCGTATGTAAGTGGTTCATTCGATCGCAAAGTAATCGTAGAAATATGTGGGAGCTATATGAATTTCCAGATTCCTCTATTGGCTATTGATCGGAGAAGTGTCTCGGTCATGTCCGCATAATTCACGAACTGTAGGGAGACACACTTAAGGATTCGATGTTGTTTAGTAGATATGGAATGTTAGTTGTTTGGAGTCTCGGATGGGATCCAGGATATCACGAGGAGACCCAGAATGGTCCGGATAATAAGATTCATATAAGGAAAGTCCGATTCCGGAGTTCGGGAATGATTTCAATGTTTTCATCGGAGAGATTCTAGAAGGTTCACCGGACCAAAAGGGGAATGGTCCATGAATGTGTCATGGGTAAGTGGAATGATTGGATCATATCCTAGGTCACTTGGTGTGGAAATTTGTGAGAGATAATTAAAGCTCTAAATTGAAAGTCAAACGGGAGGTTTGAAAAGTCAAATTGGAACAATGGTTTCCTAGTGGAAGAAGGAAAGAGTCCTTCCAACTTGGGTTTAGAAGTGGATTCAAACTCCCCTCTCTCTAGGCTGCCCCCTCTCATAAATAGAGGGGGAGGGCTGCCCAAAACACACAAGCCCTAGCCCTCCCACACCTACGCCGCCGCCGCACGCCACCGCCACGCCGCCTAGCACCTCCGCGCCTCCGCCGCCTCGCGCCGTCGCCGCCTCGTCGCCGCCGCCGACACCTCCTCCTCCCGGTCTTCTAAACCCTAGATCACCGGGAAACCATAGATCCACCATAACTCGCACCGTCTTAGGCGAAGCCCTGTGGGATCTTCCCTCTACTTTCGACACCACGCTGTCGTGCTGCCGGAATCACGAGGGGAGAACTACAACCTCCGCTGCCTGCTGGAATAAGGGAGAGGAAGGTCTTCATCAAGTACCGAACATGTGACCGACTGTGGAAGCGCTGCCAGAATGCAGCGCCGGAAGGATCGTCTACGCGATCTTGAGATCGGCAAGTGTACGACTACATCACCCACGAGAATCTGCTCTCGTTAACCGCTTTGGAATCTTCGAGGGTGAGTGCTTCTATCGACTCGTTGCTACAATCTAGTAGATAGATCTTGGCTTGTTTGTGTGCATGTGGTAGAATTTTTTTGTTTTCCATGCTACGAACCCCTACAGTTGGTGGTTTGATACCACCCCTATACAAACGAGACGTGCTCCATGTTGGGAGGAACTCGGTAAAATATCGCGTCTCCGCGTGCCTCGGTTATCTCTATACCCAAGCTCTTACTTATGCACATTACTTTGTGATAGCCTTCGTGCTTGAAATATATATCTTGCTATCACATAGTTGCTTGTCTTGCTTAGCATAAGTTGTTGGTGCACATAGGTGAACCCTAGTTGTTCTAGGTTTTGAGCTTGACAAAGTAAACACTAGTTTTTTCCGCCTTTATTGAGCCACTCTCGGAAAAGTTCTTAAACCACCTATTCACCCCCTCTAGGCGGCATCTGTATCCTTTCAAGAAGGACATTGGAGGTTGATCAAGACAAGTGGAAAGAGTTGCATCAAGATGGATCAACCTCGAGAAGGTATGAACAAGGGAAAGATCAAGATGCGCCATCTCTTGAAGATCTCATGCTTGAAGCTTACCATCCTCGATGATCATGGAGTGATGAAGAAAATCTCAAAAGAAGAGGTTTCCCCATGGAGTATGGGGGGAGAAATTTGCAAGTCTCCATCAAACAAGGGCGATCAAGAGCAATCAAGAAAGGTGTTCCATATTGAGAAGGTCAAGACGGTATACATCAAGCTCAAGTGGATTGCTCAAGGAAAATGTATGATCTTGATAGGTCTTCTCTTTTGCCAGTCTCGTGTTGTTAGTTGGGAGACCGGGTTTAGGATAGATAGTTGTTCTATCAAGAGGGGTTCTCAAGCGGGTGTCTCGATCGCATCATTCAGAGAGAGCTCAAACCTTTGCATACATAGCATCATATTTCTTGGTTGTTATTTGGATCTTGTCCATGAGAGGATCTAGATCTTGTGGTCATCATCTTAACAATCTATAGTTCATCAAATAAGGATTTCACTTGCAGATCTTATTATAGTTTTTGATCTTGCGAGTTTGCCGGATCCACACCTTGGGAGATATCTGATGCGGCTCAGATCACTGTAGAGCTTCGTTGGGATACCCCAAGAGGAAGGTGTGATGAGCACAGCAGTAAGTCTTTCCTCAGTTATGAAACCAAGGTTATCGAACCAGTAGGAGCAAGGAAACAACTCCAAGGTGTTGCTAACAACTTGGAACCTGCACAACACAAACTCAAGAGTTTGCCCCAACATACAGTGTGGTTGTCAATCTCACGGATTTGCTGAAAACAAAGGATTAAACGTATGGTGTGGAAGGTAATGGTTGCTTGCAGAAAGTAAACAGTAACAGTAGATGATGTAACAATAGTAAAGATTGGACCGGGGTCCACAGTTCACTAGAGGTGTTCTCCTTAAGATAAATAACATAACATGCTGGGTAAACAAATTACAGCGGGGCAATTGACAAGACTGAGCAAGGCATAACAATGCAATACTAGACATTCATGATCCTATGAGATTTGATTGGGAATTACAACAATATACATAGACCGCCATCCAACCGCATCTATTACTAGTAATCCACCTTCAGGTTATCATCTGAACCCCATCTAGTATTAAGTTGCAAGCAACGGATAACTTCTTTAAGCAATGTGTGTAAAGTAAACAATATAATTGTTCCATGAACAAATGATTGTTGTTTTCTCCCTAGTGGCAACAACACATCTACAACCTTAGAGATTTCTGTCACTTCTCCAGATTCAATAGACACATGAACCCACTATCGAGCATAAATACCCCCTCTTGGAGTCACTAGCATCTACTTGGCCAAGATAGCTACTAGAAACGGAGAGGATGCAAGATCTCAAACAACATAGACATGATAGAATCAATAATCATAAGACATGATAGAATCAATAATCAATCTGACATAGTAATCTCAATATCCATCGGATCCCCACAAACACAACATGCATGATTAAAAATAGATGATCTTGATCATGAAAGGAGCTCACAAGATCTAAACATGATAGCACAAAGGAGGAGAAACATCCATCTAGCTACTGTATGGACCCATAGTCCAAGGGTGAACTACTCACGCATCATACCGGAGGCTGGCATGGTGATGAAGAAGGCCTCTAGGATGATCTCTCCCCTCCGGCAGAATGCCGAGAAGAGCCTCAGGTCCCCCCGATCTAGGGACGATGGTGGCGGCGGCTACAGACTGTTTCGTGGAGATCTGATCAGGTGCTTAGGGTTTTGGCATCAGGAGTCTTTTATAGGAAAAGAGGCGAGGAAGGGAGGCACCCGAGGCGTCCACACCTGGTGGAGGCACGCCCTAGTGTGGGCCCGTGCCACCCTAGGGTGTGGCGGCCTCGTGGCCCTCCTCCGGTCGCCCTTCGGTCTCTATGTTCCCCTCGGTGAAATATTGACTTTGGCTTTTGTCCCGTCCAATTCCGAGAATATTTCCTTACTAGCTTTTCTAAAACCAAAAAAAACAGAAAATAGGCAACTGGCACTGTGGCATCTTGTTAACAGATTAGTCCCAAAAAATGTATAAAAATACCTCAAAGTGTATACAAAGTATAGCAAAGTTGATACTAAACAAGCATGGAACATCAAAAAATATGGATACATTTACGATGTATCAAGCATCCCCAAGCTTAACTCCTGCTCGTCCTCGAGTAGGTAAGTGATAAAAATAATAATTTTTGAGGTGACATGCACCGTCAGAATCATGATCAAACCATTTGCAAGCATTGAAAGATGGGATCAAAGTACTCTAAACATGAGCATGAAAGATGAAGTTCTAAAAATAAGACATAGCAACTATGTTGCAACATGAAAGGATACAAACAAAGATCATGAATAACAATGTATTAAAAGACGTTTGTTTGTTTCACATATAGAAAACATAGCATAGTGGCATTCATCTTGTCCCTCATGGAGTAGCAAAATATAAATGCATAGGACACCTTCAAAGTTCATAAGGGTGACTAGATACAAATAGTTCAAGAACAAGCAATATCAATATTATGAATCAATCAATAAGTTTTGGGACAATGCACATAGAACTAAGAATGACAACTATGCTCTCTTAATTGGTGCATAAAGATAGAAGGTGGAGACTCAATATAAAATTAGAAGAAAGGCCCTTCACAGGGAAGCAGGGATTTCAAGTTTCATAAAGAGCTTCCAAAAATTATGGTACTTGTTAGCTTTCAGCTCTCATTGCCCCTATCATAAGCATCTTGAAGTGATTAAGGTTAAAGTGAACAAATATGGAGTATATGCTTGGCAAAGTATAAGTTGGAAATCCATGTCCCTTGAGTACGAGGGCCGTTCCTCATGCTACTCAACTTTAGTTACCGGTAAGTTCTTGTCATTGTAAGTATATGTGTATCATAGAGAACCGCCAACGGGGTACCCCTTGCCCCATGACACAGGATCTATTCCATATCAAAATGACAAGGCAACACACAATGAGCATCTCAGCAATCTTCTTATTTACCATGGGAAAATGGTGCTTTTTCCCTCTTTCCTCTTTTTTCTTTTTCTCATCTCTTTTTTTCTATCTCTCTTTTTTTAATAAGAAGAATGCTTCATAGATTGCACACTATGGTGATGCTGCAAGTTTCCACCATGATTAGGCATGGCTTAGGCTAGCGGCCCAGGCGTTTCTCTAACACACATACATAACTCCATGAACTTACAATCTCCCCTTTTCTTTAACACCACCGACATCCATAAACAAAAGAGCATGATATCAACTGGGTAGATATTTACAGGTGTTGAAAGCGTTCCTCGTGACAACACGGTTCTGCTAATTCCCAACTTATAAGTGCAAGCATATAAAACATAGATGACACAACGGTTCAAGTTTATTAGGGGCAAGAAAAATAAAGTGTGCCATCAAGTTTGTGAGAGCTTTAATCACTAATTTTCTCATAGCAAGTTTAATTTAGAAGGTAGATAAAACAAGAATATACTTGGAATGGTGTAACACACCAGCATAGGAATTTATAGTGGACACTTTGGAATAACTTGGTTTCTTGGGAGTTGGATGCATGAGTAGATCTTACTCAATACAAGTGGAGGCTAGCAAAAGACTGGGAGCAACCAACTAAGAGAGCAATAATAGCCATAATCTTGCAGAGCGACAAAACATTATCAATCAAAGCATCAAGTGGTACCACAAGTCAAAAACTAAATGATCATAGAGGCTAAGGTGATTGCTTCATAGTCATAACATGGTGTGAGCATGTGCCAAGTCAACCCAAACAAAGCATCAAAGGAGAATATCACAATACTATGCTTTTGTATGCTAAAACAACGCATGATTCTTTCAAGGCACATTAAGTAATCTTAATTGTCTGGAACAAGTCATGCTACAACAATAATCACTAAGCATAAGGTCAAAACAACATCTAGCATGACATGATAGATTCTAGGCCACAGTTAAAACAAGCTCCCTTTGTACCACTATAAGCAAGAAACTTTCTACTCCTTTCCAACATCAATCAACTTATTTGAAACATCACAGCAAAAGCAGGGGTCCAACTACTTTATTCAAGAAAACTAAGCAAACTAAAACCAAAAACAAAAACTAATACGCTCCAAGAACAACACAACAGTGCATGAAATAATAAAAATGAAGTGTCTAGAAAGAGCTAAGATTTTTATTGATGAAGAAGGGGATGCCTTGGGCATCCCCAAGCTTTGACGCTTGTACCTCTTGAATATTTCTTGGGGTGAAGTGGGGTGGAATCCCCAAGCTTAAGATTTTGTCCATTCTTCATCTCATTACATCATTCTTCCCTTACACCTAGAAATTTTCCTTCATACAAAACTTCACACAATCTTCATTAGCAACATTAGTGCATTCAAAAGTAATAAACCTTTGGGTTTAGTTTCAAAACAGAAAAACCTTCATTGAAGACACAAACTACTGTATTAATTCCCTAAAAAGGCACAATTTACCAAAGATAACTCAAAAGGAAATCAATAAAGAGGCAAATGCAAATAATGGCAGAAATCTGTCAAAACAGACCAGAAGGTAAAAACCGATTATTTTGAAGACCTTATGTTGCTCAAATAAAAAAGTTTTGAACTAAGTAAAGTTATCTAACAACCTGGGGGATTTATTCAGCAAATTACAGCTCAATCCGACTTACAGATATTTTCAAGAATTTTTACAATGAAGCACAAAAATCTGTTTCAGGACAGCACTTCCCCAAATCTTATTTCCCTCTCATTAGAGGTTATTATTGGCACAAAAGTTAAAAAAAGGATAAAGAGAGGTTATTACAGAATTAATAACTTCCAAGACTCAAGAAAACTATTGAGTTATCTCCCAAGAAGTACTTTTATTTAACGCCTTTAAGTTAGGCACAAGAAGCAAGAATCAAGTATTTTCAAATGAAGTAGTATTAAGATCAATACTCGAAATTTCTTCAACTAGGAAAGGTATCTCATCCAAATGAGTTCTAGAGGATCCTCTATCAACACTCTTGGGTTCACTACTTTCATCAAACGGATTTTCAGGAACAATCCAATCAAAATTCTTTTTCTAAGGCCTCATGCATTCCTACAAGTTTAAACGGTATGGGTATTTTAATTTCCTCTCCATTGGGTATGGTTTTATATAAGTTTTCTAATGTACCCATAACATCTACACAAGAGCCTAGCATATTAAAACGATCAAAGACCTTTTTGGCTTCTTTAGCAACATCATTGAACTCCTTTAGCAAAGTTTCTAGAATAAAATCTCTCTTTTTAGTATCCTCTACTTCTTTAAGTTTAAGAAACATTATTTGCATCATCGGGTTAAGGTTAGAAAACCTAGCCTCCAACATGTTAACTAAAGAAGCTGCAGCAATTTCATAATTAGGAGCAAGTTCTGCTAAGGATCTATCCTCAATATCCTCATGTTTGCTAATATGATTAAAGAATTCTTCAATGTTTTCTTTCCCAATTATAGAGCCACTACCTATTGAAAGGTCTTTCAGGGTGAACTTAGGGATCAACATGGTGATCTAGAACAAGGTGACAACTATAGAAAGAACTAATTTTTGTGTGTTTTTGATGGGAAAAAGCAAAACTAACAAAACTATTTTTTTTGTAATTTTTGATAAAAAGAAGAAAGCAAAACAAACAAAATGAAACTAAGCAAAACAAAACTAAAGTAAAGAGAAAGGTTGTGAAGGACCCCCCTTGTGAATCTGTCCTTAACTCCCCAGCAACGGCGCTAGAGAACGTCTTGATGCGGCTTAGATCACTGTATAGCTTTGTTGGGATACCCCAAGAGGAAGGTGTGATGAGCATAGCAGTAAGTCTTATCTCAGTTAAGAAACCAAGGTTATCGAACCAGTAGGAGCAATGAAACAACTCCAATGTGTTGCTAACAACTTGGAACCTACATAACACAAACTCAAGACTTTTCCCCAACATATAGTGAGGTTGTCAATCTCACCGGTTTGCTGAAAACAAAGGATTAAACGTATGGTGTGGAAGGTAATGGTTTCTTGTATAAAGTAAATAGTAACAGTAGATGATATAATAATGGTAAACATTGGACCGGGTTCCACAGTTCACTAGAGGTGTTCTCCTTCAGATAAATAACATAACATGCTGGGTAAACAAATTACAGCGGGGCAATTGACAGGACTGAGCAAGGCATAACAATGTAATACTAGACATTCATGATCCTATGAGATTTGATTGGGCATTACAACAATATACATAGACCGCCATCCAACTGCATCTATGACGAGTAATCCACCTTCAGGTTATCATCCGAACCCTCTCTAGTATTAAGTTGCAAGCAACAGATAACTGCTTTAAGCAATGTGTATAAAGTAAATAATACAATTGTTCCATGAACAAAAGGTTGTTTTTTCTCCCTAGTGGCAACAGTACATCTACAACCTTAGAGATTTCTGTCACTTCCCCATATTCAATAGAGGCATGAACCCACTATCGATCATAAATACCCCCTCTTGGAGTCACTAGCATCTACTTGGCCAAGATAGCTACTAGAAACGGAGAGCATGCAAGATCTCAAACAAAACAGACATCATAGAATCAATAATCTTAAGACATGATAGAATCAATAATCAATCTGACATAGTAATCTCAATATCTATCGGATCCCTACAAACACAACATGCATGATTAAAAATAGATGATCTTGATCATAAATGGAGCTAACAAGATCTAAACATGATAGCACAAAGGAGGATAAACATCCATCTAGCTACTCTATGGACCCATAGTCCAAGGATGAACTACTCACGCATCATACCGGAGGCTGGCATGGTGATGAAGAAGGCCTCTGGGATGATCTCTCCCCTCCGGCAGGGTGCCGGGAAGAGCTTTAGCCCCCCCCCAATCTAGGGACGATGGTGGAGGCGGCTACAGACTGTTTCATGGAGATCTGATCGAGTGCTTAGGGTTTTGGCATCAGGAGGCTTTTATAGGCGAAGAGGCGAGGCAGGGAGGCACCCGAGGCTGCCACACCTGGTGGCGGCACGCCCTAGGGTGGGCCCGCGCCACCCTAGGGTGTGGCGGCATCGTGTCCCTCCTCCGGTCGCCCTTCGGTCGCTGTGTTCCCCTTGGTGAAATATTGACTTTGGCTTTTGTCCCGTCCAATTCCGAGAATATTTCCTTACTTGCTTTTTTGAAACAAAAAATAGCAGAAAACATGCAACTGGCACTGTGGCATCTTGTTAATAGGTTAGTCCCAGAAAATGTATAAAAATACTTCAAAGTGTAGACAAAGCATAGCAAAGTTGATACTAAACAAGCATGGAACATCAAAAATTATAGATACGTTTACGACGTATCAATATCTCACACACACATATATATATATATATATATAAATTCATGGTATTTTATCCCTTGGTGGTATCTAGTACTTCAGCTTTTGTTGGATTCTACTTGGTTTTATCCTTCCAACAAAATTGGTTTCATCCCAATCGGAGTTTCCAAGCTCAATTTCTTGTGTTTTGGGTTCTGGAGGTTTTACCGGTTTATCGCTTCAAGAGAGATCATACATTTCTCAATTTGTTTTTATACTTCCATGTTGGACTATGATGTTTCTTTTCATGATCTTGTATAGCTTTTCGTTCTCTTCAAAATGAGCCCAAGATCATCAAAAACGGAGTCCAGAATTAAAAGTTATTGAAGTTTTCATGCTATGTTGTCCAGCGTTTTTTCTTGAGCAGAAGTTCCGGTGAACGTCTATTTTCTTCTATATCTTGTGTTTTTATTTACCAGAAGTTCCGATAGGGGAATGGAAATTTCGGTGGTGCACGAATATGGCCCAAACGGGAAGATTTCTCTTGCCCTATTTAAGGCCCCCTCTCCCCTAATGTTTCCCCAACTTTTGAGGCCATTTTTGCTAGCTCTTACACTCTCTCCTCCATTGTTGACCTTCAAAAGCTTGCCCTCTCCCCTTCTCCCTCCCATGATTCTTGCATCTCTTTGAGGGATTCGAGAGAGGAGATCTAGATCCATAAGCCTACCTAACCAAATCCCTTCTTTGTGAAGGAATCCTTGGAATCTAGATCTTGGAGAGTTGTGTGTTCTCCTCTTGTGTTCTTCCTCCCTTATCCCCCCAATAGCTTTTGTAGCTTTGTTGGAATTTGTAAGTGAAGGACTTGACCTTGCTTTCTTGCATATGTTTGAGTTCTCCACGGAGATTCGAGTGCAAGCTTGTGGGCTTGTTACTCTTGGGTTTTTGGAACCCTGGACGGTTGGTGTGTTGATTTCTTGTGGCCTTTTGTGGCCTTGTGACCTTTTGTGGTCTTGTAGCCTGTTGTGGCTTTGTAGCCTTTGTGTCCTTGTTGTTGGGAGCCTACAATTGAGTTGTGGAGATTGCCCCAATCTTGTACGGGTTCGGTGACCGCCCTCAAGTGTTCCATAGTGGAGCGAGTGCCTGACTTTTGTGGTGCGCACTCGGGAGAATAGGGTGAGCCTTTGTGGGGTCGGTGAGTTGTGTGCTTCCGTATCCGGGGTGAGGCCTTGTGTGGAGTTGGGTGTGCATGGAGCCACCACACACCAAGGTGAGCTATTTGTGGCATTCGGAGAGCATTGCGCCATCGCACCTCTCCAACAGAGACGTAGCTTCTTTGAAAGTGAACTTCGGGTTAAAAAAATTCGTCTCCATGTCCATCGGTTATCTTTCAACCAAGCCCTTTACTTATACATTTTACATTGTGATAGCCATCATGCTTGAAGTATTTTACCTTGCTATCACCTTGTTGCTTGTATTGCTTAGCATAGGTTGTTGGTGCACTTAGGTGAACCTAGTGGTTAGGTTTTGTGCTCAATAAATTAAATGTTAGTTTTTATTCCGCATTTGTTTGAGCCTAAACCGTAATACTTTTAAAAGACTATTCACCCCCCTCTAGGCGACGTACATTGTACTTTCAGGTGTCTAGCTCGATTACATTGCAATGCGCAAACATGGTCAATATATCTTCTTTAGTTGTCTAACCCACCTCCTGCATGCTCCCTTGAATAATCTCTTCTATTTTCGCTTCTTCTTATAGTTTTTGAGGTTTATTCTTTCCTCTTCTAGTTGTTGTTCAAGTTGTTGGGCGACCATATATTTTCCCACCGTCCTTGGGAAAGGAAGGGGGTCAGCATACGGTGCCCTTTTATTTGATGGCTCCATAGGGGACACAATTTCCATCTCTACATATTCAACTTGCTTAGGTGGCAGAGTATATTGAAGTCATTCTTTCTTCAGAGCTTCAATGTGTTCTGTAAAAGACTGAAGGATTTGCAAAATAATATCATCATCAATTTGAAGTTTATTAGAATTTTCCTTAACCATACCGGATTCCTTCTAAGCATTGGGACAATCATATTCAATTTCTATTTCTCCTTAGCTGCCTAAATCAAATTCCCAAGTTTCTCTATTGCGATGAATTCTTCCTAAAAGTTCCCAAGATTTAGTTACAGTTAGCTCCATAAAGGAACCTCCAAAATTTGAGTCAAGTTCATGCTTTATTTCTTGACCAAATCCCCAAGTTTATCTATTGCGACGAATTCTTTCTATCAAACATCTAATTAAAGATATATACCTTGTAATGATGGAAGCAAGTAATCATGTTTCATGAGATCCTTGGATAACCATGCTGAAATGTTATCATCCATACTTGACACTATAATATTTATTCCAACCACAAAAGTTAGTAGCAGCCACCAAGAGAGGCTCCCATCCATCACCTCTTAACTCTTGCATGCAATAAATTTTTCACAAAGACAATCATATTCATAGCACAAACTATGTTCTGTTCTTTTTGTTGCGATGCGTGTGACAAAGCATTTTCTAAACCAAGCACTCAAAGAATCAAATGCAAAATGCATGTGTTAGTCTCTTCTGCACATATTTGTGTTATACCCCGTTGGATTTCATGAGGTATCAATTGACAATTGCGAGGAGCATTTTCATTAGTCACATCCGCTACATCCTTGCATCTTGCGCCATACCAATCCAACAACTCATGGAAATTACCCATATTATTGGAAGTGATAGTCTCATCATGCCCACGAAAAGCTAGGTCGGGAAGAGCCGCAGAGGAGAGCTAGCAGGAATTGGGCTTTGAACGTTTAGGCCCAGGCCGATGTACTAGGCTAGGATATCTTGCACCGGAATTGGTGAGCAGGGTCGTAGACCCTCATCGACCCCTGGTGGCCCCGCTGTTGCACATGACTACTTCCTCGGTTCAAAACTACTACTTGTGCTTTAGCTTTTGTTAAAGTCAAATTTCATAGCATTTGACCAAATATGTAGAAAGATAAATATCAACATCTATAGTGTTAAACTAGTAATACTAGAACCAACATAAAATATATACTTCAATATTATAAGCTTTCTGTAATATATGTATATTGATATAAAGTGTATGTGCCCCCCCCCCCCCCCTCCCCGATCTCCGGTGCTCCCCTCGTTTAAACAAATTCAATAATCATATTTACAACTTAAAAAAATGAAAACAAATCCCGTGCATAATCATTGTATCCTAGAAGCATGCAAAATCGCAACCTGATTTTCTTTTATATTATAGGTGACACAAAAAGGACAAAATATAATAAAATTTTGAGATATGAAACTATGCATATCCACACTTTTGTCATTTTTGTGTAGCAAATAACACAAAGTAATTATTTGAGATTTATATTTTACACGTTTGTGGGATACATCATTGGCTACATCCATTTTTTTTGTTTTTTTTGAAACTCAATAATATGATTTTTTTGATTTAAAGAAAAACTAGAATCACGGGTGCTCATGTGCACCAAGTCTCCACTATTAATATTTTTCCTATATAGTCGATGAAACTTTATAAAGTAAGTATACGTGTCAACAGTTCTTTTCTACGTTCCCTAACATGTGGTCCCCATGATTATAAAGCAATGCAAACATCATCACAAACCTGTGGAACTGGTCACGTGAAACAAATTGTGGATTAACTAAACACGTACGTATGTTGTTTAGCATGTGAGCTTTGTGAGTCGTGATGGTCGGTTGATCGCTGGGTCGAACGTGAAACGTGCAAGGAGATGGTAGATGGTTTTTTGTCAAAAAGGAATGTATTAAAAGAAACATACGAGTATACAAAGCATTACAAGAAAACGAAAATTATAACGAAATCCTCGAGATGCCCTTTGTCTTGAATCTGCAGACCGTATCGACGGCGTGCCGCCGCTGCCAATCCTCCCTGAGTCGGTCCGACGTTGTTGGTTGTGTACGAGAAGTCGTCGAACGGGTCTAGAAGACCACATCCGTCCCAAAGATGAAGAGGAAGAAGTAACCGTCGATGGAGCTCCTTGACAATCTGTAGATCCTTATAGACAAAAAAAAATCCGGCCCCTTGATAGACATACCAATTGCCAAGATCCGAAAAGAATCAACGTATCCGACCACGCTAACCCCCAGGGGCCTTTCGTTGACTCCGAATCAAACGCCGACGAGGTAGGGAGAAGCCGGAAAGACCTTATTCTAGCACGCCATCGTCGCCTCAACTTGCCGATGCTACTAGGGAGACAAAACCAAGAGAAAACAGACCTATAAAAAGTGAACGATGAAGATGACGGGTCCCCACTCCTCTATCCGCCGGCCTAGTCGCCGGACGGAGGGGAGGAGGGGGACCGGAAAGGCTGGATCTGGGGGCGAGGGCGGCTCATGCGAGGGGTAGGGCTAGCTAGTTTGGTTTTGTCAATGATACATTTTGTTTGTGATTTGTCAAAGCCCAGCACTATTATACTTTGACGAAAACTTGCAAAACTAATTAGCTAGCGTTAATCAACAAAGCAGGTTTGACCTGAAATCTTTTTCTTACGCGATGACATACTAAGACGATAGCTACCAAAACAAAATAACCACACCGTTCAAAAGATGATCGATCCGTGCTGGTTGACATGATCATAATTTCAAAACCTACCAGGACAATAATAATTCAAAACCAATCGAATGTTAGCTAATCACTGGCAGTTTAAGCGGTTTCTTTATTTGTATCCCCTGGTTCGTAGCGAGGAGCATGTTTCAATTTTGTTCATCTTAAAACTCTCCAACTCTACATTTTTTCATACACGCGTTGGATATTTTATTTTGAGAAACATAATATAGACGCCAAAAGCTCACGAATATCAACATACAAACATCTCTATGAACACATACACACATACATCAATATCTATGAGCACCTCAGAAAAGTTAAGCCGACAGATCTTAAAATTGACGAAATCTTCGCACACGATCTCGCTATTGACGGGACGTCTTCACGTATATCTACATGTTGTATTGTATAGAGTAAGAGCAAGTACAATAGATCCTAGTCAGCAGGCTATAAGCTATTTTATATTAATAAAATCTTAGCTGGAGGGGAGAGAAAAGATGAGAGAGAAGAGAACGGGCTGTTGTTCTATCGCCCGGCTATAGCACAGGAAGCGAGGTACTGCAGCCAGCTACGGGCGATATAGCTGGGCTTCTCCACACGAGTGAGTCATGCATGCAAGGATGGGATGACAGTCTCATACAAATATTAAATTATTAAGTATTCAGTCAAAACAGCATAGTAACAAGCCTATTATTTTTATTCGGATGATGTGGCATTGTATGTAGCCGGCAACCGGCTACGTTATTGCTCTTGCTCTAATCGAATTGTACCCGGATCAGAAACTCTCGCTCTGTGTAAGTACTCTGATCTGGAGGACTGGAAACGAAACGGGACAGACACTCCTTCCTTTATTTTCTCCACGTCCGTGTCCCAACTCCCAGAACTCCCGATCCGCTGGCACCGCAGACCACCACCCCCCTTTTAAGGTAAGCACAATCCATCAGGTCAGGTGATCCAGCCTAGCTACTCCAGCAAGCAACAAAGATAGGTAGGTCGTGTATAAACTGGCCTGCAGAGATCTAGTCGGCGTTTGCCACAAACCAACCAGGCAGACTCAGCTGAGGCCTCTCTCTGCGACTATTTCCTTGCTATAAAAAACAGAGTATAAATCTGTAGATGTCATGTACTACTAGTATTAGTAGTATACTACTTTCTTCGTTTTAAAATATAGTATAGTAAAATGTTTTAGATTTGTAAAAATAATGTATCTAGGTGTTTATAGTTTATACATGTTTAAAATGATTCACTCCAAATCTACATACTAAAAGATCGTCTAGATATATTATTTTTATAAATCTAAAAAAAATTGTATTATAAAACGGTGGAACTAGTATAATCTCTTGTGGGTTGTCAATTTCATACATAGTGCTTAGTGCGTGCGTGCCATTTGGCTTTGGGTCAGAGCACACGATGCTCGCCGTCTCCTCGCCACAGGCCGTCCGTCCATCTTAGTTCGACCCTTCTTTATCTTTTTGGATGGAAGAACTGCTAGGATTTCATTTTTCCGTACTGCTCATTCCACACGTGGTGTTAACACACGACCAGGGCAGGCGATGACAGGCCTTCTATTGGACTACGTGGTGACAGATTAGCTTTTCTATTTTCTGCCCGTCGTCAGATATAACCAATGTGGGCTACATGTCTATCTGAGTGTGTGGGACTGTTGGTTTAGTTGAGGTGGTATTTTCTTTTGACCACCAATCGAAATAGCATCCAACAAAGCATTCACATATATGGTGTTCTATTTAAGAAAACACTATTAATCTCCATTTTTTTATGATAGATGCTTTTATCCACGAGCTATACGATAAAATCATACTAGCAAATACATAACGTTGCAATTGTTGTTTGCTAGTTTAAACCATATACCCTTTTTTTACTCTGCTAAAATATTTTATCCAAATACACTTTCATATACCATTTGCTTCAAGCACCACTTTGACACATTGTATCCATGTTAGTAAAATATAAAATGATATATTCTTTAAATCTATTTTATTTAGTTTGAATGCAAATGCTCAATTGCATGATGTTTTTTTTTAAATACAAATAATATTAGATATCTCGGATTATTCACCATCTCTTACATACTCTCATACTATTTTTTTAAATACCCGCGTAGTAATCTACTTTCTCCGTCCCAAAATAGATGTCTTCGATTTTTTAAAATTTAAATGAATCTATCTACTAAATAGTGTCTACATTTATTTAAATTTTAATAAATTTAAGACATCTATTTTGAGACGGAAGGAGTACAAGATGTAATTATTGTACTCAAAATTCGTTGGTTTAATGTTGACATGCGATACATGTACGACACGTTTGAGTATATAACATGATCAATAACAGTAAGCTGCAGTACCAATCGGACTAGGATTAATACAGGAGTAGTGTACTACATATCGGATGTCCCCGAAGGGACAGTACTCCGTATAAAAAGGCCCAAAAAGGAGCCGGGACTGTAAACTCAGGAAGCATCCGGTTGGAGAGCCCGTCACGTGCTGACCACGTGCCTCCTCAAATCGCCGCACGCACCTCACCGTCCGCGGGCGGCGTGTGTAAACTCGCACAGAAACGCATCTCGATGTCCGCCGGCGTCGGCACCGGCACCGCGGCACACGCCGAGGCGGCCCGGGCCGACGATGAGGCGCGCGCCCTCCTCCCCGCCTCGGCGCCCGTGGCCGGCCACGACGACGGCGGCAGCGGCGAGGAGGAGGACCTGGAGGAGCGCGCGTTCGAGGCGTCCGAGAAGGTCATCGTGTCCCTCTCCTCGGACGACCCGGACGCCGACGACGACCTGGAGGCGCAGCTCGCCTCGTCCTCGGCGTCCCCGCCCTTCTCCTGGCGGAAGCTCTGGCTCTTCACGGGGCCCGGGTTCCTCATGAGCATCGCGTTCCTCGACCCGGGCAACCTCGAGGGGGACCTCCAGGCCGGCGCCGCCGCAGGGGACACGCTGCTCTGGCTTCTCATGTGGGCCACGGCCATGGGCCTCCTCGTGCAGCTCCTCGCCGCGCGCCTCGGGGTCGCCACCGGCCGGCACCTCGCCGAGCTCTGCCGCGACGAGTACCCCGACTGGGCGCGACGCGCGCTCTGGCTCATGGCCGAGGTCGCCATGGTCGGCGCTGACATCCAGGAGGTCATCGGCAGCGCGATCGCCATCAAGATCCTCAGCAGGGGGTACCTGCCGCTCTGGGCCGGCGTCGTCATCACCGCCTTGGACTGGTTAGTTTGGACTTTTGCTGATTGGTTGTTGAATTTTTAATTTGCTATCAATGTAATTTGATTGGGAGGTGCTGGATCACAGGATAGTTCCAAAAAAAGTTGCTTTTTTTTGTCTAATTAGCAGTGAGATTTTCCAAAAGATCAGAAAAGGGAAAGGTTCACTTATTTTATCCTAATTCTTGCTAGTGACATTTGGTTGAGGTTTTGGTGTTAGATCTCAGTTAGTTATGGACTTTACTGTTGATGTTTATCAGAGTGTCACATTAGTTTAGGACTCTGGCAGGGTTAGGTGTTAATTTGGAGTAGATTTGAGTGTAAGTCACAATGCGTGCTTGCTTTAATTTTTAGTTATACAAATATTTGATCTTTTTTTGTTATAAGGCTGTACTATCGGCGAAGTGACACTTGATCATGAATCCTTTTAGTTCAGGATGCTCTATGAGATATGAGGGTTACAGATATTTACCTGCCTCGGCACAAGAATTCACAAAGTTATAGTATTCCCCAACACGTATCTGAATTCTGTCGTTTTGAATTCACAAAGTTTTCACTACCCTTTCAAGTTTGAATTTTTAATTCCTTATCTAAATAGCTACTAGAGAATTCACCGGCAAGGTGAAAAAGGCTAGATAAGTTTTTCGTGTCATAGTCTGGCCTTTGGTTTCCGTTGCCTGGTTTTGTTTTTGAAATATTAATAGAAGGATCTAAACCTGAATCAATTGCAGTTTGGCAATCGTGTTTCTCTTATAAGAAATTAAAATCATGTTTGTGTTTAGGATGGTTTCTAGTATTCAGCATTCAGGCATGTATACAAATTGAACTTGTACAGAGTACTATCAAGTATCAACTATTCAGATTTACTGACCAACGATTACTTGTGTATGTCATGTTTCCTGCCAACTTCAGATTTCCATGTTAGATTCTGTTCTCCAAATCTTTGTTCACTTTTTTCTTAGATATTTCGGACTTGTGGCAGGAGTGTCCTTTATGATATATATGTTATATTTTTCTGGCTGGCCTTCCGACTGTAAAGCAAACATTTGTGCTGGTTTTAAATGTCGTTTTTATGCTGCTGGCATCTGTGTACTATATTATTTGATGTCTAGCTTGTATCTAGTGCATGGTTGTTATCCACTGCTTAGTATTCACGCAATTATTTGATGTCACTTTTCATTAAAAGTTGGAGATGCTGCAATATTAATTATTTCTGCCTTGTTCCATAGTTTTCTGGATGTCCTTGTATTGCTTAAACTATGAACTTACGTACACATTTCTCTAAACTATCACAAACTCACAGTTGACTAATTAATACCTATTTTCTGCATATAATATTAAAAGAACCGATATTGTATTGGTTTAGATGTGCTTTGCACCTTGATGGGGCTAGCGTCACTGTACTTTACATGCTTAGTTGAGTGTCATTAGTATGTTCATCAACAGTTGAAGACATGAAAGCGATATAGCTATACTTATTTGAATCATCGACTTAACCTGGTTCTTCTTTTCCAGCTTCATTTTTCTTTCTCTTGAGAACTATGGGGTTAGGAAATTGGAGGCTGTATTTGCAGTTTTGATTGCAACAATGGCCGTTTCCTTTGCATGGATGTTCACGGATACCAAGCCCAATGGGAAGGACCTGCTTGTCGGTAAGGACCTCACTGATCAACTTTATGCTTCCAATTTTCTCATACTCTCCTACCCATTGATCTTATTTAACTTTATCAACAGGTATTTTGGTTCCAAAACTGAGCTCTAAGACAATAAGACAAGCGGTTGGGGTTGTTGGCTGTGTCATTATGCCCCACAATGTCTTCCTACATTCAGCGCTTGTGCAGTCTAGAAAAATAGATCCAAAAAAGGAATACCAAGTTCGTGAAGCATTGAGATACTACTCAATAGAGTCAACGGTGGCATTGGCTATATCCTTCATGATAAATCTCTTTGTCACAACTGTTTTCGCTAAAGGATTCTATGGCACTAAAGAAGCTGGGAGTATTGGTCTTGAAAATGCTGGACAGTATCTTCAAGAGAAGTTTGGTGGAGGGTTTTTGCCTATCCTCTACATTTGGGGGATTGGGCTCTTAGCGGCCGGGCAGAGTAGTACAATAACAGGAACTTATGCTGGACAGTTTATAATGGGTGGATTTCTGAATCTGAAGTTAAAGAAATGGATGAGGGCGCTGATAACCAGAAGCTTTGCGATCGTGCCGACAATAGTCGTGGCTCTGTTCTTTGATTCATCTGATGCACTGGATGTTCTAAATGAGTGGCTCAACGTGCTTCAGTCCATTCAGATCCCCTTTGCACTGATTCCGTTGATAACCTTGGTGTCCAAGGAGCAAGTCATGGGAGTCTTTAAAATAGGCCGTAACATGCAAGTAAGTCATCATCCTTTTCTTGTCCATGATTTTGGATCCTTCCTTGTACTGGCATGGTCGTATCTTGCTGTGAAAATGCTCTTAAAATGAGTAGTGTTGTTGCAGGGACTGTTGTTTTAATTCCGTACATTGTCTTATAGATGACAGACAATGTTCTTACTGAGTTCTGGCATTTCTATGTAGGCTGTAACGTGGACAGTGGCTGCACTATTGATCACAATCAATGGGTATCTCCTGCTGGATTTCTTCTCATCCGAGATACGAGGTCCATTTTACGGATCAGTTCTCTGCGTGGCAGTAGTTGCCTACGCGTCCTTTGTACTGTACCTCATTCTCCGGGGCACCGAGATCTCCAACCAGATCATCGTAGCGATATGCAAGAGACTGTCGTGACACCAGTAGCCAAAATTTTGCTTTTTTACACAGCCTTAACCTCTCGACATATAGAATGGTCCTGAGAACATAGACCGGAGATCTCGCTGTACAGTGACATTGGAGTTGTTGAAACAGGCCCAACCCCTCGGTTGAATTTGTTGTAGCACTCTCTGACTTAATCCGGGAGGGGGGATACACAGAGAAACGAACTGCCGATGCTGCTGAACAGCTTTGCATTCGTTCCTTTCTTTTTTGTATGTGATTTTTTGTCGCGAACTAAAGTGTAGAATGGAATAGGAAAAAAAAAGGACTAGAAGCAGAAGAAAGCAATGTAATTCTATTCTTGATCTGTACATGAAACTGTTACAGTCTGGACGATGAATATTGATCATGAAGTCCTCTGTGTTGTCTGTCTGTATGCGGCAATGATGATATTCTGGTTCTGATACTTTTGGTGCTGGGTTAAATTGTTCTGTTATCCTTAAAACTATTTTTGATGCGTGCAAAAGATGCACGGAGCTTTTGTTGGTTACTGAATGAAAGAAAGAAGGTACTTTGATGCTGGTGGGAATTTGTTCCTGAGCCTTTGATTGTTTGGATGGGGTTGATGAACAGAATGAATGCCTGAATTCGTGTGTCCTTTTCGTTGCTATCCGTCTGAGAGAACAGCACGGTCAGGTCAGGTCAGGCGGACAAGCTCGGAACCCTCCGCTGGAGCGCATATAGGAGCTCGCTTCGGGCGTATTTGCTTGTCTACGGAGGCCTTTCTTGCCTAGAAGAAATGAGCCCGTTTGTTTCACTGGGTCCCATCTAATTCTGCAGGACACAAGTTTTAAAACAGTCTAAAAGTTGGCCTATTGCAAACGCCGAAATCGCCCGTTTTTACCGGGATATGGCTTCACCGTTGTCCACCTAATCAAGATAGGGCACTTCATGACCTTCAATATACTTAAGGGTGACGTCTTCAAGGTCACTATCTTCGACTGCATCATGAGTAAAATGATTAAGAAGTGACCGAAACATGATCCTACCCTGGCTATGATTGCCGAGTGAAAGGTGTCTTAGTTATTTGTATCCTGATTTGAACTTGATTTTATTATGCCGGACTGCTTAACTGTGACATACAGACGACCAAATAAGAAGAAGATTTTGACCCGTCGTATGATCCGCATGTATAGTCCATATGCACGTGACTTGCACCGGTAGGAAAAAACACGCCCGAGCACTCCCTTCCTGTTAGTGGGAAAACCCCTGTTGTTGTCATATGTAACAGTAAGATTTTGTTTGGTACTAGAGTATTTGTGGGGATTAGGGAGAATAATTCTCACCAAACCGCAAATTCCTACTTACTTCAAATAGTATGTTTGATTCTAGAGTATTTGGCTCATTCAATCCCCCACTAATCCCCATTTTTTCTCAAGTTCTAGTTTATTTATTTTTTCCATATTGAATAGACTACCCCTATCCAGTCAATTTGTGGGGATTGAGGGTTTTGTGAAAATTAGAGGGGTTTAGGTGTAGGTGGGGGTTTCATCCAATCCCTTTACAGATTATATCCCTTCTAATCCTCACTAAAACACTAGTACTACCTCCGTTTGGGATTATAAGTCCCGCGCGCATAACTAGGTTGCCAATTTAAATAAGATAATATAAATATTATAGCATAAAAATTATACCATTAGATACTTTAGAGGTTATATTTTTTAACGGTATAATTTTTTTAGAGTATAAATTATATTTTATTGATCAAATTAACAACCTATGTATGCGAGTAGGACCTATAATCCCGAACAAAGGGAGTACCAAACAAGGCCTAAAGGAGCAGTAGAACCAAAGCCAAGAAAAGAGTAGCATGCACAGAATTCTCTCTCCGTGGTGTTGACGTTCTCTATGACCAACGCGCAGTACCGCGCGCAAAAGTCTCAACCCCTGAGCAGATAACTCTTGTCACATGTAAGCTATCACCAAGCCGACTTTTTTCCCTTTTTAAATTATCACCAAGCTGATTTCGAGCATGCTGTCGCTTATTTTTCAGCAAAAGTCTATGAAGTGGTCTGCTCGAAATAATACTTATCGCCTAACTTTTGTACTCCATATAGTATTTTTTTTAGGATATTGTACTCCATATAGTAGTATGCTTAAGGGAGGTATGGTCAAAAATGTCGGCTGTATTGGGCCACAACCCACAATGGAATATCGACATTGCTTGCTCAGGTTATATCCGTAGGTCATTGGCTCGGCCGTGTTTAATACATGAGATCTATAAGGTGAATTTAAAAAAAAATCAGATGAAGTTCCACACAGAAAACAACATGCCACATATTGGATTAGGAGGGGAAAGGGAGACGAAAAATGCAGTCTGGTAATCACTGTTGTTCCACAGTCTGCTACACCAACCACTCCTACTAAGATAAACTCATTTCATCACTTGTTTTACGTTGATCATCATTTGAATTGAATCCTATTTAAGCCAATTGCCTATGGATTAGGAGGAGAAGGGAGGCAAAACCGAAAAAAACCTAGCCGCCGGAAAGAATATTCCTCGGTTTCCTATCTATGAGAGCTATGGTAGTACACCGGAAGAGTGTAGTAATTTTACTTTGCCTATGTCAATTTATTTTTGTCTCTAACAACGAGGGTAAAGACATCTCCTCCATCTAAGAAAATAAAAAAACCACCACAATTGCGACTAAGATTTTAAAAAAACGAATTTGCTAGTTCTCAGGCGTCTAAGAACTTGTTATGTCTCGGTCATCTCTCTCGCTATTGAATTTACTTCGTGATTCATGTAATATGAGACTTACACATGAGTTGCAACTAGGTTGTAACTGATAATTTAATGAGTTGCAACTAGATTACAACTAAAAATTTAATGAGATGCAACTAGGTTGCAACTGAGAATTAGTACAAATTTTATAATTTGCAACTTAGTTGCAACTGAGAATCAACATAAACAGTAGGATAAAGTCAGCGACTTAAACATAAGAAGTTTTCAGTCGCTTGAGATCTAAACACTCCTTTTAAAAAACTATCACCACCGGTCCAGAGTAACAACATAACAAAATGTAGCGATTGATCTGTTAGGCCACACTAACTATGTTTCTGACAGTCGGGGACTTCTATCACGATGATGTGACAAATGATAACAGTGGGTAAACGTGTATTAAATTTTGAGGTCTTCTATAAGTTTCCCCACCTAATCACGAGAACACATATTTGAAGGAAATATGTCCTAGAGGCAATCATAGAGATGATTGTGTTTTATGTGTATCCATGAGTTATTGTAATGTTCCTTAAATATCCATATATCAGACAACTTGGGAAATTATATGAATTGTTTGTAAAACTCTTTACTTGTATGGTTATCTAATATTTGTCTCTAGTCGGAGTTCATGTGAGGACACACGCGAATATCAGACTAGCACATCGATTGGTTGATGACTATGTTTCGCAAGTCAAACCAATAATGTGGACACATGTTATAAACATGGGGTTGGACTGACCAAACTTGAGACTGGCAATTATACTTGCAGCTCACTCTATACATTGTGTATGTTTTGTCCTTAGACCTAAGATTATCACATGTACTTGAGATGTGGATCGACCTACTTTGAGGCTATCAAACACTGCTCCGTCACTGGGTAGTTATAAAGACAACTTTCGGGTTTGTCATGATACATGCTGCAAGGCATTGGTCAATCAAGATAGGATTTTCCACTCTCTACTTGAGAGAGATATCTCTGGGCCCCTCGAGTGATCGGATCCAGAAATGCATGTTTGTGCTACATACGGTTAAGAGTTAACCTAGTAAAGGGATTCCAAATCATAGTATCGAGAAAGAAAGGTCAGCTTGGAGCTAGACCAAATATCGTGAGGCAAAGGGAAAGACATATACTCAACATTGTGATGGTTCGTCCGAATGATCTTTATATACGTTTAGGAGATGACACGTCTTGCTAGAGGCCGCTACCAACTATTAACGGAGTAAGTGTACGCGTGTCATGTATATACGTGTATGAACTTATAAGGTCACACACTTAAGGGGCTGGAAGCCTAATGAGGATTGGATCCGAATTAGACCAGGCTTAGGCTACTAATGAGCTGCTAATGTAGAAGCCCACTAGAGACGCCTATATAAGAGAGGGTGAGGCGAGCTGAATAGGGTTGAGCATTCCACCCAGCCATCACTCCTCTCACGCTTGTGTTGCACGTGCATACCTAGCAGTCTGACGTGTGACGCTTCCACTCCGGACATGTTGATATGTCAGAGGTGCTGCAGCTGTAGCACTTGGACGAGCCGCGCAAAGGGGAGATGATCGTGGGACGAGGACAAGGAGGAGACGTAGAACATCTACACTTCCCCGACGTGCTTCATCGAGTTCCGCAACTGCGCAAATAGTGGTAATCCCGAGATCTAAGACAACAGTATTTCTGGTTGACGCGGTAGAATTTTTTATTTACGCTAGTGTAGCCTACCTGTTTCCCTTCAATATAAGCTCTCATCCCCTTCCTCTCCCTCTCGCGTCGTGAAACTCCTCGCTGTTGTCATCACCAACCACCTCAACCTCTACTCATCTGACCGTCGTAGCCATATTTTCCTCACCACTAGGGTAGTGGGCGACCTCGAACATCCTGCATGCTCCCATACATCCCACCCCTACAGCGGGACATCTTGTCAACTCATCCATTAACGACACCGGCCACCTCGAGCTCATCTGCGCCATCCTCCTCTAGGCCGCTGACATTCGGTCACTCCACTACACCATGGAGCCGTGACAACGGGGGTAATATGCGAGCAGCGGCTCGCCTTGGGGAACTTAGGAATGAGGCTGCGGAAGAAACCGTCGATTCCACTATCCAGGTACGATGAAGGTCACATCGACGGGTGAGTCGCGTCCCTAACATCTTACCACATCTCTGGGCTCCCATGCTCTGCTGCATGGGCCACCATTGGTGCGAGCATCGACATATCCCGGGATGCCAACCTCGTCGTTGTCGGTCATGTCCATGTCAACCCGCATGTAGAGTCCATAGTTACAATGGAGTCATGTCCTCTCCGCTTAAGTAATCATGCAACCTCACTTCTAATTGCATCCTCTATTCCCGTATTTTCTAGCTCCTGTGGAGCTTTGTTGCCCCTCTATTTTGTCGTCGCCTCAAAATCAAGGAGAGGAAAGATAGAGGGAGGCAGACATGTTGCAGTACTCTGTTGGGTGTAATGTTCGTGGAACGGTGTTCCGTGAGTGTTATACCAATGACTTGCGCACTAAAACATGAAGTGGTGTGATGGGTCACCTCAATGACCTTGAGCTCTGTTATGTCATCGCTGAGACTTTGTAGTTCATTGATGATTCTAGAGAGACAAAGAGAGAAATCATCGATTCCCTCCTTGCTCTTGAATGATATATTCTCAAAGTCCTTGCATAGCTTCTGTCGGTACGCCTCGCGAATGCGTCCCACGCCGACTCACATCTTCTTGATCACGTCCTAGGCATCCTTGGCGGGGAGCACCAGGACCATCTCTGGTGGGATGGCGCGCAGGATGGTGCCCAGCGCTTGTTACTCCTGTCGATCCGCTGCGTCACCCGTATCGACGGCCTCCTAGAGACCGGCGACCTAGAGCTGCACCTACATGATGATTTCCCACTCGTTGTAGTTCGTCTTCGTGAGGGTTGGGTACGGGATGGCCATGTCGCCACCATCGCCCCGGCACTACCTCGCGAACCACCACCTCTCCTCCCTTGTGATTCCTGCTCCGCCCACGGCTCTGGTCGCGAGTGTGTTGTAGCGTCCGCGAGTGTGAACGGGACTTGAAACCAGATGCTTCCCCTGCCATGGCTGCTGAGATGGATCAACGTTCTGATACCACTTGTTATTGCCAAAGAGGGATGATACGCCCAATTTGCATCACCATTCTATATCATAATTTACCTCTATTCATTGATATTTGTCTTATTATGAGGTATTACTTATGGCTTTTCATCTGTTTATGCATGTTGGATGATTCCTGGAGGATGGACTGCCGGAGTCTGGATTCTGATGGAAAAGACGGCATTTCGGTGCAATTTCGCGAAGATTAGAAAAATACCAGAAAAATATGGAAACATATTATTTTACCGGAAGACGAAGGAAGCCAGAAGGAGGAGCGAAGGGGGGTCTCAGGGGGCCCACACCCCCTAGGCGCGGGCCCACCTGACCCCGCGCCTAGGGTGGGTTTGGCCCACCTGTTCGGCCTCCGACTCCTCCCCTTCGCCTATATCTTCCCTACGTAACTCTAACACCAGGGGGCGACCACATATAGATTTCCGCCACCTCTGGGAGGCGGAAAACACCGAGAGATAAAGATCTCTCCGGTAGACAGATTTCTGCCAGGGGAATTCCTTCCCGGAGAGGGGAGGCCGTCGCCATCAACACCGTCATCAAGCTAGGCTTCATCGGGATCATCATCATCCACACCATCATCTCCACCAGCACCATCATCACCACGCCGTCTCGCTGTAACAATTGTGTTGGATATTGCTTAGTTCATTAGGGGAAACTTTCCCGGTGTTGATTACTATTGTAGTTGATGCTTGTGAGTGGAACCATTGGATTATTGTTTATGTTCAGATTGTTATCCATTATCATATCATATTTTATCTTGATCCATATGATGTCTTGTGAGTAGTTCGTTTAGTTCTTGAGGACATGGCAGAAGTCATGTTGTTAGTAGTGAATCTGTGATGAGTTATTATTCAATGGTTTAGTATTTAAGTTGTGGTGTTATTCTTCTAGTGGTGTCATGTGAACGTTGACTACATGATACTTCACCATTTATGGGCCTAGGGGAATGCATTGTGTATTTGGCTACTAATTGTGGGGTTGCCGGAGTGACAGAAACCTGAACCCCTGTTAGGACACCTTTGCACAAGGGAGTGTAGGATCTCAGAGTTTAAGGCTGTGGTTAGATTTATATCTTAATTACTTTCCTGTAGTTATGGATGTTTGCAGGGGGTTTAATCACAAGTATGTATTAGTCCTAGGAAGGGCAGTATGTTAGCACAGGTTCACCCACACAACACTTACAACACCAGCGAAGAGTACTCAGCTATTTGAAGCAAAAGCACTTAACAGAATTCCCATGTGTCCTCGAGAACGTTTGGTCCTTATAAGTATTTCCACCAACTTGTCCTTTGCTAATAAAGGATTGGGACACTTTCTTTGTTTGTTCGTTACTTCTGTTACTTGCTCTTTGTTTTGTTGCTTTGTCAGAAAACCAATAAAGATCTGTTTGCTAAGTATTCACCGGGATTTCCTGCTCCATACCACTGTTCAGCACCTTCTGCTCCTCGTTGGGATCGACACTCCTATTTATCAAAAGTACTACGATACACCCCCTATACTTGTGGGTCATCAATAATAGTTTCTGGCACGGTTACCGGGGAGTGAAGCGCTATTGAAGAGTGGAACTGGTAAGGGAACTTTTATTGTGAGTATTTCATTTTGTTACTGTTTGTTTCTTTGTTTCCAATATGGATAACCCACTTGGTTTTATGTTTGGGAAAACTACTACCACTGAAAGGGTAGTAGATAAACCACCACCTATTGAGATAGATCCTTTTAAGATACCTACGAGTATTGTTAATCGTGTCATGGATAATTATTATTTTGGGGATGGAACTGTCCATCCTGGTGATCACTTGCTTTATATCCATGAATTATGCGGGTTGTTTAAGTGTGCAGGTATCACAACTGAACATGTGAAGAAGAAGTTACTCTCCATATCCTTGAAAGGGAGAGCTGAGGCATGGTATAAGCTGCTAAAGAATGGACAATCCATGGAATGGGAGGAGATGACATCTCTCTTTTACTCTAAATTTTATCCTCCCAGTGAAATACAAAAGGATAGAAGTGTTATATATAACTTTTGGCCTCTTGACGGAGAGAGTAAAGCTCAAGCTTGGGGGAGACTGAAGTTATTAATGCTTAAATGTCCTATTCATGAACTCCCTCACAATATTATTCTCAATAACTTTTATGCTGGGATTTCTCTTCAGGATAAAGGTTTAATAGATGCCTCGTGTGCTGGATCATTCACAAGTATGAAGGAAGAAGCTAAAGGGGATCTCCTAGACCGTATTCAAGATAATACCGAGGCTTGGGAGAATGACAAAGGAAGAAAGTCAGGTATAAACTATGATTATGAGTGCATTAAATCTTTTATGGGAACTAATAACTTCCGTGATATTAGCAATAAGTTTGGCCTTGATCCTCAAGTTCTTGCGGAATGTTTTAATGCTTTTGCCTTTTATATTGAGATTCCCAAGAAAGAGTGGGACAAGTATCATGCTCCTTATAAAGACGTTGTTACCCATGTGCCTGCTAGTGTAGAGGTTTGTACCGTTGATCCTATTTTGCCTGAACCTTATGTTGAGAAGATCCCTTTTCCCTCCAAGATAAGGGAGCACTCTATTTTGGCTAATGTGGTTAGCAAAAGCGCAAAGAAAACTGTAGGTTCCGGTGAGCTGATTGATATCGAGCCTGTAGTAGCTATTGTGAAAGATCTTGTCACTAGAAATATAGAGGATGAGTATATTGTCTTCTGTGAAGACGCTTCTAATATTATCTCTCATCCTAGTAAGGCTAGAAAAGCTAGTGTTCCTGTGCTCTCTATTAAAATTGGTGATCATTGCTATTATGGTTTATGTGATATTGGTGCTAGTTCTAGTGCTATCCCTTATGAGCTTTACAGGGAAATTATGCATGAGATTGGTCCTTGTGAGCTTGAAGACATTGATGTGGTTATACACCTTGCCAATAGAGAGCAAGTTTGCCCAATTGGTATTGTAAGAGATGTGGATATCCTTTGTGGTAAGGTTAAATATCCTGCTGATTTTCTAGTACTTGGTAAAGAAGCTAGTAAAACCTATCCTATCATCTTTGGTAGACCCTTCCTTAATACTTGTGGGGCTATCATAGATTGTAGGAAGTAAAAAGGTTTGACTAAGTTTGATGGAGAATCTTATGAGTTTAATTTTTCTAAATTTTCCAAAACCCCTTATGAAAATGAATTACCTGATGAGGATTTCAAGGTTGAACAACTGTCTTCTATTTCTCTTGCTCCTAACAATGCTTTGCAGCAATTCATGGAAGATCATGAAAGTGATGCCTTTATGAAGGAAAGAGATGAGATTGATGAGGTTTTCCTTCGTCAGCCTGAGTTGCTTAAGCATAATTTACCTGTGGAAGATTTGGGTACCACACTATCACCCAAAGGGGATCCTGTTTTTGAATTAAAAACTTTACCTGATGATCTTAAATATGTTTATCTTGATGATAAGAAGATATATCCTGTTATTATTAGTTCTAAACTTTTAGGGGAGGAAGAAGAAAGGCTATTGGAGGTATTGAAGAAGCACCGAGGAGCTATGGGTTATACTCTTGATGATTTAAAAGGAATTTCTCCCACTATATGTCAGCATGCTATTAATATTGAGCCTGATGCAAAACCAGTTGTTGAGCACCAATGCCGTCTAAATCCTAAAATGAAGGAAGTGGTAAGAAATGAGGTATTAAAACTCCTTGATGGTGGTATTATTTATCCTATTGATGATAGTCAATGGGTTAGCCCTGTTCATTATGTTCCCAAGAAAGGGGGAATTACTGTTGTGCCTAATGAGGATAATGAGCTTATACCCCAGAGAGTAGTGGTTGGGTATATAATGTGCATTGATTTTAGAAATATTAATAAAGTTACTAAGAAAGATCATTATCCGTTTCCCTTTATTGATCAAATGCTTGAAAGGCTGTCCAAAAAGACTCACTTTTGCTTTCTTGATGGTTATTCTGGGTTTTCTAAAATCGCTGTGAAAGCACATGACCAGGAGAAAACCACTTTCACTTGTCCTTATGGTACTTATGCTTATAGGCGTATGCCTTTTGGTTTAGGCAATGCTCCTGCTACCTTTCAGAGATGTATGTCTGCTATCCTTCATGGTTTTTGTGAAGAAATTGTACAGGTTTCCATGGACGATTTTTCCGTCTATGGAACTTCTTTTGATAACTGTTTGCACAACCTTGATAAAGGTTTGCAGAGATGTGAGGAAACCAACCTTGTTCTTAACTGGGAGAAATGTCATTTGATGATTAATGAAGGAATTGTTCTTGGACATAAGATCTCTGAAAGAGGTATTGAAGTTGACAGAGCCAAAATTGAAGCAATTGAGAAGATGCCTTGTCCTAGGGATATCAAAGGTATTCGTAGTATCCTTGGTCATGCTGGTTTCTATAGGATATTTATTAAATATTTCTCCAAAATTTCAAAGCCCCTTACTAATCTTCTCCAAAAAGATGTACCTTCTGTTTTTTATGATGATTGTAAGGAAGCTTTTGAAACTTTGAAGAAAGCTTTAACAACTGCTCCTATAGTCCAACCACTTGATTGGAGTTTACCTTTTAAAATCATGTGTGATGCTAGTGACTTTGCTGTGGGTGCTGTCCTTGGACAACATGTTGACAAGAAGCTGAATGTTATTCATTATGCTAGAAATACTCTAGATGCTGCTCAAAAGAATTATGCTACTACTGAAAAAGATTTCTTAGCTGTAATCTTTGCTTGTGATAAGTTTAGACCTTATATTGTTGATTCTAAGGTTAAAATTCATACTGACCATGCAGCTATTAAGTACCTTATGACAAAGAAGGACGCTAAACCTAGGCTTATAAGGTGGGTGTTGCTTTTGCAAGAGTTTGATCTGCATATTGTGGATACGAAAGGTGCTGATAATCCTATTGCTGATAATTTATCTCGTTTGGAAAACATTTCTTTTGACCATTTGCATGTTAATGATAATTTTCCAAATGAGCAGTTAGCTGCAATAAGGGTAAGTCCACATGAGAATCCTTGGTATGTTGATTATGCTAACTTTATTGTTTCCAAGTGTTTGCCTCCAACCTTTACAGCCCAACAAAGAAGGAAATTCTTCTATGATCTAAGGCATTACTTTTGGGATGACCCACACCTATATAAGGAAGGAGTAGATGGAATTATGAGAACATGTGTTCCAGAATTTGAACAACAAGAGATATTGAGGAAATTTCATGCAGTGCGTATGGAGGACATCATGCTGGGGATAGGACTGCACAGAAGGTTTTACAATCTGGATTTTATTGGCCTACTCTTTTTAAAGATGCAAGGAAGTTTATCTTATCCTGTGATGAATGCCAACGAGTAGGTAACATCTCTAGACGCAATGAAATGCCTATGAATTATTCTCTTGTTATTGAACCTTTTGATTGTTGGGGATTCGACTTTATGGGGCCTTTTCCTCCTTCAAAAGGGTATACTCATATTCTTGTTGATGTTGACTATGTTACAAAGTGGGTAGAAGCCATACCTACGAGTAGTGCTGATGGTAAGACCTCTTTGAAAATGCTCAAAGATGTCATTTTTGCTAGGTTCGGTGTACCTAGATATCTCATGACTGATGGAGGCTCCCATTTTATTCATGGGGGTTTTAGAAAAACTCTCGCTAAGTATGATGTAAACCACAAAATAGCTTCAGCTTATCACCCCCAAATTAGTGTGCAAGTAGAACTTTCCAATAGGGAAATCAAATCTATCTTGAAGAAGACTGTCAATAGATCTAGAAAAAATTGGGCTAAAAAGTTGAATGATGCTTTGTGGGCTTATAGAACTGCTTATAAAAATCCTATGGGGATGTCTCCTTACAAAATGGTCTATGGGAAAGCTTGTCACTTGCCTTTAGAATTAGAACACAAAGCTTATTGGGCAGTGAAAGAGTTAAATAGAGATTTTAAACTTGCTAGTGAGAAAAGACTGCTCGATTTAAGTAATCTAGATGAGTGGAGAAGGGAAGCTTACGAAAATGCTAGGCTCTTTAAGGAAAAAGTAAAAAGATGGCAATGATAGGAGAATTCTCAAAAGGGAGTTCCATGTTGGTGATAAAGTTCTTTTGTATAGGTATCGTCTTAGATTTTTTGCAGGGAAACTACTCTCCAAATGGGAAGGACCTTTTGTTATCAAGGAAGTGTACCGTTCAGGTGCCATCAAAATCTCTTCTCTGAAAGATGACACAACACAGGTGGTTAATGGTCAAAGACTAAAACATTATATTTCTGGAGATTCTTACAATGAAGAAGTGGATGTCATTCAAATGGTGACTCCAGAAGAATTTATTAAGAACCAAACACCAGAAACTGCGGAGTTCGTCTTCAAATAGGTAAAGAGTAGTGAAAACAGAAGGTTTGCGAATCTCCAAATTTTTTTATATTTTTGATGTTTTTAATACATAAGGGAAGTTACGAGACGAAACTGAAGAGGAAACGGATCCCGGGGTGGACAAACCCACCCCAGGCGCAGGCCCAGCCTGGCCGCGCCTGAGGGGGGTGTCCCCCCCCCCCAAACTCCGTCTCTGTTTCGTTTCCGTGTCAAAACCTTCCTTGTGTATTGATTCTTCGTAATATATAACCCCCGGATCCCCCGAGGTTCGTGCATCGTGTTCTCTTCATGTATTCGTTTCAATCTGTTTTTGTCAGGAAAACTTCTCAAGTTTAGAGCACCATGGCGTCCACCAACGACAAAGGCAAGAAGCCCGTGGAGATAGAGTTGGAAGAACACCACCATCGAAGGAGTGATTCATCATCAGGTTTGGCATCCCCTTGGCTTGTTCCAAGCTTAGGGGAGTGTCGCGGTATCACCACCATTATCTTTCATATTTTACCTTTTTAGTGGATTCATATCTGTGATATAGAGGTTATCTTATAGTTTGGTTTGCATGTGGAAGTATCTCTCCTTTAGTTGATTATCTATGTATCCCTTGGTGTGAGTGCCCTTATTGGAATATTGATGAGAAGTCTCATCTTTACTTTTTGCACTTCTTATTTTTTAGTTTGCAATCTCTATTATATGATGGATCTTGTTTTTCAGTATAGGCACCACTTTGGGATCATCAAGTGGATCTAAAATTGGTTTTTGCAAACCAAGTTCTGGTCAGTGGCATTAGTTTGAAGGAAAAGAAAGAAAGAAAAAGCTTACAGGTATTTTGTATCATTTGTTTTCTTATTGGCTCATAAGCTTAGTATTCTTTATTTAAGATTCTTTTGTGTCTTCAAGGAAGATTGCATGTTTGGCTTTATTACTTGTATGTTTGCTTGTTTCTTTCAACTCTCTTGCTTGCTACCCAGCCTTGCTAGCCAAAAACCTGTTTTGAGAAGACATACTTCTCATGTTTCCAAAAACCTTTGAATCAAAAACTTTTGCCACTTGTGTCCACCATATCTACCTAATATCTATTGCTATTACTAGTAAATTCTCAAGCTTCATCTACCTCTCGAATTAAAAAAGTATTTTGTTATGTGAAAACTAGTTAGTAAAGCTCTCACGAACTTGATGGCACACTTTGTTTACTTGCCCCTAATAGACCTGAACCATTGTGGACATCGAAGTTGTATATGCTTGCATTTATACGTTGGGATTAGCAGAACCATGCTGTCACGGGGAACGTTTTTAGAATTGCACTTGTACCTTGTCGTACATAGTTGATATCGTGTTCTTTTGTCTATGGATGTCAACGGTGTGAAATAAAGAGGGGACTTGTAAGTCCATGGAGTTTGTATTATGTGTTAGAGAAACGCCTGGGCTGCTAGCCTAAGACATGCTTAATCATGGTGGAAACTTGCAGCATCACCATAGTGAGTCATCTATGAAGCATCCTCAATAAAAAGATATATGCATAGTAAATAAAAAGATTGCTGAGATGCTCATTGTCAGCTTGCCTTGTCATTTTGGTTATGGGAAAGCTCCTGTACCATGTGTAAGGGGTACCCCGTTGGCGGTTCTCAATGATATGCAAATACTTACAATGACAAGAACTTACCTGGATCCAAAGTTGATTATGCATGAGGAGTGACCCTCATATTCAAGGGACATGAGATTTCCAACTTATATTTTGTCAAGCATATACTCCATCTTTGTTCACTTTAACCTTAATCATCTCAAGATGCTTATGATAGGGGCAATGAGAGCTCAAAGCTAGTAAGTACCACAATCTTTTGGAAGCTCTTTATGACTTGTAATCCCTGCTACCCTCTAAGAAGGGACCTTTCTCCTAGTTACCAGTTTGAGTCAATAAACCTATTTCCTCTCTATCTCCAGCAAGCATTTGAGTTGTTGTGTTTCAAGCATTCATATGGTGATTTATTCAATCATGTTATTTATCTTCCTTGTTTGCACAAAAATCTTATATTGAGTATTAATTTGAAATCCTTCACTTGTGAAAAACCTTTTTGAGTATAAGAGTGCTCCTGTTTTGAAACTTCTACAAAAAGCTTTTGTGAAACTGTTTATTGTGTTCTCTGACGAAGAACAAGTTTGCCAATTCCAATTATGATTTATCTTTATGTATCTCTATTGTGACTGTTGTACTTGGTTGCAAGCTAAGTTATATAATGGTGAGTTGCTTTCTTCTATGAGTTGTGCAAATATAAGTGTGATGCTTCTTGTTCGTATTCTTTTTATCGACACTTCACTCCATAAACCTGTGGACATGTTTACTGAGCTCAGTATTCGCTTGGGGACAAGTGAAGTCTAAGCTTGGGGGAGTTGATACGCCCAATTTTCATCACCATTCTATATCATTATTTACCTCTATTCATTGATATTTGTCTTATTATGAGGTATTACTTATGGCTTTTCATCTGTTTATGCATGTTGGATGATTCCTAGAGGATGGACTGCCGGAGTCTGGATTCTGATGGAAAAGATGGCGTTTCGGTGCAATTTCGCGAAAATCAGAAAAATACCAGAAAAATATGGAAACATATTATTTTACCAGAAGACGAAGGAAGCCAGAAGGAGGAGCGAGGCGGGGCTCAGGGGGCCCACATCCCCCTAGGCGTGGGCCCACCTGACCCTGCGCCTAGGGTGGGTTTGGCCCACCTGTTCAGCCTTCGACTCCGCCCCTTCGCCTATATCTTCCCTACGGAACCCTAACACCAGGGAGGCGACCATAGATAGATTTCCGCCGCCTCTGGGAGGTGGAAAACACCGAGAGAGAAATATATTTCCGGCAGACAGATTTCTGCTGGGGGAATTCCTTCCCAGAGAGGGGAGACCATCGCTATCAACACCGTCATCAAGATAGGCTTCATCGGGATCATCATCATCCACTCCATCATCTCCACCAGCACCATCATCACCACTCCGTCTCGCTGTAACAATTGTGTTGGATATTGCTTAGTTCATTAGGGGAAACTTTCTCGGTGTTGATTACTATTGTATTTGATGCTTGTGAGTGGAACCATTGAATTATTGTTTATGTTTAGATTGTTATCCATTATCATATCATCTTTGATCTTGATCCATATGATGTCTTGTGAGTAGTTCATTTAGTTCTTGAGGACATGGGAGAAGTCATGTTGTTAGTAGTGAATCTGTGATGAGTTATTATTCAATGGTTTAGTATTTAAGTTGTGGTGCTATTCTTTTAGTGGTATCATGTGAACGTCGACTACATGATACTTCACCATTTATGGGCCTAGGGGAATGCATTGTGTATTTGGCTACTAATGTGGGGTTGGCGGAGTGACAGAAACCTGAACCCCCGTTAGGAAACCTTTGCACAAGGGAGTGTATGATCTCAGAGTTTAAGGCTGTGGTTAGATTTATATCTTAATTACTTTCCTATAGTTACACTACTAGAAAAACCATCGTCGGTTTGATCAGAACAAACCCAGCAGTCCCGGCCTGGCACAGCCCACGACTAGTGGGAGCACTAGTCGTGGGCCGTGAGGCCTCTAACGGCTAGAAACGGCCGTAGTGACTAGTCCCGGGCCGGACCAGGTCATTAGTCCCGGTCCGTAATACGGCCCGGGACTAATAACCTGGAGCAGGCCAGCTGGTCCTTTCATGGACTATTAGTCCCGGGTCGTATCACGGTCCGGGACTAGTTGTCCACGACTATATATTCTGCCTCCTGTCCTGCTGCCCTAAAGCATATGGTGGCCATTTTTCTCAAAGAAGCAAGAGAGTTCATGCCATTTTTTTCTCAAGATTTGTCAAGATTTAGTTTGCAACACCTAAATCCAAAGCTTTAAAAGGTTAGAACTTTATTCTTTCATCTCTTATTGCTACTTTAGCTCTATAATGCTCTAGAAGTATAGAGATATGGATCAAATGCATGCATGCTCTAGAAGTAGCTAGAAGGGTTTTGATATATATGTGTAACAAATTTTGATTAGGCACATAGTTACTGAAAATTGAAATGTGTAATTTTAGATTTTCAGAGCTTAGAATGGAATGAGGTTTTCACTGATAGAACAATAATAAAAAACTCCACATTTATCATGTTGATTGTTTTCTCCAATTCACAAATTGGTGCATGTAAATTTTTCAAAATTCAAAATTAATGCTCTAGAAGCTCTCAATATAACTTGTAATCATTTTATCATGTTGTGTAATGGTTTTTGATATAATTTTACTATAATGCAGATGGTCCGGGAATGGATGTACGGTACTGACTGACGCTCTGGCGAGTTCATTAATGGCGTGCATGAATTCATCCGTGTTGCTGATGCAAACAAGCGCAATGATTTTGTATTTTGTCCATGTAATGGATGTAGGAATCAGAAGGATTACTCTCACTCAAAAACCCTTCACAGCCACCTGTTGAAGTCCGGCTTCATGTCCAGTTATAATTGTTGGACCAAGCATGGAGAGAGAGGGGTTATAATGGAAGACAATGAAGAAGAGGAGGTGGATGACAACTATCATGGTTTCCCTGAGTACGGAGATACTTCCATGGGGGATGCTGAAGGGGAGGATGAAGAAGAGACACATGATGAACCCGATGATGATCTTGGTCGGACTATTGCCGGTGCACGAAGAGATTGTGAAACTGAAAAGGATAGGGAGAAGTTCAATCACATGTTAGAGGATCACAAAAAGTTGTTGTACCCAAATTGCGAAAATGGTCTAAAAAAGCTGGGCAGCACACTGGAATTGTTGCGATGGAAGGCTGAGTGTGCTATACCTGACTCCTCATTTGAAAAGTTGCTGAAAATAATGAAGAATATGCTTCCAAAAGATAACCTATTGCCTGCCAGTACGTACGAAGCAAAGAAGGTTGTGTGCCCTCTAGGTTTAGAGGTTCAGAAGATACATGCATGCCCTAATGACTGCATCCTCTACCGCGGTGAGGAGTATGAGAATTTAGATGCATGCCCGGTATGCACTTCACTTCGGTATAAGATTAGAAAGAGGGTTCCTGCGAAGGTGATGTGGTATGCTCCTATAATACCACGGTTGAAACGCTTATTCAGAAACAAAGAGCACGCCAAGTTGTTGCGATGGCATAAAGAGGAACGTAAGTCATATGGGATGTTGAGACACCCCGCTGATGGGTCGCAATGGAGAAAAATCGATAGAAAGTACCCGTACTTTGCAGATGACGCAAGGAGTTTAAGGTTTGGTCTAAGTACAGATGGCATGAATCCCTTTGGGCAGCAGAGCTCCAGTCACAGCACCTGGCCCGTGACTCTATGCATCTATAACCTTCCTCCTTGGTTATGCATGAAGCGAAAGTTCATTATGATGCCAGTGTTGATCCAAGGTCCGAAGCAACCCGGCAACGACATTGATGTGTACCTAAGGCCATTAGTAGAAGAACTTTTACAGTTGTGGCACAAACCCGGGATACGCGTGTGGGATGAGCACAAGCAGGAAGAATTTAACCTCCGAGCATTGCTTTTCTTAACAATCAATGATTGGCCTGCTCTTAGTAACCTTTCAGGACAGTCAAACAAGGGATACAATGCATGCACACACTGTTTAGATGAGACTGAAAGTATATATTTGGAACATTGTGAGAAGAATGTATACAATGAGCATCGTCGATTTCTTTTGGCCAAGCATCCCTTAAGAAAGAAAGGCAAGCATTTCAACGGTCTGGCATGTCACCAGACGAAGCCTAAGGAGCGTACTAGTGATGATATATTTGATATGGTCAAAGATTTGGATCAACTGGTAACCTTTGGAAAGGGTCCTAGAGGAAAATCTGTTCCAAAGGACGCTGAAGGACACGCACCCATGTGGAAGAAGAAATCTATATTTTGGGAGCTACCATATTGGAAATTCTTAGAGGTCCGCTCTGCAATCGATGTGATGCATGTGACGAAGAATCTTTGCGTGAACCTGCTAGGCTTCTTGGGCATGTATGGGAAGACAAAAGATACACCGGAAGCACGAAAGGACCATCAACGTATGAAAGACCCAGATGGTCTGCATCCAGAATGGTTTCAAAGTCATGCCAGCTACGCTCTTACCAAATAAGAGAAGGAAATATTTTTTGAATGACTAAGCAGTATTAAGGCCCCGTCTGGCTTCTCATCGAAGATAAAGGGAATAATAAATATGGCAGAAAAAAGTTCTAAAACCTAAAGTCTCATGACTGCCACGTGATTATGACACAAATGCTTCCGATTGCATTGAGGGGGCTTCTACCAGATAATGTTCGAGTACCCATTGTGAAGCTATGTGCATTTCTCAATGCAATCTCTCAGAAGATAATCAATCCTGAAGATCTACCACTGTTACAGAATGATGTGGTCCAATGTCTTGTCAGTTTTGAGTTGGTGTTCCCACCATCCTTATTCAATATTATGACGCACCTGTTGGTTCACCTAGTCGAAGATATTTCCATTCTCGGTCCTATATTTCTACACAATATGTTTCCCTTTGAGAGGTTCATGGGAATCTTAAAGAAATATGTTCTTAACCGTGCTAGGTCAGAAGGAAGCATCTCCAAGGGCTATGGAACAGAGGAGGTCATTGAATTTTGTGTTGACTTCGTTCCTGACCTTAAGCCGATTGGTCTTCCTCAATAGCGGTATGAGGGGAGACTGAGTGGAAAGGGTACTCTAGGAAGGAAATCAATAATATGTAGGGACGGACATTCTTACACCGAAGCACATTACACCGTTCTACAGAATTCTATCTTGGCAGCCCCATATATCGAGGAACACAAGAAAATCTTACGCTCCAACAACCCTGGAAAGCATGACTCTTGGATTAGAGATGAACACATGAAGAGTTTCGGCGGTTGGTTGCAACATCTCATCAAAGAGAACACTCTTGGAGATCAGCTATACTTGTTGTCTAGGTCACCATCTTCGACTATATCGACTTTCCAAGGGTACGAGATAAATGGGTATACATTTTACACGATAGCCCAAGATAAAAAGAACACCAACCAAAACAGTGGTGTCCGCTTTGATGCAACAGACAATAATGGATCAAAAGATCACATATTATGGTTACATAGAGGAGATATGGGAACTTGACTATGGACCTACTTTTAAGGTCCCCTTGTTTCGGTGCAAATGGGTCAAGCTGACAGGAGGAGGGGTTGAGGTAGACAAGAAATACGGAATGACATCGTTGGATCTCAACAATCTTGGGTACTTAGACGAACCATTCGTCCTAGCCAATGATGTGGCTCAGGTTTTCTATGTGAAGGACATGTCTACCAAACCTAGAAAAAGAAAAAGAATACATCAGACGATGAGCCAAAGCGCCACATAGTTCTTTCAGTAAAAAGAAACATCGTGGGAGTGGAGGACAAGACAGACATGTCAGAAGATTGTGATAAGTTTCATGAAATTTCACCCTTCGCGGTGAAGGATGACCCATGCATCATGTTAATGAATGAAGATGCTCCATGGATACGACGGGATCAGAAAGGATCACACGCGAAGAAATGATATGTAATAATTGTAACACTTTATGAGTGAAGATGCTCCATGTGTCCATTTTAATAGTGTTGTCTGCAAACAATCTTGAGTGTGTTAGTCCCGTTTTGTGGCTGGACCAGTACTAAAGGAGGGCCTTTAGTCCCGATTCATACTTACCATTAAGATATGATCTCCAAACGCGTGAGGTCACATATTAGGGAGTGCCTCTATGACCAGTTTCTCAGAGATGCCGGAGGACTGGGATCCGGCGGCATCTCCCTGAAACTGGCCGTAGTGGTGTCCCTGCTCTCGAAAACCATCTTGCAGCTTGTAACTTCTCTAACTAGATCAATACGCCTGGGAGCTAACTAATTTCACATATTAGGGAGTGCCTCTATGACCAGTTTCTCGGAATGCCGGAGGACTGGGCTCCAGCGGCATCTCCCTGAAACTGGCCGTAGTGGTGTCCCTGCTCTCGAAAACCATCTTGGAGATGCCTCAAACTGGCTGGATGACATGGTTATACCCCGCGGGTGCATGACCTCAGCATATCTAGTCCAACCCAAGGAAGGCCCACGGCAAAAGTACGTCGGCCCATGAAGACTTTCGGGTGGCCCAGGCCCATGGTGCCTTCGGATCCTTGGAGAGCAAGACTAGAGTAGATAGGAAATTCAAAGGGGTAAAGCCCTAGAACCTGTAACCGACGAGGTCTATGCCCGGGACCTGCCTAAGTCTATATAAAGGCCAGGAGGGCACGACCTAGATCTCTCGACTCATACTTTTTCATACATACCTCCACGCCAGATTGCATCTGCGCACCCCTGTAACCTTCGGTTCCGCCGTAATCAAGAGCAGACAAGCAGGAGTAGGGTTTTCCCTCCGGGGGCCTGAACCTGGGTAAACCTTGTGTCCCCGTGTTGCTTGTTTTCTAACCGTTCCACGATCTCCAGCATCCCCATCTTCTCCAAAACCCAAGTCCATAACAATGGGCATTGATGAGATCAAGCCTCGTCAATTGGCGCCGTCTGTGGGAACTGGGGGCGCTGATTGTGCGATCGTGACGGTCCCAACCCGATCGATCTACAACTCTGCAGCAACGGAGAGTCATCTCCTCTTCGGCGCTTTCGACTTCACCGCCCACTCGCTGGCCACCATGAAGGACTTCGAGCCCGTAGGCGACGGACTCGAAATCCTGTTCGGGAGCTTCTGCTTCCAGGTGGGGCAAACTGGCACCCTCCGCCTCCCTGAGCGGGTTCCCCTACCACCAAACTGGACTCACAAGGATACCTATTTATAGTACAAGCAGCTCGGCACAATGTTGACACGACATAATGTCGACACTCACCCCTATTATTAGTGCTGACTCATGTTTTGTCCCGGTTGGTGTCTCCAACCTGGACTAAAGGTTCATCTTTAGTCCCGGTTGGTGACACCATCCGGGACAAGGTATAAGCCGCACGACATAATGTCGACACTCACCCCTATTATTAGTGTTGCCTGGCCCAATCTGCCGCAATCCCTTCAGTCGCGGTTGGTTTCTCCAACCGTGACTAAAGATGAACCCTCTCTTTATAGTAATTTCCCTCTATTTATTAGGTAACACTCAAGACATTTATTAATATTAAAAACCGGGACAAATCGGGACTAGCTAACACTTAGGACTAAAGCCGCCCCCTTTAGTCATAATCATGCCTAGTCCTATAGTACGCAGCTTCAGGGTCTTCTTCGTCATCGTCATCGTCACCTGCCACTCCGGGGATCCTCAGCCCATCCATGGCATATACCAGGGGCCATTCCAGCCTCGGATTCACGGCGGGTGGGAGAGGGGTCTCCTGGAAGACGATGCCGCTATCGCCGGGGCGGTGTGGGGCCTTTTGTGGCTCTGTGGCGGGTGGAATCGTGGGCACCGCAGGCGAGGATGGTCTCCCCCGGCGATGTACCGCATCACTCCGATGATAGTACGGTTCGCCCACCACAGACGACGACCGGCTTCGTTGTGGTTCATCGGGGGCGGGCCATCACCCTCGTACCTGGCGAGCTCCCTTTCCCGCCTATTAGCGAAGAAGGCATTCCAGGTGTCGTATTTGTCGGGATCCCACTGGGGATCCATCCGCAGCTCCGGCGTGAGCTCGTGGTAGAAGTGGTTTGTGATGGCCGCCTAGCATGCGGAACCTTGAGGGACAGGAGGGACAGGAACCCCTCCAGCACTCAGCATCCAGCCGGCGGGCGGCCGGTAGCCCGGCGGACAAGGGTAGTTGGAGGCGCACAGCGCCTCGGTCTCCTCGAGGGTCAGAATGGCCTAGTAGGCGTTGTCCATTGTTCTAAGAGAGGAAGGTGTGGATGTGTGGATAGCCATGGCGCGATCACCCTAAATATAGAGGGAAAGGGCGGGAAAACTTGGCGTGTAGCTTTGGGAAATGGCGGGAAATATCTTTAGTCCCGGTTAGTGACTACATCCGGGACTAAAAGCTCTCGTAGAAAGGAAAGGGCGGGAAACTTGGCGGGAAGCGGTGGGAAATATCTATAGTCCCGGTTTGTGACTATAATCGGGACTAAATGGATATTATATTAAGATTCTTTATATTTTTCTGATAATAATAGACATATTATTTGTTTTATTTGGATTATTACAATAAAAGATATGATTTTCCAAAGTTTTTATATTTGATTTGAATTAAAAAAAGAAAATTTACAAATGAAATAATTTATAAATGATGCAAACAGATAAATAGATATTATATTAAGATTCTTTATATTTTTCTGATAATAATAGACATATTATTTGTTTTATTTGGATTATTACAATAAAAGATATGATTTTCCAAAGTTTTTATATTTGATTTGAATTAAAAAAGAAAATTTACAAATGAAATAATTTATAAATGATGCAAACAGATAAATGGATATTATATTAAGATTATTTATATTTTTCTGATAATAATAGACATATTATTTGTTTTATTTGGATTATTACAATAAAAGATATGATTTTCCAAAGTTTTTATATTAGTTTTGAATTAAAAAAAGAAAATTTACAAAAAAATAATTAGTCGCGGGTCGTGGCTGGACCCGGGACTAAAGGGTGCCTGCGCGCGCGAAAACGAAGCGGCCGAAAAATACACACTAGTCCCGGGCCGTGGCTTAACCCGCGACTAAAGGGGGGGTCTTTAGTCGCGGGTTAAGCCACGACCCGGGACTAGAGACTCTTTAGTCCCGTCCCGTGGCTTAGCCCGGGACAAATGGTCTGTCCCTTTATATTCTGGCGCCAGGGGAGGTGCTGCCCCAACACTTCGCATTTCACGACGAAGACGAAGCACACAAAGACGAAGACGAAGCAGGGGAGGTGCTGTCCGATTCCGCCGCCGCTCCGCCGTGCGTACGTGCTTCGTCGTGCCGTCGCCGCTCCGCAGGTGAGATGGTTCTCCAGGGCATCTCAGTGTCGCTCGGGGTGGCCGGGAACGTCGAAAACGACGGCGCCTACGACGGTTAGGGTTCGGCCAGGGAAAGGAAACGAGAGAGGGAGCGAGCCTGGGGGGAATGAGAGGATAGGGGAGAGGGAGAGGCGTGCTCGGGTGGTCCTTATCCTCTCCAGGGCGGCGACAACGCAGATCATGGCGCATCGGCGACGGACGGCCGACGAGGGCGTCACCACCGAGCAGCTTGGCCAGAGGAGAAATACGATAGGGGGAAGGTGCGAAGAGGTATTGGGCCGAGGCTGGGCCCTGTTGGGCTGCTGGCTGCACATGCGAGCGATAGGAAAGGAAGAGGTGAGAGATGGGCCGGCCTGGTTGGGGTCTGGCTACTGTTTTTCTTTTCCAATTTTTTCTTTTTCTGTTTTTCCTTTTCTCTTTGTATTTTTCAAGTACAAATCTGTTTTATATTATTTTTTTAATTATTGTTTGAATTATAATTAGCTAGGATTAGGATTACATTGTTAGCTAGGGTTATTTTAATTATAATTAGCTAGGGTTATTTTTTAATTATATTTAGCTAGGGTTATTTTTTTAATTATAATTAGCTAGGGTTATTTTTTTAATTATTGTTTTAATTATAATTAGCTAGGGTTATTTTTTTGTTTTAGTTATTAGCTAGGATTATATTGTTTTACCACAATTAATATTAGGATTATTGTTTTACCACAAATAATATTAGGTTTTACCACAATTAATATTAGGAAATGTTATAGTTTTTTTATATAGTTTTTTTATATTAGGTTTTTTTTAGTATTAGGATTATTGTTTTAATTAAAATATTAGAATTAGGATTAGGATTCTTGTTTTAGTGATTTTTTTGTTTTATTTATTAAGATTAGAATTAGGATTAGGGTTATTTTTTTTGTTTTAGTTATTATGATTATTGTTTTAGCACAAATAATAATAGGATTATTATAATTAGGATTATATTGTTTTAGTTATTAGGATTATTGTTTTTTCTAACATGTTTAACTCTCTTTTTGTTATAGATAATTAAGTCATGGATCCATCCGCAGATCCTGGTCGCATCGGTGAAGGTTTTCTTCAGGGAATGATAAGAGGTGAAATTCCTCTTAATATTACTACCGGCGTCAAAGATATTTTGCTCGAGGAAGATATATCCTCATATCTGAATCCATCCGGTGATGGACTAGAGGAAAACCTAATGTACCAAGGGGAAGACCAGATGGACGAAGGGCAAACAAATAACAACAATAATGATGGCCCCTCGACAGGATCCAGCGAGTTACATATATATATATATATATAAAGTCTCGTGTTACCTCTATTCATTAACTGATCTAGATATATATTAACCACTCTCTCTTCTTCTTTTAGCCCACTGGATCGAAGCAATCGACAGCTCGAACGAAACGAGGGCCGAACAAAAAGTTGGATGGTAATCAGAGGTTTACCATCGAAGAAATAGATGATGATGGTGAACCGATTGCTCAAGACAAGCACCGGAGGATGTTTATAAATCAATGCGGGGTGCTTGTTAGGGACAACCTGCCGATCACCATCCAAGAATGGAATAATTCAAAGAAACCCGGTGAAGAATCCAACAGCTATGTCACCGATGATGCCAAAGATGACCTTTGGCAGAAGCTCATAGCGCATTTCATACTACTTCCAGAGTATGAGGAATTTGAGGTAGATGATATTACCCCAAGGCTGGGTGGGCTTGAAAATAGAGCGAAAGTCAAGGAGTGGGCACTGAGCAAGATGGCTGAACTGTACCGGAACCACAAGAAAAGTTTATACGCGAAATATGTCGCGAAAAAGAAAACTCCAGACTTCAAAGGAGTAAACGAGAAGTTGAGAGAATAGTGGCCCGATTTTGTACAGTACAAGCAATCTGATAAAGCAAAGGCAAAGTCGGCAAAGAACGCGTTAAATGCTACCAACAAGAAATACCATCATAAAATGGGGACATGTGGCTACAAGAGTGCCGTCCCTAAGTGGGAAACTATGGAGAAGGAAATGAGGGCTAGAGGCGTCACTCCTGGTACAGATGGATGGCCCGAGAGGTCAAAGCACTGGTGGTACGGGCACGGGGGATCCTTGGACCCAGAAACAGGGAAGACATTATTTCATGAGAAAATTCTAAAACCCTCCCAAAACCTTATTAAAGCAATGAACGATGCTCAATTGGGATTGTTCCGTCCCGAGAGAGAGAACGACGAGCTGACACGGGCCCTAGGGAATCCTGAAAAGGGAGGACGAACACGAGGCAAAGGCGCCGGTGTCTCGTGGAAGAAAGGGTTTCCTCAGTACGATGCTAGTTACAGAAGCCGTCAGAGAAAGAAGGACCGGGAGTCGGACCGGATCTCCATGGTAGAGCAGGACCTAGCTGATCTGAAGAACCTCATGCATGAAATTAGCCAAAGGCCGCCGTCGTGAACTACCTGCGGTCTGATGATCCTGCATTGGATCTTAGCCAACGGACAAGCAGCGTGGCTTCCATGGAGGTCTGTGCTGATGATCAAGCACTGCTGGATGATGCACCGACTCCTCACTACCCCGTGGATGATGTCAGAGAGATGGCACAATGTGAGCTACATCAGCCAATGAACAACCTGCCCTTCAAGGTGGCGATCGGCACTGCTTTACCTTGTCTACCTGGAGCACTCCACCATTCACTTCCGATTCCACCAGGCTATGCTCGTGTCACGGTGGATGACATAGTGGAGGATTTTGCGGACCTAGAGATTGAAATCTCTACGCCTGAAGGCCTTACGAAACTAGGAGATGTCAAGCGCAACATCATTCTATGGAATAAGAAGTACATCAAGTTTCCAGGCTCGGCGCCAAGGCCACCGACTCCAAGGAATCCAAGTCCACCCCGCATCGAATATCGTCAACCTCCAAGTCCACCCCAACCCGATTATCGCCAACCTCCAAGTCCACCCCAACCCGATTATCGCCAACCTCCAAGTCCACCCCGCCCCGCTGACGATCGCCGCAGCAGGAGTACATCAACTCGATCTCCGCCTCCGCCTCCGTGCAATACTACTACCTCGTCGAAGAAACGGAAGTTCGATGGTCCCCCGCGCCCCACATCGAAGAAAGGTCAAACGCCGAAGATAGTCGATATCCCGCTGGCTCTTCCAAAGAGACCTTATGACAAGACCGATGAGGATACTAACGCAGATGTGGCTGCCCAAGTTAAGGCGCATTTTGCACCCAAAAAGCCTGAGCCAAAGCCGGTATATAATGAAAAAAACAAAAAGTGGGCTAAGTCCTTTCTTGAGCAACCATCCCAGATATCGATGAATCTGGAATCAGACTATGACTGGGAGATTATTAAGCAAGCACAGAAGAAAAAAATCACAAGTGCAAAAAGCGGGAAGCAAGTTGCCCAACTCAGAGCACAGAAGAATCAATCGATCGCCCCGCTCAAAGTCATTTCAGACCTCGACAAGGCCTTTAGAGCTGAAATGGATATGGACATGCAAATAATGGACCCTAGAGCCCGTAATAATGCTGCACTTATGGGAATCACTGTATCGCAGGCCAAAGCACTTGCTAACGAAGCAAATATGTCTCTTGGTCAATATTTAGGCTATGAAGATACGCCAGTGGGTCAGATAGTACGGCAGTATGTCCAAGGGGAGCCTCTAGTCAGTAATGAGGAGCTCGCGCGTCTATCCACACATATGCGAAATCTGCACGAATGGTACATGTCGCAAGCACAAAAAAAGCATCGGAAAGATTGGTTTCCGGTGGACGTTAGAATGGAGCATCACTTCAAACCATACTCGATACAAGTTCAAATGACCGAACTGTTTTAGTTATACAACAATGCGTCCTCGACAAATCTATCATTGGTTGCTACTGTCTGTAAGTTATTTATTTCTATAATTAAGTTTGTAGCTTTAGCTCGTTCATTGCATTTAGTATATTATCCTAACTATATATCCTTTTGTATGATGATATTATATTCTGCATAATGAAGATGCTTGAATGCAAAAGATCAAGAAGATACGACGTTGGGTTCATTGACCCATATATCATTAATGAATATACGTTAAAGAATCACCCCAAGGACGTGGAGGAAGACCTGTGCAGGTTCTTAACCGAGAATAATTTTGTTAAGGAAATACTATTTCCTTACAACTTCAAGTGGGTGTTTATATCTTGTACACATTTTATTTTTGCTTACTGGATTAGCTATGCATGTATGCTTATGTAAATGTCCGCAGATTTCACTGGATCTTTCTAAACATTCAAGTTGACAAGTCCCTAGTTGAAGTCCACGACTCATTAAGTTGGGACCAAGAGCAGTGAAGCGACATAAAAACAATGCTCCATAAGTAATTTCAATCATTATCGCATATCGTCCTCTTTTATTCATTTCTTGATATCAAGTAACTAATAACTCCTTTGTTCATTTTTTTTTGCCGAGCAGGTGTTGGACACGGTTCAGACAGAAAATACCAGGTCCATTTAAAGAGGAGCTAACTTATAAAATGGCGAAGAGTTTACAACAGCCACCAGGAACTCATTTATGTGGATACTATGTCTGCGAGTACATCCGCGAGATGACCAGTGAGCGAAAAGTTGACTCACATTATATTTATGATTTGCGGGAGAAATTAGAGCCAGACCAACGCATAAGAGCAATTCAAGAGGAGCTGGCGGGATTTATGATGAAGGAAGTCCTTGATGTACATGGAGAGCATTATGCAGATGACGTGGAACTCGATTTGGCTTAGTCATCTCCATGTAGCTCATATCATATATATCTTCATCGATGACTATGTAATTTCAAAACATTTCTTCCTTTTGATATGATTAATTATATATATGCTTGCAAGGGATCGATTAATTATATAAATGCATCGACGTGTAGTATGTATGTAGTAGCGTATAATATGTATACTGAAATATATGTTTGAATTATAGTGAAACACAAAAATAAAAAGGAACAAAATGGCAAAAAAAGGAAATACACAATCTCTGCCGCGGCAGAGAAACACACAATTCTCTGTCGCGGCAGGAAACCTTATAGTCCCGGGTGATGTTACGGCCCGGGACTAGAGGGTTTCCGCCCCCCGCGGCGCTGAAACAGCCACGTGGCTGTTATCAGTCGCGGGCTGTAGCGAGCCGGGACTAGAGGGGGGCCTCTAGTCCCGTTTTCGCAGTACCGGGTCCAATACCGGGACTAGAGCCAGTTGCGGCCCGAGACTGGAGGTCCTTTTTCCACCAGTGTTACGGATGTTTGCAAGAAGTTTAATCACAAGTATGTATTAGTCCTAGGAAGGGCAGTATGTTAGCACAGGTTCACCCACACAACACTTACAACACCAGCGAAGAATACTCAGCTATTTGAAGCGAAAACACTTGACAGAATTCCCATGTGTCTTCGAGAACGTTTGGTTCTTATAAGTAGTTACACCGGCTTGTCCTTTCCTAAAAAAGAATTGGGCCACTTGCTCCGTTTGTTCGTTATTTCTGTTACTTGCTCTTTGTTTTGTTGATTTGTTAGAAAACCACTAAAAATCCGTTTGCTAAGTATTTACAGGGATTTCCTACTCCATATCACTGTGGGTCATCAAAGGAGAATCAACGTGCCAAGCACACGAATTTGACAAAGAGGCATAGTTTTGGTGCGGTGTTTAAGTGAACCTCTTTTCTATTTTCTTTCTTTACTTTTATTCTTCAGTTATAAACTGATCTCCGAAAAGCTAGGATGAGGAGCCGAGCTTATCGGTAGCGCCATCCCACTACGATCTGAGTCCATCTCCCCTGATCCAAATAAATTGACACAGGTTCATTGATTAACTGACACAGGTTTATTGAATTTAACAGATTCAAGGAACAGGGGCCAAGGACCCCTTTGGACAAGGTATGGCAGCTGCCCTATCTTAATTTCTAAAAAAAACTCGTATATATATACTTCTGTTCGACATACATACAATTCCCTGCAAAGTACGATGAATTCTGAAGAAAAAACTACTTCTTTCGACCCATATTAGTTGACTCAAATTTGTCTAGATTTGAATGAATTTAGACACTATTTAATATATAGGTTCATCCAAATTTTGACAAATCCAAATCAAGTAATATGGTTCAAAGAGAGTACTAGTATGTAAGAGGGGATTCGGCCGTACTGAACCTTTGCTGGGCCGCGCACTAAGCAGCAGTAGCCCCCTGATCCGTGTGTGCGCGTGTGGCTGGTGCCCCTTCGTGTCTTGACCCTTGTGGAGTATTCGAAGCCAACAAGTCCAGAACTGGAGCGACGAGCAGGCAAGCGCGCCGCCATCTTCTACTCATATACTTCCCGCCAGCAAACCTGCCCGTCGATCCGGCCGCCCTCTCCCTGGTCCTCCTCCAACCTTCTCATCTTCTCAAATTTCCAATTCTCAGTCTCATGGTGCACGGTTTTACCCAGCTAGGGCTTCTTCTCATCTCAATTATAATTTCGGATTCTCCTTCAAAATATAGGTTATGCTTCTTCCCATTAATGGCCTCTAGGCTCAACGTATTTGTGGTAGAGATGGACAAAAGGAGAAGAAACCTGCACTTTCAAAGGGGACAGGTATAATTTGTCATTTTATGGTCAATTGAACTATTGAATCAAATTTGAATCTGTGGTCAATTGATTATTCTATTACCATTGTAAAATCAATACAATTTTGATTTTTTGCATCAATTTTTTTCTGATGCTTTAGAGTTTGCCCGACCTTAAATTTTTTTCGTCCTTCGCCACTGTCAAGGAATATTTGACCTAAATGTGCGACAATTAATTTGGATCGAAAAGAGTACTAATCTAGTTCATCGTACTAGTACATGTGAGCTCATATATAGTATGAGCCAGTTGTCAAGCGTCAAAGCTATACGATATCTACGCTACCTTGAGAAACACCATTTGCGGACGTTGAGACCGTGTTTGCGCTGCTCGTCCCGGAAGTCCACAGGTTTGCCGCCACCGGCGCTGCCATGAGATGCAGGAACGGGTTTGCCGGCGGAGCAATGTCCATCTCTCCTTCGAGCATCTTCACCACCAGGCCCATCGGCGGCCTCGCCTCCGGCTGTTGCTGCACGCACCAGAAGGCCACCTTGCACATCCTTTCTAATTTTTCTTGATCGTCCACGCCGTCACAGCCCTCCACGACCTCAGTAAGCACGCCGTTCTCGTACTTTGTCCACGCCACCTTGGGGAACCACTGCTGGCTCTCCGGCGCGGCCTCGTCGAAATTCCTCCTCCGGCCGAGGATCTCGAAGAGGAGGATGCCGAAGCTGTAGACGTCACACTTCTCGGTGGCGCCGGCCTGCATCCACATCTCCGGCGCCGCGTACCCGGGCGTGCCGCGCATCCCGGAGACGGTCCTCTGCGTGTCCGCCCGGTTCAGCAGCCGCGCGAGGCCGAAGTCGGCCACCTTCGGGGTGAGGCCGCCGTCGAGGAGCACGTTGCCAGGCTTGATGTCGTAGTGCACGATCTTCTGCTGGCACTCCTCGTGGAGGTACCGGAGTCCCCTCGCGACGCCGACGGCAATGGCTTGCAGCGTCGTGAAGCCCACGAAGTCGCGGCGGCTCCGGTCTAAGAGGTACGAGTCGAGCGCGCCGTGCTCCATGTACTCGTACACCAGCGCGCGCACGTCGGCCTCGTAGCAGAAGCCGAAGAGCCTGACGAGGTTGATGTGGTGCGTCCTCCCGATGGTTCCCACCTCCGCCATGAACTGCTCCTACGAGGTCCTGTCGTCCTGGTCGGCATGGAGGCGCTTCACGGCGACCATTAGGCCGTTGGGGAGCATGCCCTTGTAGACGGCACCGAACCCACCGGCTCCGAGGCGAGCCGAGTAGTTGTTGGTGAAGCCGGAGAGCTGCTGCCGGGTGAACCGGATGGGCTTCTCGCCGGCGATCTCCTTGAGGAACATCTCGACGGTGGCGTCTCTTATCTGGGAGTCGGCAACCACGGCGTACAGCGCCGTACTCACTGCCGCAGCCGGCGCGGCGCTCGTCGTGTTGATGTTGATCGCGGGGAGGCCGTTCTGCTTGACGCATCTGTAAACAAAGTAGGCTATGGCGACGGATCCCAAGATGCTCAGAACCGACACAACTGCATCAGTGATCAAGAGAGTCAGAGTACATACATATTGGAGCAATACAAATAAATCATCTCTAGTTCTTGTTCTTGATAAGATTAAATGGCAATAATCTATCGCACTAGTGGTGGAATGGAACCGCACCGGCGACGATGGCGATGAAGAAATTGAAGTAGTCGGGAGCTGCTTTGGTAGCGTCTTCATTCATACCGATGAAAGTGTGGTTTTGGGGGAATGCAACGAGGTTATGCCAAAAGTTATGCAATGATAAATCTACAGTTCTAGTACATGGAAGCTGAATTTATAGGAAAAATCCTTGGCGGCCATAGAGACGCGGTTATTGTTCTTTCTAACCAAAAGTAGGACTCGTTTAACGCGGCGAAGACCCCTAAGAAGGACGTACTCATTTCCGTTTGCGAAAGAACAAGCTCCCCGCATGTTCTTTGTCGTTTTCGTTAGAACATTCCGTTTCCCTTTTATTTCCCTCAAATTCTTTTTTTTTGCCCCATTTACTTTTCCTGGGGAAAAAACAATTTTATGAATAATTTTTTTTGCATGACCTAAATTTTTCATACCTTGATCCTATCCTTTTTCCTTTTTAAAACCTATTTTGTTGCTGAAATTATTCCCTTCTTCAACATGAAGTTAAAACTCTATTTTATATATATTTTACTTGTCTAAAAACTATTTAAAAATAGTATTAAAAGAAAATAGAAAATAATAAAAAAGAGTTTTTTAGGAGGCACACTTGGCTTTTGCACAGCCGGCAGCCCAATCGCAAGCTCACTCACGGCCCAAGTATATATATATATATATATATATATATATATATATATATATATATATATATATATATATATATATATATATATATATATATATATATAGAGAGAGAGAGAGAGGGGCGACCCTGGCAAATTTGTACTACCCTACCACCGCCATCTCCAAAACGTGATCGAGTACCCTCCTCTATCTTAATACTTTGTCTCGTCGCTCTCCACCTCCATCCTCAACGTCTCCCGTCAGTCGAACTCCAGTGACGCCCCTCTCTCTGCTACTCTATGTCTGACGCTGGCCGCCTCAAGCACCACCAGCATCACCCCGCCACCTCGGCACCTACTACCCACCCCCAAATGATCGACGTCGCACATGGTCTGTGTCGCTTCCTCATGGCCCTCAGCGCCACAACACACGTTGCTCGGCCGTCTTTGATGCCCTCCTGCCACCAATCATACCATCCGCCGTGCAGGCAACCTTGTGCGCCCCTGCTCTGATGTCGACTAATCCTGGCGAGGTTCCACAAGCATACGAGCTGCCCCTCCCCCCTCTTATGTGCGCCTACCGCAGAGGAGCGGCCTCGAGCTCATTCCTCTAGATTTTGCACCTTCAGGAGCCCATCGCCCCTAGCCTTGCTCCTGGCAAATTTGCACTACCCTACCACCGCCATCTCCAAAACGTGATCGAGTACCCTCCTCTATCTTAATAATTTGTCTCGTCGCTCTCCACCTCTATCCTCAACGCCTCCCGTCAGTCGAACTCCAGTGACGCCCCTCTCTCTGCTACTCTATGGCTGACGCTGGCCGCCTCAAGCACCACCAGCAGCACCCCGCCACCTCGGCACCTACTATCCCCCCACATGATCGACATCGCACATGGTCTGTGTCGCTTCCTCATGGCCCTCAGGGCCACAACACACGTTGATCGGCCGTCTTTGATGCCCTCTGGCCGCCAAGCATACCATCCGTCGTGCAGGCAGCCTTGTGCGCCCCTGCTCTGATGTAATGACCCTGGCGAGGTTCCACAAGCACACGAGCTGCCCCTTCCCCCTCTTATGTGCGCCTGCCACAGAGGAGCGGCATCGAGCTCCTTCCTCTAGATTTTGCACCTTCAGGAGCCCATCGCCCCTAGCCTTGCTCCTCCTCGCCGATGTGACAGGGACGTCTGCGACGACCAACAACCTCTTTCGTTAGGTCGAGGGATCGAAGAAAATAAAAGAACGAACCAGTATGGTGGTACAGCATGTATTAAGTGTTTTGGTGGGAAGCAAAAAGGAGCCAGACGAAAACAGCCGAAAGAGAAACACTTTTGCTTATTTGACCCTTAGGATGCACAATAGTTATTCTACAACTACTCTTTATCTTTACAACCATACATAATTTTTATGTCTTTCTTACCTCAAAAGTTAAAGAGAACATAAGAAAATTTAGAGATGACGTAAATTTTTGGTTTACATGGCGTATAATAATACGACGTCAAATACGTATTTATATATTTTTTACACTGTAATGACTCATACACGGCATTTTTATGTCATTATTTTGGTTGTGGGTGAATATTTATAGACATAATTATTTGTATAGAAAACATAAGTTTTTACATAACAACATAAAAATATGTTGCATGTAAAATAGTTGTTTTCCACCGTGGGCGATGAATAGTGTTTTTATATATATAGATAATAGTATTTAGTTTCCGTTTTATTTATATACAGAATACTTTTCCTCTACATTTACTTTTCCCGCTGAACTTTTCTTTTTCCTTTTAGTTCGACATTTCTACTTTTCCCTATTTAGAGGTCAAAATTCTAGGGTTCTACTTTTAGCGCCAGCTGTTGGTGGGCCGTATCGCAAAGGCACTACGTAGGCCGAGCTAGGACAGCACACATCAGGGTGTGTGGGCCAGGGCCACAAAGAGAGCACAGCTCAGGCCAGGGCTCAGGCAGTCGCGGATGGGCAAACCTATATGAGTGGTGCTATACACAGCTTTGAGCGGCGTACCTAAGCCGAACCGCACACGCCACGTGACCGTGGGCTTGGTCCATACTATTATTTTGACTGCTTCGTTGGTTCTTTGGAGAACTGTTTCTGGTTCCTTTTTTTGTCCGCACGCACGAGACCAAGGGTGTCTTCACCGGGACTACTCAAACGTTCCAGGTGTTCCGGACTTGGTCGCATGGACGTGTGAGACGTACACGGCGCTCAGCTGTAACATCCATTCGGAATGACGTATTCCAGATCGATCTATCGATCTATCCGAATATCAAATCTGGATCACGGATGTGTCTGTTCGAACAGACGCGGACACATGCTGGCCTAGATACAGTTCCACAATGGTCTTCTTCTTTTGGACTGACATGTCTATTTTTGTCTGTTTGGATCGCGCTGCTTGCGCAACTGGTCGGACAGATCGAACCATGACCCAAAAACATCGAGGACACAACCCAAACGAGCCAAAACGGACAATAAATCGTCTGTTTGCATCTAGTCGGTGAAGATGCTCTAAGACACCTAGCTAAACAGCGTGCACGTAAGTGATATGTTGAAAAGAATAAAGGTTGGTTCCGACTATAGGTTGCCACGTGTCATCATTGCTGGCTATAGGTCGATCGATATGGAGCATGACAAATCAACCAAACTACTGTTCGTTCGTTCATTTCGCTCCATCTTCTGTTGCTTCAGAGATCCATCTACTGATTCGTCATGTGTAATGCTTAAGAACCGAATTGAATAAAAAATATTACACAGGTTTCAAAGTTTTCAACAAATTTTCAAAATCATAAACAATTTTTGAAAAATAATGAACCAATTTTCAAAAGTCATGAACACTATTTAAAGAAGGTAAGAATTTTTCAAAAAACCATAAATATTTTAGGAAAAAATTGAACAAATATTCAAAATAATGAACATTTTCAAAAATTATGAACCAATTTCAAAAATTATGAACCAAATTAATAAAGTGATGAACAATTAAACCTTTTCAAAAAATCATAATTTTTTCTAAATTCGGCACAAATTTTGAAAATCATGAACATTTTTTTCAAAAAATCATGAAACAATTTTTAAAAATTATGAACACTTTTTGAAAAAGGTAAACATTTATCATGAATAATTTTATAAAAATTATGAAGAAAATTTCAAAATCATGAATGACTTTTCAAAAATAATAAACCAATTTCAAAAATTATGAACCCAATTTTAAAAGTCATGAACACTTTTTAAAAAGCTAAACATTTTTCAAAAAATCATAAACATTTTTGAAAAATCCAAGAAAAAAATAGAATTCATGATTTTATTTTCGATAAATCATGAACTAAATATAAAAAATCATGAACATTTTTTTAAAGCTCATGAATAAACTATGTAAACAATTTTAAATATGAATAGAAACATAAAAACTAAAATGAGAAAGAGAAGAAACATAAGATAAAAAAGAAAATAAATAAAATAGAAAAGTAAAAATGAAAAATAGGAGAAAAAAAAGATAAAACTAACAAACAAGAAAAACAGAAAGCAGGAGGTAGCAAACAGATCCAACATGGACGAAACTCAACGTAGATGGGTTTTGGGTAGAAGCTGAAGTAAGAGGAAGAACTGCTATGGTGCTAAGAGATGAAGGAAGAGGAAGGCCTCTCTCATATTCAGCTTTTGTTGATCATGAAGTCCTCTGTGTCAATATAGGTACTCCCTCCGTCCCATATTAGTTGACTTTAATTTGGATGTATCTAGACATGTTCTTATGATAAATACATCCAAATTGGAGTCAACTAATATGGGTCGGAGGGAGTAGTGGAAATAATTTTTAAGTTCTGGCATAACTCAACAACCGGTGTGAATAGGTTCGACCAAGATAAGAAAAACGTCCACCGGCTGGAGACCGGTGTCATAAGACAAAATATAAAATTTTCCATACAAATTGGATCGGTCTTTCCAGTGCACCGCACGGATACTTTTTGCTAGTAAAGTAAAAAGAAAAAACAAAGAAAAGTAAAAAAAATGATGGCTTGCCAAACTAGGCCGGCCCATGCCGCCCCGCGGAGTGTGCAGTGGTAGGCGCCGACCAGGTTGGCAAATGCTATTTGTCGCTTAATGCTACACTACTGCCCCGCGCTGGTTGAAGCAAAACCGTCACGGGCCAGGCCCATCTTTATTTTGGGCGAACTGCTGTGTCAGTCGGTCCTCCCGAGTTCCACGTTTTTTACAGTCCCGAGTTTCACATTGGATCGTTTTTTTTCGAATGTAGAGTCCTACTACTCAGATTTCATCATGAATACAAGTAAGCGGGATCACCTTCAGACCTAAATGTAACCAGACTTTAGTACAAAAGTCTGTACAACCGAAATGATTTAGGTCTTTTATAATGAATGTTTCTTAGAGCCATATCCTAGGCATTTTGCTTATGTGGCACTATAGTTAATGAGAAAAGAGATTGAGATTGTATCTTAACTAAGAAACACCATTTATATGGAATCATAGGCAAAAATATTGCTAGACCAATCACATGCATGCATGTCCAATAAATTATTAAATGTAGAGATTCCACTTAAAAAACAATGCATTATACTCAAGTTACACAGAGACCTTCCTCTCCCTTGTTCCAGCAGGCAACGGAGGTTGTAGCACTCTCCTCGCGATTCCGGTAGCACGACGGCGTGGTACCGGAAGTAGATGGGAGATCTCGCACGGCTTCGCCTTAAGCCGGAGCGAGTATGGTGGATTATGAGAGAGGCCTCGGTGATCTAGGGTTTAGACACACCAAGGAGAGAGGGCTAGGCCGGCGGCTAGGGCTTGGGGAAAGCCCCAAGTCGGCGGCTAGGGTTTGCCCTAGGGCGGCGGCGGCTGCAGGAGGGCCGGCGGCTAGGGCTTGGGTTTTGGGTGGTGGAGGTGTAGGTCTAGAGGGGCAGCCCTGCCCCTCCTTCTATAGGTGGGAGGGCGCGGCCAAGGGGAAGGGAGTCCTCCCCCAACTCGGCCTCCAAGGCCGGCGGTGGAGGGAGAGGAACTCCTCCCCAAGTAGGTTTCCTACTCTCCCTCCACCAAGCAAACTTGTCGTTTGACTTTTCAAATTGGCGTTTGACTTTTCAAACTAAGATTTGATTTATCCCTTTATTTTGCTCAGCGATGACACCTAGTACATGATGCAACCATTCCAACTTGTTATGACACATTCATGTACCCTTCCCTTCCGGAGTACCGGACCTTCCGGAACCTTCTAGAACATTCCCGATGATAACACCGGAACCATTCTCCAACCCCGAAATAGGACTTTCCTTATATGAATCTTATTCTCCGGACCATTCCGGATCTCCTCGTGATATCCCGGATCCTATCCGAGACTCTGAATAACATTCGGTCTCTTACTCATCATTCCATAACTACTCAACAACATCGAATCCTTAAGTGTGTCTCCCTACGGTTCGTGCATTATGCGGACATGATCGAGACACTTCTCCGATCAATAACCAATAGAGGAATCTGGAAATTCATATGGCTCCCACATATTTCTACGATTACTTTGCGATCGAATGAACCACTTACATACGATACCAATTTACCTTTGTCTCACGATAGTTTACTTATCCGAGGTTTTGATCGTCGGTATCTCTGCATACCTAGTTCAACCTTGTTACTGATAAGTACTCTTTTCTCGTTCCCGTGATATGTGATCCCTTGTGATCTAGTCACATGCTTGCAAGCCAATCAGATGACATTCCATCGAGAGGGCCCAGAGTATATCTATCCGTCACATGGATGGACAAATCCCACTCTTGATCCATGTGTCTCAACCAATACTTTCCAAACACTCAATGCCACCTTTATAACCACCCAATTACGGTGTGGTGTTTGATGTCATCAAAGCATCCTTCCGGTGATGGTGATATGCATGATCTCATGGTCGAAGGAATTAGGTTACTATGTATCAGAAAGCATATAGCAATTGAACTATTAAAATGACTTGATCTTTATGCTACGCTTATCTATAGGAGTATGTCCATCATATCATTCTTCTAAAGATATGATCTTGTTGTTAACAACATCTCAATGTTCATGATAGGGAAACCACAATCATTTATTAACCAACAAGCTAGTATTATAAAGAGGCTTTACTAGGGACTCTAATTTAGTTTACAAATCACACAAGTATTAATGTTTCCTTATTAATAATATTATAGAATGAATGTAAACATTTATCATAAACACAAAGATATAATAATAACTATATTTATTATTTCCTCTAGGGCATATCTCCAACAGTAGTATCATTTGTTAGGGTAGTGGCTTGTGTCGTTGCATCGCTATATAAAGTTTTTGAGTTCAAGTTCCTCACACACTTCGAGGTTTAACCATTTTTATTTATACTCCTACTGACAGGCGAGCCTGCACCAAGGATACAAATAATAGATAAAAAATACACAGTGGTTATTTTGAAAAAATACAACACCATGGGTGGACAAATTTAGTCAAACTTGCTAAAATTTGATCAATTTGGACTAAAGTGTTCTTAGGATACAAGTTGTGGGACTAGTCCTATCCATTTTACAAGATGTTGGACTAAAACGCACCCATGGTGCAAAATGTGGGACGCAAAGTGTAAATACCTCTTCTAAAAAATCCAAGTTTTAGTGACAGCCCTTAGAACCCGCTGATGGACACGCCATGCACATAGCCGCCGCACCCACCTGGAACACTCACGCACCCCGCGCGACACAACACACTCATGCCACACAACCAGACCAATACACACCTACCCTATCACGCTGTACACACCTGACACACCGACCGGACCCCCACCCACCACGTCCACGCATGCGGCCCAACCACCTCGTCTCGTTCCTCCCGAGCACCACCAAACCCCATTGTTGGAGATATGCCCTAGAGGCAATAATAAATATAGTTATTATTATATCTTTGTGTTTATGATAAATGTTTACATTCATGCTATAATAGTATTAACAAGGAAACATTGATACTTGTGTGATTTGTAAACTTAATTTGAAGTCCCTAGTATAGCCTCTATACATCACTAGCTTGTTGGTTGATAAATGATTGTGGTTTCCCTATCATGAACATTGAGATGTTATCAACAACAAGATCATATCGTTAGGAGAATGATATGGTGGACATACTCCTATAGATAAGCGTAGCATAAAGATCAAGTCATTTCAATAGTTCAATTGCTATATGCTTTCTGATACATAGTGTGGCATCCCGCAAAAACCACTACTAGAAAATCGCGTTGTTTTTGTGCATTGCATCGTCATCATCATGCATTGTTTGCCTGAAACTATTCGAAAAGCCTAGTTTTGCTTTGTACAGATACCCCTCTTTGTTTCAAATGCAAAACCCCGATCGTATCGGATATTTTATTTCCCTAAAAACTAATTGCAAGTGGCCTTGTTTTAAAATAAACAAAACCAAACAAACACATAATTACAAAACCTAAACACTAAATCCTATATTCACCCAGACCTAACCTACCCACCAACCGCAGCATGCCACCTCACCCTCCCTTTTTTTCCTACCCACCCTGCCACCTCATCAATCCACCACTTTTCCCTCTCCCTTTTTCTCACCCAGCTTCACCCTACCCCTCTCTCTCTGACCCGCGGGACCCACCCCACCCGCCTGGCCCACATGCCAGCCCCACTCCCCAACCCTCTCTCTCTCTCCCCTCTCTCTCCCCGGGCCCCACCCTGGGACCGACGCGCCCCACGCGCTCCCCACGCGGCGCGCCCGCGTCCCCCTCCATCTCCTTCCTCCAGCTCGCCCGCTGCCGTTCTCCTCCCTCTCACCTCCCCACCTCCTGCCCCTCCCCATTCCGGACCGCGCCGCCGCCAGAGGCCACCTCCCCTCGCCGGCCCCCGCGTGCTCCGGCCCGCGTCCCCGTTGCCCCGCCGTCCTCAATCTCCTCCCCCCGCGCTCGAGCCCGCCCTCCGGCGAGCCGCGACCCCCTCCTCCTCCGTGGCCCGCGGGCCACCTCCCTCCTCGCCCCGCTCTCCGCCAGGGCCGGCGCCGTCAGGCCACCTCTGCCGCCCCTCGCCAGCGACCTCCGACGCCACCACCCGCCTCCACCGTCGCCGGGCCCGTCCTCCAGCGCCGCCACCGCCCTGATCCTCCTCGCCTCGCCGCCCGACGCCGCGCTCGCCGCAACCCCTGCGAGCAGAGCCTCCCGCGGGCCACCTCCCTCGCCCCGCCGGCCCCGAGCCCTCCTCCTCCGGCCGTCGCCCCGGAGCCGGCGCCGCCGCGTGCTCCCGCCACCGCCGGCCTCTGCTCGACTCGCCGGCCAGGCGCACCCCCCGCTCGGCCTCTTCTGCAACCGCGGCGACCCCCCCTCTGCCAGCTCGCCCGCCTCCGGCGACCTCACCCTCCACCGCGGGGCCCGGCCCGGCCCTCTTCTGCAGCAGCTTCCGCGGGCCCCGCCATCCGCAGACGCTCGCCGCGCCCCTCCTGCGACCTAGGCTCCGCGCGCCGCCGCCCTCGAGGCCAGCTCGTCCCCGACCCCGTCTGCGAGATGGCCGCCTACAACCGTCATCCGACCTCCAGCTCGTCTCGACGCCCTCCTGCGACCAGGACCTCTGCACCAAGCCTGTAGCACGCCCGCAGAATGTCGCCCGTGTGACCCAAACAGGCCCGCTTTGCTGACTCGTCCAGTCGCCCGAGAATGATGACAAGAACCCGTCAACAAACATCGCCGCTTCGGGTGAACCACCGGCGCCGAACCCGACACTGGCAAATAAAGTTGAAACCGCCAAGATCTTCAATCGGATCCGAGGACACCGAGACCCCGGTGCGACAAGTACTCCTTCCCGGACCCGAACCCCGGTACCGGACAAGTTTGCCATCGACCTCGAGAACGCCTACACGGAACAACAAGACCGCCACACGGACGCGAACCCCAAGACCCTGAGGCCCCGAACCGAAGACCGATCCAAAGCGCCAAGACCTCCGACAGGGAACCGACCAGTTCGCCGAGAACCGCACCCGAACCTGAAGCACGACAAGATCTGCCCCGTTGTTCGAGTTCCTGCCGAGACCGCTTCCGTCTAACCCTGAGACTGGACCCCGAACCCCCGGAACCCCAAGTTCGCCGAACCCTAATGTGTGACCCCTTTTCTCGAGCCCTATTTTATAAATGAAATAACAACTTGTTGCATATAAATTGTTCATGCATGCATACTTGTCTGTGGTTTGGGGGCCTTATGCCGATTCACTTCATAATTAAATATGGGGCCCATATGCGGGCAAATCTAGTCTCATATTGGCCTCATTTAAATTTGTGTAGCGAACCCGGTGCTACCTTCTGCCATGATAAGACAACATTTAATTGCGGGGTAGCTAAACAACATGAACCACCTAATTAATTGTCGGGACCCCGGTTTCCGCTTAATATTGCCTAATTGCATCGCAGCTTTGCCATGTCATACATTATACATGCATCATGCCCGATCTTTTGCCGTAGTATTAAATATTGCATCCGGTGTTTATTCTAGTGTTTTGCTTCTTCGCGGATAAGGCCGTTGAGTTGATGCGAGTGTCGACCCGATCTTCGGATGAACCTTTGGCAATGTTTTCAGGCGAGCATCTCCCCCTTATTCTACCTATCTTACTTTTATAGTATTTATTCCCTCCTATTGATCTATTGCTATCTGTGTTGCGATGCTATAGTTTTTCGTACCCGTGATATCTCTTGCAGCCTTATATTGCCTTGGACACACCCTATTACCTGTTGTTTGGTAGATAGTTGGACTTGCGCGTCGTAGTCGCTTGCTCAAGTGATGTTGCGTGTCGTCAAGTGCCACAGTTGTTGGTGTATTGCCGCATGTTTGGTGTTGGAGATGATCATGGTTTTACTTATCGTTCACTTTAATTACTATTTAACACAACTAAAATTGAAGTAAGTAAGGAGAGGCACATGTGGGCAATAGATGTTATTTGGTTGTTAACCGTCCACTTGTGTCCCGTAGGACCCCGAGTGCTTGATACCTGTTCCTTGATTTATCGCGCTATCCACATCCGGGAGGATTATGGGACCCCCTGAGCCAGAGCTTGATTCAGTCTTATTTCTTGGGGTCACAAACTAGTTTGAGGTTTTATTTACTATCCTGTACTTATGCCATGCTACTGCTTTATTTACGATTGTGCGAGGAGCACACTGTACTGTTTAGGTAAGCGGAATGTTTTCGCGGTATCGACAAGCCCAGTTTTGGGTTCCCAGTCGTTTACAGCCACTGTCGCAAACCTTGAGTCCGTCTCGGAGTCAGCTGGCTTCGTTGCGGGTCTACTCAATGGGGTGGCCCCCTGAAATATTTCTGAATCCTGTGATTGATTTGTCGTGAAGGCCTCGTTGGGTTTTGATTTGGTTTTTCCGAGGTTGATCGAGTGTGTGTTGCTATTGGTGCACCCCGGCCGGGTAAAACTTTCTGAAAGCCGTGTCCGCGGTTATGGACGACTTGGAGCACAGTATCTCGATCATAGACAACTATAACTAAAGTAGTGCTATAAATTTGACTTTATAATGACTAGTAATCAGTTTCACTATGATGGAATGACTAAATAAAACTCCCAACAATTGCTTGTTTGGTTTGTCGCTTGCGACAATTGTATTTGACTAGTAAGTATTGCAACTATAACGGAATGGCTAAATAAAAGTACCAACAACTGCTGGGTTTTGGGGTTATCTCATGCTATTTGTATCTGATTAGTAAGTGTTGCAACTATAACGGAATGGTTAACTAAAATTGCCCACTGCTTATTATATCAGGATGACTATCTATACCTGACTAGGAATTGCTGCAACTATAACTGAATAACTAAAACTGCCAACTGTGTGAGTTCCTCGGCTGCCTTCCTCGTTTGGACTCGAGGGGGAAACGCCAGGATGGGTTTGTTTGGTGGTAGTACCAGGTTGGTTCCGAATAGGTCTTTCTTACCCCTCTCTGATTGCCGCCAGTTGTATCGAGTCTTTATAGGGTGTTCAATGCATGCTGCCGCTGCCGCTTCAGTCCACCATACCTATGTAGGCGAGGACCGCCGAATTCTAGCCTCGCCGTGTACTGGCCTCAGTACTGACGCTCCTCTTTTTCCTTTGCCCTTTGTCGGCACCCCTTTTGTTTAAGCAGGTTTTGAGATCGACGTCGTTAGCAGGGTTACCCTTCCGGCTTGGCCTGGGCAGGGTTATGGACGCCATTGGTTATTCTTCAGGGCTCTTAGCCCCATTTGCATCTTGTCCGTAGCTGGACGCTCTATCGTTTTCAAGGTGATTTGGATCTTTGTACTGTATATCTGTATTTTGACTCATGGAGTCGTGTTGTATATATATCTGTTCTGTGGGTCCCATCGAGGACTGTTGTGTAATGTTATTACTTCGTTTTCCACCCGCACGAAAGTGCCTGGTGGGCACCTTTGAATCGTTTCTATGCGGGTTTGGCGGGAATCGCTGAAACTTGCATAGGGTCGATTCTGAGGGTGTTACAGAGTGGTATCAGAGCTCAGCAGTTGCGATACCCCCACAAGTCCAGCCTGTAGGATAACCTAGCTAACGGCCGAAGTAGAGTGTCAAAACTATTTTTGCAAATCGGTTGGATAGTTCTGATTAGGTATGATTTTACTCCTTACCCCTCTGCTATTCTCCTCTCACCTCCGCATGTTTTGAATCCGCTCTTTTCTCCCTCTTCGAGTCCAGGATATCTCGTGGCTGGGTTTCGGTCGCACCTTCAGGGTTTCGCTTCCTCCTTCGGTAACGGTGTTGCTACATCTGGTCTTCATGCTATCCGAGGAATCCTTCGTCTGGTGGACTTCTCTTTGTTCCTTCTCGTGCCTTCCGGTGTTCTCCGACGCGACGACATCATCTACGCCAGATCCGATGCAGAGTCTGCATCACTCCTTTGTTTCCGAACCTCGATTGTCGAGATCTTCAGTCTGATTCCGAGAACGGTTGCACGTTTTTCCACCGATTGTGCGGAGTAATAGTTTGGGTGCGTGATGGATTGGCCCCCATGCCGACTACTCACTCTATTCGCTTGTGTACATTGAAGTGGATGAGAATGCATAGGTTCTCTCTTCCTGTCAGAGTTAGAGGTGGCTTTATTAGTTGATACCCCTACCTTCGACCTTTTGTTCCCGGAGTGTTCCCTCGACGATCAGGGACAATGACCTCTTGTTAGTGGTGTCGCGAGGATCTACACGAAGCGAGAAGATTCAGGTCGCCGCCCTACTTCCCGGTACCATGAGGCGGATCTCGAGGGCGAGATCCATTGTTAGTGGTGTCGAATTGTGGCATCCCGCAAAAACCACTACTAGAAAATCGCGTTGTTTTTGTGCATTGCATCGTCATCATCATGCATTGTTTGCCTGAAACTATTCGAAAAGCCTAGTTTTGCTTTGTACAGATACCCCTCTTTGTTTCAAATGCAAAACCCCGATCGTATCGGATATTTTATTTCCCTAAAAACTAATTGCAAGTGGCCTTGTTTTAAAATAAACAAAACCAAACAAACACATAATTACAAAACCTAAACACTAAATCCTATATTCACCCAGACCTAACCTACCCACCAACCGCAGCATGCCACCTCACCCCTCCCTTTTTTTCCTACCCACCCTGCCACCTCATCAATCCACCACTTTTCCCTCTCCCTTTTTCTCACCCAGCTTCACCCTACCCCTCTCTCTCTGACCCGCGGGACCCACCCCACCCGCCTGGCCCACATGCCAGCCCCACTCCCCAACCCTCTCTCTCTCCCCTCTCTCTCCCCGGGCCCCACCCTGGGACCAACGCGCCCCACGCGGCGTGCCCGCGTCCCCCTCCATCTCCTTCCTCCAGCTCGCCCGCTGCCGCTCTCCTCCCTCTCACCTCCCCACCTCCTGCCCCTCCCCGTTCCGGACCGCGCCGCCGCCGGAGGCCACCTCCTCTCGCCGGCCCCCGCGTGCTCCGGCCCGCGTCCCCGTCGCCCCGCCGTCCTCAATCTCCTCCCCCCCGCGCTCAAGCCCGCCCTCCGGCGAGCCGCGACCCCCTCCTCCGCCGTGGCCCGCGGGCCACCTCCCTCCTCGCCCCGCTCTCCGCCAGGGCCGGCGCCGTCAGGCCACCTCTGCCACCCCTCTCCAGCGACCTCCGACGCCACCACCCGCCTCCAACGTCGTCGGGCCCGTCCTCCAGCGCCGCCACCGCCCTGCTCCTCCTCGCCTCGCCGCCCAATGCCGCGCTCGCCGCAACCCCTGCGAGCAGAGCCTCCTGCGGGCCACCTCCCTCGCCCCGCCGGCCCCGAGCCCTCCTCCTCCGGCCGTCGCCCCGGAGCCGGCGCCGCCGCGTGCTCCCGCCACCGCTGGCCTCTGCTCGACTCGCCGGCCAGGCGCACCCCCCGCTCGGCCTCTTCTCCAACCGCGGCGACCCCCCTCTGCCAGCTTGCCCGCCTCCGGCGACCTCACCCTCCACCGCGGGGCCCGTCCCGGCCCTCTTCTGCAGCAGCTTCCGCGGGCCCCGCCATCCGCAGACGCTCGCCGCGCCTCTCCTGCGACCCAGGCTCCGCGTGCCGCCGCCCTCGAGGCCAGCTCGTCCCCGACCCCGTCTGCGAGATGGCCGCCTACAACCGTCATCCGACCTCCAGCTCGTCTCGACGCCCTCCTGCGACCAGGACCTCTGCACCAAGCCTGTAGCACGCCCGCAGAATGTTCGCCTGTGTGACCCAAACAGGTCCGCTTTGCTGACTCGTCCAGTTGCCCGAGAATGATGACAAGAACCCGTCAACAAACATCGCCGCTTCCGGTGAACCACCGGCGCCGAACCCGACACCGGCAAATAAAGTTGAAACCGCCAAGATCTTCAATCGGATCCGAGGACACCGAGACCCCGGTGCGACAAGTACTCCTTCCCGGACCCGAACCCCGGTACCGGACAAGTTTGCCATCGACCTCGAGAACGCCTACACGGAACAACAAGACTGCCACACGGACGCGAACCCCAAGACCCTGAGGCCCCGAACCGAAGACCGATCCGAAGCGCCAAGACCTCCGACAGGGAACCGACCAGTTCGCCGAGAACCGCACCCGAACCTGAAGCACGACAAGATCTGCCCCGTTGTTCGAGAATGTTCCTGCCGAGACCGCTTCCGTCGAACCCTGAGACCGGACCCCGAACCCTCGGAACCCCAAGTTCGCCGAACCCTAATGTGTGACCCCTTTTCTCGAGCCCTATTTTATAAATGAAATAACAACTTGTTGCATATAAATTGTTCATGCATGCATACTTGTCTGTGGTTTGGGGGCCTTATGCCGATTCACTTCATAATTAAATATGGGGCTCATATGCGGGCAAATCTAGTCTCATATTGGCCTCATTTAAATTTGTGTAGCGAACCCGGTGCTACCTTCTGCCATGATAAGACAACATTTAATTGCGGGGTAGCTAAACAACATGAACCACCTAATTAATTGTCGGGACCCCGGTTTCCGCTTAATATTGCCTAATTGCATCGCAGCTTTGCCATGTCATACATTATACATGCATCATGCCCGATCTTTTGCCGTAGTATTAAATATTGCATCCGGTGTTTATTCTAGTGTTTTGCTTCTTCGCGGATAAGGCCGTTGAGTTGATGCGAGTGTCGACCCGATCTTCGGATGAACCTTTGGCAATGTTTTCAGGCGAGCATCTCCCCCTTATTCTACCTATCTTACTTTTATAGTATTTATTCCCTCCTATTGATCTATTGCTATCTGTGTTGCGATGCTATAGTTTTTCGTACCCGTGATATCTCTTGCAGCCTTATATTGCCTTGGACACACCCTATTACCTGTTGTTTGATAGATAGTTGGACTTGCGCGTCGTAGTCGCTTGCTCAAGTGCTGTTGCGTGTCGTCAAGTGCCACAGTTGTTGGTGTATTGCCGCATGTTTGGTGTTGGAGATGATCATGGTTTTACTTATCGTTCACTTTAATTACTGTTTAACACAACTAAAATTGAAGTAAGTAAGGAGAGGCACATGTGGGCAATAGATGTTATTTGGTTGTTAACCGTCCACTTGTGTCCCGTAGGACCCCGAGTGCTTGATACCTGTTCCTTGATTTATCGCGCTATCCACATCCGGGAGGATTATGGGACCCCCTGAGCCAGAGCTTGATTCAGTCTTATTTCTTGGGGTCACAAACTAGTTTGAGGTTTTATTTACTATCCTGTACTTATGCCATGCTACTGCTTTATTTACGATTGTGCGAGGAGCACACTGTACTGTTTAGGTAAGCGGAATGTTTTCGCGGTATCGACAAGCCCAGTTTTGGGTTCCCAGTCGTTTACAGCCACTGTCGCAAACCTTGAGTCCGTCTCGGAGTCAGCTGGCTTCGTTGCGGGTCTACTCAATGGGGTGGCCCCCTGAAATATTTCTGAATCCTGTGATTGATTTGTCGTGAAGGCCTCGTTGGGTTTTGATTTGGTTTTTCCGAGGTTGATCGAGTGTGTGTTGCTATTGGTGCACCCCGGCCGGGTAAAACTTTCTGAAAGCCGTGTCCGCGGTTATGGACGACTTGGAGCACAGTATCTCGATCATAGACAACTATAACTAAAGTAGTGCTATAAATTTGACTTTATAATGACTAGTAATCAGTTTCACTATGATGGAATGACTAAATAAAACTCCCAACAATTGCTTGTTTGGTTTGTCGCTTGCGACAATTGTATTTGACTAGTAAGTATTGCAACTATAACAGAATGGCTAAATAAAAGTACCAACAACTGCTGGGTTTTGGGGTTATCTCATGCTATTTGTATCTGATTAGTAAGTGTTGCAACTATAACGGAATGGTTAACTAAAATTGCCCACTGCTTATTATATCAGGATGACTATCTATACCTGACTAGTAATTGCTGCAACGATAACTGAATAACTAAAACTGCCAACTGTGTGAGTTCCTCGGCTGCCTTCCCCGTTTGGACTCGAGGGGGAAACGCCAGGATGGGTTTGTTTGGTGGTAGTACCAGGTTGGTTCCGAATAGGTCTTTCTTACCCCTCTCTGATTGCCGCCAGTTGTATCGAGTCTTTATAGGGTGTTCAATGCATGCTGCCGCTGCCGCTTCAGTCCACCATACCTATGTAGGCGAGGACCGCCGAATTCTAGCCTCGCCGTGTACTGGCCTCAGTACTGACGCTCCTCTTTTTCCTTTGCCCTTTGTCGGCACCCCTTTTGTTTAAGCAGGTTTTGAGATCGACGTCGTTAGCAGGGTTACCCTTCCGGCTTGGCCTGGGCAGGGTTATGGACGCCATTGGTTATTCTTCAGGGCTCTTAGCCCCATTTGCATCTTGTCCGTAGCTGGACGCTCTATCGTTTTCAAGGTGATTTGGATCTTTGTACTGTATATCTGTATTTTGACTCATGGAGTCGTGTTGTATATATATCTGTTCTGTGGGTCCCATCGAGGACTGTTGTGTAATGTTATTACTTCGTTTTCCACCCGCACGAAAGTGCCTGGTGGGCACCTTTGAATTGTTTCTATGCGGGTTTAGCGGGAATCGCTGAAACTTGCATAGGGTCGATTCTGAGGGTGTTACACATAGTAACCTAATTCCTTCGACCATGAGATCATGCATATCACCTTTACCGGATGGATGCTTTGATGACATCAAACACCACACCGTAACTGGGTGGCTATAAAGGTGGCATTGAGTGTTCGGAAAGTATTGGTTGAGACACATGGATCAAGAGTGGGATTTGTCCATCCATATGACGGATAGATATACTCTGGGCCCTCTCGGTGGAATGTCATCCAATTAGCTTGCAAGCATGTGACTGGCTCACAAGGGATCACATATCACGGGAACGAGAAAAGAGTACTTATCGGTAACGAGGTTGAACTAGGTATGCAGAGATACCGACGATCATAACCTCGGATAAGTAAACTATCGTGAGACAAAGGGAAATTGGTATCGTATGTAAGTGGTTCATTCGATCGCAAAGTAATCATAGAAATATGTGGGAGCCATATGAATTTCCAGATTCCTCTATTGGTTATTGTTCGGAGAAGTGTCTCGATCATGTCCGCATAATTCACGAACCGTAGGGAGACACACTTAAGGATTCGACGTTGTTTGAGTAGTTATGGTATTATGATAAAGAGACCGAATGTTGTTCGGAGTCTCGGATGGGATCCGGGATATCACGAGGAGATTCGGAATGGTCCGGAGAATAAGATTCATATAAGGAAAGTCCCGTTTCGGAGATGGGGAATGATTCCGGTGTTTTCATCGGGAATGTTCTAGAAGGTTCCGGAATGTCCGGCACTCCGGAGGGGAAGGGGTACATGAATGTGTCATTGCAAGTTGGAATGATTGCATCATGTACTAAGTGTCATCGCTGTTCCAAATAAAGGATTAATTCAAATCCTAGTTTGAAAAGTCAAACGGCTAAATTGAAAAGTCAAACGGCTAAATTTGGAAAGAGGAAAAGAGGAGGAAGTGGGAAACCGAGTTGGGGAGGGAATTCCTCCTCCAACCGGCGGCGCCCCCTCCAAGCCGAGTTGGGGAGGGACTCCCCTCCCTCCCCTTGGCCTCCGGCCCCTCCACCTATATAAGGAGGGGCAGGGCTCCCTCCTAGCACACAAGTACCTCTCCTCAAACCCTAGCTTGGCGCCTACCACCATAGCCGCCGCCCCCTAGGGTTTTGCCCTAGCCGCCGACTTGGGGGGTCCCCGGAACCCTAGCCTCCGGCTCTATCACCTCCTCCTTGGTGTGTCTAAACCCTAGATCCCCGAGGATCTCTCTCATACTCCACCATACTCGCTCCGGCTTAAGGCGAAGCCCTGCGAGATCTCCCCTCTACTTCCGGTACCACGCCGTTGTGCTGCCGGAATCGCGAGGAGAATGCTACAACCTCCGCTGCCTGCTGGAACAAGGGAGAGGAAGGTCTTCGTCGAGTACCGAACGTGTGACCGACTGCGGGAGCGCTGCCGGAACGCAATGCCGGAAGGATCGTCTACGCGATCTTGAGATCGGGAAGAGTACGACTACATCACCCACGAGAATCCGCTCTCGTTAAACACTTTGGAATCTTCGAGGGTGAGTTATTCCATTGACTCGTTGCTACAATCTAGTAGATAGATCTTGGCTTGTTTGTTTGTATGCGATAGAAAATTTTTGTTTTCCATGCTACAAAACCCTACAGTGGTATCGGAGCCGTGTCTATATGTAGATCTATTGCACGAGTAGAACACAATGGTCATTGTGGGCGTTGATGCTTTTATTGTCGATTGCTTCTTGTGTACTTTGCATCTTGCGGTATGTTGGGATGAAGCGGCCCGGGCTAACCTTACATGACATCGTTCATGAGACTTGCTCCACACTTGACATGCAACTTGTATTGCATAAGTGGCTTTGCGGGTGCCTGTTTCTCCTAGCATAGTTAAGATCCAATTTACAACGGGTGATTAACAACACTAGTATTAATGTTGTGGTTCATGTTCGTAAGTGAGAACGACACTTATAGAAAGCCCCAAGCCACGTAAAACATGCAAAGAAAGTAGAGGCGTCTAACTTTGTTTTGCAGGGGTGTGCAGTGATGTGATATGGCCATGATTGTGATTATATTTGATGTATGCAATGTTCCTTATTGTAAGTTGGCAACCGGCAGGAGCCATATGGTTGTCTTTAATTTATGTTAAGACCCGCGTGTCTATTCAAAGTAGTTGTAATAGTTGAAGCCGGTGGACGACAACCATGGAGAAGCATCATTGACCTTGATGCAATGCCGGTGATGATGGAGATCATGTTCGTGCTTGAAGATGGAGATCGGAAGCACAAAGAAGAAAGGCCATATCATATCACATATTATGAATTGCATGTGATGTTAATCCTTTATGCATCTTGTATTGCTTAGTAGACGACGGTAGCATTATAAGATGATCCCTCATGCACATGAATTTCAAGTCATAAAGTGTTGACCCTTAGTTAGCACCGTTGCTAAAGCTTGTTGTTTCGAAGCACCACGTGATGATCGGGTGTGTTAGATTCTGCAAGTGTATACAACGTGAGCAAGCCAGATTTTCTCATGCGGAAACTAAGGTTTGATCTTGACGAGCCTAGCATGTACAAACATGGTCTCGGAACACGGATCACCGAAAGGTAAAGCATGAATCATATAGTAGATATGATGAACATAACGATTGTTCGCCATTGAAACTATATCAACTCTCGTGATGATCGGTGTTGATGTAGTGCATTTGGTTCGTGTGATCACTAAAACAATGTGAGGGATGTTGTTTTGAGTGGGAGTTCACCTAGATTAACTTTATTATTAATTTGAACTCAATTTGTCATAAACTTAGTCTAAACTATTGCAAATATGTTGTAGATCAATGGCAGCCCCTACCATCAATTTTAATGCGTTCCTAGAGAAAGAAAAGTTGAAAAACAATGGAAGCAACTTCGCGGATTGGTTCCGCAATTTGAGGATTGTCCTCACAGCTGGTAATTTGACCTATGTGCTGGATGCACCGCTGGGTGACCCACCTGCATCTGATGCTTCCGATGAAGTAAAGAAGGTTTACCTCGCTCGGAAGAATCAGTACTCCATAGTTCAGTGTGCTATCTTGTATGGTTTGGAATCGGAGCTTCAGAAAAGGTTTGAGAATTCAGACCCATATGATATTGTCGAGGATCTCAAATTGATCTTTGAGACTCATGCGGCAATTGAAAGTTATGAGGCTTCTGAAAAGTTCTTGAACTACAAGATGGAAGAGGGCAGCTCCGTTAGTGAGCATGTGCTTAAGATGTGTGGGCACGCAAACAAACTTCAAAGCTTGGGTATAGTGATTCCTAATGCTTTGGGGATTTACCGTGTCCTCCAGTCACTACCACCAGGTTACAAGAACTTTGTGATGAATTACAACATGCAGAACATGAACAAGCGGTTGCCAGAACTGTTTGCTATGTTAAAGTCTGCAGAAGTGGAGATCAAGAAAGAGCACCAAGTGTTGTTGGTCAATAAGACCACCAAATTCAAGAAAGGCAAGTCTAAGCAGAAGGGACACTTCAAGAAGGGTGGTAAGAAAGTTACCACGTCGGCGAAGAAGACCAAGGTTGGACCTAAGCCTGAAACTGAGTGCTTTTACTGCAAGGGAGAAGGTCACTGGAAGCGGAATTGTCCAAAGTACTTGGCGGATTTGAAGAACGGCAACATCAAGAAGAAAGGTATATCTGATATACATGTTATTGATGTGTATCTCACTAGTAATCGTAGTAGTGCCTGGGTATTTGATACTGGTTCGGTTGCTCATATTTGTAACTCGAAACAGGTGATGCAGAATAAACGGAAGCTAGCAAAGAACGAGGTGACGATGCGTGTGGGAAACGGATCAAAGGTTGACGTGATCGCGGTCGGCACGCTACCCCTTCATCTACCATCGGGATTAGTTTTATACTTAAATAATTGTTATTTGGTGCCTGCGTTGAGCATGAACATTATATCGGGATCTTGCTTATTGCGAGACGGTTACTTGTTTAAGTCAGAGAATAATGGTTGTTCGATTTATATGAGTAATATGTTTTATGCACATGCACCTTTGATAGATGGTCTATTCTTATTGAATCTCGATAGTGGAAATACACATATCAACAACATTGAGGCTAAACGTTTGAAATCGAGCGATAATTCGACCTATATGTGGCACTGTCGTCTTGGTCACATTGGAGTGAAGCGTATGAAGAAACTCCATTCCGATGGACTTCTTGAATCACTTGATTTCGAATCACTTGAAAGATGCGAAGCATGTCTGATGGGAAAAATGACTAAGACTCCATTTTCTGGTATGATGGAGCGAGCTACGGACTTATTGGAAATCATACATACCGATGTGTGTGGTCCAATGAGTGTAGCATCGCGCGGTGGTTATCGTTATGTTCTTACCTTCACGGATGACTTGAGTAGATATGGGTATATCTATTTCATGAAACATAAGTCCGAAACTTTCGAGAAGTTTAAGGAGTTTCAAAGTGAGGTAGAGAACCAACGTAACAAGAAGATTAAATTTCTATGTTCTGATCGTGGAGGTGAATATCTAAGTTACGAGTTTGGTGAGCATTTGAAGAAATGCGGAATACTTTCACAGTTGACACCGCCGGGAACACCACAGCGTAATGGTGTGTCCGAACGTCGTAATCGAACTCTCTTAGATATGGTTCGTTCTATGATGTCACTTACAGATTTACCGCTATCATTTTGGGGTTATGCATTAGAAACAGCCGCATTCACTTTAAATAGGGCACCGTCTAAATCCGTTGAAACGACACCGTATGAATTATGGTTTGGGAAGAAACCTAAATTGTCGTTCCTTAAATTTTGGGGGTGCGAAGCCTATGTAAAGAAGTTACAGCCGGACAAGCTTGAACCCAAAGCGGAAAAATGCGTCTTCATAGGATACCCGAAGGAAACTATTGGGTATACCTTCTATCATAGATCCGAAGGCAAAATCTTCGTTGCCAAGAATGGATCCTTTCTAGAGAAGGAATTTCTCTCGAAAGAAGTGACTGGAAGGAAAGTAGAACTCGACGAGGTTGTCGAACCTTCTCTCGAAATTGCGAGTAGCGCAGCACCGGAAGAAGTTCCTGTGGTGCCTGCACCAATTAGAGAGGAAGCTAATGATGATGATCATGAAACTTCGGTTGAAGTTGCTACAGAGCCTCGGAGGTCAACGAGAACTCGTACCACTCCAGATTGGTATGATCCCGTTATGAGTGTCATGCTGGTGGATAACACCGATGACCCCGAGACATATGAGGAAGCGATGATGAGCCCAAATTCCAATAAATGGCAAGAAGCCATGAAATCCGAGATTGGATCCATGTACGAAAACCAAGTATGGACTTTGGTGGACTTACCGGATGGCCGGAAGGCTATCGAGAACAAATGGATCTTCAAGAAGAAAACGGATGCTGATGGTAATGTTACTGTCTATAAAGCTCGACTTGTCGCAAAAGGGTTTCGACAAATTCAAGGAGTTGACTACGATGAGACTTTCTCACCGGTAGCGAAGCTGAAGTCTGTGAGGATTATGTTAGCAATAGCTGCATATTATGATTATGAGATATGGCAGATGGATGTCAAAATAGCATTCCTCAATGGAGACATTGATGAAGAGTTGTATATGATGCAACCCAAAGGTTTTGTCGATCCTAAAGATGCTAACAAGGTATGCAAACTTCAACGGTCCATCTATGGATTGAAGCAAGCATCTCGAAGTTGGAATCAATGTTTTGATAAGGTGATCAAAAGTTTTGGTTTTATACAAACTTATGGAGAAGCTTGTATTTACAAGAAAGTGAGTGGGAGCTCTGTAGCATTCTTAATACTATATGTAGATGACATATTGTTGATTGGGAATGATGTAGACCTTCTTAATAGTGTCAAGGAATATTTGAATAATAGTTTTTCAATGAAAGATCTTGGCGAAGCAGCTTACATATTAGGCATAAAGATTTACAGAGATAGATCGAAACGCCAAATATCATTGTCACAGAGTACATATTTGGACAAAGTTCTAAAGAGGTTTGGAATGGAAGATAGCAAGAAAGGGTTCTTTCCCATGTTGCCCAATACGACCTTGAGTAAAACTCAAAGTCCGACATCGGCAGAAGATAGAGAAAGGATGAGTAAGACTCCTTATGCCTCAGCCATAGGATCTCTAATGTATGCCATGCTATGTACTAGACCCGACATTGCATATGCTGTTAGTTTGACTAGCAGATATCAAAGTGATCCAGGAGTGGATCATTGGACAGCGGTCAAAAACATCCTTAAGTACTTGAGAAGAACTAAGGATATGGTTCTTTCTTATGGAGGTGATGAACAACTCGTTGTTAATGGTTACACCGATGCTAGTTGGAACACCGATCCGGATGATTCTAAATCACAATCTGGATACGTATTTATTTTGAATGGTGCAGCAGTTAGCTGGAGGAGTGCAAAGCAAAGCGTTGTGGCGAGATCTTCAACTGAATCGGAATACATGGCTGCTTCGGAGGCTTCACAAGAAGCGATATGGATGAAAGAGTTCATTACAGAGCTGGGTGTGGTTCCTAGTGCGCTGGACCCAATGTCTATCTACTGTGATAACATGGGCGCCATAGCCAATGCGCAAGAACCAAGGTCACACAAGAAGCTGAAGCATATCAAGCTACGTTTTCACGCTATTCGAGAACATATCCAAGATGGGGATATAAAGATTTGCAAAGTACACACAGATCTGAATGTGGCGGATCCGTTGACTAAACCTCTCCCGAGGGCAAAACATGACCAGCACCAAACTACCATGGGTGTTCGGTATATTACCATGTAATCTAGATTAGATGACTCTAGTGCAAGTGGGAGACTGTTGGAGATATGCCCTAGAGGCAATAATAAATATAGTAATTATTATATCTTTGTGTTTATGATAAATGTTTACATTCATGCTATAATAGTATTAACAAGGAAACATTGATACTTGTGTGATTTGTAAACTTAATTTGAAGTCCCTAGTATAGCCTCTATACATCACTAGCTTGTTGGTTGATAAATGATTGTGGTTTCCCTATCATGAACATTGAGATGTTATCAACAACAAGATCATATCGTTAGCAGAATGATATGGTGGACATACTCCTATAGATAAGCGTAGCATAAAGATCAAGTCATTTCAATAGTTCAATTGCTATATGCTTTCTGATACATAGTAACCTAATTCCTTCGACCATGAGATCATGCATATCACCTTTACCGGATGGATGCTTTGATGACATCAAACACCACACCGTAACTGGGTGGCTATAAAGGTGGCATTGAGTGTTCGGAAAGTATTGGTTGAGACACATGGATCAAGAGTGGGATTTGTCCATCCATATGACAGATAGATATACTCTGGGCCCTCTCGGTGGAATGTCATCCAATTAGCTTGCAAGCATGTGACTGGCTCACAAGGGATCACATATCACGGGAACGAGAAAAGAGTACTTATCGGTAACGAGGTTGAACTAGGTATGCAGAGATACGGACGATCATAACCTCGGATAAGTAAACTATCGTGAGACAAAGGGAAATTGGTATCGTATGTAAGTGGTTCATTCGATCGCAAAGTAATCGTAGAAATATGTGGGAGCCATATGAATTTCCAGATTCCTCTATTGGTTATTGTTCGGAGAAGTGTCTCGATCATGTCCGCATAATTCACGAACCGTAGGGAGACACACTTAAGGATTCGGCGTTGTTTGAGTAGTTATGGTATTATGAGAAAGATACCGAATGTTGTTCAGAGTCTCGGATGGGATCTGGGATATCACGAGGAGATCCGGAATGGTCCGGAGAATAATATTCATATAAGGAAAGTCCCGTTTCGGAGATGGGGAATGATTCCGGTGTTTTCGTCGGGAATGTTCTAGAAGGTTCCGGAATGTCCGGCACTCCGGAGGGGAAGGGGTACATGAATGTGTCATTGCAAGTTGGAATGATTGCATCATGTACTAAGTGTCATCGCTGTTCCAAATAAAGGATTAATTGAAATCCTAGTTTGAAAAGTCAAACGACTAAATTGAAAAGTCAAACGGCTAAATTTGGAAAGAGGAAAAGAGGAGGAAGTGGGAAACCGAGTTGGGGAGGGAATCCCTCCTCCAACCGGCGGCGCCCCCTCCAAGCCGAGTTGGGGAGGGACTCCCCTCCCTCCCCTTGGCCTCCGGCCCCTCCACCTATATAAGGAGGGGCAGGGCTCCCTCCTAGCACACAAGTACCTCTCCTCAAACCCTAGCTTGGCGCCTACCACCATAGCCGCCGCCGCCCCCTAGGGTTTTGCCCTAGCCGCCGACTTGGGGGTCCCCGGAGCCCTAGACGCCGGCTCTAGCACCTCCTCCTTGGTGTGTCTAAACCCTAGATCGCCGAGGAGCTCTCTCATACTCCACCATACTCGCTCCGGCTTAAGACGAAGCCCTGCGAGATCTCCCCTCTACTTCCGGTACCACGCCGTTGTGCTGCCGGAATCGCGAGGAGAGTGCTACAACCTCCGCTACCTGCTGGAACAAGGGAGAGGAAGGTCTTCGTCGAGTACCGAACGTGTGACCGACTGCGGGAGTGCTGCCGAAACGCAGCGCCGGAAGGATCGTCTACACGATCTTGAGATCGGGAAGAGTACGACTACATCACCCACGAGAATCCGCTCTCGTTAAACACTTTGGAATCTTCGAGGGTAAGTTATTCCATCGACTCGTTGCTACAATCTAGTAGATAGATCTTGGCTTGTTTGTTTGTATGCGATAGAAATTTTTTGTTTTCCATGCTACGAAACCCTACACCCATTTCCTTGCCGCATTGAGCACCACAATCCCCGCGGCCAGATGCCTCCTTCACCCTCCTCTCCTGCAGAGCCACCGCCAGGGGAGCGCCCTCACCCCTCTGCCCCGCCGCCGCAAGCTCCCATGGTCGGTCGCCACCTCGCCAAGCCCTAGACGTCGTCGGTCGCTGCCCTGCATGCGCCTCCTCTACCTTGCCTCCTACTTCCAGCCACGCGTCGCCTCGACCCCGAGGTCCCGCACCACACGTGCTCGCCAGAAATCGCTGTCACGCGTCGTCGCCATGCTCGTCCCGTGTTGCGTCGTCTCGTCGCCCTTTCTCACCTCCACCTCCCTTCCACTCATCCCTCCTCTGTTCGGGCCCCCCCCCCAGGCACGTCCTCTTGCTCGACCCGGCCATGCGGCACGCCAAAGACGCCAAGCCCGACCTCGTTCTCGACCAGCGCCATTCCTCGTGGTTGTTAACTTAGGGGTGGCATTGGTGGGTAATATACCCGTGCGTTGCACCAGAAGAGAAAATATATTTTTGGTAAAATCATAAATTAAGTTGTCATAAGTATAATTGCGTTGTTTCCCAAAATTCATCCACCTTTAGCCGCTATGCGGTGAGACATGTCATCCACTGTTTCCTCTATCCATCGCTTAAGTGAGGCCAACCTTACACGTGTGCTAACATGCATTGCCACTTCACTTCACTTCACTCCACTCTATGAAAGTCTTCGCTTTCATCGAGGCCAAGGAATAGAGAAAGATTATGAAAACGGAAAACTATTGAGTGAATAATTTAGTATATGTGTGGGTGTAATAGAACAAAGTACAATCACATGAAATATCATCGAAATATAACATGGCCAAAGTTGCAGAATTAGTATCTATGTTCAATGATAATTCAGATGTTTTCGAAGATTACTACGTAACACTTTTTCCATTAACAATGTTCTAGTGAAATCTACGTTATCTGCAATAAAATCATGTACTCCAAAAGGTCCGATCTATTTTGGGCAAGAAGTTCTATTTTTTCTAATCTAACTAACTACTGACTGTCTAATTAATACAATCCCATTTACCCCGTAAAAAGAAACTACTGACGGTCTAAGCCGTGAAGTAGCAAGGATTTATCTTTACTATTAAAAAGAAGTTGGTGTTGGTAGGTCTCACTTTGACACTTTTACATCAAACATTGAAACGATCAAGACGATACGATCTGCATCCGACCGTACAATGAGTCCTCGCTACTTGTCTTAAGTTAATTACACTTTTTTCCACCCCTAAGTGAAAATTGCCGGTTCAGAATGGCCTGACAAAAAAGCAAGGGCCCCGACCTATCACCCCCTACCTCCTCCCATGGAACCCTGGCACAGGGTCCCGTCGCCGCCGCCCCTCCCATCTCGCCCCCCACGCGCTCGAACCATCCTCCCGCCGCCACTAGCCGGATGTGGTCCGAGATCACTGATCTGCCTCTAACGGCCCCTACACTTGATCACCGTGTTGGTCGGAAGAGGCCGGCGATGGCTACCATGGCCAGGCGAGGAGGTTGAGGAGAGGAGGTTGGCCGGATTAAACAGCTGCGCCAGTAGGCGGCGAACGTCGGCGCCGTGAAGAACAGACGGAATTGGTACAGGCAAGCAGGCGGTGTCCTTGTCTACGGGAGCGGGAAGATTGGCAGGGAGCAGAAGCCTCCGGGATTGAGATCGTGTTGGGATCCATCGGCCACAAATCAGGACGATTGAGAATGGTGGTGGTCGGTGTTGCAGATCAATCGGTGGCCATGTTGTTTGCTCTGGAAGTGTTTGACTCCAAGGACGACATGAGGATACGTGTCTACATGTGCAGCATCAGTATGCTTCGATCTGAAAATACAGTAAGCTGGCCGCTGTATTCTTAGTCTTTTTGATTGGTCATCTTGGTGCCTGTGTTTTCATTAAGACACAAACTTGATGATTTCAACGCTATGGTGTGCAGTTGATCCTCCTTTTGCAGACAATTTTTCAAAGCAAATCGAGGCAGAATTTTGGATGGTTCCGCGAGACAATTGATCTATGCTTTTATGCATTCACTCTTCTTACACTATATCGGTAGGCCGTGGTTTCCTGGAAATTGGCTTTTGGCCCACAGATAATATTTTTGTGCAACACCGCTGATGCATTCTCTTTTTCTTGTGTATATAGGCTATATGACTTCCCAAAGTTCTCTATTTCAAAGGTTCGTTGGGCTTTTACTTCATATAATATCTTCTCATATAATATCTTCTCGCGCTACTGCAAATTCTGGTATGCTTGCCGGCTGCCATGCTCGTGCTCGCTCCCATGCCAACCGCTCCACAGTGATCATCCAAGGGAAGGGGGAGAGCGAGCCAAGGTCAGGGCAGGCGGTGGAACTCTGGGCGTGTCTCTGGTGGCCGAGATGGGGATGACCAAGGCGGGACGACGTTTGCGCTCGGAGATGGTTGCGGTCGGCTGGAGGATCTCACCACGGTACTAGAAAGCCAATAGGGAGGCATAGGGGAAGATATAGTGGTCGTCTGCCCGTGCTACTCCTGGTGTTAGCTATTAGCTACCCTGTCTCCTGGAGAGAACTGTCGTCAGCTCCATGGTCTCTAGGGGGTTCCAAAAACAGGAGAGGGGCAGGGAGAGAGGTAGGTATATGATGGCTGGAGGACTCTCGGGAGGGGAACCGGAAGAGAAGCGGTGAGGAACGGAAAAGGCGTGTGCAGATACCAGAAGACATCTGCCCGCAACACTCAGGCTAAGGATGTTGTATGGCCTGTCGGACGAGGGCTCCCAGTTGCTAGCTGCCAGAAGTACATTCTCCGTGAGATCGTAGTCGCTTCCGCACTCCACTACCTCACAGGACGATGAAGTACCTACCGGAACTCCATCATGCTCACCATGTGGCGAAGAAGGTGAGGTACATTATTTAGGTTGATTCTCTTTGGTTTCTTGTAGACTGATTTTGTTAACTACTCCCTTCGTTTTAAAATATAAGATGTTTTAGGTTTATAAAGAAAATGTATCTAGATTGTTTTAATATCTAGATTCACTCCACAAGTGAGTGAACCTAATACTAAAAAAAGTCTAGATACATTTGCTTTAAAAAGCTAAAACATCTTATATTTTGAAACGGAGAGAGTACTACAGTATCCTGATGTCCATAACATTTTTTGGGACGAACAATTAACATTGTATTTACTCTTTAAGATTTATACCAAAGGGCCAAACGATTGTCCTGCTGATCTACGCGCACTGTCATTTACCTTATGCAAACTGCATAGTACTTCTCTTAACAACTTTATCCTGTCAATTCTTTTTTATCAAAAGCATCATTTCCAAGCCTCCCAGAGTATTTAATGTTCTTTAATGGTACCTGTAGGAATTGGTACCTAGCGCATGTTCTGTGACCTCCATCTGGCTGACATGTGTAGGTGCTTCTATCATGTGTCTCGGTTAATTCTTGAGTTACCGTAAAATCCTACATGCTGATTATTTCTGTTCGGGCCCTGTGTTTGCCTGGTAGAAGCAACATTATATGCAGCATTGGCATGACCCTGTGTGTCCTAGGCATCCAGCATTGGCATGACCCTGGCCTATGCAGCATGTCTTTACTTCCAGCTCAAAACCCAACACACATGTCAGTCTGGATAGACAATAATTACAGATTGTTGTTCAAAAGAACAACTAAAGTTTGTCACGACATGGTAAGAAATGACATGTCCACCATGCTCGACATTTAGGGTTGCAAAGTGAACCAACTTTTTGAGTATTTTCTCTCTTCATGTAATTATTTCTCATAGCTTCTGGATCGTGGTTTTGACCTACATGGAGTCTACACATAATAAGTCAATTAAATACAAGAATAAGCAAACAAACAGAAATAATATTGAGAAACTACGGGAAAAAAAGATGTAAAAGTTTTCAATTATCTCATCAACCAGAAATCCCATAGAGTAATCAAAATATTTTTTTCCTAGAATTCATCCTGAAAGTTGTATTGATCATATATAAGAATAAAAAATAGAAATTAACGGGAGTCTGTAACTTTTAGATTCCAGTGATGAAGTATATCATGAGCAAGCCTCGGTAGTTCCAAAAACCCAGACATTCTATTAAAATATCAATTAAATATGTGTCGTTTTTTTATATCCATGCCATCATAATTTTTATGTGGATTATGCTTACATAATTTTTTTTAAGAGGCTGTAGCAACGCACGGGTATTCAACTAGTATAGATAAGAAAGATGGAATCAGGAAAAACCACTCGCGACTTACAATAATCAAAATCCCCAAATTAATTTAAGCCCTCCCTATCTACACACGGTAACACACTTCACGCCTCGACGCCGATCCAGGCTTGCACCGCACTCAACGCGTCTCCACGTACGCAACACACGCACAGCTTCACGCCACCATCCCTGTTGTAGCTTTGCAAAAACGCTCCTGCGCCGCTGGGAAGAAACGCCATCAGGTCCACACGCGCGTGCCTCTTCCTTCCCGAGCTGGATACAGAGTATCTGTGCACGCCATCGTCTTCCTCCCCTGTAGCGCCGCCGCCAGGGTACCCGTGCGCGCTTGAGGCCTGCGCCGCAAGGTCGCGCCCATCTCCCGTGCTCCACACCACCTCAAGATCCGGTGTCGCCTGAAGCTTCCAACGCCCAGCAGCCAGCGACAGTGTGGTCCTCATCGTCAACCTCAAGCCTTGTCGGCCGTCTTCCCTAGCCTGCCACGGCCGGCCGCAACCGACGGCGAGCTCGCCATCACCAGTAGGCACTGCATCGCGCCTCGGCCCCGAGACATTCCTCTGTCCTCGCCGCCCGGATCTCTGGTCAGCGCCGCCGGGAAGAAACGCCATTAGGTCCACACCACTCCTGCGCCGAGCACTGCCGCCCCTGAGCGTTTCTTCTTCGCCAGCATGTGCCCCGTTGTCGCCGTCGTTGTGCGTCTCGCCTTCGACCGCCACCACTCCCTCCTTCCGCTTCCCTCTGAGCGCCGCCTCTACTCCCTTCCATCGCCACGGTTGCCCCTTCTTCTCGGACTGGCATGGTGCAGCCCCTCTACACGAGCCCGTCTCCATGCCACTCGCCATCGACCTCTGCCCAGCGCCTCCATCCCCAACCTCATCGGCGCAAGTCGCCGGCCTCCTCTCTTTGCCATTGTCGTTCTGTTGTATTTTATTGAGATTCTATTGCTTGTCTTGTTGGTTGTCAATCTGAGTATATAAACTGATATATTTTTACATTGTTTCTTACGTTGTTTCTTACGTAGGTTTGCATGGTATATTTGTATCCATTACATTTTAAAAGATATAATAATCATGATGGAGTCTGCTCAAATCTGGTCTAGCTAGTTCGAGTGCTAAGTATTTCCTTGTAGACTATGTTTGGTGTTGTCGTGACTAATGACTCAGTTCTTTTCCGCTTCTTTGAATTCTTTGTCTTGTCATCCTTGATGGCGAGGATCTTGATGTTGATTTTTGCGGTTGCTCGTGACAATACGGCATATAGTTGACCATGAGAGAATACCGGCTCCGGTAGGTACACGCCGACAATCGGGATTGTCTGCCCTTGCGCCTTGTTGATTGTCATGGCAAAGCTTAGTCTGATCGGGAACTGCTTCCTTTTAAATTTGAACGGGAACATGTCATCGTCGGATGGGCATAAAGGTATCCGAGGAAGAAAAACCCTCTCTCCTGCATGCTGTCCCACGAAGATCTCCGCGTCGATGGCGTTCCTCTGAAACTCACGGATCACAAGCCTTGTGCCGTTACACAACCCGTTAGCTGGGTCAATATTCCTTAGTAGTATAACAGGCAATTTTTCTTCAGTTTAAGCACGTGTGGGGGCATCCCGTTAGGATTTAGCGAGTTCAGAAACTCAGAAGGGTAGTATCCATGCGGATCGTCCTCCGCACTATCGAAGCTATAGTAGATCATCTCCTCGCCATGAAAACGCTCAATCATGTGCATGTTTATTCCATCTACGTTGTCGTTCTTTGTGGATAGGATTGCTCTAGAAGTCATGTAATGCGGGTTGTCCATGTTGTGGTCTAGCTGAGGAAACACATGGTTGATCAGCTTCATTATGTCAGCCACGTCGTCTCCCGTAGAGGACACACAGATATCTTTCGGAAGCCGGATGTTACCTTCCTCGTCGGTTTCCTCAATACCGTTACCTATCCTCATTAGGTAATCTGTGAACCACCGGTCATTTTGTGCCCTCATGTTCTTGACGAGCCTTAGTTGGCGCATGCCCTTCCATAAGTTGGATCTCCGCAGACTTGCGTCGATTATCTGACCACGTGAACCTTTTTGCACTACTGGAAGCACCTGTCTGAAGTCCCCGCCGAACACTATAGTCTTGCCTCCGAAAGGTCGGTTCCGACAGCCCATGATGTCACGCATGCTTCTGTCTAGCGCTTCAACTGCCTGACGTTTCGTCATGGTTGCCTCGTCCCATAGCATGAGCGAAGCCATCCTCAGGAGCTTGGCTGTCCCACTCTGCTTAGTGAAGTTGCATGTTGCCCCTTCTTCAAGGTTTAGTGGGATCTTGAACCTTGAGTGCGCCGTTCTTCCTCCTGGCATGATTGAAGCGGAGACACCCGACGTTGTTGTGGCCACCGCAATCTTTTTCTCTCCCCGAACCCTAGCGAGCAGTGCTCTGTAGAGGTATGTCTTCCCGGTTCCTCCCGGACCATCGACGAAGAATACGCCCCTATTGCCGCCATCAACTGCCTTAAGTATCTCATCATAGGCAAGTTGTTGCTCGAGGTTTAGAAATGCTGCCAGTGATTCGTCTTCCTTGTCTACCGTGATATTCATTTCCTCAATGACCTCCCTAGCCTCGCCTTCTGTGTTGTCATACGTCTCATCGATGTCTGGGAGAGGGAACGACTTTATGTCTTTCCCCATGGACTGTAGCATGCCCCTGATATCAAGCAACACCTTCTGCTCCACAGCTTTTGGACACTTGTATTCCCGTCGGTAGTCGTCAGACATCGCCTCTAGGTGCCTATCCCAAAGACCGCGCACATCGCCAGGCTCACAGAATACCAAGATTGTTGCGAAGAGCCTCCTGAGTGAGGCTGGCATGGCGAATTGTTCTGACTCAGTAAGACACTCGTCAAGCGTGTTGTCGGCCTCGATGAGACCTCTCCTCTCTGCGGCTTCACGAAATGTAGCACATAGCACACCATCCATGGTTTTTAGATCTTCGAAGGACTTTGAGCTGGGTATGTGATTTAGAAGCACTCTTAGAAAGTACCGCTCGCCCTCGGCAGGATGGGCTGTCATGATCCGTCCTACTTGGTGTTCCCTAGTCCTTATCTTCCAGTGTTTTCCTGTAATTTGCCACGTGAACCTCCCCGGAAAATCTCTGTAAAGAATATCTCGAGCCCACGCGTACTTCTCGTTAGCTTTGAAATACTCTATCAGCATGGATGTGCTCTCCCTGGCGGCAATGTCGTTCAGGTTGTCTCCTGCTTTGAACGTGACCCTTTGCATATCTGGGAGATGAAGGGGGAGCTGTAAGACCGCCGGGTGGTTCTCACAGAGCTTGAAGCCGAATATCCTCCACATGGCCTCTGGTGGACTAATCCACCTTGCGTCAACGTATCTCTTGATCTCGTCTATGTTACCTTTGTCGTCAGGCGTGTCAATATTGAACGAAGTTTGATCGTGGCCCTTGTATATGTACTTATATAGGTGCTTGGCAGCCTTTATGCTAGAGCACACATCCACGTTGATGTGGCAGTCGAACATCCGCAAGAGGTAAGGGTTGCAAGGCACAACCCATCTATTGTCCAACATCTGACCGCGGACGTTCACGCAACAGCCGTCCTTTCGTCTCCGATAGACTAGATATGAGTCCTTCCCCTGTACGGTGTTCTCGTTGAATGTCCTACACTTGCACGACCCGTCTTTCATGCACACGTTGTTTGGCTTGAGGACGCCGCATGGGCCATGCATCATATGCTTCACGACCATTGTGTATAGTTCCGGGTACTTATTCTTGTTCGGGAGCTCGGCCGATATGACATGGTCGTATTGCTCTGGCAAAAGGAGCTTATATCTTGAATCCATGATCAACAGGAAATGGGCATGTGGGAGACCCCTCTTTTGGAACTCGACCACGTAGACATACGCCTTGACAACTCCTAGGATATTCTTCTTTGTTAGCATCTCTTTCATCGTCTCCAGCTTGGCCCTAAACACTCAGACCACAATGTCTGGTCGGTCTTGTGCGGTTTTTCCCAGAAGCAACGCATCTTGTATCTCCTGCCAGTTTGGGTTACAGGTCATTGTCAGGAAGATGTCAGGCTTGCCGTATGTTTGCACCAACGCCATGGCATCCATATGCCTTTTTTTCATGTCTCGGAATCCCCCCCTGAACGTGGAGGGTAGAACAATCCTTGTTCCAACGGCGCTTGCTTCAGTCTCATGATGCTATCCACAATTCCTTTATATAGATCGGCACGTATCTCCGGCTGGTGACTCCTGACCCAATTCAACCTACAGCCCTCGATCTTTATGTACATGTCGACCGCAAACTGTTGGAACAGACGGCCTCCATGCAGTATGGGGTTGAATATAGCAGGGCGTGTCTGTAGTCGGTAACAGTAGTAGCCCTGACGGAGACGCATAAATTGCCACCTCCCTCCGCGTTAATGAAAGAAAGAAGAATGTTAGGAAACATCCGAGAAGGATAAATATAATAAATGCAGAAGTATCTTGAATATATTTACCTGGATCGTCGTTACGTCCTGCTCTTGGTTGTTGCGCAAGGTACCAATGCACATTATGTTTAGGGATATTTGGATGCCAACCGAGCTCCCCCTTTGGGAAGAATAGGGGGTACGATAGTGGGTCATAGCATCCTTGTGTTGCCTGTATACTATGCCTCTCGTTGTTGTTACCGTAGAGTGTAATGCTGCGCTTAAACCTATTTGCTAGGTCGCTTCCCTCGACCCAGATAGCAGCCACTTCAGACGACACCGGTAGATTGAATGTCCGTTGGTCTTTCTTCTGGTCGGTGTTCAGTTCTATACGGCAGTTCTCGAGGTTGTCCTTGTGGGCGCCCAAACACCTAAACTTCTTGGAGTAGGGGTTTGCTCTCAGTATGTCTGCAACCTTCTGGACGACCTCTTGGTTGAGACCTTTGGTGGCTTCCTTGCGATGGGTCATGTTTGGATCATCGTCGTAGAAGTATAGCTGTAGGTGTTCTGGCTTAGAGTTTGGTCCGAACGAATGCACGTTATGGTACAATGATCCTTGCGCCCGGAATGTGTACACTCCGGACCTCATGTTAGTGCAGTCGTTGTCGAGGCTGACACCAAGGGTCGTGAAGGAGAAGTGTCCAATGAAAAATCGGATGCTCTCTCGAAAATGACGTGAGTCTGTGTCCTGGCTAGACCATAGTCTCATCAGCTCCGGGATAGGTTCTGGTTGTTGATCAGCTAGCTTGATCTTTCCTTCTCGATAGCAGAATCCGTCGGTCTCACGCTCGAACTTCTTGGCATGACAGAATTCGCAGTCTGGTACTTGTTTTAGGATATGTGTACTGTCTGGTAGGTTCGAGAACACAAAGTCGAAAGGATCGATAGATTCCGGGCTTGATGAGTCTGTCATTGTATTTGTGTCCATGCCATCTTCGTTGAAACCTACATGGATTGGTTGTCACATCAGTATGTTTGTATTAAATCGTAACAGAGAATGCCAATGAGAAGGATAGTATAATTACCTTCATGGGCATACATGTAGCATTCCTCATCCATGAGGTCGTCAGAATTGGCATTCTCGTCCATGATTCCGTTAATGAATGCCTCCATTTCTCCTACAACATTCTTGCTCCAGTAAGTACAATCAGGATGTGCCATGACATAAATAAAGGGAGTAAAGATGGGTGTGTTACCGTCGGTCCTCATGGTATACTCAGGCGTTCTCGTTGAAGGGGATGTGGGAGGTGAAGCAGTTTCTTCTCTGGTGGGTGTTCCCTGTGTTCTTGATGCCGGGTTTATTGTTGGCAAAGTTGCTGCAATTGGGCACGGCATTGCGATGGATTCTTTGCATGGGGTGTTCCTCCTAGCCGCAGCCTTTTCCCTACGTTGATCAAGCATTACTGCCCTCCCCTCTTGGCTTTTCCTTTGTGTTGATATTTGTTTGGCTTCTCTTCTACGTGCATTAGTGTCTTCCTTTTGCTTATCCGTCAAAATATTCTGTTTAGCTCTATAATTGGCTCTTCTACGTGCATTATTCTCTTCCCTTTTCTTCTCCTTTTGGTTAGGGATTCTCCTAGATCTATCAGGATCATGTCTTGCTTGATTTATATCTTCTGAGATAACTGAAGAGGGGTTCTCTGTCCAGAAAGATGGTTAGATGTTCATACTGTATACTATTTCTGGAAAGTAATGTTTCTGGAATATAAGAGCATTGTATAAATTGTATGGTAGTACCGTTAATCATGACTTCTGGATTCTTTATAGTTCGTATGTCGCCATCGCCATTTTGCATCATTGAGATTACTTGATCAATACCCTTGGCATGTTCATCATCATTACGGAATGGTGGTGAATCTGTGCCTTTGTTGGTTGGACTCAATGAATGCCAGATGCCTGTCCATGAAAGATGGCTAGCTTTACGTATTGTATATTTTTTTTGAAATGTCTTGGTATTTTATAAATTTAAGTATTACCATCAATGAGGATTTTTTTTCTGCTTTAGATATTCTATGTGATCGTTGCCGATGTTCATCTTGGATGTGCCTTCTTTTGATGATATTGAATCAGTTTTTCGCTGTTTTGTCGAGAACTCTTCGTTACGACGATGTATAAATAATTGTCTTTCTCCCGGCGACATAGGCTTTCTTTGTCTTGCACGTAAGGTAGATGTACCCACTTCTTCTTTCATCCTTATTTCTGGCTCTAGTTCTGCATATTTCTTAGCCTCTTTCTTTGTTTTGTTTAGCTGATATTCTTCACGTTGTTTTTTCAGTCTTTCTTTCTTTTCTTCATCAGTCATCTGTGCATACGCTCTCTATCTCTTTTTCGTTTTTCTTCCTTGGCATCGATTACTTGAGATTGTGAACAAAATGGTTTTCCTGCATTAGTATTTGTATATGCTGTAATTCTCAAACTTGGATAGTATTAATTACATTGTAATAAATCAACTATTTTAAACATATCGCTTTCATTTAATTCAAACATAGCATGTACTCTGCTATGCTACATGATGGAACAACTGCTAATGGAGATGTTTAGAGTGAGCAGAAATCAAGTGTTCAGGTGGAGCATGCTATTGGTTCAGGTGATTTATCAGAAAAGGAAAATATTTCTGTTCATGATGCACCTATTGTAGAGGATCCTCACAGGCCTAGGAGGGATAGATAATATTAATTACATTGTAATAAATCAACTATTTTAAACATAGCACTTTCATTTAAATCAAATATAGCATGTACTTTTGTATTGCCGCTGATAAATTTAATTTTTACATGGCAGTTTATAAGATTGTTGAAGAATGTTTGTTGAGGAAGATAATGAACGTACCTGATTGAGGCGACATGGATAATTACTATGTTAAGAAGGTCAATTGAGCGAGAGGTATCAGAAGTACCAGATGTGATCGAGCGAGAGGTATCAGCAGTTCCAGATGTGATTGATGCGGAAGCATTCAACTTGAAACTTTATCTCGTCAGTTGAGGCAAGAACAATAGTATAGTATCAAACTGATGCAATCAAAGGACGTTCTGTATGCGATGGATTTAGTGGTGCTTGGCGTGCTAGACAGCACGTATTCATGTTTATTTATATTAGAATTTGCTCTAGACTGAGTCGGATTAGGATTCCGTAGCTTAGTAGTAAATATTGCTTCTCGACTTGGTAGTATTCACCGATTCCCTGGTTTATCACGTGATATAAATCTCTCTTGTGTGAGTCGGATTAGGATTCCCTAAGTAAGTAGTATTAGGTCCCCTCAACTCAGTTGGACTTTTGATTAGCACTCTTTTTAACATATCAAAACTGTATTAAGATTTTGTATAATTGTGCCGGATGGAGTTCGCGCCGAGGCCGGCGTTGGCCAGGTATACGCACATGTCGATCAACTGGTACCAGTTGTGGCAGTTGGCGAGGACGTGGGCGTTGAACCGCTGCGGCACGTCGTGGATGTACAAGTACCGGCCCCGGCAGGGGTCCTTGTCGTTCTCGTCCACGTCGATGCGGCCTGCCGCGGCGGAGAGCGCGAGGTCCGAGGCGCCTGTCGGGATCTTCTTCAGCTGCTCCTCTTGGAACATAAAAAAACTCGGAACGAATGACCGAATGAAAACAATTTCAATCAAAAAACATTTCTGAATCGAACCCTGGTCAGTACCGTGGGAGGGTACTATGATACCACTACGCCAGATGCACTTCGATGCGTAAAATGCTCCCGTCATCCTATTAATAGGTTAAGTGACATAATGATTAGCACGTAATGGAAATCACTACGGACGATTCAAGCTCCTGGTAAGATGAAGATAATCTTGTGGAGGATTTCCCGTGATTGTTTAACCTACTGGAGTTCAACCGCAGAGAATGAACATTCCGTATAGTTCTCATGTGTCCTTTTGGTATTTAGTCAAGGTAAACTATCTGGTCAAGCTTTGTCGGAAATCTCTGATGAATATGAATCAGTGGCTGTTCGAGTTTCTGAAAAGGGCCGATGAGCGTCGGGAAACATTTTGGTCGTGACACAATGATGTTAGGAATGACAGGGGTCTTCTGCACCCTGATCATGTTGCTGGGAAGGTGAAGACATATGTGAAAAATTATATGTTTATACTTCTTCGAATCGAAATCAACAGGTGTGATTCCACCGTTTCTCTAGAAGCAATCGGATGGGATAGGGTATAATGGTACGGGATTTATCCATGGCATCACTTCTCCTGAGCTGGCTAAAGCAATGGCCATCCGAAGAGCGCCGCGTAGTACTGCTGACAATGGATTCAGAGATATCATTTTGGCTTCCAATTGACTATCAGTAATTCAACTCATCTGGTCTCCGGTGATGGATCACTCTGTTGTTGACGCGGTGGTGGCTGACAACAAGACTCGACAGGTTTGCATACCTGTCTATTCAAACATTATGGACACAAGATTAATATTGCTGCTCATATCTTAGGTCACAATGACGAGGCTTCCGTTTGTAATCTATCTTTGAATGTTGTTCCGGAATACATCTTGGAAGTAATATGTAATGATGTTCCATATATAATCAATAAAATGCTTTAGTTCTCTCAAAGAAAAGGTCAGTGACCATAGACTCGTACATCCCAGTAACCATAGCGCACCGCAAACCTTAAGCATACAAAAACCTAGAAGACAGAATGGTCAAAAGAAGATCTTCACCAAAAATATACAAAACAGCTTGGCGTTTACAAAACAAACACGTCAGTATATACGCCATGTGAATTTGTTCTGGCAGGTAAATCTATGTTATGACAAGAAGATTAGCATCACTATTGTCTATGGCTAAACCTATGTAGTTCCTGAAAGATGCACAACCTAAGCTTTGAGGAGCTTGTTGATAGAGTTGGATATGCAACTTCTCTGTTGGTCTTCATTGCCTTTTGATCCTCATTTCTTCACTTTCATATTGTTTATTTTTTTCTTGATACAATTGATAAAATCAAGGACACCAGAAGGTATGTTGTCTTCACATTCATTCTCCTTGAATGTTAATAGCTGTACCAAATTTCATTTCCTGAGCTCATAACCATCCTATACATTGTATAAACAAATAAGATCAGCATCTCATGTTCAAAAAAGATAATGATTCAAATAATTATGATATATTGACCTTAAAAAATGGCGAATGAACTTGAAAATGATAATAATGCAGCAGTGAAAGTGATCGTGTGGAACATCATTCATTATTTTGTTAAAGTTGACCTGTGCGACACAGCTGCTGCTTCTGTAAGTTTAATGGATGGAGGCTATATTCCAATATTGGTCAAAGGCCATTCTTTTGTACAAGTTTTTTCACCATTCTTTACGTAGTGCCTGGTAGCAGCTTTAATGTTTTGTGTAAAGTGATGGAAAGTTGTAAGAAAATTGAAGTATCTTTGTCTCACAGTAAACTAATATAATAGTAAATAGAACTTGGTTCCACAATAACCCATTGGAGGCTAGCAATAGGTTTGAACATGAAGCAAAACAACACTATGCTAAACCTACGTAGTTTCTAAAAGCCGAGTATAATAATTATAAGCAAGTAAGAAAAGAACCACATGTTTTAGAAAGGTAATAACTAAAATGCTGGTGGTATTGTGACCTTTAAAAATGGCAATTGTAGTCTTTCGTCTTTCCATGTTGACATGAAGAGTGTAACAAGATATCCAGACAATTCCCTGGTATGACATATAAAAAACCAAAAAATATAGGTAGTACATATGCAGCAAATCAAATACTCTGTATATAATATCTCTTAAAAATGTTACCTTTTCTGACCTGAAATATCAGGTACTATTTTTTGTTGCCATAGGAAAATGTTCTCGTTCCATATAGACCCAGGGCATGCCTTTGACATGGCTTTTGGTAAGTGTTCAGCAATCCATAGAAGTCTGTAAATATATTTTGCGTGTGGGTTGAGTTGGTACTTGGGCTCAAAAGGAGTAGGGTCCAAAATATAAATAGTTCTAGTATCTTTGTCTAGTGTGAACAGAAAAAAATCACTGCCAGATTGTTTTATTGGAATATGAATCTGAAAAATATGCTTGATATTAGATGTAGAAAAAAAAAATAGTTATAGCGACACATAAAGTGAAGTGGTCTTACCGTTTTGCATGATGCAACACTATATTTCATACCCGACCAACTACTAACAGAATGTGCTAGTTTTTCCACATCTAACTTTTTCCGGAAGTCTGGATGTCGCCCAAAATCAGTAATCATCTAGCATATTATAAAATAAGTGTTTAGAAAGGTAACACAAAAGAAATAGTACATATATAGCAAAATGTAAGAACATACCCAAAATCGCATGTCAAGATAATGCTTTGATATCAACCCTCTACTTTTCTTTATTGTTTGAATGTCGTCAGACACAATCTTCCGTATAACCAAATTGAAACAATCGCCGTCCATTGCCAACTTTTCATTTAGTATTTCTTTTAGTTTTTTTGAGAGTTAAGCTAATGGGACATGGAATAGAGCTTTTTACCCACACTTTCCTACAAATCATTATCGTAAGGAAAATAATATAATATATGTCATCATTTGTATTAAATTAATAAATAAAATAAAACAATATGCAATAGATTACTTACTCTAAAGTTTCTGCAGAATTGATTGATTTGATGTAGTTACAAAGTCCACCTACTAACTCTTGTAGGCTCAAGTTAGAAAGCACAGACATCAGTGATTGGTATTTGTTTTCAATAGATAACGATTTAAGTTCTTTTGATTGAGTTTGATCAAATGGAATGTCCGACATTATAACATCACTTGGATTTTCCTGAAGTTGATGATCACTTTCTTCAATCATTGTGGTCGCTGGAGCAGTGTTTGTTTTCCAACACAATAATATTGCGGCTAGCTTATATCGAAAGGAAGTAATAATTTCCTGCATGGTACCAACATATATTAGCATACATAATATAACAATTCAAAATACCACCAATCAACTATATATGTTTTAACAAACAAAAGATATTAGTACCTGTGTAATCGGATGGGTTAGTATATATCCAGTCCAATATTCCATGAATTTAAGCACAAATAGACCACAAGATGAACTGCATAATTTTAAAAAAAACTGAGTACTCCACATGAACAACAAAATTTCTTATATGGCTATCATCAAGCATACGTGCTCTATACCCGTCTTTCTGAATTGGCATATGTAGTTGTTCCGTAATCGTCCATTTAGTAAGATCGATGTCTTTCCAATTATCACTAATCATGTTTTCTTGACTTTTAAGAATGTCCAGATGATACTGTAGTCCTTGTAGCTGTAAAAATATTAGTGCAGAAATGATATACGTGTCAAAGTATAAATATTCAACATTTTCATGCAGGGATTACAAATTATAGATACAGTAGTAACTTACAGTAGTAGTGAGGTCAGCTCGGTTGAACTCCCAACACAATGAATCGAATACTTGTATTTCGGTCTTTTCAATATTTATGATAGCTAAATACCAATGTGAGTTCTTGATATTTATTAGAAGATAAATCTACAATCAAATAAACAGTTACTTGTACTGTTGGACACATGTAAAAAATTCAATAAACCAATGTTGAAATTGGATATGCATGTTACCATGTTATGCTTCAGATAGTTTCTGACAATCTCCGTCATATAAGTAGCCCCATGTATTCCAATGTCACCATCCCGTTTTAACAGTCCGGTATAAAAAGGATTCTCAAAATACATTTTAGAATTCGTATTTTGGTCTTTTATACAACATATATATGCGCCCAATACCTATAATATAACAAAGAGAAAAATACATTATTAATGAATATTGGTAATCAGAAAATAATTTAGATGTAATTAGTAAGAATACTTATATCATCGTCTAGCCATTTGCTATGATCTAGTAGGCACACCAATTCACGTTGATGGACATATATATCATCTATCTTGACCAACAATTCTTTTTCTGAAGCATCTTCTATTACTGAATTAGCACATTCATCTAGTTCTGTCAATGTGTAATCTGCAACAATTTTTAACAAGCAAATATATATGTTGAATAAATTTTATAATAAAAAGCATAAGTATATAAAAGTACACACAATAACTAAAATAATAACAAGAAGAAAGTATAGAATAAGGAAAAGCGTAAGTTTAAAAGTAAAATGAATATTTTACCTTGTGGGAGATAGTCATATGTTACATTATTTATTATATTGTTATATTTATCTGGTTGCTTATTATCATCTTCTGAAATTGTTTCTTCATCCACTGATTTAGAATACGGAGATAACGTAGACTTGGTTGGTGATGGAGGTGATGACAATGACTCATCATTTATCTGATTGTCTAATTCTGAAGTAATTGATTCAAAAGATTTTGAAATCTGAGACGATGTCGAGATGAGAGGTGATGGCAATGAATCATCCATAATGCTTGATTCTGAACATTTTGGTCATTTCAATGGACGGTTATCAAATTCCTCAATAGTGGTTGTGTCAACATTGAGATCCATATTCTGCAAGAGCAACAAATAAATAGTATAGTTAGCAAACTAAAACATTATTTAGTGTCTAGAAGCAGAGCAATTAGTGTCTAGAAGCAGAGCAACTGGTCAAGTCCAACCTAACCAAACCTAGCAGTAAGAAATCGTAACACCATCTAACATCCTACAGCATACACGAATAACATCATCTGGGACTTAAACATTGCTTTAAAAGAAGACAATTCTAACAAAAATGGTTGTCAAGTGCAATATATGAGAGGTATATGAGAGGACCGATCAGTTACAGATATCTAACAATGCTAAATTGAAACCTACACCCTACACCTTATATGCTTTAGGACTGCATGTAGCTGCTTAAGATTATCCCAGGCTCCTTACAAAATTATGATTAGTGAGTAATCTTTTCGATTCCAGGAAATTCAATGATGGCAGTGAGAAAAATAAAATCCCCTCTCCAAGGGAAAAAAGTAAACTAAAGCTTTACTATAGATTTTGTGCATAAATACAACCAGATTGCTTGAAGAGAAGAATCGTAACATAATAACAATGTTTCAAGTTGCATGTTCAATTTTTCATGGAAATGGGCATCTAGATTATCACAAATACAATAAGAATATCTTCGAGAATCAAGTCCCAACTTTCAGTTGATGGAAAGCAATATATCATCATGAGTTGGCCCTTTTTTGCGATGGAATCAAGCATAAATATTGCTCAACAATTCACAGATCAGCCACATACACAACATTAATCTATGATATTTTAGAAACGGAGGTAGTATTACATAATGGCGATAGAACCTGGAAGATGCAGTATGTTATCGGTCATATTGCTTTGATTTTATATATCCATAATGTTGAAACTTGCAAGCCTAAGGTCGTACATACCCATATGATTCTGTTACGACTGTCCATGTTATACCAATGCACGTTACAGGTATAGAAACACTGCACTTTCTAAAATTAATATTACAGGGATAGTATATTATGTGTTGAAAAAGGTAAATATCTGGACAATATTAGAGGTGTTGTAGACAAAGAGGGCGTGGAGGCCGGCAGCAGGAAGTGTTGTCTTAGGAAGTGTTGTGTGGAGGCTGCACATGAGTGAGCTGGGTATACCGGAGGCTGCGCACAAGTGTGTTGGGTATATTGGAGGCTGCGCACAACAGCGTATTGGGTTGAGGTTGTGATATGGGCAGGGGTATTTCTAGGTTATATATTTGAGTTGGGCTTGTGCTGTAATTGAAGGCGTTTTGGGTTAGGGATTATCCCTATATCACAATTTTTTTTGTAATGTCTGTTAAGTCAACTTACAAGATGAGCCTGAGCCTTGATTCTTTCTCCAATAGAAATCGAGTAGTTGCACATTTTAGATGTTGTACACAACTTGGTTGACTTAGTGGGTACTGCTTTCAGATGCTACTTTGGTGCAGGCTTGCTAATGTATAATTTAAGCTTATTGTACAACCCAAAACAATTAGGCAGTAAGGAGTTTAGACTTAAACATCAATAAGTGCACATACTCTCTGTACTTTATCTATCTACTAAGGAGTACATGTGTATAGGGAAGCTCATGATTACCGTATCTGGTATTTGATGAAGTGGTGAGGTGGCGGCAATGTCGCGCTGCAGCGGATCATCGCCTGAAGCAATGTCCATCTTGGGCGGAAATCTCAGCGGGACTTCGATCTGGGTTGACGAAATTGGCGAGATGACAGCAATGTTGATCTAAGACGAATCTTGATGTGGTTTCGATTGCGAGAGATCTTGCTGTGGTTTTGATGGGGACAGATCTTGCTATGGTTTTGATCGAGGGTGTATAGTCGTTTTTATTGGGGCACCTCATGGCCGCGTGGTCGAGAACAATTCGAGTCGGAGAGCAGTACAGTTTGTGTCGGAGAGCAGAGTTCGAGTAGGAGCCTCTCAATTAGATTCGAGATGGACAAAAAATCGAGGTGGATAGGCGCGATGCCACAGACGAAACAAAAAAGAAATGGAGATAGCAATCTAGTGAATCACCTGTTACACTTCCTGCAGCTTCTTCCCGGCGTCGGCTCTGCTCCGCGACCGCGACGCCGACCCCCCGAGCTGCCGCGGTGCTGCCACGACGCCGACCCCCGAGCTGTCGCGGTGCTGCAGAGAAGGGCGCGGCGGTAGGGACGGAGGCGAGCCAGGGACGGCGGCAAGCTGGGCGGCAGTGCTGTGGACTCCGGTGCTGCCTCCTCCCGCCCTCTATCTCCTCAGCGCGGAAGTGGACCAGGATGGGCGGCGAACCGGGGAGGAACGGCACCCCTCTATCTCGAGCTTCCGACGATGACCCTGTTGCCTGCAGCACGCGTATGCACCCCGAGCCAGACCTCCCGTAGGCCGTGGCCCCCGGTGCGGTGGGCGCGGAGGGGTGCGCCACCCATCGAGGATTCCTCGTCCTCGACGACCCCCTCCTCGCCGCCCCTCTCGAACGACGACGGCGTCGCCCCCCATGACACCTCGCCAGGGGCTCCCGCGGCACCCGCCTGGATTGGGGGCATAGGATTGGGGAGGGGTGCGCCACCCATCGAGGATTCCTCGTCCTCGACGACCCCCTCCTCGCTGCCCCTCGCGCCACGGACGAACCAGGGGAGGAGCACCGGGGGCGCCGGCCGGGCGGAGTGGGTGAATCGAGGGAGGGGAGTTCGGGACCGACGGTGACTTCGTATCGAGCTCTTTTTTTTCTCGCGGGACGGACGCGTTGGACGGGACGGATGGAAACGTAAAGCGGCGGACGGAAACGTATTTATTAACCTACCTCTAGCAAAATTAGTAGATAGACTAGCTGAACGTCCGTGCGCCGCCACGGCTACAAAAATAATTTTTTCGATAATATTAAAAATTTATATTTCTCTTATTTAATAACTATTAAAGTCTACCTATATAATTATAATGCACCAAAATATTAATATATTTAACGGCAACACCTTTCAAACAAAGAAAAGAGCAATCTAGTGCTCAATTTATTTTGCAAAAGCTTTTAAAACAAACAGAAAATAACTGAATAACGGTTTTTAGAACCCTACCTTAGCACCTTTGCAGTCAGACCCTCTCCCGCCAGGTCTAAACGCGATCGGGTTCCCGCTACCAATGCCCGCTCCTCTCTCCGCTTGCTTCCCTCCCGAGCGCTCGTAGCGCCTGCTCTGCCTCCTCATGCCCAGTTTTGGCTGGCACTCCTCATCCTTGCTCACGCTGATCCACGCCGACGGCATCCTTGACCTCCCTGCATATCCCACTCGATGCCAACACGCAAGGACCCAAGGCGCCCCCTCCTGCTTCAATCTCGACGCCGAGCACGACGCTGCCGCTAGGCTGCTCCGACGCATACGCGTCTCTCAATGCTCGACCGTGACCCTGCAACGCGTCATGATCCGCACCGACAAGTGCTGGCCCGTGCCCAACAGCCTTACCGAACTCGTCTCCGATGGCCCACTTCTACTTGACACCTATTTAAACGGCTCGTCTCGCTGCTACCGTATCCTATTTCCATACTTCCGTCGCTCCATCCTTGTATGGGTGGAGAACCCGTCGTTGTCTCGGCTGTGATATAGTATGCTCTAGGGAAGTCTGAGGAGAGAGTAGTCATCTTTGGGTGGGCTTGAAGAATCTGCGTCCCCGCACTATGGTTATCAGCCTAACTACAAGGTCAATACCATACAATTTTAGTGATGCAAAATTGTTTGAAAATATTAGGAAAAATTATATCTGAAAAATAGAGCTTTGATTTGATTGATATGTTTCTTGGCTGTGTTACTAAAAATTGCTTGCCCATCACTCTTTTGACAACATGTCATGCCCTCTTGGTTGTAAACTGTCTTCTTTCTTTAATTTATTCAAGCGTTTGAGTGTTGTAATCACTCCATCCAATTTTGGTTGTCTACTCCCTGTGTTTTTTAAACTGAATTATATATATTACAAGGTGGAACAGTACACCTTATATTCTCGGAAAAAACAGCACACTTGTGCCGATATACCGTATAGTATGAACTTATTTTGCTCTGTTCTACTTGGATTTCAGGAAGTATGCGCCAAGGCTTTCCATCAGGAAGCTCATGGCTCGCGTTAGGAGCACGGGCTTGGTTTCCGCTATGCTCACGCTCACGTCGAGCACGGTCATGAGGTTGATTGCCGCCAGGCGTGAGCTTGCCAATGCTGCTGGAAGATGCAGAGCCTTCAGGCTTCAGTTGGATCAAGATATCAAACCTCTCATCTGTCATACTGTCACGGACTGCTGGATGGCTTGGAATTCAGTGAATGACACGATCTCCTCTGGGCCTCATGCCTTCCAGTATTCGACTTGTAACCTCTTCCTGTTGCGGAAGATGACCGCGGCTGGGCGGTGGTACTCGTTCCAGGCCATCGAGCTCCTCAGGTCCGGCGGCAGCTCGAACATGGCTAAGGCGCTGCTGAAGGATGCAAGGGTGATAGAGGACCAGCAGGCAAGGAACACCGCGTGCAACATCTTCCTTCTCTCCGACAGATTAGGTAGCTGCGAAGACAAGACGTGGCCATACACTCGACCCAGCATGGACTTCGGCGCGTTTGTCCCGTGCTCCAGCCTCCCAGGGCCCAAGCCACCACGAGCGGATCAACGCCTTCGGCACCGACCATGACCCCACTGTGATGCGCAGGGTCGCCGAGATGTTCTCCTTCATCAACACGTTGGGGTCGATTCTGGACGCGTTTTATCTGGCTGCATCGGTGGTCTGCGCATGCAGCGTGGTAGCGCTGGAAGATCGAGCCCGGACTCTAGAGCCGAGCCTAGCTGCCGACAAAAAACAAAACAGATGAAAACCCAAACCTAACCAGACTCGCCACTCGCGTGACGGTAGCATGACTCACGTACGAAGACATATGAAAACACTTTGTAGACGGACGACGGACGAGGCGAAAACCACCTCAAACGAAATTATATAGAAGAAGAAGAAGAAGATAGATATAGAGGTATAGATATAGATTGTTTCTTTTTTCTATTAATTTTTCTTTCTTTTTATTTTTGTTCAGATTAAAAAATCAATTACTCCCTTCGACCCATATTAATTGACTTTGATTTGTTAAATTTTGGATGAACCTATATATTAAATAGTGTCTAGATTCATTCAAATTTTGATAAATCCAAGTCAATTAATATGGAATAGTATAAAAAATGTTTAAATTTTAGAAATGTCTATATATGAAAATTTCAAATTCAAGAAATGTGCATATAAAAAATGTTCAGGTTTTAAAATATTCATTTAAAATTGTTAAATTTGAACAATAGTAAAATTTGTTGAGTCTCAAAATTGTTTCGATTCAAGAAAACAGATTAAATAAATGTACGGACTTTTCAAAACCCCAAAACCAGCAGAGAACCGTAAAAACCAATAGGAAAACCAAACATCAAAGAAAACCGTAGCAGTCGGAAGCGACAGAGAGAACGATGACAGCGCTAGTGATATAAACGGGCGGTCCAATACATCAGACTGGGCGTGCGGCACGGGCAGTAATGTCGTTTAAAGCGGGTATAAGGCAGTATTACGGGTCCCGAGGTATTTGTGTTTTTTATCTCCCGGATCTCCAACCAACCACGTGTTCTTTTTTTGGGTCAAAATTCCATTTTTGCTATAGACATACTTGTTTTTGCTACAAATAGTCCCGTTTTTGTTATAACGTAGCAAAAATGGGTTTGACGCAGAAAATAGAAAATTAGACTGGACCTCTCCGGAGAGTTCGCCGGAGACACCGCCGGCGACCGTGTAGCAAAAAAGTTGTGCTAATATAGCAACCCGACCTCGCCGGAGATCTCACCGTAGACTTTCGCCGGTAGACCTCCGGAGACCGTGTAGCAAAATTTTATGCTATTGTAGCAAAACCCCAAAACCGTGGTAGCAAAAAAAGTACTAATGTAGAAAAAAAACAATTTCACCAGAGACATTGCCAGAGACTTTCACCGGGACCCGTAGCAAAACCTATACGCTATTGTAGCAAAACTAGTACAAGGTTGTAGCAAAAAAATCTATTAATTTAGGAAATCTGATTTTTCCTGAGGCCTCGCTGGAGAAAATCTACTTCGCCGTACATCTTGTAGCAAATCTTTTATAGTATTGTAGCGAACACATCGAACAGTTTTAGCAAAATAAATATATGTATGTAGCAAATCCCCACCCGCTCGCCTAGATTGGGATTTCGGGATCGTGGGAAAGAAGAACTGAAAAAGAAGATGAGATGTGTCCGCCACTCAGCTGCGTAGCTATGTCGATGGAGAATAGGAGGAGAACAACGGAAGGTACGCACATGAAGGAGGCTACCGCGGCCGGCCAGAGCAGAAGGCACGCAGATACCTCCAAGTTCATTCACGCAGAATGCCAATGGAGATCGAATCGACAGTATGTGCAAGCACGCACGTGATGCGTGCTAGAGCCGGAGAAACCAACGGCACCACCCACCACTCATGCTGAGGTCCAGAAATACTCCCATATCTGCTTGTTCTCAGATCGAAGCCGGGTCCAGTCAACATGTCAGATCAAAGACATTGCAAATCAATTAGTGCTGCCATATCTGCTTGATTTCCTGCAGGGTGCCGGCTCGCGGCACGGCGGAGCCGCGGAGGGCGGCTCGCGGAAGGGGCGGAGGCGGCAGCGCGTCGGTCGGCCGGCGCCTCGCGGCAGGGGCGGAGGGCTGCAGGGCGAAGGCGGCAGCACGTCTGTCGGCTCTCCTGATGAACGAACTTCTGACGAAGGAAGTGCGCAAGCGAACGGACCCGGGGGATCGATCCCCCGGGGAAACTGTATCATTTTCCTATAGGACATCGCGACGGCGTGACGTGCAGTAGCAACCTGGACCAAAACAAAAAAAATGGCATTAAATGGGTTAATGTGTTTCGGTCTTTTTTTTCGAAATTCTACCTATCTATTAATAATCACCAATATCAACAGTAGTAAAGAGAGACTTAAAAATAATAAAAATTACAGTTATGTCATTTGACCACCTAACACGACTACAAAGTATAAACACTAGTACGAGCCAAAGGCGCATCTCCATCATCGGAGCATGGCAAAACTTGTGGTAATACAACTTATTGTAGTAGACAATGGAAAGTCGTCATGCTAATTGCACAAAGGACTAACACACCAAGTTGCAACCATCATCAATGATGACAACCGTACATCAAAAGAGACTAACATGAGAACAAATCATCAAAGACAAAAACGGACCGGATCTCTGGAGATCCATCAGACAAACGACACACGCCCATCTTTGGCGCTAGATGCACCACCAGAGCAATGATAGAGCGGGGAGGATCCCCTTTGCACTGATTCCGATGATAACCAAGGAGTAAGAGCATCTCCAGCTGCCCCCAAGAGCCCCCCTAGAGACCTTTTTTTGCCGGCAGAAAGAATTTTTCCCAGTTGGCCCCCAAGAGCCGAAATTTTGCCGGTTTGGGCTGAACTTTCATCTGGCGTTCCCAGGCCAAACCTAGCACATTGGGGGTGCTCGAGGGCGCCGGCAAAAAGAAGAAGTGCACCAGAAACCGCCCGCTTACCCCTGTTAAGGACGAGCCTGAGGAGACGCCTCGCTCACGCGGGTGTGCTCCGGTGGCATCGTCATCAACAAGCGTCGCGCACCATCTCCCCGCATGGCGGCCTCAGCCTTGTCAAGCTGAAGAGGGAGTATGATACCGTTGGTTCGTCGGCCAGGAAGCCTAAGACAGAGTGGTCGCCACCACACGAGTACCTCCGCAACTCTCTCAAGGTGGAAGCGCCGGAGGAACCAGAGGACACCCCGATGGGAGGATGACCATGCAGGTGTCGTTGAATGACATCCCACCGATGTCGCTGGAGATGGAACTCACCTGGTCCAAGTGTTGGAGATATGCCCAAGAGGCAATAATAAAGTGGTTATTATCATATCTTCATACTTATGATAAATGTTTACATACCATGCTATAATTGTATTAACAGGAAACATTAATACTTGTGTGATTTGTAAACATAAAAGAGTCCCTAGTAAAGCCTCTTGTTAAACTAGCTTGTTGGTTAATATATGATCATGGTTTTCTGATCATGAACATAGAGATGTTATTAACAACAGAGTCATATCATTAGGAGAATGATGTGATGGACATACTCCTATAGTTAAGCATAGCATAAAGATCAAGTCATTTAATATAGTTCATTTTCTATAAGCTTTCTGATACATAGTAACTTAATTCCTTCGACCATGAGATCATGTTAATCACCATCACCAGAAGGATGCTTTGATGACATCAAACACCACACCGTAACTGGGTGGCTATAAAGGTGGCATTGAGTGTTCGGAAAGTATGGGTTGAGGCACATGGATCAAGAGTGGGATTTGTCCATCCATATGACGGATATATATACTCTGGGCCCTCTCGGTGGAATGTCATCCAATTAGCTTGCAAGCATGTGACTGGCTCACAAGGTATCACATATCACGGGAACAAGAAAAGAGTACTTATCAGTAACGAGGTTAAACTAGGTATGCAGAGATACCGACGATCAAAACCTCGGATAAGTAAACTATCATGATACAAAGGGAAATTGGTATCGTATGTAAGTGGTTCATTCGATCGCAAAGTAATCGTATAAATATGTGGGAGCCATATGAATTTCCAGATTCCTCTATTGGTTATTGATCGGAGAAGTGTCTCGATCATGTCCGCATAATTCACGAACTGTAGGGAGACACACTTAAGGATTCAATGTTGTTGAGTAGTTATGGAATGATGAGTAAGAGACCGAATGTTGTTCGGAGTCTCGGATGGGATCCGGGATATCACGAGGAGATCTGGAATGGTCCGGAGAATAAGATTCATATAAGGAAAGTCCTGTTTTGGAGTTGGAGAATGATTCCAGTGTTTTCATCGGGAATGTTCTAGAAGGGTCCGGAAGGTCCGGCACTCTGGAGGGGAAGGGTACATGAATGTGTCATGACAATGTGGAATGGTTGCATCATGTACTAGGTATCATGGCTGAGCAAAATAAAGGGATAAATCAAATCCTAGTTTGAAAAGTCAAACGACAGTTTTGCTTGGTGGAGGGAGAGTAGGAAACCTACTTGGGGAGGAGTTCCTCTCCCTCCACCCGCTAGCCAAGGAGGCCGACTTGGGGGAGGACTCCCTCCCCTTGGCCGACGCCCTCCCTCCTATATAAGGAGGGCAGGGGTGCCCCTCTAGACACACCTCTCTCCACCCAAAAACCCTAGCTCTAGGCGCCACCACCCCTCCAAGTGTTGCCGCCACCTAGGGATCCTCTAGCCACCGAATTAGGGTTTCTCCAAGCCCTAGCCGCCGGCCACACCACCCCCTTTTTGGTGCTTCTAATCCATAGATCCCCAAGGCCCTCTCTTACTCCACCATACTCGCTCCGGCTTAAGGCGAAGCCCTGCGAGATCTCCCCTCTACTTCCGGTACCATGCCGTCGTGCTGCCGGAATCGCGAGGAGAGTGCTACAACCTCCGTTGCCTGCTGGAACAAGGGAGAGGAAGGTCTTCATCGAGTACCGAACGTGTGACCGACTGCGGAAGCGCTGCCGGAACGCAGCGCCGGAAGGATCGTCTACGCGATCTTGAGATCGGAAGTGTATGACTACATCACCCACGAGAATCTGCTCTCGTTAACCGCTTTGGATCTTCGAGGGTTAGTATTCTATTGACTTGTTGCTACAATCTAGTAGATAGATCTTGGCTTGATCATAGATTAGATCTTGATTGTGTGTTCATGCGGTCGAATTTTTTTGTTTTCCATGCTACGAACCCCTACAGTGGTATCAGAGCCGTGTCTATATGTAGATCTGTTGCACGAGTAGAACACAATGGTCATTGTGGGCGTTGATGCTTTTATTGTCGATTTCTTCTTGTGTACTTTGCATCTTGCGGGATGGTGGGATGAAGCGGCCTGGGCTAACCTTACATGACATCGTTCATGAGACTTGCTCCACGCTTGACATGCAACTTGTATTGCATTAGTGGCTTTGCGGGTGCCTATTTCTCCCAACATAGTTAAGATTCAATTTACAACGGGTGATTGACAATACTAGTATCAATGTTGTGGTTCTTGTTCGTAAGTTAGAACGACACTTATTAAAAGCCCCAAACCACGTAAAACATGCAAAGAAAATTAGAGGCGTCTAACTTTGTTTTGCAGGGGTGTGTTGTGATGTGATATGGCCTTGATTGTGATTATATATGATGTATGCAATGTTCCTTATTGTAAGTTGGCAACCGGCAGGAGCCATATGGTTGTTTCCATTAAGTCCCGCGTGTCTATTATTGAAAGTAGTTGTAATAGTTGATGCTAGTGGAAGACAACCATGAAGCGGCGCCATTGACCTTGACGCCACACCGGTGATGATGGAGATCATGTTCGTGCTTGAAGATGGATATCGGAAGCACAAGAAGAAAGGCGATATCATATCACATATTATGAATTGCATGTGATGTTAATCCTTTTATGCATCTTGTATTGCTTAGTTCACGACGGTAGCATTATAAGATGATCCCTCAAGCACACAATTTCAAGTTTGAAAGTGTTCATCCTTAGTAAGCACCGTTGCTAAAGCTCGTTGTTTCAAAACACCAGGTGATGATCGGGTGTGTTAGATTCTGCTAGTGTATACAACGTGAGCAAGCCAGATTTGCTCATGCGGAAGCTAAGGTTTGATCTTGACGAGCCTAGCATGTACAAACATGGTCTCGGAACACAGATCACCGAAAGGTAAAGCATGAGTAATATAGTAGATGTGATGAACATGTTGATTGTTCGCCATTGAAGCTACATCAACTCTCGTGATGATCGGTTTTGATGTGGTGGATTTGGTTCGTGTGATCACTAAAATAATGTGAGGGATATTGTTTTGAGTGGGAGTTCAACGGCAATATGATTAAAAGTTGAACACTATTTATCATAAATTAAATCAAAGTGAATTTGCATAATTGTTGTAGTCATTGGCATCCGTTTACCACCTTGCGCTTAGTTATAATTGAGATGATAGAACTATAGAATTCTGGTTAGTTACTTTACGAACTGGTATCGTATTGTTTTGAAGTGTTAATCTAAAGTTTAAAAGTCCTATTGCAAACTTTCAGTAAGTTCTGGTTACTCCATAAAGTTTAATAATTGGTATTAAATCAAGAGTGACAATTCCAAGTGTTAGTGTATGAGTATCATGTTTGTCTCCATGATTCTTGATATTCAAATGATTGTATTAATATCAAGGTTATCTAGGATCTGAAAGAGTTGTTTCAGAAACCATGATGTGTGGAAGATATTGTGATATCTGAAACGAAGTTTTGGTTGCAACATGATAGAGTATAATATGGCAAAGGTCATGTTCTCATATTTGATGAGAGTTTGCAAAAGGTTGGAGACACTAGTTGTCCTAATCCACCAAAAGGTTTTGCAGAGCAACATTATACTCGCGATTCACCGTTATAAGCTAAAAGTAGCTTGATCATGGATAATTCCATGATAAGGGTGAATATTTGATGTAGGTAAAATATTTACTACACCAAGAGATTACTAAAGAAAGGAATTTGAAAGAACACCAAACATTTGATGATGGTGATCTACTTCAAAGTGCAAGTCCAAATACATTGGTATTTAACTATACATGCTTTGGACTATGTGTCATGTCTATGGCTCCACTATTGATGTTGATAGATTCTTTCAAAAAGAAAAAGAAATACTGAAAGAGAATCTCATAAATATATGGCAGAAAAGAAAAGACTAAAATTGTCCAGCTTAGGTATATAGAGGATATATATGCTATGGTTGTATTCTTTGCTTGTTAAACAATGTAGTTCTTAAGTATTTGATACTGAATTTTTTGGTGTGAATCGTCATACGAAACAACATAATTCATGAACTACAATGGCCTAAGTAACTAACAACAGAATATGTTATGATGTTCATCGAGAACAAATAAAGGGTTATTGTGCTGCTTGTTAAACATCAAAGCTTGCCTTCAAGATTTGTTTTATCAGTTATTATGAGAACAAAAGGGTTGTTCAAATAATTTCCGTAATCCATAAAAGATGGATTATTCTCAAATCTCTTTGGATAAATCACATCCATAAAACTAGTGCTAAAAATGTCGAAAGACAAATTGATTGAAAGATCACTTAGGAAGTGACATCGCCGTTTTAATTATATTGGAAAGAAAACATGAAGAAACTCCATGTGGATGGAATTTTGGAGTCTTTTGATTTTTGATCAAATGACGCTTGTGAAACTTTCCTAGAGATAATTAAAACTTCGTTCATAGGCCAAAAGGGAACGAATGACTAGTTTATTGGAACTTGTACATATTGTTGTATGAAGTCCATTATGTGTAGTCAAGAGCGATGGATTTCAACTTCATATGATTTCTCCGAAAATTTGAGTGAATATATGAATATTTACTTAATAAGGATGAAGTATGAAACATTTGAAAAGTTCAAAGACTTTCAAGATGAATTGTAAAATCATTGTAACAAGAATATAAATAGTTTATGATAAGATCATAAAGGAAGATATTTGAGTTACAAGTTTAGCATAATACCTAAGATTTAAGGAATCGTTCCGTGGATTTGCATTTCCCAAAACACCATAAGAGTATGGAGCGTTCGAGATATGTAATTATACCTTGTTTGACATGGTAAGATCGAAGGTGTAATTCATAAAACTGCCATTATATTTTAAAGATTAAAATCTTTAGAGACTACCGTTTTTCCACTGAAAAGAGCTTCATCATAATCCGTTGAAATGACACCATATAAAGTTATGGTTTGGGATAAAACCCAAGTTGTCCTTTCTTAAACATTGGTATGCTATGTATAAGAAAGATGTTTGCAACCAAAGTCGGATGAACCTGTCTTTGTATGTTATTTCGAATAACTGTTAAGTATTCCTCCACAACATCGGAGACAAAAGTGTTTGTCACTTAGAACGTCAAGTTTCTTTGAGAAGGAATTTTTCGTGAAAAGATAAGTGGGAGGACAATAGAACTTTGATAAGGTTAATAGAACCTTAGCTATATGTGCAAAGTTGCGCAGCGCCGAAAAGTGTTCCGAAGGCAGCAACAATGCTCATGGCTCATGTACCTCAAAGGTTGTGGTTACGGAGGTCAAAGTTTCTATTGAACCAAGTAGGTCGAGTAAACAATCAAATACCAAGATTTGAGGGTTGAATCATTATTTGAGAATAATAAACGGACTACATGCAAAGAAGCGATGATGGGCCCTGACTCCGTAAGATGGCTTGAAGCCATAAAATCCGTGATAGTTCCATACACGAGAAATCAACTTTTGAACTTGAAGGACCCTCAAGAAAGGTGTAAGACCTTACAGTTGTGTTTGTATCTATAAAGAAATAGACATGGATGTTGCACATCTATGAAATAGTCGACATGTTGGGAAAGAGTTCACAACAATGTTCAAAGGTTGACTATGACAAGATTTGATCTTTCATAGTGATATTTAGTCTAGACGGATTAATATAGCAACCACTACATATAATTTTGTTATGTGGTAGTTGAATAAGAAAAACAAGTTCTTCTAATAGAATTGTTACCTAGGACATGTGCATAACACGGTCCATAGGGTTTTGTTAATTCAAAGGATGCTAAAAGCATGTGCAAACTTCAATTGTTGAAGTAAGCATTGCGGAGTTGGAATCTTCACTATGATGAACCTGTTAAAGGAGTTTAAATTCGTCGGAGACGATGAAGATGCTTGCATTTGCAAGAAATTAAGTGGGAGCGCTAAGACATGTTTCTAATACATTATGTGGAAGACATATTGTTGATTGGAAATGATGTATCTTTTATTAACACATGTTAAGAATTTCATCCCGATGAAAGATTTAGGCAAAACCCAAATATTTGGCATCAATATCTATATAGATAGATTGAGACACTAATATGGTTGTGCTGAAAGTACATAGATGATATATTGAATGAGTTCAATATAGAAACTACAAGAAAGGTTCTTGTCGCACAGAAAGGATTGAATGAGTTCCATATTGATGATATATTCAAGTGTATTGACATTTGGTAAGTGAAACAAAGATTCAAGTATAGATTGATACTTTATGAAATCACAAAGAGTATTTATATCAATCATACTGTGATATGTACAAATCCAGATATGTCCTATGCTCTAAATGTTATGAGCATATTCCAGAAATATGATCATTGGACGATAGTAAGGATATTCTTATGATCTTGTAAAAGAACTAAGAATATATTATTTTGTAGAAGTGGCAAATAGATGGTTAGTTCATTGTAAAAGTACTACATTGATACTAGTTTTGTCACAAAGTACAAATTAAGTTTATCTCAATCTAAACTAAGGGTGGCACAATATAATGGAAAGTAAGTTCCATAATGGATTTGGATGAGTTCCAAAGTTAAGACATTGTGACAGATACTACAACAAAAGTCTAAGTATATGACTGCTATTATAGCAGCTAAAGAGGGCATTTGTGTCAAGTAGTTTGTTATAAAACTAGGTGTAGTTCACAGCGTGATAATACTATGAAGATATATTGTACGACAATATTATCAACATGTTTTAACCCCAAAGAACTAAAGGTCTCACCAAAGGACCAAATTTATACAAAGCCATCTCATTATAGAATGAGTGATGCGTAGAGACGCAAAGATATGCAATTACACACGGACCTGGAAGTGTCAGATCCGGAGATCAGTTGACCACTGGCAATCATGTACACACAGCACCGAAAAGCCATAGGTGTTGAATACACAAAGGTTTGAAACTAGATTATTGACTCTAGTGCAAGTGGGAGACTGTTGGAGATATGCCCAAGAGGCAATAATAAAGTGGTTATTATCATATGTTCATACTTATGATAAATGTTTACATACCATGCTATAATTGTATTAACAGGAAACATTAATACTTGTGTGATTTGTAAACATAAAAGAGTCCCTAGTAAAGCCTCTTGTTAAACTAGCTTGTTGGTTAATATATGATCATGGTTTCCTGATCATGAACATAGAGATGTTATTAACAACAGGGTCATATCATTAGGAGAATGATGTGATGGACATACTCCTATAGCATAAAGATCAAGTCATTTAATATAGTTCATTTGCTATAAGCTTTCTAATACATAGTAACCTAATTCCTTCGACCGTGAGATCATGTTAATCACCATCACCAGAAGGATGCTTTGATGTCATCAAACACCACTCCGTAACTGGGTGGCTATAAAGGAGGCATTGAGTGTTCGGAAAGTATGGGTTGAGGCAAATGGATCAAGAGTGGGATTTGTCCATCCATATGACAGATAGATATACTCTGGGCCCTCTCGGTGGAATGTCATCCAATTAGCTTGCAAGCATGTGAATGGCTCACAAGGGATCACATATCACGGGAACGATAAAAGAGTACTTATCAGTAACGAGGTTGAACTAGGTATGCAGAGATACCGACGATCAAAACCTCGGATAAGTAAACTATCGTGAGACAAAGGGAAATTGGTATCGTATGTAAGTGGTTCATTAGATCGCAAAGTAATCGTAGAAATATGTGGGAGCCATATGAATTTCCAGATTCCTCTATTGGTTATTGATCGGAGAAGTGTCTCGATCATGTCCGCATAATTCACGAACCGTAGGGAGACACACTTAAGGATTCGATGTTGTTGAGTAGTTATGGAATGATGAGTAAGAGACCGAATGTTGTTCGGAGTCTCGGATGGGATCCGGGATATCACGAGGAGATCCGGAATGGTCCGGAGAATAATATTCATATAAGGAAAGTCCCGTTTCGGAGTTGGAGAATGATTCCGGTGTTTTCATCGGGAATGTTCTAGAAGGGTCCGGAAGGTATGGCACTCCGGAGGGGAAGGGTACATGAATGTGTCATGACAATGTGGAATGGTTTCATCATGTACTAGGTATCATGGCTGAGGAAAATAAAGGGATAAATCAAATCCTAGTTTGAAAAGTCAAACGACAGTTTTGCTTGGTGGAGGGAGAGTAGGAAACCTACTTGGGGAGGAGTTCCTCTCCCTCCACCCGCCGGCCAAGGAGGACGACTTGGGGGAGGACTCCCTCCCCTTGGCCGGCGCCCTCCCTACTATATAAGGAGGGGCAGGGGTGCCCCTCTAGACACACCTCTCTCCACCCAAAAACCCTAGCTCTAGGCGCCACCACCCCTCCAAGTGTTGCTGCCACCTAGGGATCCTCTAGCCGCCAAATTAGGGTTTCTCCAAGCCCTAGCCGCCAGCCACACCACCCCCTTTTTGGTGCTTCTAATCCGTAGATCCCCAAGGCCCTCTCTTACTCCACCATACTCGCTCCGGCTTAAGGCGAAGCCCTATGAGATATCCCCTCTACTTCCGGTACCACGCCGTCGTGCTGCCGGAATCACGAGGAGAGTGCTACAACCTCCGCTGCCTGCTGGAACAAGTGAGAGGAAGGTCTTCATCGAGTACCGAACGTGTGACCGACTGCGGAAGCGCTGCCGGAACGCAGCGCCGGAAGGATCATCCACGCGATCTTGAGATCGGAAGTGTACGACTACATCACCCACGAGAATCTTCTCTCGTTAACCGCTTTGGATCTTCGAGGGTTAGTATTCTATTGACTCGTTGCTACAATCTAGTAGATAGATCTTGGCTTGATCATAGATTAGATCTTGATTATGTGTTCATGCGGTAGAATTTTTTTGTTTTCCATGCTACGAACCCCTACATCAAGACCGACACCGAACGCGAGGAGGACACTTGGTTCAACCGTGATGTCATCATCCTCGACGATGATGACGAAACCGGGCCGAGCAGCGCTCCTCCATGGAGGCGCAACACCGATGCCGGCTAGTGGAGCAGCCACGAGACATCGAGGGACGACCCACCGAGCGATGACGATGGCGGCGACTATCGGGTTCTATAAGACCTCAAACCGCTGAAGTAAATTACGCTAGCGTATACCGGTTTTGAGTCCTGGGCCTCGAGCTTGATATAGGTTCACAATGTTTTTACCTAGGAGCAGTTAACCAATTCCTGATTCGTGGGATGCACCAGACTCGTTTTACCAAAATCCCCTTGACAAAAATACTTAGATTCATAAATCATTTGCTTGAAGGAATCTTTGGGTCAATTCTGAAAATGTTTTTGAGACTCAACCTGAATCTATGATTCAGATGGAGTCTTGGGGGATACTGACATGAGTATGAATTATCGAGTTCCGGGTACGAATTATCAGGTTTGTGTGATTGGTTACCCTGGGAGTGACCATGAGGCCAATGAAGAATAGAGTCCAGGAGGCATCCGACGGATAGAAGCTTGGCTTGGCGATCAAGATAGAATTACGAACCGACATAATTTTAATATTGTAATCATAACTTATAACCTATCTGTATACGGCTCTAGGACCCAGCCTCTTATATAAAGGTTGGGATGAGCTGATGGAGAGGGCATCATAGTTTTCCAGCAATACACAATCCGCCATGATCTAGATCGCAACTAGCGAATCAATTACTTTGTATAATATTCTTCATAATGTTCATACTACATCGATTTACTTGTTTGTTTGATAAGCCGACAAAATCACTAGCGCTCTCTTTCCAATGAAACACTAAGTCCATAACCATGGGAATTGCCGAGGTTACCCCTCATCACCCCCTGCGATTCCTGCTCCGCCCACGGCTCTGGTTGCGAGTGTACTATAGGGTTCGTGAGCATGAATGGGACTTGAAACCAGATACTTCCTAACAAGGGTTAAATCCACCAATGCCCATTGTTATGGGATTGGGTGTTGGAGAAGAGGGGGATACTAGAGATCGCAGAACGGCTAACAAACAAGCAATGCGAGACACGAGATTTACCCAGGTTCGGGCCCCCGGAGGGAAACCTCACTCTTGCTTGTACGTTCTTGATTGATGGCGAGGACGAAAGTTACATGGGGTGCGCAAATGAGATCTAGTGGGTGTGTATGCTAGGGTTGTGTATTATACTCCTTGTTGTGCCCTCCTGGCCTTTATATGGGGAGGCCAGGCCTCGGGGATAGGTCGAGTCGGTTACAGATTAGGGTTTTCCTTTCATTTTCTATCTATAGCTAGCCATGTTATCCAAGGAGTCGCATCCTTCATGGGCTTGGGCCACCTGAATTCCTCATGGGCTTCATCATCAGGGGTACATTGCTATATGGGCTTCTGCTGGGCCATACCAGATAGGATAATGTTAGTCACCCGTAGGTCAATACCCATGTTAGTAGCCCCCAAGTGTTTAGTGTCTTCGAGTACCTTCATCCGAATGTGTTTTCAGGTCAAGATGTGAGTTCATAGGGATAGTTGATACGCGTTCCCGACTCTCCCGACAGATCAGGGTAAGTTAACTGCCTTTGGGAAAAACAATACTATCTACTCAGACTTCGAGTCCTCGGACTCAAATCTGGAAAATTGTTGGTGTAATTCGACTCAATCCACGGAGGTCTTACAGGAGTCGAATTCCAGTGTTTTTAAGTGTACCCAACACGTTCGTCAGGATTTTTCATCGTGCCTGCTGACATAGAATATTACGGGTAGAGCACATTTGGGTGCGTTACCATGCCATTAGACTGTGTCTGTAGGTCTTACCTTTGTGTCACAGATGCAACATCCAAATGTTTATCGTCGTAGAGACGTTTTGGGTGGCCAAGGAGACGTTATCTCTTAGCATAAATTTTTGGGCGGAGCGCTAATTTTGGCAGAGGATCTGAAGGATCATATTTATCTAATTCATAGGGTGCGCAACCAGCACTTCCTATGGGAGTAGCCCCCGAGTATCTTTTTGAGTCATAGACTCGAGTAGATACTTTAGTTTTGCGAATACCCTTGATGACTCAAATTGACCGAATATTGACCAGCACTCCCTATGGGTGACATGGATATACCCCATGGGTACATGACATTGGTAAATCTGGTCCAGCCAAAGGAAGGCCCATGTCAGGACACGTGGCCCATGAATACTCCAGGTAGCCCAAGCCCATGATGTTTTTGACTCCTTGGAGGACAAGTCTAGATTAGATAGAATTTCAAAGGGTACCAACCCTAATTTGTAACCGACTCGACCTAACCCGAGACTGTTGGAGATATGCCCAAGAGGCAATAATAAAGTAGGTTATTATCATATCTTCATACTTATGATAAATGTTTACATACCATGCTATAATTGTATTAACCGGAAACATTAATACTTGTGTGATTTGTAAACTAAAATAAGAGTCCCTAGTAAAGCCTCTTGTTAAACTAGCTTGTTGGTTAATATATGATCATGGTTTCCTGATCATGAACATAGAGATGTTATTAACAACAAGGTCATATCATTAGGAGAATGATGTGATGGACATACTCCTATAGATAAGCGTAGCATAAAGATCAAGTCATTTCATTAGTTCAATTGCTATATGCTTTCTGATACATAGTAACCTAATTCCTTCGACCATGAGATCATGCATATCACCTTTACCGGATGGATGCTTTGATGACATCAAACACCACACCGTAACTGGGTGGCTACAAAGGTGGCATTAAGTGTTCGGAAAGTATTGGTTGAAACACATGGATCAAGAGTGGGATTTGTCCATCCATATGACGGATAGATATACTCTGGGCCCTCTCGGTGGAATGTCATCCAATTAGCTTGCAAGCATGTGACTGGGTCACAAGGGATAACATATCACGGGAACGAGAAAAGAGTACTTATCGGTAACGAGGTTGAACTAGGTATGCAGAGATACCGACGATCATAACCTCGGATAAGTAAACTATCGTGAGACAAAGGGAAATTGGTATCGTATGTAAGTGGTTCATTCGATCGCAAAGTAATCGTAGAAATATGTGGGAGCCATATGAATTTCCAGATTCCTCTATTGGTTATTGTTCGGAGAAGTGTCTCGATCATGTCCGCATAATTCACGAACCGTAGGGAGACACACTTAAGGATTCGACGTTGTCTGAGTAGTTATGGTATTATGAGAAAGAGACCGAATGTTGTTCGGAGTCTCGGATGGGATCCGGGATATCACGAGGTGATCCGGAATGGTCCGGAGAATAAGATTCATATAAGGAAAGTCCCGTTTCGGAGTTCGGGAATGATTCCGGTGTTTTCATCGGGAATGTTCTAGAAGGTTCCGGAATGTCCGGCACTCAGGGGGGGGGGGGGGGGGGGGAATGGGTACATGAATGTGTCATTACATATTGGAATGATTACATCATGTACTAAGTGTTCTTGCTGTTCCAAATAAAGGATTAAATTGAATCCTAAAACAGAAAAGTCAAATGTCCAGTTTGAAAGTCAAACGGCTAAAACAAGAAACTGTGGGAAACAAGCAAGAGGAGGTTGAAACCAACTTGGAGGAGGAGTCCCTCTCCTCCAAGCCGGCGGCCAGCCTAGGCCGAGTTGGGGAGGGACTCCCCTCCCCTTCCCTGGCGCGCCAGCCCCTCCACCTATAAAAGGAGGGGCAGGGCCTCCTCCTCTACACACAAGTTCCTATCCTCTAATCTCCGGTTTAGAGCCGTTTTGGTTTAGAGCTTCTAATTGCTTTAGCCTGCGGTTTAGAGCCTTCTAATTGGTGTGTCTAATCCCTAGATCACTAATAGCTCTCTCTCATACTCCACCATACTCGCTCCGGCTTAAGGCGAAGCCCTGCGGGATCTCCCCTCTACTTCCGGTACCACGCCGTTGTGCTGCCGGAATCGCGAGGAGAGTGCTACAACCTCCGCTGCCTGCTGGAACAAGGGAGAGGAAGGTCTTCGTCGAGTACCGAACGTGTGACCGACTGCGGGAGCTCTGCCGGAACGTGGCGCCGGAAGGATCGTCTACGCGATCTTGAGATCGGAAGTGTACGACTACATCACCCACGAGAATCTGCTCCCGTTAACCGCTTTGGAATCTTCGAGGGTGAGTTCCTGTATCGACTCGTTGCTACAATCTAGTAGATAGATCTTGGCTTGTTTGTTTGTATGCGATAGAAATTTTTTGTTTTCCATGCTACGAACCCCTACAGAGACCTGCCTATCAATATAAAGGCCAGGAGGGTACGACGAAAGGATCTCTCGACACCGCATATGCACCTCATGCCATATTGCATCTGCGCACCCCCGTAATCAAGAGCAGACAAACAGGAGTAGGGTTTTCCCTCCGGGGGCCTCAACCTGGGTAAATCTCGTGTCCATGTGTTGCTTGTTTGTTAACCATTCCACGACTTCCAGCATCCCCATCTTCTCCAAAAACCAAGTCCATAACAATGGGCATTGACGAGATCGAACCTCGTCAATTGGCGCCGTCTGTAGGAAACGGGGACACTGATCGTGCGGTTGTGACGGTTCCATCCGGAGCGATCTACAACTCATCGGCAACAGAGAGTCACCTCCTCTTCGGTGCCTTTGACTTCACCGCCCACTTGCCAGCCACCCTGAAGGATTTCGAGTCCGTCGACGACGGGCTCGAGATGCTGTTCGGAAGCTTATACTTCTAGGTGAGGCAGACCGCTACCCTCCCCCTCCCAGAGCGGGTCCCACTACCATCCATCAGGACCGCTTCGTGGGTCCCACCCAGCAGTGCATTGCACGTGTCGACGCTGACAGATGACTCGGATGACAGCAACAGCTACAACTACGATCTGTGCGGCCCCCCTTTGGATGAAGGAACCTACGGTTCCGGATCCGAAAGCTGCAGCAGCAGCGACCCACTCCGCGGACGCTACCTATGCGCCATCGTCATCAATAACGTAACGGACCCGCCGCCGGGTTCGAGTGCGCAACAAACACCCAATACCCCTCCCAATCCGCAAACTGGGAACAGAGGAAACGGGGGAGATCCACCTAATAGGCCCAACAAAGGCGACGCTCATGCCTACAACCAGATCGACCTCAACGAGAAAGGCTGGCGCCAAGCATGTGAGGCCGTGGCAGACAACATAATCCTACCTGTGAATGCCTCCCAAGATCTTCTGATGGCCTACCACATCCTCATCGATGAGCACAACCGGCAGGTGAAGCTGATGGAGGAACTCGCAAAGCGTAAGAAGGCAGCTGCGGAATCCAGCGCACGGCGAGCTGCGCTCTCCGCCGCTGATGGATCCAATTCGCATGGCAACAAAGCCAACAAGTACCGTTCCGCATGAAGAGCATGGACCCCGCCACGCGACACGTGGTCACCTGGGCCCTCAACACGTCCTTCATGATGATGGACTCACATGGAAACGTCATGCCGAAAACATCGCAGGCTGCGATCATGGCAACCACTACCTATCTCGCGTCCCACCCACCTCCGGTGGGCGACCCGAAGACCGCCATGCACAAGTCCACTCTATCTGGCCTCGGACTCGTCGGATTTGCGCTCCACGACAAAACTCCTACGGAGCCGAAGAAAAAAGCTGCGGTCAAGTTCACTCGAAGACTTACACCCTCATCCGAGGAGGACGAGAACGACCTGCCCCGGTGCCGCAAGAGCCCACGACGCCGCAGCAGCAACTACAATGCTCGCAACGAGCTTAGCCAACGCAAGATCGACAAAGCACATGCTAAACGCGCGTGCTCAACTGAGTCCGAAGAGGAGGATGATGGAGAGATGTGCGGAGCCAGATGCTTCAGCAGATCTGTTCGGCGAACGTGGATGCCGAAAAATTTCAAGCTCCCTTTGGACAAACCGAAGTTCGACGGCACGCAGGAGCCAAAGGCTTGGCTCGATGATCACCTGTCGTCGATCAAGATCCATGGAGAAAACAAGAAAACTGTCTTACAATGCCTTCAACTACAGATGATGGGCGCGACCAGGGTCTGGCTCAGCAGCCTATCCTCCGGCTCCATCTGAAGTTGGGAAGAACTGGCATACAGCTTCATCTGCAACTTCAAGGGCACCAGCAAGAGGCCAGCTTCAATCGAAGAGCTACGGCCATGCACCCAACGGTCCAACGAGTCCATCCGCTCGTACATACTCCGCTGGTCCCACATCAAGAACTCCACCGCACACATCCCCGAAAAAATAGAAATTGATGCCTTCAAGGACGGTGCCAGGCGCTCAGATTTTAAGGAGGATCTCAGGCGCGTCAAGCTTAAGACGCTCGACCACCTCATGGACATCGCCAACAGATGGGCAGATGGCGAGGATTCCGTCAACCGAGCGCATTCGGATGACGAAGACGACTATGTCCACAGGCGCGAATGCCGCAGCAAGAGAAGATCGCGCGTCTACGATGATCGCGATGAAGTCGACATGGTTGCGGCTGGATACGCCAATCGACGCTATAACGGCAACCACAACAGCGGATACCGCGGAAACAACTACCGCAACAGCGAGCGACCCACGCAAACGTGGCAACGTCGCAACCACGACGACGAGCCTTCGGCATACGACAAGGTGTGTGGCATCCCGCAAAACCACTACTAGAAAATCGCGTTGTTTTTGTGCATTGCATCATCATGACCGCATGCTCATGTCATCATGCCACATTGAATTTGAGCATAGTCATCATCTTCCATTTGCGTGTATAAAACTATTTTCGGAAAAACATATTTTTGTTTTCTAAACGCCCCGTCTTTGTTCAAACACAAAACCGGGTCTCCGGATTAATTTGTTTTGTCGGTCAACGGTTTGCAAAAGTCCCGTTTGTAAATAATAAAGTATTGAATTATTTTTAGGGGGCAGCCGAACCGGGCCGATCCGACCCAGTTGGCCACCCCCAGTGCAAACAGCCTGTCTAAATCCTATTCCTACCCAAACCTAGTCTACCCACCAATCCCCTCTTGCCACCTCAGTTTCCCTCCACCTCATCACACCCACCGCCACTTCACCAATCCACCAGCCCTCCCCACCTTCCCCAGGCCCACCTGGGCGCGTCCCCACACCCCTCCTGCTCTCTCACCTATCCCCCACCTACCCCCAACTCCCCACCCTCTCTCCAGCCCGGCCCCACCCGCAGTACTCACAGCCCCACTCCCTCCACCCACCGAGTCAGCCCCACTCCCCACTCACCCCGCCTAGACCCCACACTGTCCCCACCCGCAGCGGCCCCGTCCCCACCGCCTCGCCTGGCCCCACCCCACCGCCACGCCTCGCTCGCTCACCTACCCTGCCCCCCGTCTCTCCCCTCCAGCCCCGACCCTCTCCACTTCCTCCCCACCGCATCGCCCACCAGCACCGCCCGCCGCCGCCGGCGAGACCGCCTCCTCCGCCAACCACCCGCTCGCCGCCCTCTGAAGCCCCTCTCCCCTTCGTCTTTGTCACCTGCCCGTCGCCCGGCCGCCTCCTCGCCGCCGCCACCCGCTGTCGAGCTCGGCCGGCGAGCCCTCCTTCCTCCACGCGCAGGCCCGCCTCCCCAAGCTCCTCGTTTCCCGACGCCCATGGCCCTCCTCTCCCTGAGCCGCGGCCGGCCGCCCGCCCGACGCCGCGCCTCCCCGCGCGCTCCGGCCGAGCTCCCCGCCACGCCTCCGACCTCGCCTCCCCCTCGGCGCCGCTCCCCGCGCTCGCCCCGTCTCCTCGCCTCTCTCAGGCACCGCGCTTGCGCCGCCGGAGCCGCTCGCCACGACCGCCCTTGCTGCTCCCGTGCCCGCACCGCCACGGTCCACCTCGCCCGCGCCTCTCGGTGGCCCCGTCTGCACCTGCAGCACGCCGGTCCACAGTCCCGGCGCCGGCCTCCTCCTCCCGCGTCCGCGAGCGCCGCCAAGCCCACCCTCTTCCTCTGCTCGGCACCGCCTTCTCCGGCCGTGCCCGGTGCCTCCTACCTCGCTGCCCGCTCCCAGCATCTCCCCGTCGAAGGCTCTGCACTGCCTCTGCAAGTGCCTGTCCCCGCCTCCTTCGTCTGCGAACCAGGACGCCATGCCTCGCCTCGGTTCCGTGCTCAGCTTCTAGGCCAAGATGCCCTGCACCCTTTTTGTTTCGTGCCGACACCAAGAAGGCGAGGAACTCTGACAAAGCGACAAGATCTGCAGTGCCCTTCGAGAGACCTAGAGGAGAACCCGAAGGCCACCGACGGTGAACCCCGAGACCTTCGACACGATGATGCCTACTTCCAAGATCTCTGGCATGGATCGAAAAGTTCCCCGAAGACCAAACCCTCGGCATGTCAAGATCGCCTTCCTGAATGCCATGCTCTTCTACACGGAACGCCAAGACCGTATACCCCGAAGACCGAACCCTGGCGCGTCAAGTTCTCCTTCCCGGATTCAAGGACTCCGACCGGGTGCGACTAGTACTTCCTCGAGGATGCCAAGTTCTGCATCTCGAACGCCAAGACTGACCCCGTGGGACCCGACAAGATCTGCGCGACGGCAAGATCGGCCGCTTGGACCCAAGTTCTCCGTCACGACAATTTCTCCATCTTGTATCCGATCCCGTCGAACCCTGAACCCTGAGACCAACCCCGAACCCACGGAGCCCAAGATCGTCGAACCCTAATGTGTGACCCCTTTTCCCGAGCCCTATTTTTATAAATGTAATAACAAATGGATGCATATTAAATTGTCATACTCGCATGCATATTTGTGTGGTTTGGGGGCCTTATGCCGATTCACCATATAATTAAATATGGGGCCCTTATGCGGGCAAATCTAGTCGTATATTGGCCCCATTTAAATTTGTGTAACGAACCGATGCCATGCTTTGCCTTATTAATTCAACATTTAATTTGCGGGGTAGTTAAACAACTTGAACCGGTTAATTAATTGTCGGGACCCCGGTTCCGCTTAATAATGACTAATAGCACCGCACCTTTGCCATGTCATACATCATACATGCATCATGCCCGATCTTTTGCCGTAGTATTAAATAGTGCATCCGGTGTTTATTCTAGTGTTTTGCTTCTTCGCGGATAAGGCCGTTGAGTTGATGTGAGCTTCGCCCCGATCTCCGGATGAACCTTCAGCAATGTTTTCAGGCGAGCATCTCCCCCTTTCTACCTATCTTATTTTTATAGTATTTATTCCCTCCTGTTGATCTATTGCTATCTGTGTTGCGATGCTCTAGTTTTCGTACCCGTGTTATCCCTTGCAGCCTTATATTGCCTTGGACACCTCCTATTACCTCTTGTTTGGTAGATAGCTGGACTTGCGCGTCGTAGTCGCTTGCTCAAGTGCTGTTGCGTGTCGTCAAGTACCACATTTGTTGGAGTGTGGCCGCATGTTTAATGTTGGAGATGATCATGGCTTTAATTATCGTTTACTTTAATTACTGTTTAACAACTAAAATTGAAGTAGGTAAGCAGAGGCACAGGTGGGCAATAAATGTTATTTGGTTGTTAACCGTCCACTTGTGTCCCGTAGGACCCCGAGTACTTGATACCTGTTCCTTGAATATTCGCGCTATCCACATCCGGGAGGATTATGGGACCCCCCATGAGCCAGAGCTTGATTCATTCTTATTTCTTGGGGCCACAAACTAGTTTGAGGTTTTATTTACTATCCTGTACTTATGCCATGCTTTACAGCTTTATTTACGATTGTGCGAGGAGCACCTGTACTGTTTAGGTAAGCGGAGTGTTTTCGCGGTATCGACAATCCCAGTTTTGGGTTCCCAGTCGTTTACAGCCATTATCGCAAACCTTGAGTCCGTCTCGGAGTCAGCTAACTTCATTGCGGGTCTACTCAATGGGGTGGCCCCCTGAAATATTTCTGAATCCTGTGATTGCTTTGTCGTGAATGCCTCGTTGGGTTTTGATTTGGTTTTTCCGAGGCTGATCGAGTGTGTGTTGCTATTTGTGCACCCCTGCAGGGTAAAACTTTCTGAAAGCCTTGTCCGCGGTTATGGACGACTTGGAGCACAGTATCTCGATCATAGACAACTATAACTAAAGTAGTGCTATAAACTTGACTTTATAATGACTAGTAATCAGCTTCACTATAATGGAATGGCTAAATAAAACTGCCAACAATTGCTTGTTTGGGTTGTCGCTTGCGACCATTGTACCTGACTAGTAAGTATTGCAACTATAACGGAATGGCTAAATAAAAGTGCCAACAACTGCTGGGTTTTGGGATATCTCATGCTAATTGAATTTGACTAGTAAGCGTCGCAACTACAATGGAATGGTTAAATAAAAGTGCCCACTGCTTAATTTATCAGGATGATTATCTAAACCTGACTAGTAATTGCTGCAACGATAACTGAATAAATAAAACTGCCAACGGTGTGAGTTCCTCGGTTGACTTCCTCGTTTGGTCTCGAGGGGGAAATACCAGGATGGGTTTGTTTGATGGTAGCATCAGGTTGGTTCCGAATAGGTCTTTCTTATCCCTCTCTGATAGCCGACAGTTGTATCGAGTCTCTATAGGTTGTTTAGTGCAAGCTGCCGCTGCTGCTTCAGTCCACCATACCTATGTAGGCGAGGACCGCCGAATTCTAGCCTCGCCGTGTACTGGCCTTAGTACTGACCGCTCTCTCTTTTTCCTTTGCCCTTTGCCGGCACCCCTTTTGTTTAAGCAGGTTTTGAGATCGCCATCGTTAGCAGGGTTACCCTTCCGGCTTGGCCTGGGCAGGGTTATGGACGCCATTGGTTATTCTTCAGGGCTCTTAGCCCCATTTGCATCTTGTCCGTAGCTGGACGCTCTATCGTTTTCAAGGTGATTTGGATCTTTGTTCTGTATAACTGTAATCTTGACTCATGGAGTCATGTTGTATATATGTCTGTTCTGTGGGACCCATCGAGGACTGTTGTGTAATGTTATTACTTCGTTTTCCACCCGCACGAAAGTGCCTGGTGGGCACCTTTGAATCGTTTCTATGCGGGTTTGGCGGGAAGCGCTGAAACTTGCATAGGGTCGATTCTGAGGGTGTTACAGAGTGGTATCAGAGCTCAGCAGTTGCGATACCCCACAAGTCCAGCCTGTAGGATAACCTAGCTAACGGCCGAAGTAGAGTGTCAAAACTATTTTGAAAATCGGTTGGATAGTTCTGATTAGGTCTGATTTTACTCCTTACCCCTCTGCTGCTCTCCTCTCACCTCTGCGTGTTTGAATCCGCTCTCTTCTCTCTCTTCGAGTCCAGGATTTCTCGTGGTTGGGTTTCGTCGTACCTTCAGGGCTTCGCTTCCTCCTTTGGTAACGGTGTTTTACCATCCGGTGTTCATGCTGTATGAGGAATCCGTCTACTGTGGTACCATTCGTTGTTCCTTGTTTGTGCCTTCCGGTGTTTTCCGACGCGACGAAGTCATCTACATCAGATCTGATGAGAATGTCCATCCCTCCTTTGTTCCGACCCTCGTTTGCCGAGATCTTCAGTCTAATTCTGAGAGTTGGTTGCATAATCTCCTATTCATGTGCAGAGTAATGGTTTGGGTGCGCGATGGACTGATCACCATCCGACTACTCTTATCATTCGCTCTTGTACATCGAATCAGTGGATCCAGCAATTTTACTCCGTCCACGGAAGCTAGAGGTGGCGTTATTTGTTGATACCTCTACCTTAGACCTTTTGTATCCGGAGTGTTTCCCTCGATGGTCACGGACAACGACCTCTTGTTAGTGGTGTCGCGAGGATCTACACGAAGCGAGAAGACGAAGATCGCCGACCTTCCTTCCGGTACCATGAGGCGGATCTCGAGGGCGAGATCCATTGTTAGTGGTGTCGAATTGTGGCATCCCGCAAAACCACTACTAGAAAATCACGTTGTTTTTGTGCATTGCATCATCATGACCGCATGCTCATGTCATCATGCCACATTGCATTTGAGCATCTTCATCATCTTGCATTTGCGTGTATAAAACTATTTTCGGAAAAACATATTTTTGTTTTCTAAACGCCCCGTCTTTGTTCAAACACAAAACCGGGTCTCCGGATTAATTTGTTTTGTCGGTCAACGGTTTGCAAAAGTCCCGTTTGTAAATAATAAAGTATTGAATTATTTTTAGGGGGCAGCCGAACCGGGCCGATCCGACCCAGTTGGCCACCCCCAGTGCAAACAGCCTGTCTAAATCCTATTCCTACCCAAACCTAGTCTACCCACCAATCCCCTCTTGCCACCTCACTTTCCCTCCACCTCATCACACCCACCGCCACCTCACCAATCCACCAGCCCTCCCCACCTTCCCCAGGCCCACCTGGGCGCGTCCCCACACCCCTTCCTCTCTCTCACCTATCCCCCACCTACCCCCAACTCCCCACCCTCTCTCCAGCCCGGCCCCACCCGCAGTACTCACAGCCCCACTCCCTCCACCCACCGAGTCAGCCCCACTCCCCACTCACCCCGCCTGGACCCCACACTGGCCCCACCCGCAGCGGCCCCGTCCCCACCGCCTCGCCTGGCCCCACCCCACCGCCACGCCTCGCTCGCTCACCTGCCCCGCCCCCCGTCTCTCCCCTCCAGCCCCGACCCTCTCCTCTTCCTCCCCACCGCATCGCCCACCAGCACCGCCCGCCGCCGCCGGCGAGACCGCCTCCTCCGCCAACCACCCGCTCGCCGCCCTCTGAAGCCCCTCTCCCCTTCGTCTTTGTCACCTGCCCGTCGCCCGGCCGCCTCCTCGCCGCCGCCACCTGCTTTCGAGCTCGGCCGGCGAGCCCTCCTTCCTCCACGCGCAGGCCCGCCTCCCCAAGCTCCTCGTTTCCCGACGCCCCTGGCCCTCCTCTCCCTGATCCGCGCCCGGCCGCCCGCCCGACGCCGCGCCTCCCCGCGCGCTCCGGCCGAGCTCCCCGCCGCGCCTCCGACCTCGCCTCCCCCTCGGCGCCGCTCCCCACGCTCGCCCCGTCTCCTCGCCTCTCTCAGGCACCGCGCTTGCGCCGCCGGAGCCGCTCGCCACGACCGCCCTCGCCGCTCCCGTGCCCGCACCGCCACGGTCCACCTCGCCCGCGCCTCTCGGTGGCCCCGTCTGCACCCGCAGCACGCCGGTCCACAGTCCCGGCGCTGGCCTCCTCGTCCCGCATCCGCGAGCGCCGCCAACCCCACCCTCTTCCTCTGCTCGGCACCGCCTTCTCCGGCCGCGCCCGGTGCCTCCTACCTCGCTGCCCGCTCCCAGCATCTCCCCGTCGAAGGCTCTGCACTGCCTCTGCAAGTGCCTGTCCCCGCCTCCTTCGTCTGCGAACCAGGACGCCATGCGTCGCCTCGGTTCCGTGCTCAGCTTCTAGGCCAAGATGCCCTGCACCCTTTTTGTTTCGTGCCGACACCAACAAGGCGAGGAACTCTGACAAAGCGACAAGATCTGCAGTGCCCTTCGAGAGACCGAGAGGAGAACCCGAAGGCCACCGACGGTGAACCCCGAGACCTTCGACACGATGATGCCTACTTCCAAGATCTCCGGCATGGATCGAAAAGTTCCCCGAAGACCAAACCCTCGGCATGTCAAGATCGCCTTCCTGAATGCCATGCTCTTCTACACGGAATGCCAAGACCGTATACCCCGAAGACCGAACCCTGGCGCGTCAAGTTCTCCTTCCCGGATTCAAGGACTCCGACCGGGTGCGACTAGTACTTCCTCGAGGATGCCAAGTTCTGCATCTCGAACGCCAAGAATGACCCCGTGGGACCCGACAAGATCTGCGTTACGGCAAGATCGGCCGCTTGGACCGAAGTTCTCCGTCACGACAATTTCTCCATCTTGTATCCGATCCCGTCGAACCCTGAACCCTGAGACCAACCCCGAACCCCCGGAGCCCAAGATCGTTGAACCCTAATGTGTGACCCCTTTTCCCAAGCCCTATTTTTATAAATGTAATAACAAATGAATGCATATTAAATTATCATACTCGCATGCATATTTGTGTGGTTTGGGGGCCTTATGCCGATTCACCATATAATTAAATATGGGGCCCCTATGCGGGCAAATCTAGTCGTATATTGGCCCCATTTAAATTTGTGTAATGAACCGATGCCATGCTTTGCCTTATTAATTCAACATTTAATTTGCGGAGTAGTTAAACAACTTGAACCGGTTAATTAATTGTCGGGACCCCGGTTCCGCTAAATAATGACTAATAGCACCGCACCTTTGCCATGTCATACATCATACATGCATCATGCCCGATCTTTTGCCGTAGTATTAAATAGTGCATCCGGTGTTTATTCTAGTGTTTTGCTTCTTCGCGGATAAGGCCGTTGAGTTGATGTGAGCTTCGCCCCGATCTCTGGATGAACCTTCAGCAATGTTTTCAGGCGAGCATCTCCCCCTTTCTACCTATCTTATTTTTATAGTATTTATTCCCTCCTGTTGATCTATTGCTATCTGTGTTGCGATGCTCTAGTTTTCGTACCCGTGTTATCCCTTGCAGCCTTATATTGCCTTGGACACCTCCTATTACCTGTTGTTTGGTAGATAACTGGACTTGCGCGTCGTAGTCGCTTGCTCAAGTGCTGTTTCGTGTCGTCAAGTACCACAGTTGTTGGAGTGTGGCCGCATGTTTAATGTTGGAGATGATCATGGCTTTAATTATCGTTTACTTTAATTACTGTTTAACAACTAAAATTGAAGTAGGTAAGCAGAGGCACAGGTGGGCAATAGATGTTATTTGGTTGTTAACCGTCCACTTGTGTCCCGTAGGACCCCGAGTACTTGATACCTGTTCCTTGAATATTCGCGCTATCCACATCCGGGAGGATTATGGGACCCCCCTGAGCCAGAGCTTGATTCATTCTTATTTCTTGGGGCCACAAACTAGTTTGAGGTTTTATTTACTATCCTGTACTTATGCCATGCTTTACTGCTTTATTTACGATTGTGCGAGGAGCACCTGTACTGTTTAGGTAAGCAGAGTGTTTTCGCGGTATCGACAATCCCAGTTTTGGGTTCCCAGTCGTTTACAGCCATTGTCGCAAACCTTGAGTCCGTCTCGGAGTCAGCTAACTTCGTTGCGGGTCTACTCAATGGGGTGGCCCCCTGAAATATTTCTGAATCCTGTGATTGCTTTGTCGTGAAGGCCTCGTTGGGTTTTGATTTGGTTTTTCCGAGGTTGATCGAGTGTGTGTTGCTATTTGTGCACCCCTGCAGGGTAAAACTTTCTGAAAGCCTTGTCCGCGGTTATGGACGACTTGGAGCACAGTATCTCGATCATAGACAACTATAACTAAAGTAGTGCTATAAACTTGACTTTATAATGACTAGTAATCAGCTTCACTATAATGGAATGTCTAAATAAAACTGCCAACAATTGCTTGTTTGGGTTGTCGCTTGCGACCATTGTACCTGACTAGTAAGTATTGCAACTATAACGGAATGGCTAAATAAAAGTGCCAACAACTGCTGGGTTTTGGGATATCTCATGCTAATTGAATTTGACTAGTAAGCGTCGCAACTACAATGGAATGGTTAAATAAAAGTGCCCACTGCTTAATTTATCAGGATGATTATCTAAACCTGACTAGTAATTGCTGCAACGATAACTGAATAAATAAAACTGCCAACGGTGTGAGTTCCTCGGTTGACTTCCTCGTTTGGTCTCGAGGGGGAAATACCAGGATGGGTTTGTTTGATGGTAGCATCAGGTTGGTTCCGAATAGGTCTTTCTTATCCCTCTCTTATAGCCGACAGTTGTATCGAGTCTCTATAGGTTGTTTAGTGCATGCTGCCGCTGCCGCTTCAGTCCACCATACCTATGTATGCGAGGACCGCCGAATTCTAGCCTCGCCGTGTACTGGCCTCAGTACTGACCGCTCTCTCTTTTTCCTTTGCCCTTTGCTGGCACCCCTTTTGTTTAAGCAGGTTTTGAGATCGCCATCGTTAGCAGGGTTACCCTTCCAGCTTGGCCTGGGCAGGGTTATGGACGCCATTGGTTATTCTTCAGGGCTCTTAGCCCCATTTGCATCTTGTCCGTAGCTGGACGCTCTATCGTTTTCAAGGTGATTTGGATCTTTGTTCTGTATAACTGTAATCTTGACTCATGGAGTCATGTTGTATATATGTCTGTTCTGTGGGACCCATCGAGGACTGTTGTGTAATGTTATTACTTCGTTTTCCACCCGCACGAAAGTGCCTGGTGGGCACCTTTGAATCGTTTCTATGCGGGTTTGGCGGGAAGCGCTGAAACTTGCATAGGGTCGATTCTGAGGGTGTTACATGGTGTCTGGTCCCTGCACCATCCACTTCTACATCGATAAACAAGATGGTAAAAAAGGCCAGTCACATGCTCAAGGACTGCCGAGAATTCCAGAAGCTCAGCGGGGGCTTCACCCAAATGCGGCGCCAGACCATGAACCCTGGATTCAGGCATGCACCCACACTAGGTGGCATCGCCCACGGAGCTCCTCCACCACCACCCGTCGGACCATCGCAGCCACCGGTTGGACCAACGCCAAATAACGGTGCAGGAGGGTACCTGCCACCAAAAGGGGCCCTGATGATCCAGAAGGGGCGTCCAACCAATAGGGTGCAAAATAAGATCACCCGCCAAGTCAGGATGGCCGTGACCTCTCCACCAGCCATACTTGAGTGCCTCAGCGGCTCGGAGTCCAGCATCATGTTCGATCGTTCGGATCACCCATGCCAGATCCCTCGCCCAGGTCATGTTGCCTTGGTGCTTGAGGCCTAGATCGGGGGATTCGAGATGAGCCGCGTATTCATGGACGGTGGCAGCGGCATCAATCCGATGTTCACCAGCATACTCACAGCGATGCGGATCCCGCTGTGCATCCTGGACAATTAGACACGACGTTCCACGACATAGTCCTAGGGAAGGGCATATACCCTTTGGGCAAGATATGGCTTGATGTCATCTTCGGCCAACCCGAAAACTTTAGGCGCGAACGGCTAGAGTTTGAAGTTGTGGGCTGACCATCACAATACCACGCCATCCTCGGGCGCGTGGCATTCACAAGATTCTTGGCAGTACCACATTATGCGTACCTGCTACTAAAGATGCCAGGACCCATGGGCGTCATCGCCGTCCAGGGAAGCTTCACCCGGTCCGATCACTGACAGAGACTTCAACAGAATCTCCCAGTCGCTCGACATGCAAGAGGAACTCATGAGGCTCAAAGAGGTGACAGACAACGGGGCACACCCAGTCGCCAGACAAAACGCACCCGATATGTCGTTCGACTCCATGGTCAACACGAAGAAGGTGCAGGTCCACCCGGCGGATGTATCCAAGACGGTGTTGATCACCAACGACCTCAGTCCCGCATAGGAAAACGCGCTCGTCGAATTCCTCCATGAGCGTTGGGAAATTTTTGGCTAGTGTCTTGGCGGACATGCCAGGAGTTCCCAGGGAATTCGCTGAGCATGCAATCAATGTGTTTCCGGATGCAAAGCCAGTCAAGCATTCGATCCGACGACAGTCCAAACCAAGAGCCGAAGCCATTGGAATCAAAGTCAACAGACTGCTCGATGCCAACTTCATTAGGTAAATCAAGGAGAGCGAATGACTGGCCAACACCATGCTGATCCCCAAAAAGGACACGGAGATCCTGCAGACATGTGTGGACTTCACATCGCTCAACAATCACTGTTCCAAGGACCACTTCCCTCTACCGCGGATTGATCAAATCATTGATTTGACTATCTGGCCAGTTACTCGGCTACAAGATCAAGCTAAACCCAGAAAGTGTGCCTTGACGTCCCATCTGGCCAGTTACTCGGCTACTTCATCTCCCAACGAGGGATCGAGAAGAATCCGAAGAAAATCAGGGCCATACTAGCCATGGAGAAGCCGAAGAACCTCAAAGGAGTCCAACAGCTAGATGGGCGGATCACGACGCTGAGCAGATTCATTAGCCGAATGGGCGAGAAGGCCCTACCCTTTTATCAACTGCTGTGCAAGACGGACAAGTTCGAGTGGACACCCGAAGCAGACGACGCGTTGAAGGACCTCAAGCGGCCTCTCCACCTCGCCTGTCCTGGTCACGCCAAAGGAACGTGAGCCTCTGCTTCTATACATTGCAGCTACACATCAGGTGGTAAGCACCGTACTCGTGGTCGAGTGACCCGAAGATGGCAAGACCCATGGGGTCCAACGCCAAATATACTACCTCAGCGAGGTACTGACCCCGACAAAGCAGATGTATCCTCACTACCAGAAGCTCGCCTACGGCGTATTCATGACGGCGCGTCGGCTGAGCCACTACTTCTAGGAGCATAAGATCATGGTCATCAACGACGCCCCGCTATCAAACATCCTGAACAACCCCGAAGCCACATGTCGCGTAGCCTTATGGGGCATCGAATTGCCCACTGGACATAATCTACGACCAGCGCACCGCTATCAAGTCTCAGGTCCTCCCTAACTTTCTCGTCCACTGGATGGAACTCCAGCTGCCGGATACTCCAGACATGTCGCAGTCCTGGATGATGCACTTCGATGGCTCCAAGCGTGAGGCTGGAGTAGGGGCCAGCGTCATATTGACATCCCCTCAAGGCGACAAGATGAAGTACGTCGTTCAGATGAAATTTCCCGCCTCCAACAACGAGGAAAAATATGAGGCCCTCATCCATGACATGAGGATGACCAAGATCTGCAGCGCAACATGCCTCGTTATCTACGGCGATTCAAACCTTGTCATCCAATAGACGATGAACGAGTGCGATGCTCACAGCGCCAGCATGATCGCGTACCGCACACTCTACAACTCACTCGAAGGGGACTTTGATGGCTGCGAGCTTCGGCACGTCGGCAGGGAAAGCAACGAAGAGGCTGACAGGCTCGCCAACATCGGCTCCACCTGTGCACGAGTGCGACTAGGTGTGTTCCTCGAACAAATCTGTGTACCCTCTATCAAGAGAAAATTCCCAAAAGGCTCAGCCGAAGAAGCAGAGCACTCGGGGGCTGTGCTACCCGAAGGACATGAAGGACCCGAAAATCTCGACACCGAGGCCGAGCTGGTCAGCCTGATGCAGGTCATGGCGGTTGAAGAGACATGGACGCAGCCGTACCTTCGGTACCTAATAAATAATCAACTACCCAATGACCCGACAGATGCCTGGCACATATCTCGCCGGTCAAAGGCCTTCACCATCATCAATGGCGAGCTGTACAAGCGCAATATTTCGTGAGTTCTCCAACGGTGCGTCACCATCGGTGACGGAAAAAGCATCCCCCAAGATATCCATGAGGGCATCTGCGACCATCACGCATGCAGCCGCGCCCTTGTCGCCAAAGCTATACGAGCTGGGTTCTACTGGCCAACTACAATGAACGACGCCAAGGATATCGTCCAAAGGTGCAACGCCTGTCAAAGGTATGCGGACAAGCCACACGCGCCAGGATCCGAGCTACAACCTATACCACTGGCCTGGCCCTTCGCCCAGTGGGGCCTCGACATGATTGGCAAACTGCCAAAGTCCTCGCCAGGAGGCCACGTTTTCCTCGTGGTAGCAGTCGACAAATTCACCAAGTGGATCGAGGCCATGCCCGTCACCAATCAAAGCATCAAAACTGCCATCAAGTTTTTCGAGTCCATTGTCTACAGGTTTGGCGTGCCTCATAGCATCATAACGGACAACGGATCAAACTTCATCTCGAAGGAATTTCGAGCCTTCTGCAGGAACCTCGGCACCAACATATCATACGCCTCCGTGGCGCACCCGCAGACCAACGAACAGGTCAAAAAGGAAAGTGGCCTCATAGGCAACATCATCAATAAGCGCCTATTATGCCCACTCGAAAGGCTTGCGGGAGCCTGGGAAGATGAGCTACCCTCCGTCCTCTGTAGCCTGCGTGCAACGCCAAATAGCTCAACTGGCTACACGCCCTTCTTCATGGTGCACGGAGCCGAAGCCGTGCTACCCACCGAAGTAAGCCACAAGTCCCCACGGGTCGTCGCTTACAGCGAAGCCGAATCATCGGCAGCACTCGAAGACGTCGTTGACACACTCGATGAGGCACACGACATCACCGCAACTCACTCAGCGGTCTATCAGCAAAGCCTCCACAACTACCATAGCCGCCGGCTGTGTCACACCCGGGATCAGGGCTAAACAAATCCCAGACCTGCATCTGACATAAGCTTAACCTTGAGCTCAAGGATATCCAGTGAAGAATCGGTAACACATCAGTGACCCTATGACACAAAAATTATTACAACAATCTCATAATTGAGCAGAGAACCAAATTATTACAAGCAGAGGTCACGGACCACAAACATCAAACAACGGAAGTCAAATTATGCTATTAAGTATAGCAAACTTAACAAATGGCCTAAGAGGCCTGAAGCATAACAATGACGTCCCAACCCATAGATTCCAGGCTGCTGGCCAAGAACCCCAAGCTACTCATTGGTGTCGATGTAGTACGAAACTTGTCCTCAGGTGAACACTTACTCTGCCAAAAGTATCAACAAAGCAAGGGTGAGTATAGGGTGTACTCCTCAAGACTGATGGGTGGTGGAGCTGTTTTGCATAAAGCCATCTTTGTTTATAAAAAAAGGAAGAGAGGAAGATCGTCTAATCAGAGTATTTGAAAAGGGGATAAGGGAGCGACATCTCCGAAGATTGATCATCATCTTTTGATATCCACCAAATCATCATCATCTACCAACTAGGATCACCCCATCGTACCCATGAGGAAGCATCCTTAAGCACACGTTGATCTGCCCAGTTTTACGATTAGGTTATAGTTCTCTATGATCTTAGAATATGGTCACCAAGCATTCATAACCGTGAACACGGATTTTTGAAAAGATTTAACCCAGCAGGGGTGTACAACTTTACCCACACATACCAAACGACTCTGAATGCCAAACTATTAGCCCTCTTCCTTGGAAGGCTGGTAGAGAGTGGTTGGCCACGACCTTTACCTTGCTTTCACTGAGACCATGAGTCATGCAATAAGGATGGTTCCGCCGTAACGGGTCAAATCCCGAAGCCGGTCCTTAAAGATGTGAGGCGAGGTTGGTTCACCAGGGGCTCCATCGACCCCAAGCAACCCCGGGCACACTTACCTACCTATTATGAATGCACGTCCTTCACCGCCTTCGAGAAGATCTAGAATGCATGTCGAATGGAATGCCCAAACTATTTGACTCATGGAATCTACTAGGCAAGTTAATTAGGCGAGGGGTTCCCAAGCCCCGTGTGGCTCTACGCCCGTCTTGGTTCCAAAGGCAAGAACTCAGGTCCTAGTGGTGGCGAGCATGGGACTAGAAAAACCACATCCCATCGTGGCCTCCCATACAAGCCTTAGCATGTTTAACTTATATCACCTCTGATATCATCTCTTCACGTTCTCCTGTCATACTAGATTCTCTGCATCTGATACATCATCTGGATGAACCAGCACTGATAGCTATGCATGGCTAAGCAGGAACCAGATATAAGCTCTAGCAGTGCACACAAGCCAAACCTAGTTATGCTAGGAGTAGTGGATCAGGTAATATAAGCTCAAAGGGAGTAATGAAACAGATAGGATATTCTATCTATCAATAAAGGACCACAGTAGAGTAGTATGCATCATGGCAATAATTGAAATGCTTTCGAAATAGTAGGATTATATCATGGTGGGGCTATGCTTGCCTTTGCCAGTTGATAACAGATAAGTAGATCTCCAGGAGCCTTGCACTTGACTTGATTACAGTTGGTCAAGTATTATTTGTCGATCTTCGATCTTCGATGGTGTTGACCTCGGTCTTCGATCTCGATATCATATTCTACCGAGGAAAAACCAAACACCGGAAAGAAAGGAAACAATCAACACATGGCATCGATGCAATGCTCAAACAAGGATGATGATATGACAAGTTAAACCCTAAGGCATGCTCGATAGTTTAAACAGGGTTCCAAGGGGTGAAAACCCTAACTCGGGAAACTCCGGAATATATGAGAGGGGTTACTAGGTTGTTCTAATTAAACTTGCTATGAAAGTTGTTGAAAATGCATGATTACATATTAGATAGATAGTTCTCATTTTTTTGAACATTTTGATATATTATTTGTATTTTTCTGAGTTATAAATAATAAGTTATTGATTTCACAAGTTTATAACATTTTCAGGAATTATTAAAGCCTTTTTAATTGATTACCGCATCATGCTGACATCAGCACAGGGGTGGGGTTATTGTACACCATGGCTGAGGCTACCCCCAGTCACTGACTACTAGGCCCCACGGGATATTTATTATTCCAGAAAAGAAATTACAAAGCAAACTAAATAAAAGAAAAGGCATATATGACGTGGGCATGACGTCATGTTGTTGTCAGCTGGAGCTTGATCCTCAGATCATGGCTCGATCCGTCAATCGGGAGGGCGTGGGCGAGCGAGGAGGGTCTTGCTCGACTCAGCGCATCACACTGAGCCAACTAGTGGTGGCTCCGCCAATGTTTGGCCACCGGACCATGGTTGACGACAACCTTCTGCAGCGGCGGATGGTGACTCGCGTCGGGAGGACAACACAGAGCAAGAGGGTGATAGATAAGAGGATTCTGAGAATAGATAGCTCACCGAGAGCTTGATGGTGTGGCCAAAGAAGACTGGGGAGGACGGAATCGATGGTGACGGCGGCGGACGGAGTCGGGGACGGAGATACCGATTGGAGCATCTAGGGCTTCCCCGGCTTGCGAGCTTGAACGAGGTGAACGAGGAGATGGTGGTGGTTCTAATGGTGGTATCACCAGGTCTCGGAGAGGTCGGGAATGCCGGATCGGTTGAGCTTCGATGAGCTCGGGTTTAGCCAGAGAGAAATTCGGGGAAGAGGAGAAGATAGGGTTCGTCTCTGCGCAGGAGGGGGTCTTGTAGACGTCGTATAGGATGGTAGCGCGCATCTCCTCACAGCGGGCATCATGGCGAGGCGGGGACGGCGCCGGCATCAACACGCAGCTACTCCTCCCCGTTGTCCTTCTGTCAGGAGAAAGAAGAAAAGGAAAAGAAGGGCGAAGGGTTATGGGCTGCGCTTGGGCTGAGCTGGGCTGCGGGGTTCCGCACTGCGCAGAAGAAAGGGAGAAAGGAAGTGGGCTGTACGCCCTGGGATGATGCTGCTCTATTTTTTGAAAACAAAACCTCTCCGGGTTTTCTATTTTGATTTCTTCTTTTGCAATGCATTTTCAAATCTGTTTTGGATGATTTCAAAAATACCAGAGGCTTTATAAAATATGTAAAATACTCAGAGGCCCTTATAATCCATTTGGGCTCCATTATTTTTGTAATTTCAAAAATATTCCGAACCATTTGAATGCTTGCCAAAAGAGGGAAATCTTCGGGTTTAGGGTTTTTACTTTATTTCTTTAATGCACAAATTAAGATATGATGCTCATGAATGCACAAACAACCCTAAATAGACATTAGCTAAACTGGGGTGTTACAGCTCTATCCCCCTTACGAGAATCTTGTCCCGAGATTCCAAAGGTAGGAAGAGAGACAGAGAGAGAAAGAAACAGGGTTACTCTAAGATAAGAGGGAAACACACTAAACAACACACGGAGTATCTCATGGTCAACTCATGGATGGAGTGTTCAAAACCAACTCTAAGATGACTACATGAAACACATCAAGGTAAAGGAGGAAACAAGAGGAGACGGTTTAAAATTATTAGATAGCTGGTCTTCATAAGGATTGAGACCATGGAACTTACAAAAGAGTTTAAGCTTCTAAAGAGGAAGGTTCCAACAGGAAGAACATGACCAAAGACTTCGTTAAATGAACTTCTATTGAATGGCTTAAGTAGAGATTTCAGGTTTCAGAGATATGGTTCAACAAAACCAAGCTGTTGAACTACTTTTAACACAGAAGGATCACTCTTTCATCCAACAGAAGGCTTGGACAGAAAGGTGTTTTGGTGGAGAGGACTCATAAGAGTCATGAAGAACATGTAACAAGAGAAAGTGTTGACTATCGAAATCATAGTCACTCTTAGAACATGGTTGAGAAAACGAAGGAAACTCTTTATTCATCAAGGTATATCAAAATATTTTCCAAATATCATGATATCACTTTACACCACTAGATAAATAGGTAAGAATATTCCTGATGACACGAGAAGAAAGAAACTTCATTCTCAGACTTCAATTACTTGGCACAACGAAGTGCTTGCCAACATAAAATGGTCTGGAGGATCGACCGAGAGACATTTAGCAACACTACTTTAAATGTTCTCCTTGATGTTCGATAAATCAAACATCAAGTAAAGGTCGGACTTCGGATACAAGGAAACCATAAGCACAACTCCTATATTAAAGCATAGAAGAAGCCTCATGAACAGTGGCTGTTATTGCTGATTCAAGAGAATATGACAAAGGATCTTTCTGGCTAAGTGTGTCAACCATTACATCAATTTTGCCAAATTTACAAAGAGACCTATGTCAAAACCTTGAGGAACACCAGCCATCGTTACTACTTGAGATTCAACTTTGGTTAGGTGGAACGATACTTTAGACTCAGCATGTCCGAATAGAAAGTTTGCAATATTTACCACGAAGGTAAAGTTACTAGATTATCAAGATATGGACTATGATGTAAAGCTCCAAAAGATTGAGCTAGATTTCTATACCCATGTATTAGCATATTGTCAAAAGACAACTACACACACATAAGGTACTGACAATCAAACCCACATGTGTCCTTAGATAAAGGAAGATAACTCTTCTTGAATTCACGAAGACATCTTTCAACAACTGCACGTGAGCCAGAGAAGGTGAATTCCAACATCCAGAACACATACTTCGAGATGACTCGAAGTTGGTTCGCGAATTTTCCAACATTAATGCCAAATGTTCCATATGAATCTAATCTAGCATGCAGGAGGTAAGGATGTCATCGATGGGATCAATGAAAAACTTATCGAGACACTCCAATAAGATGGACTCATATGTTTCTTGAACGAGGCAAAATTATTGGTCAGACCAAAGGACACGAAGATGTACTCAAGTGAAACATCACAAGTAGAAACGCCATCAAGATAGTCCTTGGAACTGAGTTTGATTTAACAATAAACCAAATCAAATCAAAGGTGGGGGAAGATAACATATCCAGAAAGGAGATACTATCTTTCTTGAGAACAAACAAAACTAGACATCCCTTTATGGAGGAACTGGGTCGGGTAGAACTTTTGTCTTACAACTATCCAAGTTGTTGTTTAAGCTCAACCAACTAGTTCAGGGGTATCCAATACAGATCCTTGGAGAAAAGAGAAGTTCAAAGAACTTGTTTGCTCAGGAACTTGACAATACGGTCATGTGGCAACATGGAGATACTTCTAGTAGACATCTAGAATACCACTAACCACCGATATGTCACGTAGTTCGAGAGGAAACTTTCTTTGTAAGGCAAGAAGACATAGTTTCAGAGTTTCGGTACAAGCCTAACTCTTTGACCGAAGAGAGTGCACCAGAGTAACGGACTTGGTAGCATGATCATACTTTTCTTAGTGACAGGGTTAACCAATCACGCTAAGAATGACACAAATGTCCTTAGAGATCAAAACAATAATAATTGCTAAGAATCTCACATGACCACATTATTACGCACACGCATCACTCACGAGCGCGAAAGCTCAAGGAAGGATGGGTAAATATGTGTAAGAGCATCACTTCATTAAGGGTAATGAAACTCAGCACGACCTCTTAGTATAAAAGAGTGTGAGACTTTAAGGTTGGACAAATACACGCTAGTCATTGACTCTTGATCTACGGATTACAACACTTTAACCTGTTCCTAGATATAACGAGGTACTGGAGTTTGTTTCTCCTGACATTCCGAAAAGGTTTGTCATGACAGACCACAAGAGTATCTTGCATCGGAAGATACCAATGCAGATAACTACTTGGCTACCAACTGGTAGACAAAGGTCGGAAAACAACAAAGGGATAAGGAACATACTCAGGATAGAATCCCAAGATGTGGATGCATAAGTCAACAATCTCCCGAAGACCAATGCAGAGAAGGAAAGGTGTGGCAGAGTCACGAGTATAGATGCGAGACTCTCGAGGATTACTCTTGTCGTGATCTATTTGGTTCCATTAAAGAACATCTGCCATAGCATGTGGTAGGGTAAGTCCTTCATTGTCACAATTCAACCACGACAATAACTACAAGTTTGAAGGCTAGAATTGTAGTACCAGCCATCCTGAGGTAATGTATAAACATTAGCAACAGGGGTCAAAGGAATGGATCTTGGGTTAAAGGTCAGCTTCATGTTCAAGTCCAAGGGTTAAAACCCGAGAAAGAAGTAATTACTATTTGAGTGACGTAGGGTACACTGAAAGATAGTAATCACGAGGTAGCTTCCAAGAGAAGAAACAACTTCTGAAGTAGCCGAACAAGCAAAAAGGAGACACACAAGGCAAAATAAAACCTCGAAACCTAGAGCAGAACACGATGAAACCAACAATTTAATATTGTGGATCCAAAGGATAGAGAGATCATGATAGAAAGAAATCTCTCAGATGAATAAGAGCAAGGGGAACAAGGAATTCACCACACACACAACTTTATAGAACTCAACAATAGGTCAATTGGCTGAGAAACGACATGCCCAGAAGGCATCTAATCTTTGAAAGACTAGAAGAGATATCAAAACTTTTCCAAAATCAACACCAGATAAGATAACCCAGAGTTAGAGCGAAACTAGATAAGAAGAAAAAGAAGCATACTAGAGTTTTCGCAAATACCTTTCATCTTTTAAAATAGTTTTCATAAACACTAGACTCAACATAGACCAACAGCAAGGTTTTCCTACGGTCGGTAGTTCTCTGATACCAAGACCTATGAAACCCCCGGGATCAGGGCTAAACAAATCCCATACCCGCGTCTGACATAAGCTTAACCTTGAGCTCGAGGATATCCAGTGAAGAATCGGTAACACATCAGTGACCCTACGACACAAAAATCATTACAACAAGCTCATAATTGAGCAGAGAAACAAATTATTACAAGAAGCGGTCATTGACCACAAACATCAAACAATGAAAGGCAAATTATGCTATTAAGTATAGCAAACTTAACAAACGGCCTAAGAGGCCTGAAGCATAATGATGACGTCCCAGCCCATAGATTCCAGGCTGCCGGCCGGGAACCCCAAGCTACTCGTCGGTGTCGATGTAGTACAGAACTTGTCCTCAGGTGAACACTTACTCTGCCAAAAGTATCAACAAAGCAAGGGTGAGTACAGGGTGTACTCCGCAAGACTTATGGCTGGTGGAGCTGTTTTGCATAAAGCCATCTTTGTTTATAAAACAAGGGAGAGAGGAAGCTCGTCTAATCAGAGTATTTTAAAAGGGGATAAGGGAGCGACTCCCCAAAGATTGATCATCATCTTTTGATATCCACAAAATCATCATCATCTACCAACTAGGATCACCCCCTCGTACCCATGAGGAAGCATCCTTAAGCACACGTTGATCTGCCAATTTTACGATTAGGTTATAGTTCTCTATGATCTTAGAATATGGTCACCAAGCGTTCATAACCGTGAACACGGCTTTTCGAAAATATTTAACCCTGCAGGGGTGTACAACTTTACCCACACGTACCAACCGACTCTTAATGCTAAGCTATTATCCCTCTTCCTTAGAAGGCTGGTAGAGGGTGGTTGGCCACGACCTTTACCTTGCTTTCACCGAGACCATGAGTCACACAATAAGGATGGTTCCGCCGTAACGGGTCAAATCCCGAAGCCGATCCTTAAAGATGTGAGGCGAGGTTGGCTCACCAGGGGCTCCATCGACCCCAAGCAACCCCAGCCACGCTTACCTACCTGTTATGAATGCACCTCCTTCACCGCCTTCGAAAAGATCCAGAATGCATGTCAAATGGAACGCCCGAATTATGTGACTCATGGAATCTACTAGGCAAGTTAATCAGGCAAGGGGTTCCCAAGCCCCGTGTGGCTGTACGCCCGTCTCGATTCCAAAGGCAAGAACTCAGGTCCTAGTGGTGGCGAGCATGGGACAAGAAAAACCACATCCCACCGTGGCCACCCATACAAGCCTTAGCATGTTTAACTTATATCACCTCTGATATCATCTCATCACGTTCTCCTGTTATACTAGATTCTCTGCATCTGATACATCATCTGGATGAACCAGCACTGATAGCTATGCATGGCTAAGCAGGACCCAGATATAAGCTCTAGCAGTGCACACAAGCCAAACCTAGTTATGCTAGGAGCAGTGGATCTGGTAATATAAGCTCAAAGGGAGTAATGCAACATATAGGATATTCTATCTATCGATAAAAGACCACAGTAGAATCATATGCATCATGACAAGAATTGAAATGCTTTCGAAATCGTTAGATTATATCATGGTGGGGCTATGCTTGCCTTTGCCAGTTGATAACAGAAAGTACATCTTCAGGAGCCTTGTACTTGACTTGATTACAGTTGGTCAAGTATTATTCGTCGATCTTTGATCTTCGATGGTGTTGACCTCGGTCTTCGATCGCGATATCGTATTCTACTGAGGAAAAACCAAACACCAGAAAGAAAGGAAACAATAAACACATGGTATCGATGCAATGCTCAAACAAGGATGATGATATGACAAGTTAAATTGCATTGAAATGTAACCCTAAGGCATGCTCGATAGTTTAAACGGGGTTTCGAGGGGTGAAAACCCTAACTCGAGAAACTCCGGATGTATATGAGAGGGGTTACTAGGTTGTTCTAATTAAACTTGCTATGAAAGTTGTTGAAAAATGCATGATTATAGCTTAGGTACATAGTTCTCATTTTTCTGAACATTTTGATATATTATTTGTATTTTTCTAAGTTATAAATAATAAGTTATTGATTTCACAAGTTTATAACATTTTCAGGAATTATTAAAGCCTTTTTAATTGATTACTGTGGCATGCTGACATCAGCACAGGGGTGGGGTTATTCTACACCGTGGCTGAGGCTACCCCCAGTCACTGACGACTGTGCCCCATGGGATATTTATTATTTCAGAAAATAAATTGCAAAACAAACTAAATAAAAGAAAAAGGCATATATGACATGGGCATGACGTCATGCTGTTGTCAGCTAGAGCTTGATCCTCAGATCGTGGCTCGATCCGTCGATCGGGAGGGCGCGGGCGAGCGAGGAGGGTCTTGCTCGACTCAGCGCATCACGCTGAGCCAACCAGTGGTGGCGCCGCTAATGTTTGGCCACCGGATCATGGTCGACGACGGCCTTCTGCTGCGGCGGATGGTGACTCGCGTTGGGAGGACATCACAGATCAAGAGGGCGATAGAAAAGAGGATTCTGAGAACAACTAGCTCACCGAGAGCTTAATGGTGTGGCCAAAGAGGGTTGGGGAGGCCGGAATCGATGATGACGACAACAGCCGGAGTCGGGGACAGAGATACCGATTGGAGCATCTGGGGCTTCCCCGGCTTGCGATCTTGAACGAGGTGAACGGGGAGACGGTGGTGGTTCTAACAGTGGTATCACCAGGTCTCGGCAAGGTTGGGAAAGCCGGGTCGCTTGAGCTCCGGCGAGCTTGGGTTCAGCGAGAGAGAAATTCGGGGAAGAGGAGAAGATAGGGTTCGTCTCTGTGCAGGAGGGGGTCTTGTAGACGTCGTATAGGATGGTAGAACGCATCTCCTCGCAGCGGGCATCATGGCGAGGCTGAGACGGCGTCGACGTCGACACACAGCTACTCCTCCCTGGTGTCCTTCTGCTGGGAGGAAGAAGAAAAGGAAAAGAAGGGGGAAGGGTTATGGGCTGGCTGCGGGCTGCGCTTGGGCCGATCTGGGCTGTGGGGTTCCGCACTGCGCAGAAGAAAGGAAGTGGGCTGTGCGGCCTGGGCTGATGCTGCTCTATTTTTTTTAAAACAAAACCTGTTTGGTTTTCTGTTTTGATTTCTTCTTTTGCAATGCATTTTCAAATCTGTTTTGTATGATTTCAAAAATACCAGAGGCTTTATAAAATATGTAAAATACTCATAGGCCCTTATAATCCATTTGGGATCCATTATTTTTCTAATTTAAAAAATATTCAAACCATTTGAATGCTTGCCAAGAGAGGGAAATATTAGGGTTTAGGGTTTTTTACTTTGTTTCTTTAATTCACAAATTAAGTTATAATGCTCATGAATGCACAAACAACCCTAAATAGACATTAGCTAAAACTGGGGTGTTACAGGCTGCGCCCAAGGTCCTTTGTCGAAGGAGACCTTGTCCTGCGACTCAAGCAAGAAGGACACAAGAAGATCGAGTCACCCTGGGAAGGACCCTACATCGTCACCGAAGTCATCTCAGGTGGCTCCTACCGCCTCATGGACGTCGCATCAGGAGTCGAATACTCCAAACCCTAGAACGTCGCATGACTGCGACGCTTCTACCCCTAGTTACCCTTTAATTTCAATTAGGCTATTCAGCCAAGGCTACTCAGGCAAACAATGTACCTCCTCGTTTGCTATGAATAAAAGCTAGGTTCCTTGGCCCAAATATCTTTTCTCTTACATTACTTCTTGCTAAATACGCTCAGGGGCTATGCCTCACCTCACGACTTCGTCGACTGAAAACAATGCATACAACCTGAGTAGCTGACCATGTTAGGCTAGAGAAAAGGACATGCACATTACAAAGCACCACGTGCCAATGCATATAAACTTTACAAAGTGCATTACAAGCCCACTCTAATAAATACAAATTTTACATCATCTCATTTTATTTATAGGACCTAAATGTTTTGGAGCATAACATTCGCCCGCTGCTCGAACAAATCCACAATCTCTTCGGCTTGCTGCGACACAACTGCGTAATGAGGGAGCATGTCACGTAAACTGCCATATGGTCGAAGAGGCGGTCCAGTCGCTATCTCTGCAAGATTAACATGACGGCGATGTAGTCGAACGAGAGAAAGGGCTACCTTCACCCCATCAATCAGCTGATGGAGCACCAACTCCTTGACGTGGCCAACATTTCGTAATTTACCAAGAAGACCCAAAAAAGTAGAAGGAGAAACATCCAAAGGGAACATGACGGACCAAATGGCCGCAAGTGATGACCTCGCCTGCTTTAGCACCCGAAGAAACTGGTGTATGTGATCTTGCACCGTCACAAGGACGATGGCTCGATCACGATCCATCCAAAAGAAGCAACCAGCTTCCAGGTCTTGTGGCGTCAGGAAGTTCATCCGAATTGCGACGTGCTCCTTCTCTTCCTCAGAATGAGATTCACATATGAACAAAGCATGGAATGAGCCAGCATACAAATAGGCTGCACCCGAAAGAACATCGGTTCATGAAGAATCACATTGAAGTTTCTCACCCATCTACCAAAATTCCCCAAGCAAGAACTCCTCCCTGGCAGTGGCTCGCTCAGCCTTGGACTTCCACACATCCACGTGGCCTCGAATGCTAAGGATATCCTTTTCTAGGCTTCGGACGCGATCGCGTATAAAGGTCAATTGCGACGCAACATCCAAAGATGGTCGCAGCTCAGGAGTAGTCGGAGTGACAACTGGAGCCTCACCCAAAGGACCCTAAAGGAAAATAAGCAAGTATGAACATCACAAGTACTTTTGGTACCATCTCAAAGATAGACTTGTATACATAAATAAAGCCACCTCGTGGCAAAGTGGGACTTGTTCATCCACAAGATGTTACAAAAAGTAGCAAAAGGAAAAGCTACGCTAGCTACAGTACAAAGGCCTAAGCACCCACATCCGGAGAAGCCTCGGAGCCAGACTGTCTGCTCTTGGCCTCCTGCTGCTGCTTTGCCGCATCGGCCAGGAGGTCGATGAGCTTAGGCCCATAATGCTTACAGCGAGAAGAAAAGAGGACAAAAGCTACCTCAGAGCCATCCGCCGCCGTCGGCATCCTGGATGTGACTTGAGGAAGGTCTAGCTCGGCTTCAGACGCCATCGCCATGGCCAGACGCATGGAAGCACTGATGCCGTTATGCTTGCGTTTGTACTCCGCCGGAGCTTCCTCTGACAGAGCATCCGCAAGGGAGTCGACGTTGTCGAGGGCAACGCCCTTGGAGACGACCTCCTTGTAGAAGCGCGTGAGCACTTTTGTGGCTTTCTCCAAGGATCCAGCGACAGTGGAGCAGCGATCCTCGATCGCAGCAGCAACATCAGCCAAAGCATCTCCGTGCACTAGCACACCACGATCAAACGTGATGCCAGAAGCATCTGACAAGAAGAAGAAAAGAACACTCAAATAAGAAGGGATAAAATACACTCAAAAATCAGACGACCCAAAGGGGTACAAGAATAACTTACCAGAAATAGCCTTGGCAGCAGCCATGAGCTTGTCGGCCATTTCCTTCTCCCGCATGGCTGCAACGGCCGCGAGCTGCTGCTCGCAATCTTCAGCCTCCTTCTGCAAGTGCTCCTTGGCTTCCGCAGCATTCACTGCCCTCTTCTCCGCCTGCCCGAGGCTCTTTTCGAGAGCGTTTAGCCTTCGGAGTGCAGTATTGTTATCATCTACAGCATGAAGAAGTTTCGGGTGAACACAAGCAACACACTTGGCGCACTCGAACAACAACCAAAAATACATCTACGCACCTTGGAGCTGCTTCAGCTGGCCCTCCAGCGCCATATGCTGCTAGATGAGGAGGTTGGCATTATGCACAAAAGGCTACAGAAGAAACAAAAACAAAGCTGATGAATAAAGGGCCCGGGGGCTCCCCCGCAAAGCAAAAGACCAACAAGTCAAACAAAAAGGACCCGAGGGCTCCCCCACGGAATAAAAAAGGCAACACTTACGTGTTCAGGTGTGGACTCCGAAGGTTCGCATGCTGCCTTCCGAGTTATGACTGCCCTAGCTTCCCGCCTAACGGGGTTCGGGTCATCGTCCTCGGAGTTGCCACCATCTAGGGAATAGAAGCCGTCAACTTCGATTCCGCCATAACTTCTTGGGTGTCCCTATCAAGGGACTCCTCTGAAGGAATGCTGCAAGCAACTATCAGATTAGCAACAACTAACACTACACATACGAACAATAGAAAAAAGACTCAAGCAGAATGAATTATGACTCAATGTCCGACAAATTGAAGACATGAGCTGCCTTCTCCTTCTTCTTCTTGGCCGGCGGCTGTGGATCCACCGCCGGAAGGGGCACGGCAGGATAAGGCACAGACGACACGCCTTCATACTCACCGTGAACCTCGAGGAACGACGGATCCCTCGGAGTTGGTGGGGTAGACCCATCCGAAGATTCACTCTGGGTGCGCTTTCAGGTCTGCCCTTTGCTCGGCTCGGGGGATTCCAAGGTTGGAGATTGCGCCGGGGGAATCTCGGATTCAGAATCCACAACTTCATTATCTGGCGTAACCGGAAATTTCTCAGGTAGAGGGGGCATCATTCCAGCTACCTTAGGCCCTGCAAACAAAAGATACAAGAGATCAGGATTAGTGATACTAACAAGAAGCAGAGTACTCGAAGAAGAGCAATGCGCAAACTACAAGTTTCCACCTGTGGAACCACGTTTTTGGCGCTGAACGGGGAGGTCAAGGATTTCCCCGGGAGGTCCTCATCGGCCTTGAACTTCAGCAGGGGCCGAAGAGCTCTATCAAGGTCACCCGAAGACAGCTCCTCAGGTGAGACCCTCGTCGGATCGCTGTGGCCAGCATATAGATGTTGGGCCACGCAGAGATAAAACAAAAATTTCCTCTAACGTGGTGATCCCAAGATCTAGCTGAGGTAGAAGGCCACGAGGTTTACCACTAGACGCGCGGTTGCGGATTACTGATGAAGCGCGTCAGTTGATGCAGTGCAGTCCTTTGCGATCCGATCGTCCTGGTGCTGATCGTACAACACCTCTGCTGGTATCCACACGTGCATGGAGGAGCGTCGACGGCGAACTGCTAGGTTCGTAACGACTGCTGGACTGCTGTGGAGCTAGGGTTTCCAACACATGGAATGACCTAACCGAACAACGATTAACCTTTCTGGGTTACGGTGCTCCACTATATATAGGGAGTGAACGTGGGCTCTGCTCGCTCGACCCATTCACTAAAGCCCATATAACACTAGTCACCGTGAGTCCAACTCACTAACTCAGTCCTAATCCGGTTTAGGTCCAACCCAACCAGATTACAGGTTCAGATCCAATCCGAACATGCTCCCGCTCTTAAGTGTGTGACCCCACAGGCTCATGGCTACTTTGACACGATTGGAGTCTGACTCTCAATCGATCAGTCGGTAGCGGCTCCTAGGAGAACGTGCCGACTCCCAAGTACCAAAGAGTCACGACGACTTGCCTTTCCAATGCGACTTACGTCCGAGTCCCTTTTTCCTCACGATATACCTTATCAGACTATAGGCGAATATTTGTCATCCCTTAAATAGTCCGACTCTCTTCTCGATCCGATATAAGTGATTCACCCGACTAACTCTTAGTCGATCGCCTCGGTTAACACTTAACCGAGTCATGCATGGCCATGCTTTCCGAATCACATCTCACGAGAGGGCCCAGAGAATATCTCTCCGAGTGGAGGGGCAAAATCCCATCTTGGTTATTCACATCACACAACTTGATTCTCAGTCGACCCGAACTCTTCCTTTATAACTGCCCAGTTACGGATCAGCGTTTGACAGAACTTAAGTCGGTGATCCTCAACTTGGACTATGCAACAACCTCAGGTCTAAGGATTACATTGATTGAGATATACAAATGACAACTTGTTCGTTGTACCTCAATATGGGTCAATCCGACTCGCTAAACTCTTTAGCCGAATCTGTGTAAGTTGGAATAGCATCTCCATGCTCATGACAAGTGGAACCGAGTCATGAAGCCAACTTTCACATTGGTCTAAGTTGTGTGTCCAGCACAACTTCGATGACCAAGGATATTTAGTACAAATAACATGAATGCATAGTTCCACAACCGAATCACATATTCAATGATACACATCAGATGTTTATACAAGGACTACTTAATATCTTTATGAATACAATGGGAAATCTCATCATACATGATTGCCTCTAGGGCATATTCCCAACAGTCTCCCACCTGCACTAGAGTCAATTTTCTGACATCACATGTCTAAGCATCTAATGCCCATGGCTCTCAGGTGTGCCTCATGCTTCGGCTGTGGTAACGGATTTGTCAACGGATCCGCAATATTTGCATCCATGTGTACCTTGCATAACTTGATATCACCCTGATCCACGAACTGGCAAATCAGGTGGTACCGCATGAGTATGTGCTTGTTCTTCTGGTGTTGTCTAGGTTCCTTGGCTTGTGCAATAGCACCATTGTTGTCACAATACACGTCCAACGGATTGGACGAGCCCTGAACCACACCAAGATCCATGAGGAAATTCCTCATCCAAACAGCTTCCTTTGCTGCCTCCGAGGCGGCAATATACTCAGCCTCTGTTGTAGATGCAGACACAGTCTCTTGCTTGGAACTCTTCCAGCTCACAGCACCTCCGTTTATAATAAACACGTATCCGGATTGTGAACGAGAATCATCAGAGTTGGTAAGATAACTCACATCCGTGTAACCCTTTACACTGAGTTCATCTTCACCACCATAAACCAAGAACATATCCTTAGTCCTTCTCAAGTACTTTAGGATATTTTTAGCCGCTGTCCAGTGGATCTCTCCAGGTTCAGCCTGGTATATGCTCACAACACCTAGAGCATCGGAAACATCTAGCCTAGTACAAATCATGGCATACATGATGGATCCGACTGCAGAAGCATATGGAATCGCACTCATCCGACTTCGCTCATCAGTTGTCGAAGGACACTGAGTCTTGCTAAGTTTTACACCATGGGACATCGGTAAGAACCCCTTCTTAGACGATTCCATGTTGAACTTCTTCAACACTTTGTACAAATAAGTACTCTGACTCAATCCAATGAGCCTCCTTGATCTATCTCTATAGATCCGGATTCCGAGGATGTATGTTGCCTCACCCAAGTCTTTCATTGAGAAACTCCTTTCCAATGATTCCTTGGTTTCTTGAAACATCTGGACATCATTTGCAATCAGTAATATGTCATCCACATATAAGATTAGAAAATTTACTTTGTTCACACTAAACTTCTTGTACAAACAATCATGATCACTCTTGATGAAGCCAAACGATTTGACTACCTCATCAAAGTGAATATTCCAACTCCGAGATGCTTGCTTCAACCCATAAATGGATTTCTGAAGTTTGCACACCTTGTCAGCATTAGCCGGATCGACAAAACCCTCGGGCTGTATCATATACACGTCCTCAGTTAAATTTCCATTAAGGAAAGCCGTTTTGACATCCATCTGCCATATCTCGTAGTCGAAATAGGCCGCTATAGCTAACGTGATCCGAACTGATTTAAGCATTGCTACGGGCGAGAAAGTCTCGTCGTAATCAACTCCTTGAACTTGTCGGAACCCCTTTGCGACAAGGCATGCTTTATAGATTGAAATATTTCCATCCATATCAGTTTTCTTCTTAAAGACCCATTTGCACTCGACGGGTCTTGCACCGTCTGGCAGATCAACCAAGTTCCAAACTTGATTTTCATCCATGGACTTTATCTCGGATCTCATGGCTCCAAGCCATGACTCGGAATCAGATCCCACCATCGCTTCCGAATAATTTGCCGGCTCATCACTGTCTAACAGTAGCACATCACGAACACTTCGTAATCTTGCCGATCTTCGTAGTACAGGTGCTGCTGCTGGCTCAGCTGCCACGACCGGCTCAACCTCCAAGGTTTTTGCTGACTCGCTACTAGCCGATTCCTCTCGAATTTCTTCGAGTTTCACCATGCTCCCACTTACTCCCCGACTGAGAAACTCTTTCTCAAGGAAGACACCGTTCCGAGCGACAAACACTTTGCCCTCTTCTCGGTTGTAGAAGTAGTAACCCAAGGTTTCCCTCGGATACCCCACGAAAATACATTTATCCGACTTGGCCATAAGCTTGTCCGACTGAAGTCACTTGACAAATGCTTCACAACCCCAAATCTTAAGAAAAGACAAACTCGGCTTTTTGCCTGTCCACATCTCATGCGGTGTCTTCTCTACCGATTTTGATGGTACTCTGTTTAGTGTGAACGCTGCTGTTTATGGACAATAATCCCAAAATGATAAAGGAAGATTTGTCCGACTCATCATTGATCGTACCATGTCCAACAAGGTTCGATTCCGCCTTTCCGAAAAACCATTCCTTTGTGGCGTTCCTGGCGGAGTAAGTTGGGGAACTATTCCACAACTTTTCAGATGGTCATCAAACTCATGGCTCATTTACTCGCCTCCTCGGTCCGACCGAAGAAACTTTATTTTCTTGCCGAGTTGATTCTGTGCTTCATTCTGGAATTCTTTGAACTTTTCAAAGGCTTCCGACTTGTGTTTCATCAAGTAGATATATCCATACCTACTCAAATCATCAGTGAAGGTAATGAAGTACTCATAACCACCCCTGGCTGTCATGCTCATTGGTCCACATACATCACTATGTACTAGTCCCAACAAGTCGGACGCCCTTTCGCAACTCTTTACAAAAGTTGTCTTGGTCATTTTGCCGAGTAGGCAAGATTCGCATGTCTCGAATGATTCCAAGTCAAACGAAGTTAGGAGTCCATCATCATGGAGCTTCTTCATGCGTTTCCAACTTATATGACCAAGCCGACAGTGCCAAAAGTAAGTCATATTAAGATCATTTGGTTTCAACCTTTTAACATTTATGTTATAAACCGACTCACCATCAAGATTCAAAATAAATAACCCGTCCTGGACAGGTGCAAAGCCGTGAAACATATCATTCAAATACAAAGAACAACCATTATTCTTGATATTCGACTCATAGCCTTGCCTCATCAAACATGAAGCAGAAATAATGTTTCGACTGAGCACTGGAACATAATAACAATTATTCAGTTCCATAATGAATCTGGAAGGTAAATGAAGTTGCATCGTGCCGACTTCCAACACAGCAACTCTTGCTTTGTTGCCGACTCGAATATCAACCTCGCCTCTTGCTACGCTCCTAGTTCTTACCAGTCCTTGCAACGAGTTGCAGATGTGAATAACTGATCCGGTATCATATACCCAAGAACTATTAGGTGCATCAGCAAGATATATGTCTATAACATTGCAAACAAGTGTACCTGAGTCGGAAGTCATACCTCCACTCTTGGCTTTGTCAGCCAAGTACTTGCTGCAGTTCCTCTTCCAGTGGCCATCCGCCTTGTAGTAGAAGCAAGTGGATCCGGCTGAAGGAGATGGCTTAGTCCCTGAGGAAGCGCTTGGGACCGGGTCCTGAGCCTGCTTTCCTCCTGACTTAGCCTTCTTCTTAGTCCAAGAACTCTTCTTGAACTTAGCCTTATTCTGCACCATCAACACTTGACTGGCGCCCTTCTTGAGATCTACCTCTGCCTGATTGAGCATCCCTTGTAATTCAGTGAGCTTCTTATCCATACCATGCATGTGGTAGTTCGAAATGAACTGCCCATATGCACTAGGAAGAGAGTTCAGAATTATATCCGTAGCGAACTCTTCGCTAATGGGGTAGCCAAGCCTCTCCAGAGACTTCACGTAACCAACCATTTTGATCACATGCGGACTCAGTGGATCACCATCCTTAAGCTTGCAACTCAGCAAAGCCTGAGAGACTTGATACCTCTCAGTCTTCGCCTGAGCCTGGAACATACTTTTGAGGCTTTCGATCATATCGTAGGCCTCAACATGCTCGAATTGCTTTTGCAAGTCCGGTTCCATGTGAGCAAGCATAAGACAAATAATATCTGTGGACTCATCCTTAGCCCGACGGTAGGCATTGGTGGCAGCGACAGTCGCATTCTCATTCGGCTCATCTGGAAGTGGGTTGTCTAGGACATGGTCCTTCTTTTCTTGTTTGAGAACAATTCTCAGATTTCGATACCAGTTGGTAAAATTAGTGTCGTTCAGTTTATCTTTCTGAAGAATGGTTCTCAACGCAAAACCGGATATCTGAGAGTGACTGCTACTTGGTGCCATGATCTACAACAGAAAATATGCAAAACACTTAAGACATGTATTCATAAAAGAGCAAGCATATTAAACATTTTAATATTTTATGCTCCCACTAGAACCAACACCCCTCCGATGGTTGCTTAGTGATTCAGGATCCTAAATAAGCAAGTCGGCTAGTGAGATTTAGCATCACCGCTAGCCGCCAAGTGATCTAGGTAGACAACTCCTTGTCAATCGCATCTCATGCGACTCCTGTTGGACGGGTGGCATCACATGCCCCGGCTCCCATCCGACTTTTCCCCGAGCCCCACAACCGTTGTGATAGACCCGTCTATCTTACCGAGTGTTTCCGCAGTAAGAGTCTGATTCGAACCCACCTAGTCGGAAAGAATTGGCGGCACCTCAATTTTATGAGCCCACTACCAAAAATGTCTGACTTGTGATGGTGCAAACACTGGCGGGAAAACCGACTAGACCTTCTTTGAGGGATTAAATTTTATCGACTATCTAATAGAGGTAAAACTGAGACATAACAATAACACAAAACAAAGCATTTATAATGTGAAATGGGATGGCTCTCTTCATGGCGATCTCCATCTCCACAAAGCCTGTAATCCGACTCGTGCCAACTCTTGTCACTTGCCGTCTTACTCCATGTCGCCGACATGTACAATGCCTTGCATGCCTTCCGGGTTCTCCAAACAGCTACACTAGCTTAGTAAAGTAAATTAAAAGGAGAATCCGACACGCAGGTCGTTATAGAATAATATGATAGCCCCTAGGCTCTAGCCGGCTAAAAAAACCGTGATTCGCAGATCACGTATGGATTACACACATACATTACATGCACATGAACCATACCATTCACAACTTCCTGCAAAAACAAGTTATGCATAGATACAATATCTACCGGCGTTGTGAAACTCGCAACGACATATAAGGCGCTACGACAGGGTGAAGCCGGCGGTCCCGCTAGCCGGATAGCGGGCGGGGATCAAAGGGGCAGCTCCCCTCGCGGGTGCGGGCAACGCCCGACAATTTTTCCGAAAACATAGATCTCATCTACGATCCGAACATGGATTCCGACCATCGTTCCGATTTGATCAAACTCTTTGATCTTCGATCACCGCTTATGGATTTACGTGTCACAGTCTACCCCGATGGCGGAAGCCGACCGGTAGGGGTATGTCGTTCCACGACCTTAGCAGTATGATCACGAAAATCAGATCTACCATTCCCCGAGCACAGTTGATCCAATCAACTTCGTGCAAAACCGATCTATCTCATAGATCGACCACCAAACAACACATAGATCTCATCTACAGCCAACCACATAGCACATATGCGAGATCTCGAGCCTAAACCTAGAAGCTATCGCTCTGATACCATTGTTGGGCCACGCGGAGATAAAACAAAAATTTCCTCTAACGTGGTGATCCCAAGATCTAGCTGAGGTAGAAGGCCACGAGGTTTACCACTAGACACGCGATTGCGGATTACTGATGAAGCACGTCAGTTGATGCAGTGCAGTCCTTTGCGATCCGATCGTCCTGGTGCTGATCGTACATCACCTCTGCTGGTATCCACACGTGCAAGGAGGAGCGCCGGCGGCGAACTGCTAGGTTCGTAACGACGGCTGGACTGCTGTGGAGCTAGGGTTTCCAACACATGGAATGACCTAACCGAACAACGATTAACCTTTCTGGGTTACGGTGCTCCACTATATATAGGGAGTGAATGTGGGCTCTGCTCGCGCGACCCATTCACTAAAGCCCATATAAAACTAGTCACCGTGAATCCAACTCACTAACTCAGTCCTAATCCGGTTTAGGTCCAACCCAACCAGATTACAGGTTCAGATCCAATCCGAACATGCTCCCGCTCTTAAGTGTGTGACCCCGCAGGCTCATGGCTACTTGGACACGATTGGAGTCCGACTCTTAATCGATCATTCAGTAGCGGTTCCTAGCAGAACGTGCCGACTCCCAAGTACCAAAGAGTCATGATAACTTGCCTTTCCAATGCGACTTACGTCCGAGTTCCTTTTGCCTCACGATATACCTTGTCAGACTATAGGCGAATATTTGTCATCCCTTAAATAGTCCGACTCTCTTCTCGATCCGAGATAAGTGATTCAACTAACTAACTCTTAGTCGATCGCCTCGGTTAACACTTAACCGAGTTGTGCATGGCCATGCTTTCCGAATCACATCTCACTAGAGGGCCCAGAGAATATCTCTCCGAGTGGAGGGGCAAAATCCCATCTTGGTTATTCACATCACACAGCTTGATTCTCAGTCGACCCGAACTCTGCCTTTATAACTGCCCAGTTACGGATCAGCATTTGACAGAACCTAAGTCGGTGATACTCAACTTGGACTATGCAACAACCTCAGGTCTAAGGATTACATTGATTGAGATATACAAATGACAACTTGTTCGTTGTACCTCAATATGGGTCAATCCGACTCGCTAAACTCTTTAGCCGAATCTGTGTAAGTTGGAATAGCATCTCCATGCTCATGACAAGTGGAACCGAGTCATCAAGCCAACTTTCACATTGGTCTAAGTTGTGTGTCCAGCACAACTTCGATGACCAAGGATATTTAGTACACACAACATGAATGCATAGTTCCACAACCGAATCACATATTCAATGATACACATCAGATGTTTATACAAGGACTACTTAATATCTTTATGAATACAATGGGAAAGCTCATCATACATGATTGCCTCTAGGGCATATTCCCAACAATAGAAACATCGAGTGCACCCTCACTTGGAGCGGCTGCACCCGACGCTTGAGGAAGGTGCGGATGATATCGGCACCGTTGACCTCCTTGTCGACCAACAACTAGAGTGCCTCCACGCGACGGTAGAGCTCCTCCACCTCCGCCTTTTTACCCTCCAAGACGTGGTTTTTTCACGACCTCTTCAGGGTAATCATTTGGGTTGAGTCTAAAGGGGCGAGACCATATTGCTGCCCATCCAATTTCGCGTCGCGGATATAGAACCACTTATTCTGCCAATATTGGACGAACTCGCACATGGAAAAGGAGAAGAACAAGATAGAAGAACGAATGGAGATGATACAGCTGCCAAGCGGATAAACACCGCCGGTGCCAAACTGCCTCTTCACAGAACAGAGCTTCCGGAAGAGACCAAAGTGCGGCTTGATACTGAGCCAGCACTCACAAATAGTGATGAAACAAGCAATATGGATAAGAGAATTGGGAGACAGATGATGCAACTGAATCTCATAGAAAAAGAGGAGTCCACGAAGGAATTCGTGGACAGGAAGAGAAAGACCCCGGACAACAAAAGCATAGAACATCACCCAAAACCCTTCGGGTGGGTGCAAGATTACCTCATCGCTGGGGAGTATGGCATCCTCCTTGTCCTTAGGGATCAACCCCGCATAGTGCATCTTGTGCAGATCCCCGTCGCACATATCCGTGAGCTTCCACCCGCTGTTAGTGGCACGAGTCATGGCGGTGACCTTCTTGCCGCCGCCGGTGGCGCTCGAACCATCTCCAGCAGTCGTCTTCTTTGGATTTCCCATCTTGCAGCGGCGAGTGCAGTGGTGCGAGCAAAAGAACGAGGAAGGAAAAGTATGGAGAATGTCTAGTGCACAATGGAGGGAAGAAAAGCTCACGAAAATGGAGGCAAAGGAGATCAGCAAATGTCGAAGGGTAAAAGGAAATCACTGTTTACCTACGGTATAAAAGGACCAAGACGAAGCATAGGAGCCGTCGATCGAGAAGCCCTAGCGTGCCACTCAAATCTTACCATACACGTGTCAGCATTACACCGAACCGTCGCCAGCATGCCGTCCACTACGCATGGAAATCGAGGAGACACCGTAATTTTCGCCACGTCTACAAGTGACTAGTCAATGTCAAGTCAAGCGGTGGTACCCACAATCGTCTCGTTGCATCATATCTGCTGCCGTAGACGGTTGAGATCACCAATCGTCAACACTAACGTCATCAAGGCAAGGCCAGCAACGGCTCGAAGATTTCGGCTGATCATACAAGTACTTACCTAAATCTACGATTCGAGAAACTACTCGGGGGCTACTCCTATCAGGAGTGCTGGCCGCGCACCTGAGAAATGACCAAGGTAACTACACCTCGCTATTATATTCGAGCCCTGCGTCGAGTCTACGACTCCACTACGGACCTGGGGGCTACTCCCATAGGGAGAATTAGTTGATCATCCGAAAAAATTGTGTACTTAGGACTTACACTGAAAACGACCGAACAAAAGTCTCTGCTCGAGTCTACGACTCGAACAGACACTCGGGGGCTACTCCCATAGGGAGCGCTGGCCGCACACCCTATGAATTTTTTGACTGCGATCTTTCAGATCAAAATACAACAAAATCTTTTTGGCAACTTTTCCAAAACCAACGCTAAGTGAGAAGCAGTCTCCTTGTCCACCCGAAACACCTCCGCGGTGATAAAACTTCGGATGCTGTGTCTGCGTTGCAAAGATAAGCCCTACAGATATCATCTGATGGCCTGGTAACGCACCTGACTGCGCTCTACCAGTAAACTACCGTGTCAATAGGCACGATGAAAATCCTGACAGATGCGTTTGGTACATCACTTGAAAAACACTTTGATTCGACTCCTATAAGACCACAACAGCCTGAGTCGAATCACGCCAGCAATTATTCTGAATTCGAGTCTGGGGACTCGAGTTTGATGAAGATCGTGTTGTTTTGTCCTATGACAGTTAACTGGCCCTGATTTGTCAGGTGAGCCAGGCACATGCATCAACAATCCCTATGAACTAAAAATTTCTCCTTATAAAAACATGCTCAATTGCACCCGAAAGATTGTAGAGCCTCCAGCCGAATCTATGATTCCACTGAACACTCGGGGGATACTGACATGGATATACCCCACTGGTACATGACATTGGTATACCTGGTCCAGCCCAAGGAAGGCCCACGTCAGAACACACGGCCCATGAAGACTTCTGGTAGCCCAAGCCCCTGACGTTTTCGACTCCTTGGAGGACAAGTATAGATTAGATAGAATTTCAAAGGGTACCAACCCTAATTTGTAACCGACTCGACCTAACCCGAGACCTGCCTATCTAAATAAATGCCAGGAGGGTACGGCGAGAAGGATCTCTCGACACCGCGTACACACCTCATGCCAGATTGCATCTGCGCACCCCTGTAACTTTCAGTTCTGCCGTAATCAAGAGCAGACAAGCAGGAGTAGGGTTTTCCCTCCGGGGGCCTGAACCTGGGTAAATCTCGTGTCCCTGTGTTGCTTGTATATTAATCGTTCCGTGACTTCCAGCATACCCATCTTCTCCAAAACCCAAGTTCATAACAATTAGCATTGACGAGATCGAACCTCGTCAATGGGAGTAGCCCCCGAGTCAGTAATCGAGTCGATGACTTGAAGAAGGAGTCATGCATCAAGTCGTGTTGAAAGATATCTTCGAGTACCACAGGGTCCTGGACAATTCATCAGGTGCACGACCAGTGCTCCTTATAGGAGTAACCCCCGAGTATCTGGTCGAGTCGTAGATTTGAGTAAGTAATTTTCTCTGATTCGAACAATTGGAGACATTGATTTGCCTCTGCTTTTGCAATTGGTGATGTCATTGCCAACGATTGTTGAGCTCAACCATCTGCGGCAGTAGTGTTGATGGGATGACATGACCGTGGGTCCCACATTCTGACTAGGATTTGACTAGTCACGCGTAGTTTACGTGAATTTAATTGTGTCTCCTCGATTTCCACGTGTAGTGGAGAGCGTGCTTGCGACGGTTCAGGCGATAGCTGCCACATGTGCACTTGGATGTGTGACACGTGTGATGTTCTGCAGATAAATGGCTCTGGGTTGTCGCATCCATCGTTTTATATGGCCAAGGTCCATAGTAAATTTTCCCCTTCATCTCCGTTGCTTCCCTTGTTTCTTTGTTCTTCCTGCTCTGGGCACCTCGTGATCCCATCACTACTCCTTGTGCTGGAAAGCTTTCACTTTTTTTCCTTCCTCCCTCATCTGAGTGCAGTGCAAAGCGCACCGCACCAAGATGGGAAATCCGAATAAATCCACCATAGCCAGAACGAGCACCGTCGGTGCCGCCAAGAAGACCACCGTGGGTCGCGTCACCAATGGAAGCTGACGACAGTCGATGATTCGATCGGTGGAGTTACGCCATCTGCACGAGGCCCACCTCATCTCTTAGAATGAGGGAGATGTAAAAATTCCAGGCCCGGAGATAACACCCGACCCACCTGCTGGTTTTCGGATCATGTTTGTTGCTTCATACTGTGGGGCTTGTCTCTTCCTGCCCATGATTTTGTTTGTGGGCTTCTTTTTTATTTACGGGCTTCAACTTCATCGGTTGACGCCCAACTCCATCCTCCATATATCGACTACTTCATCACTCTTTGTGAGTACTGGCTTGACATCGCGCCGCATTTCGGCCTCTTCAAGAAGCTCTATGCCTTGAAGAGATAATCTGGCTTCGGCAGCGCGGTCTACGAGCTTGGTGGGTGCGGGATATATATCTTCCCCAACCAACATCACTTCTACTTCAACCTCATGGAGTCCATGCAAGGTTGTAGGAACAAGTGGTTCTACATCCGCGATAAGAAGCTAAACGACCAGATGTACGGCCTTGCTCCATTCAACACGAGCGCAGCACGCATGGTCGAATGACGTGCCCTCGGGTGAAACCGAGGTCGTTGAGGCGCTGCACAAGCGTGTGGAGGCTCTGAAGCTGCAGCGCGACCAAGAGGTGACCAACATCAACATCATCCGCACCCTCAAGCATCGGGTACAACCCCTCCAGGCTAGGGCTTACCCGATGTTCTTATATGCCGGCACCAATGACCCGACGAGGATATCATCCGAGGAGTTTTCCTTGTTGGAGCTTGACAGGGCATTGATGCCTTTGTTGTGCTTCAAGGCTGATGAAGCTTTGCCGATGGAGACGTCGACTAAGCCTTTTAGTGTATTCAAGGAGGTTCCCCAAGTTAGTTCGTAACTTGCATGTAATGCATCCTACATGTCCTTATTTTGCTTGGTTCTGATCCATTGTGCTCTGGCTTGCAGTATTTAAAGGTGGAAGACATGATGTCTTCCCTTCCTGAGAAATACGTGAAGGCTTCAGATGGCGGGAATGTGGATGAGTCGGAGTCGATCATCCCTGCTGCCTAGTCGCCTCTGGAGGAAGAATCCCCCGAACATAGCGATGTCAACTCCTGTAAGACACTACTAGGAAACAGGCCGTTAGTGGCGCACCTGGAAACATCATCCGTGGCGCACTAGCAGTGCGCCACGGGCCTTGCGCTACGGCTATCTCTCAGCCGTGGCGCACTGCCTAGTGCACCACGGTTGTGCAGAGATAGGCGTAGCGCACCTCCAAGGGCGCCACAGAAGTTTGGCATGGTGCGCTACCCCTGGGATCTTCTGTGGCGCACTACCTAGTGCGCCACTAAACTTCCATGGTGCGCTTTAGGTGTAGTGCGCCACAGAAGGTAGACCTTGTGCGCCACAGATGTATTTTTTGTTTTTTTTTTTAATTTCCGAGCCAGATTATACGCAATACAGATTATATACAATATTACAGCAGATATACACACACAGATACAAGATATACAATTATATATAAATACTCAATATGAAAAACAAGATTGAAACAAATACATATAGATAAGTCTCATACATGAATACATAGTCTAAGTTACATTGTTTCGATCATGTTACAAAGTAGTAGTTGGTGACATGCTAATACATGTGTCGATCGAACAAGTTAGAGCTCGGAAGCTCGCCTAGACATCTAAACTAACTAGCTAGACACAAACGCGGGATAAATAACCAAAGAAGATAAGCATGATCACCGCCGCGACGAAGGTGTAGGTCTTCATCCGGTTCCTTGTCCTAACTCCCGCTAGATAGCGCGTGTATCTAGCTTCCGCCTCCGCCATAGTGTTGTAACCTTTGTAGCTATTGCCGCTGAAACGGTGCACCTGTCTCCGGCAGTCTTCCCAGTCATCGTAGACTCCGGGAACCCGTCCCTTGTACACGACGTACCACATCATCTATAAGTTGACAATAATAATTAACCGACTATTGAAAAAAACATATATAATTAAAGTCGCATATGAAGATACACTTATAGAAAGTACTCCTAAATCAAAAAGACCAAACTCAGAAAGCATGCCTCATATATAACTAGGTTGTTCGACACAGGAATATGCTACGATGGAACTGTTCGCCAAGTAGGATGCACAACACCTGGACCTGTGCATAGCACAAGGCGAACAATCCCATCGCAGCACATTCACATATAGTGTGCCACGACATTTCAATCATCGGCATTATTCTTGAAAAAGACCAAAGTAACTCAAAAATCATGCCTCATATATATATACATAGGTCGTTGCACACAGGAATATGCTACGACGGAACTGTACGCCAAGTAGGATGCACAACACCTGGAGTACTTGTGCATAGCACAAGGCGTACAATCCCATCGTAGCACATTCACATATATAGTGTGCTACGACATTTCAATCATCGGCATTATTCTCGAAAAAAGAGTAAGGAAAAAAAGAAGGACCAAATTGAGCAAAGGACCAAAGAATAAGCAAAAAAACCAAGCATTGATCGATATATAATAATAAGCAAAATAAGTTCACTTGTCGTCCACACACACACACACAAAGGTCATCTATAGTTTGTAACTACAACTAGGCCAACATCAAGCCTTCTGGCTCGGCTTAGGGAACGGGAGAACGCCCTGTCTCGTCATGAACTTCCTATAGTCACCCTGCATCTCTAGGCGATCTTCTATGTCACGGTTATTCGGGATATTTCCTCAGTAGAAGATCCCCCCCGAAGTCATGACATCACGTAAGATGATTGCCCCAAACTGCTGCTGGATGCGATACATCTCTTGTCTAATATCCGAATCATTGATCTTGGCCTTTGCTTCGGCCCACTGTTTGAGATGATCTGGCAGCGTAGAATTCTGCTGGTCAAGTAGGAACGCCCTCATGTGATGGAGTGCGTAGTAGGCTTCCTTCTTACTGTTTTCCGGCTGCTTCACGCAGGGGAACTCCGTTACGTGGTTGAAGACGTGCCTGCCGAACTTGACCTTCTTACGCACGAAGCTGGTGCCTTCCGTCGAGGCAAAGCCAGTGAGAGCATCATCCAGAACTTCCTTGATCTTGTCGTAGTTTTTCTTCTTTTCTAGACTCCCCGAGTCGAAATACGTGGCGTGGGAATGCTTCGGCGATAAGGAGATGAGCGTGCAGTGTTCATCTCTGCGCAAAAAATTCAAATGGAATGTGTTGGAAAAAGAATGATGATGATCTAATAAAGCCAATCGACGGTGGCGAGTGAATAACGAATTACTCGGGAAAGTAAGGCACGAGAATGTATTCCTTTGTCTTGTTCGCCACGAGGATTCTTTTTAGGTACGAGGCCACGATACGTCGTTCGGCGGGGGAACCCAAGCAGCCGTCACGCATGTAGTAGGGGTCCACTATAGCGATGCCCGGTGTGTTCTCTCTAATGATCTGCATGGCCAGGCTGAGAGAAAAGAGACGGACCATGGTATAGTGCAGCGGGTATAGGTGGAACATATTGAAGATGTCCTCGAACCGCAGGAAGAACAGATCCGCGGGGGCAGTGTCGACGAAGCCCAAGCCTGGTGGCACCTTAACCACGAATACCGGGTGCGAGGGATCTTTCTCCGATAGAAGGCGTCTCTCTATCGTCAGCACGCCGTCATGCACACTCTGCAGTTCCGAACTGGCGATCTTCCGTAAATTCTTAGGTAGCATGGGCTCAACCGCCACATGAATCCTCCACATAATACCCTCGGGTCTTGGTGGCCCGTCCCGAAACCTGATCGGATTCGCAGTTGTTGACGCCACCGGCTGGCTCGAGCTACTAGATTTTCTTTTCCTGCCCTTTTTTCCTTTTGGAGAGCGAGCAGGCACCGCAATCTGAGCACCGGCCGCCCTATGTAGTGTGTCAGGGCTTAGAATAAAGGGCCGGTTGGTTGTATCAGCTGGCTCTGTAAAGGCGCAAGCTGGAGGCGTCTCCTGAGAACCAAACAGACGCTTGGTGATAGTGGCTTTCTCTGTGGGGCCACCAGCTAGGTCTTCTTCATTGCCAAACTGAGTGCTGAAGAAGTGATCATTCCAGTCTTCGTCGTCCTCGGCCGGATCCTGCGCCATGTGCATATCATCAACATGATCATCCGACCCACCGCGTGGAGGTGACGGCGAGGGCGGTAAGGGGGCCTTGCCACCGCTTATCGCTGGCACGACAGGCGGTGCTGTTGTCTGTGGCGTGATGGCCCCCGCCGTCCCCAAACGGATCATGCTCTTTGGCCATAGCAAGAACAAGCCGGAGCAACTTCTAAGGACAAACGGCTCTTCTTCATCCGCTCCTGGGGGTTGAATGGGAGGTTCCAGGTCGTCGCAGCCCCTTAGCACCCGACTAATTTTAACCCTGTGCACGCTATCTGGCATCGGCTTTGAGTGGAACATGCGCTGCAAGGGTTGAACGATGGTACCCTTGGCAACATCCCTCAGCTCGTTGTTCATGTAGCATAAGAGAGTGCAAGGAACATCCGTCTACAGAAAACATGTACGGCGTCGTCAGAGCGAGATGCCACAAGAGTAATATATAGATGGCATGAAAGGCAGTAATTAAAGCAATTTGTTTACCGTGATGGCGTCGAGATCGGCTAATGTCGACGCACCGCATACGGCGACGGGCGTGCAAGAGACGGAAGGGCTGCTTGATGGCGCGGTGCTGGCCGCCGGTGTATTCTCCCTACCGACGGGTGCTTGGAGCTCCGGTGCCGCCGCGACGATGGCAGGGGGCACCAACATGTACTCCGGCGCCGCGGTGATGGCAGGGGGAGTCACCAACACTTGCGGCGCCGCGGTGCTAGCGGGCGGAGTCACGAACACGTAGTTCGCCTTATTCGTCGGCGCCGCGTTGTTCGAGTGGCTGCTGACCATGCTGGGAATCGGGCACGGCCCTACTCGACCACCCGCACTCCAGTTCGCTATTGACTCCACCAAGGTAGGCAGGAAGGACGTGAGGGTGATTGCCAGGTTGTCTTGGACGATCTGCGGGATCCGCGCCACTTGTGCCTTAAGTTCTTGAACCTCTCGGTTTTCCTCCTCGCTCCTTCCCGACGGCGCCACATGCGTCCTCGGCGGTGGACCAAAATGATCCACCCAATTCTTACCCCCGAGGCCGGCTAGACGGCCAGCCGACGACGGCTTCTTCGTAACCGGCTCTATTTTCTTGGCTCGGTTCATCGCCCTGTTAAAAGGGTTATCCCACCGGGTGGCCGCCGTCGACCCCTGGGATGACGAACCCTGGGATCCATGACTAGCAACAATTTCCTCCTCCTGCAGAAGAAGTAACAGTGAATCATTTAGATCATCGATTAGATTGCAATCGTGTTGATCCGCGGTAATTAGATTATACTAACCACAATTTCCTCGAATTCCTTCACCGCAGGATCCGCGGTGAGTTGTTTGGTTTTTGGGTCCACATGGTAACGGGCCCTGATGAAGTTTCGAACCTGCCCGGGTTCGAATTTAGCAAAGGGGTTTTCTATCCCCTTGGATCTATACTCTTCGTCCTCCTTATTCCATTTGGCCTCCGCGGTTCTGTATCCACCAGATCCGAGATGGTGATGACCTATATTGATCGCCTGCAGCACCTTTCCCCGATTACTATTGGCCAGGGCTCTTTCGGATTCACACCTCTCCTTGAACTCCCGGAACTGATCTTCGGTGATCTGCGGGTCAATCTTCTGGATCTCCTCGAGACTTTTGCCTTCTTTATAGATCTTCTTCTTTATCCGGGTTCTCTAGCTGGCCAGGGCGGTGCTCATCTTTGTGAGGGCGGATTTGTTTACTTCGTTCCCATGATAATTTGTGTTCTGATACTTAGCGGGGAACTTGTATCTTGCGTGCAGCTTCTCGAAGAGGAGTGTGCGCAAGTGGCCATTATCTTTATGCCGGAGATTCTCGGTGTTGATCGAGATGGTTGTCTGGGTGATCGCCGCCACTTGCCCACCGTACCCTTTGACGACAAGGGCGGGCTCCAAAGGAACCCCTGATGGGCTCACTTCGGTAATTTCCTCCCTGACCGTGCCGACCGTGTTCGGGCGCCGGTCCTTCGGCTTCTTCTTCTTCTTCTTAGGAGGGTTGCTACCACTCCCTGTGCCCTCGCCGCCATCAGTGGTTTCATCGTCCGCCGTTCCTTCGGCTTCTTCCTCCGCGTCTTCCATCTCATCATCCTCGCTCTCCTGGGGATGGTATTCTTCATCGTCTTCTAGCCGCTGGGCCGCCTCCCAGAATGTCAATTGTTTATTCGGAGGTCTGAGTTCTCCTTCAGCGCTGATGCGCTTAGAACATCCAGCCTCGTCGTTGTCACACATCTTTGCACTAATAAAAAACAAATAATTGGTTAAATGCACGGAAAAATCCGGCATGACCTTTGCTAATTTTCTTAAACTAGGAGTGCCCGATTTCTGCCGAAACGGAAGTTAATCAACATTCCGGCAAAAATCGGGACTCGTTTCATACAAAAACCTGCATACACACATAATAAAGTGTTTCATACAAGCACAAGCACAATTTCAAGTGCTAAAATTATATCACCACATATTATATCACCTGTCATTGATGACATCAAGCAAATACATGCAGATTATAGCACCTGTCATTATATGACATCAAGAAAATACAAGTTTATATGATAATCAATATGAAAACAAGCAAATACACAACCGCGACAAAGAAGCAAATACAAGTTTATATTCACACATTTGGTTCAGCACATATTCATTTTATATATTCACTGCAACATATTGTTTGCAGTAGTGCCTTTTTAGCACTACTAGACCATCACCAGGATCAGTACTAAAACCATACTATTCATAATTTGCATGATCACTCATGTAAGTAAAATACTCATGATTTTATTGACTGCCCAACTATGGAGGAGTTTCCTCCTGAACAGCCATCTTTGTACTTGGGGCTGGGCTTAATCAGACATCACAGAGTGTATTTATGGTGAAGCATCATGTGGCCCCAGTGTCAATTTTATATATGTCAAATTACTTCTAACTGCATCAGTGCTACTGCTGTACTTCTAACTGCATTATGGTGATGACCCCTATTTCGTAAGTTCCACTATTTCATGATGACCCAATTATAGTGGTGGCAAACGAGCTAATATCCCAGGAAAACAAGTTTAGTGCACCAATTCACACACCATGCTTCCAAACCATAAACCGGCATCACCTAAAACCTGTCACCACTGCCCAATCAATGCAGCTGAACCAGGCTATTCCAGACCACATACACTGGGCCTAATTATTTTATCAAGCAGATATACAATAGAAGAACCTAACCTAAACCTCTAACCTGAATCTTGCTACTCTGAACCTAACCTAAAGCTTGCTACACAGAATAAACTCAGGACCCTAACCTTCAGCTTGCTACTCTTAACCTTGGCATGTGCTTGACTAGTAGAGGAGCAAACTAATGCATCCAGACTTAACTACATCTGACTGAGACCTCATACAAACACGACGACAATGGCAACATCAAGTGATGATTAAGCACCAACAATTAAAATCTAGAGCTACATGAGTAGATGAGCCATTGTTTCCCAATTCCCCTTCCCTAAGTAGAACCCAAAGCTCTAGATTTCTAAATTTGGCCAAGTAGAACCCAAAGCTCCAGATTTTATGACACTCGCATCTACATTGCCTCGACAGTAACATGTCTTAGATCATGGGTCATTTATCAACTTGTGAAAGATAACAGTATGCCCACTGTATGATGAAAGTAACATGTTAGGCCAAATTTTATCTAACATCCAATCGACCATCAAGATTTATCTAACATAGTGGAAGATCACTGTAAGCTCACTGTCAAACATAATGTCAATTCTTAGCTACTTGGTACCTGTTTAGTTCTTCATTTTTGTTACTGATCTAGCCAAATGTTCATGTTGTGTTACTGATCTAGCCAGCTAGGGACACCTACATGTGCTTTGCTAGATTCCCATGTTTGCTCTTTTATGTGACAGAAAATTCCCATGGACTTCTCTGAACTCCCATGGCCATCTCATTTTGTCAGACAACCACCAATCATTAGGAAAAAATGTCAATTCCATCAAGTGCTAACCCTAACCCTAACCATTGCTAACCCTAACCATCAGAGGCATCAATTGAATCATCAGGTGCTAACCCTAACCATTGCTCGAGGAGAGAGGAAGAGAAGGAGAGAGGGGAGGGGCGGCACTCACCTCTGAGATGAGGACGACGAGGGCTGGCGGACGAGGTAACGAGGAGGAGGGAGCGGCAGAGCACCTTGCCGCCGGAGGAGCGGAGCCGACGATGCAGTAACCTCGCCGCCACCAACCGCCGCGTGGGCAAGGCGGCCTCCTCCTCCTCCTAGCGTGGCGGCCTCCTCCTCCTCCTGGCGTGGCAGTCTCCTCCTCCTGGGATGCGGCGGCCTCCTCCTCCTGGGATGCAGCGGCGGCGGCGCGTCGTCGATGGGGATGGGGACGATGCGGGGAGGGACTTAGACGATCTAGCTGTGTCTAAGGACGATGGGGAGGGCGTGGCTCAACTAGTCCTACCCACTTAGGCGTAGCGCACCCTGGCCAAGTGCGCTACGGATAACCGTAGCGCACTTGGCCAGGGTGCGCTACGCCTAAGTGGGTAGGACTAGCTGATAAGAGGGCTGCCACCCCGATAGTTACCACTAGCTCACCTTATCCCACTGGTTCCAGCCACTCCTTTATTCTATAAACCTGTGAGCACCTAGGTTCGAATCCTGGTGCCCACCTTTTTTATTTTTATTTTAAAAATATTTTTAAATGTTCCAAAAAATGCCCAAAATTGGTGATATATGCCATACAAGTTTTGTTTTGTTTTTAAAATACTTTTAAATATTCCAAAAATGCCCAAAAGTAGTGATATATGTCATAAAAGTGTTACAAATATGATTCAAAGTATAACTAAATTTCATAATACTTTGTCCATGAATATTACAATCTTTTTCGACCACGCGTTTTACAATATTTTTTGAGCTAGCGTTTTACAATCTTTTTTCCCTTCTTTGTCGCGGTTGAATAATTTAGCCCCGGCACTTTAATGTTTCTTCTTTCGAACGGGCTACCTTTTTTGGGTAGGGTTGTCCTTTTTCTTCTTGTGATGTATGTTGCTGCATCGTAGTCGTCGTCATCTTCAATCTTTGGATCGTCGTACTGGTCGAAGTCTTGCTCGTTGGCGACTCCATCCATTCCGATGATGTTTCTTTCTCCTCTCCTCACAACAACACCTCTAGGCTTTGTCGGGTTGGTAATGAAAAAACATTGGTCCACTTTGGTAGCCAGTACCCACGGTTCATTTTTCGCGGCCACGTTTGCACCGGCGGCCTTGGATTTGGCTGCTTCGGGTATAACCATGGTTGTGAAATACCGGTCTTCTCTTTCGACGCTCTTTGCCCATCTGACACGGAACATCGGCACCTTTTCTCCACAGTAGTCGAGCTCCCAGATCTCCTCGATTCTTCCGTAGAATCTTTCCTTCACGTTGTCATCGGTGTAGAATTCCGACGTTACGCCTGAGTTCTGATAATCACACTTGTTGTCCTTTTCCTCCCTGTAGAATGTGTAGCCGTTGATATCATACGCCTGATAGGTCATCAGGTTTTGCATCGGTCCCTGCGACAAGGTGAATATGATCTTTTCCGTGTCAGAAGAATGCGAGCGCGGGGGATTATCAAGGAGCGTCTGCCTAAACCAACGCGTGAAATCTGAGTTGTGCTCTTTGATTATTTCTCCCTGCGTCCTCTGTATGCCCCGGTCACTGTACTTCTTCTCGATTAACCTTTTGTGCTTCTGTACCCAAGGATCGACCAGTTCTAAATGCTGTAGCGCGACGAGGTTTGCTCGATCAAAGTCTGCGCGTCGAAAATCGAAGTCTGCATGCAGTATGCGATGACCCTCTCGGTGACCAGATCCGTCGATCTTGCCAAGGTGTCTGTTGACGGGAAGACCGACAGGGTTCTCGATGTCTAGATAATTCGTGCAGAAAGAGATGCACTCTTCGGCCAGAAAGCCCTTGGCTATGCTTCCATCTGGACGGGACCTGTTGCGAACGTATCCTTTGATGTGTCCGTTCATCCTTTCGAACGCCATCATGTTGCGGAGGAACATCGGCCCGAGTTGTACGATGTCCTCCACGACATGGACCAGCAGATGCACCATAATGTCGAAGAATGCGGGTGGGAAGTAGACCTCAAGCTCACATAGTATCACCACGATCTCCTCCTGTAGCCTTCCGAGCTGATTCAAGCCAATCGACTTCCTAGGGATGACGTCGAAAAACTTGCATAGGCCAAATAACGTTTCATGGACGTGCTCATCCATTATCCCTCTTAGTGCGACCGGAAGTACCTGCATCATTAGCACAGCACAGTCGTGAGACTTCATGCCACTGAACCTCTGCTTCGCCTCGTCTAGGTATCTGCTTATCTTGCCCGCGTAGCCGTAAGGAAATTTGACTCCTAGAAGGCACTTGAAAAACTGTTTGATCTCATCCTGGCTTAGAGTGAAGCAAGAAGGAGGGCAGTAATATTCGTTCTTCTTGAAATTTTTACCCTTCCGACGACCTTGTGTCGTCTCCGACTCATGATCATCGTCATCTTCCTGATCATCAGGAGTAGTGCGTCCTCAGTGAAGCTCCTTCCGGATACCCAAGCATATCAGGTCGTGCCTTGATTTCGGACCATCTTTCGTCCTATCTGGCATGTTTATTATGGTGGCGACCAGACTCTCGCACACGTTTTTCGTGATATGCATGATGTCGAGGCTATGAGGCGTGCGGAGAAACTTCCAGTATGGCAACTCCCAGAAAACAGACCTTGTTTTCCATACCTTCATCAGAGGCTTGTCTTGTTGCTGCCTCTTTCGCTTCTTTCCAGGCTTAGGACAATCTTTCCAGTTTTTCAGCAACTCTTCCACTTCTTCGCTGCTCCTACGCTCTGGGATTCCTCGGGTCTCTGATTTGCCATCGAACAGGTCTCCACGTTTTCTCCATGGATCATTCTTGCCGAGCCACCTCCGGTGCGCCATGAACACGGTTTTCGATGACCCTGGATCTTTCTCTAGTTGGAGATAGCTTGTGTTATCCATTCACCTAACGCATGCGCAGAATCCTTGGATAACCTACCCCGAGATATACCCGCAACCTGGATAGTCTTGCATCGTAGTGACCAACGCGGCTCTCATAGTGAAATAATCTTGTGCGACGGCGTCGTAAGTATTGGCTCCAGATTCCCATAACGTGGCTAGCTCCTCTTTCAACAGCCCGAGATACAGATTGATGTCGGTACCAGGTTGTTTCGGCCCTTGAATTAGCATACTCATTTGTATGTACTTCTTCTTCATGCACAACCATGGAGGGAGGTTGTACATCCATACAAACACGGGCCAAGTGCTGTGCGTGCTGCTCTGGCTACCGAACGGATTGAGTCCATCGGTGCTCGCACCAAGCCTGATGTTCCTCGAATCTCCACCAAATTTTGGGAATTAGAGGTCCAATGCTTTCCACTGGCTAGCATCTGAAGGGTGCGTCAGCAGCTCATCCTTTTCGGGGTCATCATCATCTCCTGGCTTCTTCCTTTCCGCATGCCATCGCATGAGCTTCGCTTCCTTAGGGTCCGCGAAATAGCGCTGCAGACGAGGAGTGATAGGAAAGTACCATACCACTTTTTGAGGTGCTTTCTTCCCTTTCTTGTATCGACTCAAGCCGCACACCGGACATGTGGTTTTCTCCGCGTCCTCGCCCCGATAAATGATGCAATCGTTGATGCATACGTGATATCTAACGTGCGGTAGATCGAGAGGACAGACGATTTTCTTGGCATCCTCGATACTAGTTGGACATGTGTTCCCCTCCGGGAGACGATCGTGCCAGAATGCCATCATATCGTCGAAGCTTGCGTCGCTCAATTTGTGCTTCGCCTTCATCTCCATAGCCTTGAGCGTCACATTCAACCGGGTATCATCGGGCCTGCATCCTTCATACAATGGAGTAACCGCGTCTTTCTCAAGTTGCGCAAGCTTGGCTTTCTCTCTAGCGGCAGCCCTGACGTTACTCGTCTGCTTGAGAAGCAGCTCTTGCACATAAGGGTCCCGCACCCAGCCTGACGTTGTTCCATCGTCGTATGCTCCTCCGGCATCTAGATCATCATCATCTCGATCTGCTTCCGCACCTTCACCATCTCCAGGAGACTCTTCATCATCTCGCCCGTTCTCGCCGTGATGATGATCATCGTCATGTTGGCCACCCTCTTCACCGTCTCCATCATATACGTCATCGCTTATCCAACGAGTGTACCCATCCATGAAACCATGGCGGAGCAGGTGTGCCTGCAGATTCCCGGAATCTGGGTCGATCACCCAGTTGAGTTTGCATCTTCTGCACGGACATCTTATATCTGTCTTGTTATTTCGTATCATGTCGGCCGTCGCACATTTCAAAAATCTAGCCACAATGCCTTCGCTCATTATGCGGACCATTTTTGCCTGCACGATGTACACGGTACAATTTTGAAGTCTATTAGAACCACATAATGAATGCATGCATGCAATGGTCGATAGAAAATTTCGGCATGACCTATCCTAAAATTAGGACCTTTGCGAAATGCCAAAGTCTTGCAAAAATGGAAATGAATCAACATTTTGGCAAAACAAATGGCAACTTGTTCACATACAAACACAAGAGAGAGAGAGAGACCGATCCATACACACATGAACATATCATTATCCTCTCCATATAGTACACATGCATGAGCATCATCGATACTCTCCATATACACACACATATGACCATCGATCCTCTCCACATACACACATCATGAGCATCGATCATCTACATACATATGAGCACATCATCCATATACACATGAACACATCCTTACATGGACAACTTACCGAGATGAGAGACCGATCGCGAGAAAGATGGAAAGGAGAGGTGCGCGCGTCGAGAAGGATAGATGAGAGACCGAAGACCTCCTCTATTACTTATGTAACATCCAAAGCAAGTTTTACATGCTAAAAATGGTGAATGTGTGGAGAAATTGAGGTGGGAAGGAGAAGATCCCGACTAGATCTAAGGAGGAAGAAGAAGGGGAAAGTGAAGTGTGGGGTGGTGGATGTGGTCACACATGTGCACATAAAGTGATGTCCTAAAGAAATCGACACATCCGTGGCGCACACGGCCCTAGTGCGCCACAGGGAGTACAAACATCTATGGCGCACTACACCATGTGCGCCACATATGCTCCTACTCCCTGTGGCGCACTAGGCCGAGTGCGCCACAGAAGTTTGTGGCCGTTTCAGAGCAGAGGGGGGCATGCGCTTAGGCGTAGCGCACCAGGCACACATGCGCCACAGATGACCCTAACAACCGTGGCGCACATGACTATAGTGCGCTACAGATGTTTGACGTGTGGCCAACAGGGCCCTGGCCCACACACATATGTGGCGCACTATAGTCATGTGCGCCACGGTTGTTCTAGTTATTAGTAGGGCACTGCTCACAGGTGAGCCACGCCTGTTTTAGCCGTGGGGCACTTCAACCATGTGAGCCACGGATGTGTTGATTACCTATAGCTGTTTTCCTAGTAGTGAGAGGAGCCGATGTGAAGCTTTGGATGCTTCGACGCCGTCGATGCCGAAGGGACCTGTTCTCCTGCAGGAGCATGCCTTTGCTGAAGGTGCCACCGCCACGATTTTGGATGTGCTTATTCGGGCTGTGGATCCTCATCCGCATACCAAGAAGCAGAAGTAGGCGCCGGTGTTCGACCTCCCTGACATTGCCTCGTAAGCATATTTTTCATTTGTATCTGACGTGTGTCGCTATGTTTCGCGGTTGATATTTTTTGTGTTGTTGTTGTGTTAGGGGGTCCACACTAGATGAGTCCGTGAAGGATGAAGCTGATGAGGTCGTTGTGGACTTGAAGGCGGTGAGTGTCAAAGCTGTAGCTCCCTCCCCGAAGACAGTGGCCAACTCCAGCAGCAGCTCATCGATCTCCTCCAAGCTAAGGACTCATCGGGTTGTTACCCAGACGACAACCGACCAGCCCTCAGAGTCTTCGGGTGAACATGTAAGTGACCTTGAGTTTTCTTCGATGAGCCCCCTTCTTGTTTATAACTTTTTCCTTTCTGTGTAGCCCTTTATTCGGGGGCTGAACCATCTGGGGCAGACACATCTTGGCCTGGAGGCTGAGTTACGCTAGCTCAGTGGTGTGTACCTTGCTACAAATACTCTTCAGGTGCTTATGTTTTTTGTTTGGAGATCTTTGGTTTACCTTTGTTCTTTAGTTTGTAGAGGAGAACAATGCCACACTCCATCGACTTGACTCGTTTGAGTAGATTTGCAGCCAGATGGAGACCAAGGCGAAAAATGCCATGGATGCCCTCGAGCGCTTCAAGCTTGAGGCCAAGGAGCTTGAGGAAAAGCGCGTAGTGGATGCGGGAGAAGGTGATGGTTGTACAACTAGTGGCTTCTGCTCAGGCACTGTCAGGTGAGTGACTTATGCCATGCGAGTTTCATTCTTCCTGCCCGTGCTTTTGGTTTTTGTGAGCTTGATGAGTTTTGTCTGTTGCAAAGGCAATTGGCGTAATTTTCGACCACCGGGTCTTGGAGCATGGGAACCTCCTCGTGGATGCAATTGCCATGGTCGAAGACTGCTGCAGCTCTACCCGCGACACCTTGGCCAAGGCCAAAGAGGTTCTCAACTGCTTCCATCAGGAGATTTTCCTGAAGAGCGCGGCCCTTGATGACGTCGACTGCTTGCTGACGTCCCTAGAAGGGGATGCACGTGCCGAATAAAAGAAGGACAAAAGGGCACAAGTGCCTCCCTTGGGCTGGAAATGTCTTTGGCATGCGGCGCACACCTGGACCTCAATAGAGCCAACTCTAGGATGCTAGTAGCGGCGGACGACACCCAGGTAGCATTTGCTTCCTTCGCCTCACGCTGCAAAAGATATGGCCCTCGGCTCATCGAGCTTCTTGCGAGAGGCTGAGAAGATTGGTCGCAGCGCAGGCAACGGTGACAGGGACTTCCTCGGGTGTCGTGAACCCTTAGGGTGCTTCTTCTTAGCCACCCGCCTAGCTTTGTATTTTGTTTTGTAGCAGTGACATGTAATGCCATGTATCGAATGATATTTTTGAACTGCTACGTAGTAGCTTCGAATGTAAACATATCTTATGTTTCTTCTTTGCTTGTGCAGTTTTTGTCTTGTCCTTATTTATTTATTGCTTTGTGCCTCATAGGGATCTTCAAGTGTTGTTCTGGTGACCTTGCATGTTCCCTTGGCTACTGATCAACCAAGGGAGAATGAGGCATCGCAGCTGCCGCTACTACGCGACCTTATCCGGAGCTTGGAGAGAGACGTTGCCATTATCCGTGGCCACGCCGACGTGTGTAAGTCGAAGACAGAACATGCTGTAGAAAGGGAGAAGTATCTCCTTGAAGAATTTCGGCAACTTGGAGAGCAACTACAATGTGAGTAGTATTCGAGTTTTCCCCTGTTGTACTAGTTGCTATGTGTTCGGCTGATGAGTTGTTGCTCTCTTCGGTTGTCAATCTCATTCCACGGGAAGAGAAAGAGCATGTCGATATTCGACTGAACTGCCTTACCCAACAGGAGTTGGAGGCTAAGGGGTTCTTCTGGATGGATCGCAATCGAGTGGTCATGGTGGCAACAGTGCAGGAGAGTGTCCACCATGTGCTTGAGGTGTTGAATCACATGTGGTCAGCTTTTGCATCGATCTTTAGCACCACGTTTCCCTTGGATGAAGCTCCATCCAGCTTCCTGGGTCTGCTGCAGAAGTTTCAGAGCGTAGTTGCCGTGAAGGAGCTTGTGCGGTAGCAACTGGTCGCGGGTGCCAAGGAAGCATTGCCCCTTATTCGATTGCACCACCCGGACATTGACCTGATAGAGATTGTAGCGGGGCCTCCTATTCCTCCTGATGGCATGGCATGGAATATGCGCCCGTGCTATCGGGCGGTTTCCCAGAATGACGAATACATTGTTTGCTTGTTTGATGAGCGCACCAATGTTATGCTTTAGCTTGGGTAGTTGATAACTCACAAGTGCACGTGATCACCATAGTACAATTCGATAAGCATTTGAGTGTCGAACCCACGAGGAGCTGAAGGTAAACTACCTATTCTCTAAAGCCCTATAACCCACTTATATGGCTTTCTATGCAAAGCTAGGATCTAGAGTGTTTGTGTGTGTGTGTGTGGTTGTTTTTACTATTAACTATAGGATTGTAAAGTGCTCAAAGTAAATATTGCAAATGAACTAATGCAAGTAAAATAGGAACTAGTGAAGTGGAGTGATGGCAAGTTTTCTCAGGAGAGTAAATGTTTAAGCAAATTTTTATTTCATTTGTTTCGTTGTCACAATTAGTGAATCACATGTTATAGCTATATGCATCAGTACTAAGCACAATAAAACATAAAGAACTCGATGATTAAAATCCCAAGGCACTATAATCTAGAGCAACAATAGGATTAATTGAGAACCTGTGTCTAGCAGGTGACACTCCTAACCATCATATATAACTTGTATAGATAAAGTCTATTGTTTCTTCTAGGTGGAGCCCTAAATGACGGAGTAGTCAAGTAAATGAACTACCACACACCCTAGTGATTGGTCCCTAAGCCAAGTTAATGTGCTAATAAGGGATTCATTAATACAAATATGTCCAACCACTGCTTTAAGTTCTAAGGTCCCCAATATATTCCCTGTTAATTAACCATGAATTAATATAGCATGCATATAAGACTTTGAACACGGTTTCTGTTTAACTCCCTACATTCCTCCTCCTAACAACATGTAATGGTGATAACGTTATGCATCCCCCAACATATGTATGCACTCATATATCAGTACATAAGACCATCATAGAAGATAACAAACTTGTATGCAACCAACCAACAAAGTATTTCAAAATTGCCATGAACAATCACTACTCTAACTTAGACATATATACAATAGATCATGGGAAAATAATAGATTGGGTTTAGGGTTTAGGGTTCTAATCAGGGATCTTGACCCATAGTCGCGAAGGTTTGAACCAAAGCTGAACCTTGGCGGGTGCGCCTCAAGTCCAAAGGTAGCAAGACTATCCTGATCAACTCATGCCTGTCTAGCCTCACCATGTATTAGATGGGCCTATATATGCTCCCAGAAGGAACCCATGCAGACATTGCAAAAGAGCTATCCAGGTTCTTTTGGGTAGCTAGAGATGGGAACCAGAAGTATCATATGGTGAAATGGGCAGATATCTGCACTCCCAAAATTCTTGGGGGTTTAGGAGTCCTTGAATTGCGCCGCTTCAGTGTGGCCCTGATGCTGAAGTGGGTTTGGCGGATCCTCCAAGGTGGTGGTGGCTCTGGCTTCAACTCATCAAGGCAAAGTGCCTCCGAGGTCATCCGCTGTTGGCGTGTGAGCGCCGAGAGGGATCCTAGTTCTGGAGGTCTATCCAAGACATTAAGCACTTCATTCGACGATGCTCTCTTTTTATGGTAGGAGATGGTCGGGAGGTCCTGTTCTGGCTTGAACCCTGGCATCGGGGTCTTCCTTTCTTCCAAGCTCTCCCTGCTCTGTTCACTATTTGCGTAGCTCCCTCGATGTTAGTAGCCGAGACGTTCCAAGAAGGCCAATGGAACATCCCATTCTAGAGGCCCTTCAACGATGCCGAGGCTGATGACTTCTTGATGATGCGGGGCTCCTTGCCTCAATCTCTCTCAACTGATAGGGACAAGGTGACTTGGGGCCATTCTTCCTCGGGAGAATTCTCTGTTAGTTCAACTTATAGGACCCTCTTCCAGGGTATGGAATTACCTTGGACGTCACACCTTTGGAAGTCTCCTCTACCTCTGAGCCTGCGGATATTTGTGTGGCAACTGTTGCGCGATCGCCTGCCATCGGGGGTGGAGGTGTCTAAACTCAATGGTCCAACAGATGGGTGGTGTCCGCTATGTGGGACGCCAGAGACGTGCACCCACATTATGTTCACATGCCCTATCTCTCAGTTTCTATGGAACTTCATCTGCGAGGTTCTTGGGCCTACATGGCAGGCCTAGGACCTAGGTGAGTTCTTAGATACGAAGGCGAACCATACCAGAGGGAAGCGTTACCTCTTTTGGTTGGTGTTCGCGGCCATTACCTGGACACTATGGAATATTAGGAATAAGATGGTGATTGAGCAGATCTTTCCTCACCAGGCATCTGACTCTGTGTTTTCTTTGCTTGCCTATCTTCAGCAGTGTTATCCCCTATCTAGGCAACGGGGCCAGTAGAGCATGGACGACATCTTGCAGGCGCTCAGGGCGTCGGCATAGCGCTTCGCAGCCCCTGCTTCTGTGGCCTCGTAGTGGGAGTGTTTTCCCCCATGCTTTCCTTTTTCTTTTTGTTGCGTTGGGCATGTTGTGTTGTTGCCCCAGCAGACTCTTTTCTCTTTTCGTCTGATGCCTAGGCATCGGTGACTCGATTCTATGATGGATGACTGTTGCTTTATTTATAAATCTAGGCGTAAAGCCTGTTTCGAGGAAAAATAATATATTGTACCACACATCATGTTTTGCCAAGAGATTACAGTAGGGATGATGAGGTGATGTAGATGATGATGGAGAGGTGCATCCCCATGGGGGAGAGGTGGTGGCCACGACCGAAGGAGGCGCCATCAGAGGCGGTGGTGAAGGGTAGCGCGCCGCGACGACAACGTAGGGCACCCTGGCGGTGGACGACCCTAGGGGAGCACCACCCCCTTTTCCTCCTTCTTCCTTGGATCTTCTTGATGTTGTATATGATCCCTCCCCCTTGGAGATGGCAGCCAAGGGGAGGCAAATTCGCAACTATGGGTGGATGCCTCCAAAAATAGGATTTCCCGTCAATTTATAGTGGCGGAGGCTTACCGGAGCCATCAGATCAAAACCATTAGAGATCTAAGGGCTCTTGGGAACCTCTAAAACCTTTATGGTGACTCCTATAAAGGGGCACAAGTCTCCATATTCGTGGCTCGGCCGAATTGATCTCATATAGCAAGAGTTTGAGTCATCCATGTCACCAAATTTCAGAATCCCGAAACTGCTTCTATTCTCTTTAGTAACCGAGTCATGAAAAATGCATTTGGACTCTGATTGGGGCGAATTTTATGTTTAAATCGTACGGCTTGAAACTATCCACAAATTCATGTTGATCACTTTTTCATTTGACATCATCTTCTAGCTCTCCCGAGTCAATCTTTGAAAAGTGTTTAGTAGGACAGATTTAAGAAAACTCCAATTATTGCTATATTGAGCGATTTCCTTCCATATTCATCTTTTTTCTACACAACAAAGTGTAAAACAAGAACTTGTGCACTTTTGAAACTATTAGTAGGTTAGTACCAATAAATATAATAACCTTGCAAAATAATAAACATTTTAGCACAAGAAACTACAAACTTCATGTATGCATTTTACATGCATCAGTAGTGCGGGGAGTTTCCTACGGGATCCATATAAAAAACAATGTAAAATTTGTATTGTTTCATATATAGTGTAGTGCATGTAATGATTTTATTGTGCGAATAGGCATATCAAAAATTCAAAATTTCTTATAGATCAAACCGTTTATTCGATTTAAGATCCGCTTTCACCGTTGGCTAGTAATGACGAGATCTTTAAAACTAGATCCCATGTTGATATGTTTCGAGGAAAAAAATTGGACCAAAAGGTTATCCACCCCAAACACGTCAGTTATCCATGTCATAATATATAAGTTATCCACCTAGTTGTTAGGATACTGAGACTTTATTGCTATCAACTAATGTTAGCGTCGATGAGCGATTAAGGCTCGGTATTCTAAAACCCTTTGAAGCTTCGTTATCCGTCCACCATGGTAGCAGCGACGGACGTCGAAGTCGAGTCGCTAGATTACTAGGCTAGATTACTGGTTGCGCGTGGTGTGTGGGCATAAAACCCCATTGATTTATATAGTATGCAAAAGAAGCTTAGATTTAGTTCCCTTAAAAAATTATGTTTAATGTTTTACAAGGTAGTCTTTCGAGGTTGAGTAGTCCGTACGCTTTGAGAGAGCGACGGACAACGATTCTGTGTCGTTAGAAAAACATTTTATATTCTATCCGTGGATAAAATTTTATAGTGGTGGACAACTTACATGTTATTTGGTGGGTAACTTACATGTAAAAGTTTGGATAACTCTCGTGTTACTGATGGATAACTTGTTGGTAAACAAAAAAGTTATCCATCTTTAACACATGATGTGTGAGTAAAATTTATAGTAGTGGATAACTTACATGTTATTGGGTAGATAACTTATATGCCGAAGTCTGGATAACTCGTGCGTTACGGGTGGATAACTTTTGGTCCTAAAAATGTTATCAAAATATACCAACATGAGATCTAGTTTCGAAGATCTCGTCACGACTAGTATAACGGTGAAAACGGATCTTAATTCAGACAAACATTTTGACCTAGAAAACATTTTAAATTTTCGTATTTGAATTGAGCTGGCTAATTAAAAATCTTGTCTTTTAGTGTTTAGCAAGGTACCATACATACAATTAGTGGACCAATTTTTATCCAAACGCCCGCCATGTTTTTACTTCCTGAGACCGATTGCTATGTAGCAACGTCCAATAATTTTAGGAAAATGATTCTCTTTTCCGGGACAATCATCGTCCAGGTCGCATCGTGTAAGCGCGTGCATGCACCGTCCACCACACGCATCTTTATCTTCTTCTTTCCTCTACTTTTCCTTTTTTCCTTTCACGGGAGGAGCTCATGCCATGGAGGAGTCAACCATGAAGGAATCAGCCATGCCTCCTTCGTCATGCCTCCTTCATCATGCCTCCTCCGCCGTGCTCACGTGGTGGTTGTGGCACTGCCGCGCGCCTCGACCCGCACCGTCTATGCTGCCTCGCTGCGAAGCCACACGTCGAACACGCCATGGAGGTGCATCTTCATCTAGGCTGCCATGGCCTCGCCCCAGTTCTGCTGCCAGGACGATGAGGCTCTCCTCCGACATGGACCTTGCCGGAAGCCGTCTAGCTTCTCCCTTTCTCACACCTCCGGAGAGGTCTAGTGTTTTGAGGTGGCGGCTCCTATTAATGCTACCTACTACGACGGATTTTGCTATAGGCGGTAGGTGTATTTGCTACTGAAGGCTTTGTTTGTTGCTATCGAAGGCCCCTGGATTTGCTACTCTGGATTTTGCATTTTAGATAATTTTTTATGGGATGGGAATTTGCTACATACCAAAATGGTTTTTGCTACAATAGTTTTGAGGTTTTTCTATAATTGTACAAAGTTTTTGCTACGAGGTGTCCAACGATGTTTGCAGGCGAGTCTCCGACGTTGTTAGTTTTTTGCTACATTATAATAACTTTTTTTGCTACAAACGTCTTGTGGTTTTGCTACAATAGTGTAAACTTTTTGCTACAAGGTTTCCGGCGAGAGTACCAGCGAGTTTTTCGATGATGTCTCATGCGGAGTCTGTTTTGCTACATTACCACATTTTTTTGCTGCATGGTCTCTGGCGAGGTCTACGACAGGACGTTCTATTTTCTGGAACGAACCTTTTTTTGCTTCAGAAGAAAAAGTGGAGACATTTGTTGCAAAAAAGGGGTGTTTTTCAGCAAAAGAAGGATTTAGGCGATTTTGAGGGACACGTGTCGCACGGGGGAGCAGGACGATAGAAACTCCCTATCGTTCGGGGATGCCTAGCGCTTGCCATAATTTATGGGACCTGGTCTACAAGTGGACCAACTCGCATGGTTGGCACATGGTAATTTAGATTTAGAATACGGTTGCTAATCTTGGCTATTTTGTTATGTTCTCGACACATGTCATTTTCTAAATTTGGTCCACGCATCTAAATCTGTGGACCAGGTCCCATATAAATATTCTCTAGCCTGGTCAACTATTGCCCAAGGACACGGACTGAACCACTTAGGATGTGTTTGGTTAGATGGCTATCCCTCGGGTGGTTGTGGGTAGCCACTTTTTAGGTGATTACCATGCGTTTGGTTTGTGGTCTCGGGTGGTTGTGGGTAGCCACTTTTTAGGTGATTACCATGCGTTTGGTTTGTGGTCTCGGGTGGTTGTGGGTAGCCATATTCCAAGCATATTCCCTCAAAAATTGGTTGAGCTCAACCACCCTAGGGAAAGTCGCTGTTGTCACCCCTGAATCCTTTTTTCCTCGCTCACCTCGTCGTTCCCCATCTTGTTTATCTCTCATGCACCATGAAGGTCACCGGGGGTAGAACATGGGGCCAACAGTTAAGCATGGGGCGGAGAGATACATGGCGAGGTGACGAATAACCTGAGGGCGCTTGGGGCAGCGTTGTCCTCTGCCTCCTCTTTGTCTCCCTGGCTGTTCTTGCGGCGGTCGGCTACATGGGTGCAATGACAGGCTAGAAGGCTGCTTGCTCGTCCATGGTTGTAGAGCATGCATGGTGGCGAGCTACGGGGGCACGCTTTAGTCAATGATGCAAGCCGTGCAGAGGCGGGAGGAAAAGCGTGATGGCAACAACTCCGTGTGTACAAACTCGTTATAACCAAAATAAAGAGGATCATTGGTAAATCCCTAAACCAACTTTTCATACCCATGAACCAAATACACCCTTAAGTTACTCCCTCCATATATAGATGTCTTCAACTTTATTGTGAGATCCAGGCACATGGCTTAATAGGATTGATAGAATACTCATGTCAATAAGTTGCAACTTCTTTTCCGAAAGCTTATCTGAAAAAAAACTCTAAAGTTAAGCATGCCTGACCTAGAGTAATTTGAGGATGGGTGACCAACCGGGAAGTGGGTATCGGGTGCGTACGAGTGAGAACAAAGTGTGTAGAAAAGACTAGTGTTGGTTTATGGGACCAGTCTAGAGATCCTATTAAGATGCCAGGAGTGACACCCCTGAGGCCAAGAGGGAACGAGGTGCCACAAGTGGTATCAGAGCCGATCCTCGTGGTTACATGGGTGTGAAGGTGAGTGGTGGGACATGTGGAGCATAGCACGTTTGGCCTAGAGTGGACACGGGATGGCACATGTGCCGGCACTGGACACACAGACGTGTGCCAAGAGGGGACATTCTTAGGGCGTGTTTGATCGATGAGGGCATCAATCTTCTAAAGTGGGGGTGTATGTGAGAGCTAGGCACATGGCTTAATAGGATTGATAGGATACTTATGTCAGCAAGTTGCAACTTTTTTCTGAAAGATCATCTGAAAAGAACTCTGAGATTTTCCGTGTTTGGCCTAGAGCAATTTGAGGATGGGTGACCGACCAGGAAGTGGGTACCGGGTGCGCACGAGTGAGGACAAAATGCGTAGAAAAGACTAGTATTTGTCTGTGATACCAGTCTATAGATCCTATTAAGCTGCCAGGAGTGACACCCCTAGGGCCAACAGTGAAGGGGTGCTACATTTATCTAGATTCATATGTATTTAGTTAAGTATTTAGATAGATATATTTATATCTAGATAAAGTTGAGACCACTAATATGGACCGGAGGGAGTATAATTTTTTTGTGCAATTTACTATGAGTCAACAATTATTACGTGCGCCACGACTCAGGCTGTAGCCTGGGCTGCCCGGGGCTAGATCCGCCCCTGGGTGTGTTGTGATATTTCCAAAATAGTGCAATTTATTATTATTTCTCTTATTTCAAATATGTAGGATGGCAACACAATGCGTATTTGATATTGGTGAAAATAAGATAATAAAAACTAGTATGTTAGTTCATGTATTGTTTTGGTTAGTTCAAATGGATATGTAATATTCTAACGTGTATGTTTGCAGGTCCTTGGAACACTACGACAAAGGTCTTGTGACACCTCATCAACAAACAATGTGCCATACGATGAGTGATACATACCGTACATCAAGAGGCTAGGACTCCTCATGTTCATCCAACTTGTCAGTCGGTTGGTGGCAAACCAGGAACCCTGTTGCGATCACCGTGTTTGTCGACTGGTGGAGAAGGAGAGGCACCTCCGAACTGGGGAGATGACCTTGACTCTTCAACATGTTTTGATGATCCTTGCACTCCCTATCAAGGGATATCCTCTATGTATGAGATTTTTTTCAAAAGTAGAGCGCGTAGATGGAGGATCTTATTGGTATGGATCCCGTGGAGCATAAGGACAATAGTAAAGAAAGGGTCCCCGCCAGCGTCACTTATACTTGAATCATACATAACTTCAAGATGTTCCCCTCTCAGGTTGATTAAGATGAGATTCAACGGTACATTGTTATGTACGTTTGGTATGCTATCTCCAAGACTCTATTTGCTCATAACGGTGTCATTGGATCAAGAAGTTAACTATATGAAATGCTAAATGGAGCTGGGATTTGGTGGCATTGGTCTACTTGTACCGCCAGGTAATCTTGAGGACTATGTCTTATACATTACCTCTCTTAAACATATCTAGTTGAACTACTTTTATATTCATTTCTTATTGTAGGCATAGAGGCGCTATCAGTGTTGGTTGTGCCTTACTCCTACTTTCCGTCTGGAGCTGGGAATGCTTCCTAGTTGGGAGGCCGAGAGTGTTTCCTTACAAGCCTTGTAAACCTGCTGCAATTCCCCATGTGGGCTTACAAGTAGGACGTGGTATCGAAGATGACGAGCGACCTAGATATGATGTACATGCAATACAGTAACGAGTTCGCGCTTACTGCATGGCATGTAAACAATGCATTAGCATCACTCACTTGCATGCTCTCTATTAAAACTCCAAATTTATATGCTTGTGCTATGTTGAAGGTGGAAGGGAAGACATATGGTGGCAGGTACAGTTTTCTGACCTAGTAGAGTACCATATGAATCTTAAGTGGTTGGATGAATACCATCTTTGGATAATACAGTGCCCATTGTGTATGCTTATGGACAGTTGAACATTATTTGCCACATCGTGGAATGTCCTAGTGTAGGTTATTTCAGGTTCATCCGCTAGATAATAAGGACTGTGAACATCTGAAGAAACAAAGATGGCGGCTAGAGAGGGAGGGTGAATAGGCGACTTAAAAACTCTTTCGGATTTGGCTCTATCCTAATGCGGAATTAAACTAAGCGGATACTTTTCAAGCACAAATCATATATATACTAGGTTCACCTATGTGCACCAACAACATATAGCTCCACAAGATATAGAAATTACAAGGATACACTAGAAATTCAAACTATACATAAGATATATAACAAAAGTTGCAAGTATGAATTGCGTAATTTAACAGGGACAAGATACAACCGATGTATTTACTAGAGTTCAAATATCCACCGATATCCTACTCTCCATTGGAGAGGCTGTGGAAAACAAATCCCACACGATCCCTCACCGGATCTAGCCTTATCCTCCCTTGAGCTCTCCAAACCGAGCGAGAACCCTTGAGATCTCCACACCCAGCGAGAGCCCTTCCTTTATGGATAACTTCTTCCTCTACCCCAAAGATGGCAAGATCCAAAGCCACTTCACAACTTACTAGGGCCTCTTCACAATCTCCACGAAGAGGTAACCAAGTCAACAACCACCAAACCTTCTAGGAAACGGTTGCTTCCAAGAGTAACAAGCTCTTGGAATTTCACTTGATTGAATCAATGTATATGGGTCAAACCAATGCAACACATGTAAAGCGAGAACACAAGTCCCTCTCCAACGAGGGGTATCCTTGATAATGCCCATTGTGATGGACTTAGGGTTTCGTGTAAAAGAGAGCGTTGGGGATTTCGTCGACTGATCAGACAAACAAGGGAGTCGATGTAGTATGATTATTGGAAAAGCTCAATTACAAAGTCTCCGGTTCGCTAGCTGCGATCTAGCTCATGGCGGATTGCAGAAAAATTAAGGTGCCCTCTCCGTCGGGTCCTTCCAGCCTTTATATGAGAGGCTGGGTCCTGAATATGTACCCTCGAAGGTTACAAGTTTATGTTTACAATGCAAACTCTATGTCGGTTTCTGATTATTCCTTAGCAAATAAGGAAAGCTTTTATTTGTCGGGTGTCTCTTGGACTCCGTTGGCCTTCTGTGGGCCATAAGCTTTTATGCGCCTAGCGTAACTAATCATAGGGACCCGATAGGTCATACCTATGTTAGTATCCCCCAGACTCTATCTGAAGCGTAGATTCTGGCCGAGTCTCAAAACTCTGTTCAACTGTTTAGCCAAAGTTTTTGCTATAAGAATATGTTCTTTTTATTCAAATGTCATAGGAATTTGGTACAACAAGTCCGATGCATCCGACAGATCAGGAATCAGTTAATTGCACTTAGGAAAAAATAACATGAACCTACATCAAATTCAAGTCCCTAGGCTTGAACTCGGTATTTGCTGGCGTAATTCAGTTCGGGCCATGGAGGTATTATATAATACTGAATTCCAGTGCTTTTTTATTTAGGGTACGTGACGCATCCGTCAGTACTTTTCATCGTATCATGGATACGGATTTAATACTGCCAGAGCACATTCGTGTATGATTACCAGGACGCACAGGATGGATCCTGGGGTCTTACCTTCATGTCTTGGACACAACATTCAGACATGTTATCACGGTGGACATGGTCTGAGAAAATTTTATCGACTGCCTTGTTTGGCTGTTGGAATAGCTGAAGTTATCGACCTCTTTGATATTTTTTATTGGGTGCTTCCGATGGTTGTAGTTGTATGAGGATACAAGCTTATAATACTTAGGTTTGCTTCAGATTATCAACGGGTGCGCGACAGCGCTCCTGATGGGAGTAGCCCCCGAGTCTACAAACGAATACTTGTATTCGAGTGTAGGCTCAAATTTTATGCTTTTTTCATGCTGAAATGTCGACTCCATAGGAAGATTTGTTCTATCGGGTGCGCGACAACTCTCCTGATGGGAGTATCCGCCAAGGCTATGTTGCGGTGCTTGCATCAGAGCATAGGCTCGAAGTAGATCCTCCATCCGAGGAAAGTGTCATGCTGAATTTTATCGGGTGCACGATAACACACCTGATGGGAGTAGCCCCCGAGTCTATGTTCGGGTGCATGCATCAGAACATAGACTCTCAGCTTTTTTATTTGTATGAACTTTACCTTATCTCTTTTTTACCACTCATGACTGTAACACCCTCAGAATCGGCCCTATGCAAGTTTCAGCGCTTCCCGCCAAACCCGCATAGAAACGATTCAAAGGTGCCCACCAGGCACTTGCGTGCGGGTGGAAAACGAAGTAATATCATTACACAATAGTCCTCGATGGAACCCAAAAAACATATAAATACAAAAGCGACTCAAAGAGTCAAGAATACAGATATACAATACAAAGATCCAAATCACCTTTAAAACGATATAGCGTCCGAGTACGGACAAGATGCAAATTGAGCTAAGAGCCCTGGAGAATAACCAATGGAGTCCATAACCCTGCCAAGGCCAAGCCGGAACGGTAACCCTGCTAACGACGTCGATCTCAAAACCTACTTAAACAAAAGGGGTGCCGACAAAGGGCAAAGGAAAAAAGAGAGAGCGGTCAGTACTGAGGCCAGTACACGGCGAGGCTAGAATTCGGCGGTCCTCGCCTACATAGGTATGGTGGACTGAAGCGGCAGCGCAGCATGCACTAAACAACCTATAGAGACTCGATACAACTAGCGACTATCAGAGAGGGGTAAGAAAGACCTATTCGGAACCAACCTGATACTACCACCAAACATACCCATCCTGGTGTTTCCCCCTCGAGACCAAACGAGGAAGTCAACCGAGGAACTCACACCGTTGGCAGTTTTATTCATTCCGTTATAGTTGCGGCAATTACTAGTCAAATAAAGATGGCATGAATCATCCTGATATAATAAGCAGTGGGCAGTTTTAGTTAAACATTCCGTTGTAGTTGCAACACTTACTAGTCAGATACGATTAGCATGAGATATCCCAAACCCAGCAGTTGTTGGCACTTTTATTTAGCCATTCCGTTGCAGTGAAGCTGATTACTAGTCATATCGGATACAAGTCAAATTATAGCAGTAAACTTTAGTTATAGTTGTCTATGATCGAGAACTGTGCTCCAAGTCGTCCATAACCGCGGACACGGCTTCTCGAAAAGATTTAACCCTGCAGGGGTGCACCAAAGTTTCCACACGCACCTACACCCTTGTTGTCGGATCAGGTAGGTACAAGATCACAAAACATACACCCAACGGTATGTCGACGGGGTTTCGGATACGATGTTTCCCAGACCCAAAGCAAGCATGGGGGGCCACCCCACTAAGCTACCCGCAACGAAGTCGGCCGGTCTCCGAGACGGACTCAGGGTTTGTGTAGACGGCTATAAATGACTGGGAACCCGAAAGTGTGACTGGGCTTGTCGATACAGCGAAAACGTGTCACGATCCTAAACAGTACAGGTGCTCCTCGCACAATCGTAAATAAAGCAGTAAAGCATGGCATAAGTACAGGATAGTAATAAAGCCCCAAACTACTTTGTGGCCCCCAATACAGTACTTGGAATCAGGTACTAAATCGACGGGGGTGCCCACACACCCCACCTGTGGTTAGCGCGCTCGATCTCGGAACAGGTGTCAAGAACTCGGGGTCCTACGGGACACCAGTGAGCGGTTAAAATCCAAATATTGTCTATTACCCGCCGGTGCCTCTGCATTTACCTACTTCAATTTTAGTTATTAAACAAGAATTAAAGTCTTGATCATCTCCAGCATTAAACATGCGGAATTACTCCAACAACTGTGGTACTTGACGACACGCAACAACACTAGAGCAAGCGACTACGACGCGCAGGTCCAACTATCTACCAAACAACAGGTAATAGGATGTGTCCAAGGCAATATAAGGCCGCAAGGGGTATCACGGGTACGGAAACTAGAGCAACGCATCATAGATAGCAATAGATCAACAGGAGGAAATAAAGACTATAAATGCAAAATAGGTAGAAGGGGAAGGGATGCTCGCCTGAAAACATTGCCGAAGGTTCATCCGAAGATCGGGTCGACACTCGCATCAACTCATCGGCCTAGTCCGTGAAGAAGCAAAGCACTAGAGGAAACACCGGATGCACTATTTAATACTATGGCAAAAGATCGAGCATGATGCGTGTATGATGTATGGCATGGCAAAGATGCGATGCAATTAGGCCATATTAAGAGGAACCGGGGTCCCGACAATTATTTAATAGGTTCAAGTTGTTTAGATATCCCGCAATTTAAATGTTGTCTTAACATGGCAAAAATATATCATCGGTTCGCTATACAAATTTAAATGGAGTCAATATTAGACTAGAAAAGCCCGCATATAATCTCCATATTTAATTTAGGTGAATCGTCATAAGGCCCCCCAACCACACACATGTATGCGACATGAATGATTTAATGCAACAAGTATATATCATATATTATAAAAATACGAGGCTTGGAAAGGGATCACACATTGGTACCGGTGATCTTGGGGTACGCCAAGGGTTCGGGGCTTCAGTTCCGAGGAGAAGATCTTGGCGTCCTGAGGGATTGGGTTCTGTGTGGAGGTCTTGGTGTCCAGGGATTCTCCGGGTCCAAGTAGCAATTATTTTGCCATGACGAAGATCTTGAATTGGCAACGATTACTTTGAGTGGAATCTCAATGGTTCTTCCGGTAGAACCAAACCATGTCATCCATACATCCCACATCAGTATCTTGTAAATTACAAAACACCATTTGGTCTTGCATACACATAGAGAGTACCATGTAACTTGCCGCAGGAGACAAGAAAACAAGTTGAAGGCCTGCTAGCTTCACTGTACTCCAGGGGGTGTGACCTCTTACAAACCGAAGCACAAACACCTGCTGGGCGCAGCGCTCGCGAGGCGGGTGCTGGCAAATCAGGGCCGCGAGACAGCGGTTGGCTGCCCTGCGAGGTGGCCCGACGCAGATGTGTCGCAGTGGCGCGAGATGGACGGTGCAGGAGGGACGGCCGGTGTTCTGCAGGGCCAGAGGTGGACAGAAGCGGGCGGAGGCGGACGAGGAACCACGACGGAGGACAGGGACTGGAGGGCGACACGACGACCTCGCAGGGGCGCCGTCGCTGACAGTAGAGGCGGCTTGGGATCGACGCTCCGGAGGTGGAGGTCGACGGGCCTAGCAACGGGCGGCACGACACCGCTGGGGCTAGGAGGCGGCGGCACAGCAGCGAACCAGCGATGAGGTTCATGGCGGTAGCGATGTCGAGGTGGAGGTGCACTCGGACGAGGCCAGACGGCGGCGGCCACACGCCGGGGACATCGCCTAAGCGAGGTGGCGGCCGGGCGTCAGGAAGAGGGGCCCCTGCCAGAGGCGGCAAGGCAGAGAGGACCCAGGGCGAGGCGGGATAGCAGAGGGTCGGAGAGAGAAGACCGCGGCTCGGCAGCGTGCGGCGACCCGAGATGGGTCTCTGGCGGCAGCGTCATCGATCGAGGGGGGATGGGTCGCGAGGTGGTTGGGCGAGCGGCGTGGGGGTTGCGGGGTGGGAGAGCGGTTGGTGGGAGAGGTGGGCCAAGCGGCCATGTCATGGGGTCGGGCCAGGGACGACTTGGCTTGTAGGGAGGCGCGGGGTTGACTGCTCGGTGCGGTTTCGATCGGGATGGTATGCAGGGAGGTTGGGTGCCTAGCGGCGGCGGGGTAGGGCAGGTGGGGAGTGGGGATAGGGTTTGGCTGGGGGTTGGGTTAGGGTTTGATTTAGGTGGGCCGAGTTGTAGGTAGTCTGGGCCGGTTAGGCCTCTGGCCTGATCGGTCGGACTGCCTCCCCGGACAAAAATATTTTATTTCGTTTTAAATATCTTTTTGGTAAAATATTTTAGGCAAACAAAAGATCCGGACGGACCAAGGGTTTTACATTTGAAATAGAGGGGATATTTTAGAAAACAAAAACGGGCTTTTAGAAAATACTTTTAGGCAAACGGATGCATGCTGATGTTATGATGATACACATAATACAAACGGCATGCGATTTTCTAGTAGTGGATTTTCCCGGGGTGCTACAATTCGACACCACTAACAATGGATCTCGCTCTCGAGATCCGCCTCATGGTACGGGGAAGAAGGCCGATGGTCTAAATCTTCTCGCTTCGTGTAGATCCTTGCGACACCACTAACAATGACTCCTGCTCCATCTTGAAAACGGCGATACCACCAACAAGGGGTTATGGCTCACGTTCGTCGAGAGAACACTCCGGGGAAAACAAAGGACGAAGGTAGAGGCATCAAAAGATATGGCCACCTCTAACTTCTAGGAGAAGAGGAAAAGTTACATTGATCCACTAGTTCGATGTACAAGAGTGCACAGTAAGAGTCGGGTAGGGTGATCAGTCCATCCCGTACCCAAACTGTTAGCTCTATACATGAATAGGAAAACCATGCAACACAACTCTCGAAATTTAGAATGAAGATCTTCATAAGCGGTATTCGGAACAAAGGGGTGATGCAAGCTCTGCATTGGATCTGATGTAGTTGAGGTCATCACGTTGGAAAAAACCGGAAGATACAAAAGAAATTTTTAAGAAAATACATAATGATTAGATTTCGCAATGGTTCCATTGGCATGAACAACACATGCTCAAGGTATACTCCAACTTCACCAATGCTCATCCTTCTCATATGTTTTTCAATGATACGGATATCCAGCAAGGTACACATATAGATAAAGAGTTTAAGAACAAAAGATTGGATGATGGGTACAACAGACAAGATGCAGATTTGATGATCGTAGCACCACCGTTATAAAAGGGAGAAAGCGAAACCCTGAAGGTACAACGAAAACCCAACCGCGAGAAATCCTGGACTCGAAGAAAGATAAAAGAGTAGATTCAAAACACGCAGAGGTAAGAAGAGAATAGCAGAGGGGTAAGGAGTAAAAGCAGACCTAATCAGATCTATCCAACCGATTTTTCCAAAATAGATTTGACACTCTATAATGTCCGTTGGCTAGGTTATCCTATAGGCTGGACCAGTGGGGTATCGTAACTGCTGAGCTCTGATACCACTCTATAACACCCTCAGAATCGGCCCTATGCAAGTTTCAGCGCTTCCCGCCAAACCCGCATAGAAACGATTCAAAGGTTCCCACCAGGCACTTGCGTGTGGGTGGAAAACGAAGTAATATCATTACACAATAGTCCTCGATGGAACCCACAAAACATATAAATACAACAGCGACTCAAAGAGTCAAGAATACAGATATACAATACAAAGATCCAAATCACCTTTAAAACGATATAGCGTCCGAGTACGGACAAGATGCAAATTGAGCTAAGAGCCCTGGAGAATAACCAATGGCGTCCATAACCCTGCCAAGGCCAAGCCGGAACGGTAACCCTGCTAACGACGTCGATCTCAAAACCTGCTTAAACAAAAGGGGTGCCGACAAAGGGCAAAGGAAAAAGAGAGAGCGGTCAGTACTGAGGCCAGTACACGGCAAGGCTAGAATTCGGCGGTCCTCGCCTACATAGGTATGGTGGACTGAAGCGGCAGCGCAGCATGCACTAAACAACCTATAGAGACTCGATACAACTAGCGGCTATCAGAGAGGGGTAAGAAAGACCTATTCGGAACCAACCTGATACTACCACCAAACATACCCATCCTGGTGTTTCCCCCTCGAGACCAAACGAGGAAGTCAACCGAGGAACTCACACCGTTGGCAGTTTTATTCATTCCGTTATAGTTGCGGCAATTACTAGTCAAATAAAGATGGCATGAGTCATCCTGATATAATAAGCAGTGGGCAGTTTTAGTTAAACATTCCGTTGTAGTTGCAACACTTACTAGTCAGATACGATTAGCATGAGACATCCCAAACCCAGCAGTTGTTGGTACTTTTATTTAGCCATTCCGTTGCAGTGAAGCTGATTACTAGTCATATCGGATACAAGTCAAATTATAGCAGTAAACTTTAGTTATAGTTGTCTATGATCGAGAACTGTGCTCCAAGTCGTCCATAACCGCGGACACGGCTTCTCGAAAAGATTTAACCCTGCAGGGGTGCACCAAAGTTTCCACACGCACCTACACCCTTGTTGTCGGATCAGGTAGGTACAAGATGACAAAACATACACCCAACGGTATGTCGACGGGGTTTCGGACACGACGTTTCCCAGACCCAAAGCAAGCACGGGGGGCCACCCCACTAAGCTACCCGCAACGAAGTCGGCCGGTCTCCGAGACGGACTCAGGGTTTGTGTAGACGGCTGTAAATGACTGGGAACCCGAAAGTGTGACTGGGCTTGTCGATACAGCGAAAACGTGTCACGATCCTAAACAGTACAGGTGCTCCTCGCACAATCGTAAATAAAGCAATAAAGCATGGCATAAGTACAGGATAGTAATAAAGCCCCAAACTACTTTGTGGCCCCCAATACAGTACTTGGAATCAGGTACTAAATCGATGGGGGTGCCCACACACCCCACCTGTGGTTAGCGCGCTCGATCTCGGAACAGGTGTCAAGAACTCGGGGTCCTACGGGACACCAGTGAGCGGTTAAAATCCAAATATTGTCTATTACCCGCCGGTGCCTCTGCATTTACCTACTTCAATTTTAGTTATTAAACAAGAATTAAAGTCTTGATCATCTCCAACATTAAACATGCGGCATTACTCCAACAACTGTGGTACTTGACGACACGCAACAACACTAGAGCAAGTGACTACGACGCGCAGGTCCAACTATCTACCAAACAACAGGTAATAGGATGTGTCCAAGGCAATATAAGGCCGAAAGGGATATCACGGGTACGGAAACTAGAGCAACGCAATACAGATAGCAATAGATCAACAGGAGGAAATAAAGACTATAAATGCAAAATAGGTAGAAGGGGAAGGGATGCTCGCCTGAAAACATTGCCGAAGGTTCATCCGAAGATCGGGTCGACACTCGCATCAACTCATCGGCCTAGTCCGTGAAGAAGCAAAGCACTAGAGGAAACATCGGATGCACTATTTAATACTACGGCAAAAGATCGAGCATGATGCGTGTATGATGTATGGCATGGCAAAGATGCAATGCAATTAGGCCATATTAAGAGGAACCGGGGTCCCGACAATTATTTAATAGGTTCAAGTTGTTTAAATACCCCGCAATTTAAATGTTGTCTTAACATGGCAAAAATATATCATCGGTTCGCTATACAAATTTAAATGGAGTCAATATTAGACTAGAAAAGCCCGCATATAATCTCCATATTTAATTTAGGTGAATCGTCATAAGGCCCCCCAACCACACACATGTATGCGACATGAATGATTTAATGCAACAAGTATATATCATATATTATAAAAATATGAGGCTTGGAAAGGGATCACACATTGGTACCGGTGATCTTGGGGTACGCCAAGGGTTCGGGGCTTCAGTTCCGAGGAGAAGATCTTGGCGTCCTGAGAGATTGGGTTCTATGTGGAGGTCTTGGTGTCCAGGGATTCTCCGGGTCCAAGTAGCAATTCTTTCGCCATGACGAAGATCTTGAATTGGCAACGATTACTTCGAGTGGAATCTCAATGGTTCTTCCGGTAGAACCAAACCATGTCATCCATACATCCCACATCAGTATCTTGTAAATTACAAAACACCATTTGGTCTCGCATACACATAGAGAGTACCATGTAACTTGCCGCAGGAGACAAGAAAACAAGTTGAAGGCCTGCTAGCTTCACTGTACTCCAGGGGGTGTGACCTCTTCCAAACCGAAGCACAAAAACCTGCTGGGCGCAGCGCTCGCGAGGCGGGTGCTGGAAAATCAGGGCTGCGAGACAGCGGTTGGCTGCCCTGCGAGGTGGCCCGGCGCAGAGGTGTCGCAGGGGCGCGAGACGGACGGTGCAGGAGGGACGGCCGGTGTTCTGCAGGGCCAGAGGTGGACAGAAGCGGGCGGAGGCGGACGAGGAACCACGACGGAGGACAGGGACAGGAGGGCGACATGACGACCTCGCAGGGGCGCCGTCGCTGACAGTAGAGGCGGCTTGGGATCGACGCTCCGGAGGTGGAGGTCGACGGGCCTAGCAACGGGCGGCACGGCACCGCTGGGGCTAGGAGGCGGCGACACAGCAGCGAACCAGCGATGAGGGTCATGGCGGTAGCGATGTCGAGGTGGAGGTGCACTCGGACGAGGCCAGACGGCGGCGGCCACACGACGGGGACATCGCCTAAGCGAGGTGGCGGCCGGGCGTCAGGAAGAGGGGCCCCTGCCAGAGGCGGCGAGGCAGAGAGGACCCAGCGACGAGGCAGGATAGCAGAGGGTCGGAGAGAGAAGACCGCGGCTCGGCAGCGTGCGGCGACCCGAGATGGGTCTCTGGCGGCAGCGTCATCGATCGAGGGGGGATGGGTCGCGAGGTGGTTGGGCGAGCGGCGTGGGGGTTGCGGGGTGGGAGTGCGGTTGGTGGGAGAGGTGGGCCAAGCGGCCATGTCGTGGGGTCGGGCCAGGGACGACTTGGCTTGCAGGGAGGCGCGGGGTTGACCGCTCGGTTGGGTTTCGATCGGGATGGTATGCAGGGAGGTTGGGTGTCTAGCGGCGGCGGGGTAGGGCAGGTGGGGAGTGGGGATAGGGTTTGGCTGGGGGTTGGGTTAGGATTTGATTTAGGTGGGCCGAGTTGTAGGTAGTCTGGGCCGGTTGGGCCTCTGGCCTGATCGGTCGGACTGCCTCCCCGGACAAAAATATTTTATTTCGTTTTAAATATCTTTTTGGTAAAATATTTTAGGCAAAAAAAAGATCCGGACGGACCAAGGGTTTTACATTTGAAATAGAGGGGATATTTTAGAAAACAAAAACGGGCTTTTAGAAAATACTTTTAGGCAAACAGATGCATGCTGATGTTATGATGATACAAACGGCAGGCGATTTTCTAGTAGTGGATTTTCCCGAGGTGCTACAATGACATCATTGATGACTAAGATGGCGTGTCGTAGTTCTGTCGATGGGACGTGACAATAGTGGACCCCACTATTCCATTGCATGTTGAACCATGGGCGGCGTAGCGGTGTTACTGTTACCGCGTGGCCCCATGTCCTGCGCAAAATCCAAGGCATCATGCGACTGCTGCTGGATTTACCACGATATTTTTTAATTGCACGTGATTTTTTCCCTTTTCCATCATAGCCACGTGTCAGCATCTTGTTCCTTCTGGCGCTTCATCGCTCTTGATCAACAACTCATAATCATTCCACATTTCTTTATATTGAGTGGGTTAGGGATTTTACTACCCTGCCACCCCTTTGCCATCGTCTTCCTCCTCTGTTCCGTCGCTCTTAGCGCTCTATCATTCTTGTACGCCCCAGCTCATTCTTGCTTCTTTGCGCCGCTCCCCCAAAGAACCATCATGGGTAGGTGCAAAGGAGCTTCCTCTGCGGCTGATACGACCCCGAGGAGAAAGCGCGTCGTTGGGTGGGTGGGTTCAAAGTGCACGCCACGCGATCTGCGCAAAGCTTGCAACTTCAATCTTTTGGAGGAGGGCACGTTCAAGCTGCCCGGCGACGAGACCATGCCCGCGTTGGAAGTAGGATGGAGGGTAATGTTTCTCTCCTTCCTTCTTCGTGACTTATCTCTCCTCTCCCATGAATATCTTTGTGGGCTTCTGTTTGTCTACGGCGTGCATCTTTATCAGCTCACACCAAACTCCATTCTCCACATCGCTTTTTCATCACTCTTTGCGAGTGTTTCCTCGGGATCCATCCCCACTGGGGCCCGTGGAAGCACTTCTACTTTGTTCTCCACAATGCCACCGACACTGTCATTCATGATGTCGGAGGTGCCATTATTTTAGTTCATTCTAATGTAGATTACTTAGGCTTGAAAATTGCGGACTCCATCCAAGGTTGGAGAACAAAGTGGTTCTATATGAAGGACCAGCCAGTCGAAGGTCAGAAGTTCGGGTTAGCCCCTATCGACCTGGAAAAAACTTGCCATAGGCTTAACTGCTAGGATCAGCGCCCCTCTACCGAATAAATGAAAGAAGTACAGCCGCTACTGGATCGGATCAAAGAACTGCGCATCAACCAATTGTTGGATATTTAGATCTTGACATATTTTCTGTGGATCCACATCCAACCCCTTCAAGCGATACTAAGTGGCATGTGGACCTATCTTGGCCACAATGATCCAATAATGATTACACCCGAGGATCTAACAATTAAAGTACTAGAGAAAAGGGTGCGCTCCTTTACAATGCTAACAAAGAATAGCCCAGTCCCTAATTATTGTCGGGTAAAGCTCTTCAACAAGAACCCAATGCCCGAGGTAAGATTTTGTCGTGTTCTTATCCATTGTTTGTTTGTCCATGTCCTTTTCTGAATTTTCTTGGGTTGAATTTTTCCTTTGCAACTGGCTTTGCTGACAGGGCCATGTACATTTGTTTTGTCTACCTCCGCTACCCGAGGTCGGTGATCTACCCGATAGAACCTCTGTATCCGAGGGATACATTGAAGCACCGGTCATAGTCGAGGAGGACGAGGCTTCATCCGCCAACTCTTCCCATGACACTCTGTCACTTCCTTCGGCTTGTTCTGAGGATTTCGAGATGGTCCCTACTGCTAGAAAGCGGAAGCGTACTGATGACTGCAAGTGCATAGATCATTTGTAGCTAGTTTCGAAATAAAGATATCGATCCCACAGGGAGTAGTAGGCGGAAGACTAAAATGTTTCAACTAAAACTAAACGAAGTACTTGAGGAATAATTCTAAGATGCAAGAAAGTAGAATTGTTTTTGGTCTTTTGATTGGTTGAAACAGTAAAGTAATGTAAAGTAAAGTAAAACTTAATACAAAAAAGAGTAATCACGTGTGTAAGAAAGATTGAAACTGCAATAGGGGAAAGGCGTTCGTAGGGAGTGGTGGATACACCGCTAGCATTTAGACTAAGTGATCAAGATTATTATAACGAATATTCTCATGATATGCATGTATGTGGGAGGAGATCCATATATGGATGATAATGCAACATCCACTGCTCACACCACCCTTCATAACCACAGCTGACAGATAAACGACATCAATCATATTATCCTGCTATTAAGGGATTTCTCCTGCGGCATGGACATAGCTTAATGATTTCTCATTGATTCCCCAAGTTAGTATGTAAAGGATGACAACGAATTTATAGTCACAGTAAGTGCTACCATCTCTCCATCTACCAACAAGTAATACCCTTCATCGAGTCCCCGCGAGAGGAAAATATTAAGGAGGTGCACAACTCCCAACATCAAGATGAAGACAATTAACACATACATATAATGATGTATAACATAATAATCTCTATTTCATCTCAATCATATAATAGGGTTTCTCCATCTCCCCAAGAACTAATGATCTACTCAGACATGGAGGCAAACAACATCATGACAATGGTAATAGAAACGATTATCGATGAATAGTACTTGTATAAATCCACAACTGGTGTAAGAATTACAACAAGATCTAGATGGGATGGATGGAGATGATGGTGGTGATGAAGATGTAGCGGTTGATGAAGATGGAGATCGATGCCTTGGCCTCCTAGATCTGCGTAGGGCGAAGATGGATGCTTAGGGCAAGTTCCCCCTCCAGATCCCTTCCGAAGGTGAGGTTTTTGGCGATTTCTGGGTGTTCTGTATGTCGTCTCCCCGAACTAGTTGCACAGGGTGAAACTATTTGAGGAGGCGGAGGCGACACCGACTGTCAACACCCGGATTTTTAATCCTAGATACCTGTTATGCCATACATCGCAATCCCAGGATTACCATTTTTGTGAGACATAACAAATTGGATATCACAGTACATCATCCATTACAAACCATACATAAGGTCTTACAACAAATAAAGGATCTCATGATCCAATATTAATACAATCATAAAAACGGAATAACGTAATAATAACGGTAGCATGGGCAAAGCTCCATCTTCATGGTCACAGGTAATGCTGATGATGGGAGATGATCCTAGTTGTTGTAACCTTCCTGCGGTCCGTCCTCCTGATAGTCCTCTTCATAGTCTGGCCACGGGAATAGCCAGGGACAAAGCCATGAGTACTCTTTAAGTACTCGCAAAGTAATACTAACAAGTGAAGAGGTTTTGAGTAGGAAGTACTAGGCTCTAGGTTGTTTTGCAAAAAGCCAGATTTACCTTAACTGAGTTCAGAAGCAAAGAAAGCTAGTTGAAAGTTTTATAACACCTAAGTGGGAATTGAGTTTCATAACATAACCATGTTGTGGTCAAGTCAAAGTCATGATTCAATTCACAAGTCATTTTGAAAACATCTGACGACAGAACAGTATGGCCACTCCAACTGTCCATAACCGCGGATGCGACTATTCGAATAGTCTGACACTCTACAGAGGTGGTACACTTTCACCACAACATTTAATACATCCATCAGGAACAATCCTGAATTCACCATACTCAGTATGCGGATAATCAATCCTAACCTTTCAATTACACGCCCTACTATAGACCTCTTCTATGAGTTTGGCCTCCCAACAATGACCAACTATCATCTTGGGAACTGCACAGGTGGATAATCTTCACAAGGCATCCTCAGCTCAAACCTTGGCCGCAAGGGAACCCATAATAAGGTATATAAATTTCCAGTCAAGCCCTACCCAAATTTTGGGTATTGTGGTTGTATGGTAAAATTTGAATGGTATCGCATCCAGATAACCATCAATTTTATAAAGTACTAAGGCTCATGCCTTAACATTTTCATCATCAAAATCATCTGGTGTTCGGAAACACATGTCAAAACATTTCAGTAGAATGACTCATCATTCTAAGGTTTGCATAACCGCTTTCACCAAGTATTCCCATCTAAAGTTGATCAAATTTTATACTTAGCACTAGCATCTACAAGTGGGAGTATATACTAATGAGGGGTGGTAAACAAGTGTATCTTATCTAAGTTCAATCTCATGCCTCAGGATGACATCAAGATTATCTAACTTAGGTCAAGTTTTATGCTCTTTATGCTACCTTCAAATATATTTCTAAAGTCTACAAGTTATCTAGTAACCTTAACTAGAAAGCTTTGATAAAGAAATAAAATAACTAAACTTGCCAATAAAACTAGGATTTGGGTATCAAGTGGGATAAGCTTGCAAGGCTTAGCTTTCTTAGTTAATAGCTTGCTAAGTTGCAAGTGTTATTTTTCCTTGTGGAGAGCAGTGGTTGAAGTTCTCCTCAGCTTCTTCCTCATAGTATTCACCTTCCTCCTCGTATCCTTGGTCGGTACCAGCGTCTATAAATACATACGAGGTACACAATCACCACAAAATATTTAACTATTTCTATTCATCACACCAAGGTTTTCACTAGATGATCTAGCATCATCACAAGCATTACAATCATTAAAGCAATTAGTTTTATTTCCTTTATTTTAGAAAAGTAATTTCTACTCATTGAAAAACTACTTAAGATTTAATATTCTCCAACTCAAACATGGGATCATGTTGACACATGTCATCACCACATATTTCAGTACTTGGGAATGTGATTTAAAGTGGTGTCACAATTTAATAAGGTTTAACCTTTTTATTTTAATTAATTAAAGTGACTAGAAATGCCTATGAGGCATTCTTTTATTACTTGACCATTATTTCTGCAAGTAAACCTATATTTTTATATATTCTGAAAAGTATGGTTAAATGTGATTTTTGAGAGTTGAAATCAACTCAAAAGCTTTTGTGGTTGAATTTTGAAAAATGTTTAAATGCAGAAAAGCTTCTGCATTTTTATTTTTACTATAGGTGATCTACAAATCCAAATGACTTGAATCAAACGGGCTTGGATTAAGGACTCCAGTTCCTTTCTAACAAAATTGGCTTCATGCATTTTGGTTCAGTGAATCGAGTTGGGTTGATTTTTGAATCCAGGTACAGAACTAGGTTTGAAACTAAAAGAATAAACCTAAATTTGAATTACTGGGTCCACGGGATGCTAACTGGGTCGGCCCACTGCACACAGCGCGCGCGGGGGTGGGTTTAAGTGAACGACCCCACCAGTCAGCGAGACAGGGGGTGCGAAGCGGTATGGGGGATGTGGACTGCATGATCTAACTCTAATCCAACGACTGTGGTTCATCGTCCATGTCGGGCAATGTCAGCGGGACAGAACCCTAGCGCGACCAGTGGGTCGTGGGAGGCTCACCGGAGCTCAGGCGATGGTCGACGACATGGGCAAACGACGAAGTTGACGACGGTGAACCTCCTGGTATTGACGGCTTCTCCTGGCGCGACTCCAATCGCTGGCTCCCTTCTTCCTCCTCCGCGGCAGACTCTGGCCAAATTCCGGTGACCTGCTGCTCGCCTTGCTCCGGGAATGAGTGGGGGTGGTTCTGAGAGAGAGGGGAGTGAGGTGGTGTGAAGATATTGAGCGGGGGTGGCCTCTATTTATAGTGCCAGATGGAGACCGAAGGGCGCGGGCGGAGATCGTCGGTGTCATCGTCACAGCTGGCTACTGGCATGGGCAAGGGTAGGGGATGATGCGTTGCCTCCTGGCGAAGCTCAACGACTTGATGGCGAGGCGTGGGGCGGTGCGAGACGGTCGGAACATCACGGCGCTCTAGGCGGGTCCGACGGCAATTTTAATGGCGCACCGTGGCTATGGGTCGCGCGGTGGCGAACGAGGATGTCTGGCGGTCTCCTAGGGTGGTGGCGATCCTGCTTGCACGCGGCGAGGGCAGCACACGGTCTGTGGGCGTGTGATGCGGGCGGCATGCTGGCGCGCTCTCGGCACGCTTGCAGAGAATCTGGGCGCACTCGGGCTGTGTTGTCCAGGGTCTGGCTACGCTTGAGGCTTGGACAGGGGGTGGCGGTGGACGGTGGAGAGTGTCCCAGACAAGGTTGGCGAGGCTAGTGAGGCTCCTAGCTGGCTGGCGACATTGGGGTGGCAATGGTGCTCTCGGCATGCTTGCCATTGACGGCATGGTCGGTTTTACAGTGATCTAGAGGGGTTAATTGAGCTAGATGATCTACTAAGGGTGTAGTGTGAGCTAGATAGGGAACAAGTTAGGCATTGATCACTGCTCACAATAGTGTTTAATGTTTGTTTGTTTGGTGATTGCAAGGTGTTTGATGAAATGGACGAAAGAGATTCAAATTTGAATTTTTGATTCAAACTTGGTGGGTGTGTTGGTTACATACTAGAGAGTCTCTGGTTAGTTGGAAGGTCAAGGGGAATTGGTTTGGTATGGTTTTGAGAAATGGTGATCTTCACATATGATATAGATTCAATTTTGAATTGTCATTTGGATCAAGTTGCCAAATGTTTCTGTAAGTTTGAAAGGTGGGATTTGATTCACTTTTACTTGGTCTAGCAAGGGGTGAAAAGAAATGGAAAATTTTATGCTTGAAATCTTGGACTAGAAACACCCAAAGTGGTCTAGTGAGCAAGATTGGCAAAAATGACCATTTGCTTTATTTGATTTGTTTTTTATTTTTGCTTGATTTGTTTCTGCTTGGAAATGTTTTAGATGATGTTGTTTTCATCTTTAAAGCATTCCTTGCTATTTAGATCAATCCCACAAGTCCATTCATACATTCATACAATCATCACAATCACACATGCATTCATATGGTTTAATTAACAAAAGTTTTTGTTAACCCTAATTTTGGTGATTGGAATTGATAATCATTGTTCAATATTTTTGGGATGTTACACCAACTATACGGCTGCAACTATACGGCAGCGGCCCGTATAGTTGGTCATCAACTCTTCTGTGTCCTTTGCTCGCTTCGGGTTTTCTTCTAGTATTATTAATATTTCCCAAATAAGCGATTTACGTAGTTTTTGGCTAATTTGTTGTGGTGACCCAGCATACCACTGCATGTTGTAGTATACTATAGTCGTGGACATAACACTCACGGAGTACCATTCCACAAATATTACATTCTCAGACTGGTAGAACAGAAACAAAGCGGGTCCACATCATACATTGTCATGATTACAATCAGAAATTTACATGACGATTTTGAGATCCTCCTAGGTCCATAGAGGTATCCCGATGACTCAGGGCTAACTATAATAACTCGGAGAACAGAATAAAGAAACAACTAAGGTTTATACGAGATTTCATATAGATAGAGGATAGAGATCTATGCTACTGGACTAGATCACTATATATGCTACATCTATACTTCAGATATGTCGGTCTCCATTCCATAGATGTTTTCGTAATTGTTCCCTTCGACTCTTTCGGATACTTCTAGTTCTTCATAGCGGAATTTTTCTTGGTATTCAATTGGATATAGTATTTCCTCTTTCTGACCGTTAATGTCTTCAGAATCTAGGAATCTAAAAAGGAGTGTTTGATGCACTATATCTACAACCACAGACCATAGGTCGTAGGCAATGCAAGTTTTTTTGTAAACATTTCTTCAAAGGTTGCTTTTATTCTGAAAAGCTATGTCCTTCAGCCTTCACGGGTTGACCAGAACTTTCATGGAGTTCCTTTCCCGCCGCGTTCGCAGCTCCTTCCCGGAACAGGGAGTAAGAAGTTACAGTTCTTACACTCTGTAGAGGTGCGTCACTTTATCCATGAGAGATCTTAGCTTTGTTGCACATCTGGGCGCGCATTCCCATTCACACTTCCTTGGTATGAGGCCCAGACTAAGATCCAAGCAAATCACTGTCCTTCTCCGCGACCCCGCATACACCACAATTGTTGTATGCCCAAACTCAAGGTAGACTTTTCCCCATATAAAACGGCTATACCTTAGTTGGATACACACAACAACCATTAACACAAGATATCCATCTTTTGTAAGCACAGATCCACGGTAGACTTTTCCCCGTATAAAACGGCTATACCCATATCTACAACTTACAAATGCCCAGAACAGTGTCCAATGCATGCGAAAGGGAGCCGATCCAGCTGACTTCTTCGTCCCATTCCAAATCTCATGGTTAATGCGTAATATATAGCACAAGAATCACTGGCGACATTGGTTGTTAAGTCCTAGATAATATGTTCCTTTACCACCGGAACTTTCATAGTAGATTATTACCTCATGGTAAATAACCTATAATCATATTATTATAAAAATAGTGTTTTCGGACCTTTTCGAAATGCAGGTGATGAAAACACTGGATTTGTAAAATACTTTACAGAAAATAATCAAAGGACATGAGCAAGTGTGAACTTGCCTTGATATAGCGAAGTATTGTAGTCGAATATCTCGACTTGACCCTGGACCACGGGTTCTACAAAAGTACCATCATTGCCCGGTAAGGACAATGTTTAAAGAAGCAATATGTTTTTATGCATAAGTAATGCTATGCATTTTGTAAAACCTTAAGTAATTCCTCAACATTACATGTGAGTTGGATTTAGATGATTTGTTTAGGATGTGAATTATCTTTAAGTTTACTTTCTAAAGAAGTGTAGTTGTAAGGGTTTTTGGATAACATATAAGATATGAAAGTAAGGTACAATTCTAAGATTGGGTGATACCATGTAATCATTCCAAGGTTTATGTTTTAATTTTTTGTTATGGTTTAAAAGAAATGGTATAGTGTTTCTTTTGAAAGTGGCAAAAAGAATAACATTTGAAGAAAATATTATTTATGTTAAGTTAATCAACTCTAAAGATTAGTAAGATTAAAGTTATGGTTTAGGATAGGGTTTAAATGATTTTGAGTCATTATATACCTAGCTTATGATATGTCAGACCAAAGTTAATTATAAAGATATAATTGGGCTTGGGATATAATATTTATGGCATTAACAACAATTAGGGTTTTTCCTAAGTATAATGAAACTTAGTCTTAAAGACTTAAAAATAGTATCCTAAATTATAATTATATGTTAGACTATTTTAGAGTTAAAAGATTGTTTTTTGAACATGATTATTTTTTACTTAGGAAATAATGTTAAATAATTAATAAAACAACTATCCCATTTTAATAATTGAAGAAATATGTTCTAAGAATTTTAAAATGTTTTAGGAGTAATATATTTACTATTATATTAGTAAGTATTCTTACTTAAAATCTTAAAATTGAATTTTATTTTATTTTAAGTATTATTTTGATTTTTTTATAAAATTTCTCAATTATTGAATGTCTTTAAATATTTGTTTTAAGTTTTATTTGTAAAATTTTAAGTTAGTATTTTTATTAGATAAGAGATTTCTTTGTGTGTACGAAAGTGATTTTTATTTATTTTTAGGAATTATTCTGAATTTATTAAATTTCATTTAGTTACTTAAGGGTATTAAAGTTTATCTCAATTTTATTAAACTTAAGTAAATATGATTGTATTTTTCCTAGGTGGAGATTATTTTGATAATCATTTAGATGTATTAAATATATTTTTAGGATTTTTCTACATTTTTCTAGAAATAAAATAGTGTACAGGGGTATTTTGGGCTATTTAATATTTAGCTTAACTTTAATTTTTTTCTTTTACTACCCTGGCTTGGTTCTTGGGCTAGCCCAACCTAATTCTAAGCCCAGCCCATCTCCCATTTGGCCTACATCCCTGGACCTGGTCGACCAAATCGGTCAAACCGACCCCCTTCTTCTCCTCGCTGGCTTGTTCCTCATCCACACCGCCTCTAGCGATGTGGTGCCGCCGTCGTCGCCGCGCAACCATGGCCGGCTCCGGTCTCCTTGGCCGCCGCCATCGATTGTCCTGGACGCTTTTCCCTCTGCTACACCCTTCCATCCAATTTGATTTGTGATACGAACCCTCTTCCGCTCGTCCTCGCTGCACTCCCGTGGTTAGGGTTTCGGCCTCGACTCCGACGTGCTCTGGTGACCCCTGGATGGTGATGATGGCAAAGTGATGGTGCCGTTATGGTGATTTGGTGATGGTTGGTTGCTGGTGCCGCCTCTTCTACGCACAAACACCCACTGGTGTGGCTTGGTGCGGGTTGAGTACCACGGTGCCCTCGTGCCGCCGCACCGTGGTCGCCATTGATGGCCAGTGCTGCTTCCTCTTCTTGGCTTAAGCAAGGACCCCGGGTGAGTTATCTTCTCTAACCCACTCTCTCTGAGTATGAACCCTAATTTGGGTTCCTCACTTTGGTTCATGATACTCTACAGTAGCTTTGCTACATAGCTTGCTCACTGAATTTGGCTTGTAAATTTATCTATTTGTATTAGATAGTGGATGGTACTGGTTTGTGACTATAGGATGATGAATTTATGCTTATATGAGGTTTGGCTGGTTGTTGAGATGATCCAATATTGATTGGTTTTAATCTAATTGTCTTGTGTAATTGTTTGGTATTGGCTCCATGCTAGCTAACCTGTGTGGTTGCACTACTGGTGTGGCTTACACAATCCTAAGTTATGTACTGCTAGAATTGGTGCTATAACTTGTTGTGGGATTATCTAGGAATAGAAGTGATATTACTCCGATCCACCCTGTTAATGATATGATCCAATGGATCATATGGTTTTGAGTTGCATGCTTATCTCACCTACTGTGATCTGCTGTGAGCATCCATTAGAACCTTGTGTTATTCATACTTGGCTTGGTCTAGTACTGCCTTGCAGGACCAATTGGGTTTCTGAAACTTTATAATTGTTAAAGATGGTCGTGGAGTGATATGTGCTTGATTCTTAGGGATATTGCCTGATGATTTACTAGAATGATGATTGTGGCTTTGATATTGACTTGGAATCTGAGTAAGGATCTGATTTCATGTCCTTATTGTCAGTAAGAGATTGTATACCTTTGATTCCTAGATTCTTCTACTAGCAAAATGATAAATCTGTTTTAGCTGTAATTATTGAGTGGTTGGTTAATGTGATGATACTCCCAAATGGCTTTTGTGCATAAGACTGCCACTGTGGTGTCTCCATCTTGGAAGGTGCACAGTGGTAGATCTTGTGTGCATGATTTGTTGTTAGTTTTGTGGCTTCTGCTGCCCTGGGCTGCTGCTGTGGTGCCTCCAATCTTGGAGTGTGCACAGTGGTAGCCCAGGTAGCATGATTTGCTGTTGGGAATCACTACAATGATGTAGTTGATGTTGATATGTAAAAAAATAGAGATTTAGCTCATGATGCGGAAGGCTGAAGCAAAATTGGTTGGTTAAAATGATTAAGTGTACCACTGTGATGCCTCCCCTAGGAGTGTGCACAGTGGTAGCATCTCAGATGTGGTTTGCTGGATTTTTTTTACTTGGCCTGTGATGCAAAAGCTGAGGCCAAACCTCTGTGATGAATCTTGCCTGGCATCTCCATGCAATTTTGAGAGGATCTCACTATTCAATCCTCCTAGATATAGATCTAGTTGAAGGGTAGGTGGATATGGTTGCTAGGTGTTATTATTTCCCTTACTCCAAGATGTCATTGCAAAAATGAAATAAGAACTGATGCTACAAGATCTAGATATACTTCCATCTACCTTGTAGTTTGTAGTGTGAAAAGATGATGTGTACTGAGAGCTTATGAAATATTTGTTTCTGCTACTATGGATCCTGTTCATTCTCCTTTTAATATCCAGCTCCTCCTGGATCTGCTGTGGCCTTGATGAGCTTTTACTGATCCATCTTCCCCTTTTATTCTTCTCCTCCTTGATCTGCTACTGGCCTCCTTCTAGATTAGATAACCATAGTGGCTGTGATTTATGGTGGTTTGTTAGTCACTGCAATCTCAAGCAGTGCTCTAATATATGTGTGGAAAATGGATAATATGGGGGTGTTCTTAAGTATTCTAGAGAGAAAACTGATGCTTGTTCTGTGTATTGTGAACATACTCTGATGGTTTCTAGAATAGAGAAAGAAAGAAGCAAGCAGGTGCTTTGCTACGGTTGTGCTGGCTCTTTTATATGCTTGGTCCTTTCTCTGTGGTGTGGACAACACATCATTTGCATGCATGATAGTGCTGCTTGCAGCTAGGCCCCACTGGGTGCAAGTTTCCACAAGTGGGGACTTGGTGCTGTGGATGTGCTTCAGCTGAGATGGCAGCATTATGCTGGTGTTGATACTTCCTTTTGCTACCAAGTGAAATTTTCCCCAAATGCCAGTGAAGCAATGCCGAGGCAAATGATGCACTAATAAGAACAGATTTACTCAATGGTGAAACTTGCCCCAATATTTCTGCCAATGATGTTGGACTGAGACAACTTTTGATAAGAACAGATATCCTTATTTGGTGAAACTTGCCTCTATTAAAATATGCTCAATGATGAAAATAGCAATGCATTTCATTGCCATACTGAGAGCAAAAGTAATCAACACTAACTCTATTTATTTTATATTCTATTTGGTTTACATTATGCTTTTATAGGAACAAGATCAAAAATTTAGAAGATGTGAAATGAAGATTAGTTTTAGGATTTTCTTATTATTTCATTTACAATTTGTAATATTCATAATTGTTGTAACATCTTCCTTGGAATATATTTACTTGTACCTATTAGTTCTTATTATAACATTCTCATCTATTTGAGTAAATATAAGGACATTATAATATTTTATTATTAATGTAATAAAGCATTCCTTTATTATAAAGGAACATTGTTGCATATATTATTGTAATAAAGAATTATTTTTCTTTATTTCATTCTGATAATTTATTTTCCTTTTCTTTATTCTTTTATTTACAAAAGAATATTGTAATGTTGGTCTTAAATAATCTTTATAATTTTATTTATAATACTTATATGTGTAATATTTATAATTCAAATTTTCTCCCCTCATAATCCATTAAATCAATAAAGGTCATGTCAAAATTCATTGCACTCACTAAGATGGCTAATTTCTAATCCATCAAAGCAAGAGAGATTCTGATCGCTCTAGGGTTTCAGTTTGCGAAAAATTTATCCGGATTTTCAGATGCATGCATGCAGATGCACAAAATCCTAAATCTACCCTTCGTTTAGTCCTAAATGCTGGGATGTTATATTTTTACTCCAATATAACTGCTCCAAGAATTGTGTCCATTGGATCCATCATCTGATCTGATCCTGGTGAAAATAAACATAAAAAGTGTGTGTGAACATCGTAAAATACCAAGATGTTACATCTACAATGCAAAATAATAACCTAAAACATGATGCAAATATGCACTCATCAACTTCCCCAAGCTTAGACTCGTGCTCGTCCCGAGCAAGTTTAGCTTAATAGATGTGATCCTCATATTCATGAAGCTGAGTCAATAAAATAAATGAGGAAGTTACAACATGTGTTTATCATAAAGGATCCATGTAAATAAGTTCATGAATAGTACCTTACTCAAACTATCCGAATAATATTAGCAGGCTTCCACACCTTTACTAATTAACAATTCACAAAATATTATTCTCAACATGATGTAAAAGTATTTTGTTCAACCAAATGAGTTTGTGAGGTAGTCCCAAGTGTTTTTAGGATTAACATATTCACTTGGGATTCAAAATCTCAAACGTCTCTTTTTCTTACTACAATATGGTGGTATATGCCTATTTGCTCTTTACACATTCGCTCTTTTTCTTCATCTTTCTTTTTCTTTCTTTTCTATATATAATTGTGTTCACACTTTTGTTTACGGATGTGCAAAGGAGCTAGACATATATTCCACTTCATGTAGTAATTTCAAAGTCTAACGATCTCAATTATCAAATTCCAAATATAGATGAAGCATCTTTATAACTTGAGTATTCTACCTCAAACTTGTTCTCGCTCTATTTGATATCACTTATAATTTTTTCCTTTATTAAAGGTTTTTTCTTTTTCATCTTAATTAATTAGATAATTTCTCCTTTTTGTAAATCAAACCATTGACCTACAACATATTGATCAAATTATCTTTACATGTTCCATTAATACCAATGGCGTGGAAGACTCCTATTGCTATCATCAAGTGCAAGTAAAATCATACTCAAGCCATTCATATATCCAGTATGACAAACTCAAACTCAATAATGCTCCATATATTAAACTCATAATTTCATACAAGGGATCGACTATTCCTGAAGGGAATCCTAATGATGCAATCTTTTATTTCTAAACTCGAACTAATGTGAAACTAAAAGTAATAAACTTATAAGATTGATTTACAAGGTTTTAGAGATCTCCCCAAGCTTGGAATCAAGCCAGGCGGGATCAAATAACTCCTTGTTGGTACCTATTCCTCCTCCTGGGTAGGAAGAGCACTGTCTTCCTCTCCTTTAGCCACGCTTGCTAGCGGATGCTGAGCTTAGCCATGTCGTATTGAAGCTTCAAAATTTTCCTCTTAAGGAATTTCTTCTCATCTGTCAAATCAAAACAGTTTTAATCAAGAAACCAACCCTACCATCAATGTCATTGACCTTTTTCTCAAGGTCTTTGCTCATCATCTAGTAGGAGTCAATCCCTTCTCCAATAGTTTCAACACATGCCTTTGAAGATTTTTCCAATTAATAGATCTTATCATGAATCTCATCTTGCCGCACCTTCTTGGGTTGAAAAGGTGGCGGACTAAGAGGAAGTTCATAATAAGATCCTATGTTGTGACGGTAAGGATTAGGGAGATACTTATCCTTGCTCCTTCCCTGATCTAATTGCCTCATCATCTCCGTCCTTTGCAGGAACATGTCCTCCCAATTTGGGAGAGGCTTGATCTCCGAGCTGGATGATGATGATGCTTCTTTTGGTTTCACCTCCTCGATCATGTTCACAGGCTTCTCTTCCTTCTTCTTCCAAATCTTGTTGACATGGAAAGTCTGCATGGCTTCGCTGCACATATGCTGTTAGAAGGGGGTGTATGGATATGGCGATGGTTTTTTGAGGCTGGAGGCTATAGCTCTGTGAAAACTTAATGAAAAAGGTTAGATGCAATCATCTTTAAAAGGGAAGATCGAAAACCCTAGCCACCAGGCTTAACGAGCAACTATATGGGCGCGGGTCGTATAGATCTTGCCGTATAGTTGCGAAACGACTATAGTTTTGTTATTTATCTAAGGCGGTAACAACTATATGGCCGTAACTATACGGCCGAAATATTTTTTACCGCCGTATAGTTGGTCGTTAAACTCTCTGTATCCTTGTATAAAAATTTGGCGATGCGATGAATAACTATACGACCGCAACTATACGGCTGGAAATGTACTTCCCGCCGTATAGTTGGTCGTTAAGGTTACAATATACATCAAAATTTATCTATTTATTTGGAAATTATTTATTCGTCTAAAACTTAATAAAATACCAAGTTTTGATAGAAAAATGACAACTTAAATTTTCGACCAACAATACGTTCATTGAACGAGATTTTTATCATGACCAAATTTCTTTTATTTCACAAGAGCTTCAAGTGTTCCTTTATTCAATCTCAAACTTAGCTAAAACTTACTTGAAAATTTAAAAACTTACTCATCCCTTTTATTTCATATGGGTTGCCTCCCATAAAGCGCTCTTTTATGGTCTATAGCTTGACCATAGTGTTGCTCACTTCGTCTCGACCTTGTCTTTCTTCTAGTTACCATTCCTTCCATATTTTTTCTCAATCAACTCTTCTCGAATAATTATTCGTGCGGTGATTGCACTTATATCTTCTTTTGCACGATAATGCTTCAAGCGTTTCCCATTCACTATCCATGAAAGAGAGGGTGTTTTCCCCTAGAGCTTCACTGCTCCAGATGCATAAGCTTCTTAAACTATATAGGGGCCTTCCCACTTTGATCTGAGCTTCCATGGAAATAACTTAAGGCGAGAGATATAGAGCAAAACTTTATCTCCATTTTTAAAGACTTTGTTTTCTATTTTTCTATCATGCCATCTTTTTATTTTTTCTTAAACAATCTAGCATTATCGTAAGCCTCTCTCCTAAACTCATCTAACGCGTGTATGTCTAATAGACGTTTTTCTCCTGCTGCTTTAAGATCACAGTTTAAGCTCTTGATTGCCCAGAAGGCGCTATGTTCCCATTCTAAAGGTAGGTGGCACGCCTTACCGTATACCATTTTATATGGTGTCATACCCATCGGATTTTTAAATGCAGTTCAGTATGCCCAAACAGTGTCATTTAGCTTGTATGACTATTCTTTTCTTGATTTATCCACCATCTTCTTGAGTATGGTCTTTAGTTCTCTATTAGAGAGTTCCACTTGACCACTTGTTTGAGAATAATATGGTGAAGCAACGCGGTGTGTTATTTCATATTTGCTGAGGATTTTCCTGAAAGTTCCTTTCATAAAATGAGAACCACCGTCAGTAATTAAAAATCTAGGAACTCCAAACCTGGGAAATATGACATCCTTGATCATTTTCACGGAGGTAGATGCATCTACATGATTAGTTGGGTAGATTCAACCCATTTAGTAACATAATCGGAAACAACAAGAATATGATTGTATCCATTTGATTCTATAAAGGGTCCCATGTAATCCATTACCCATACATCAAATGGTTCAATTATAAGACTACAATTCATCACCATCGCTTGTCTTCTAACTATATTACCTCTTCTCTGTCAAGCATCACAATATTCCACATACCTTTGTGCATCTTTGAACAAGGTGGGCCAATAGAATCCAGATTGAAGTACCTTTTCTGCAGTTCGTCTGCCTGCATGATATAATCCAGAGGGGCTGCCATGACAAGATTGCAAAATTGCATTCATTTCATGGTTAGGAACACACTTTAAAATCATTCCATCAGGTCCATGAAGATAAAGAAATGGATCATCCCAAAAGTAATGTATGAGATCATTAAAAAATCTCATTCTTTTGTTTTTTGTCATACCAGGAGGTATAAATTTTACTGCGAGATAATTAGCATAATTTGCATACCACGGATCAACTACTTCAATTTTTGCTAAGTATTCTCCCGGAAATGACTCATTTATAGGTACGGGGTCGGTAATTATTCCTTCCATCCTAGATAGATGGTTTTCTACTGGATTATCCTTACCCTCCTATCAACTATTTGTAAATCATATTCTTATAGTAATAATACCCACCTAATCAACCTGGGTTTTGCATCCTTGTTCACAAGAAGGTGACACAATGCTTGTGATCTGTGTGAATTATTACTCTAGAATTAATAATATAAGATCTAAATTTTTCACAAGCAAAAATTATAGAAAGGAACTCTTTCTCAGTGGTAGCATAATTTTTCTGAATATTATTAAGAGTACTACTAGCGTAATGAATAACATTGAAATTATTCCCGTGTCGCTGTCCTAATATATCTCATAAAGCATAGTCACTAGCATCACACTTGATTTCAAAAGGTTCATTCCATTTTGGAGGCTACATGATAGGTGCTGAAACTAATTTGTTTTTAAGATTTTCAAAAGCTGCAATGCAGTCATGGTCTATATAAAATGGAGTTTCTTTATCAAGAAGGTTACTGAGAGGCATAGCTATTTTAGCAAAATCCTGTATAAAACGCTTGTAAAACCTGCATGTCCCAAAAACAACTTTAAGTTTTTAATGTCTTGAGGTATGGAGATTTTCTATAGCACTTATGTTGGTCTTATCTATGTCTATACCTTTTTCTGAAACCTTATGTCCAAAAAGTTTACCTTCTCTTTCCATGAATCGGCATTGCTCCCAATTCAAAACTAAATTTGATTGCCTGCATCTCTGCAAAACCTTGGTTAAATTGTGAAGACAATTATCAAATGTTGTTCCACAAACAACGAAATCATTTGTTAGAACTTCCATAGTCTTTGCAACAAGATGATCAAAAAATTTTAAAACACATTCTTGAAAGGTTGCAGCTGCATTACATAACCCAAACATGATCTTCGGGCTGTATAGCAATTTGAGAATAACCGGAATAACCATCAAGAAAACAAAAATAAGAACTATTGCTTAGTCTTTCTAAAATCCTATCCATGAATTGTATAGGTTTGTGATTTTTTTGTGTCTCACGGTATAGTTTTCTAAAATTGATGCACATGCGATACCCAACAATAGGCCTTATAGGGATTAGTTCGCTATCCTCATTCATAGCAGCATCAAGACCCCTATGTCTCGGTATGCAATGAGTTGGGCTAACCCACTTACTATCAGAAATAGGATATATTATGCCTACATCTAATAAGCGTATAACAGATTTTCTCACTACTTCTTTCATTTTAGGATTAAGCCTTCTTTGTGTGTCAATTACAAGTACATCATCTTCAAGCATGGCAATCTTATGTGTCACAATGGATGGATCTAGTCCTTTAATATCACTTAGAGTATACCCAAATGCTTCACGATGTTTGATCAAAACTGAAATAAGTTTATTTGTTTCATTTTCTGATAAATTTTTACTAATAATAACAGGACATTTGTTTTCATTATCTAAAAATCCATACCTCATATTGTCTGGAAGTCATTTTAATTCAATTGGCAGAGGTTCTTCGTCACCTTTTCTTACCAGTTCTTCAGAGTCATGTGGGTTTTATGCTTCCAGAATGGAGTCAAGGTAATCATCCATGTCTTCTCTTCCCTCATCATCTAGCGCCTCTTCCAAATTAATTAAGCTCCTTTCTAATTCATCTTGGGGAGTGCTGAAATGAATTGTGGCTAGCTCGGCAATTGTTTTCTCTTCCATGATATCTTCTATTTCATATGGCCTCTTTTTAAGTTGGGAGAAGTGGAACGCCATTTCCTCCTCTCCAAACATCATGGAAATAGTCTCCTCCTTATTATCAATTTGAGCTTTGGTTATAGAGACAAAAGGCCTGCCTAAAAGAATAGGACAAAAAGTATCTCGAGGCATATCAACAATATGAAAATCAAGAGGGTACATGAGTGGTCCAACAAAAACATAGATATTTCAAATAACACCTTCTGGTTTAATATTAGTTCTATTAAACAATTTAATAGTGGTGTCTACCAATTCCACATATGTATTATTTAAATTGTAGCGAAGTTCCTCGTAAAGCGATGAAGGCATAATATTTATAGTGGAAACCGGCTCACAAATTCCGTATAAGCAAGTTTCTCCACAATATATAGGATTCATGGGTTTAGAAGTTTCTTTACCTTGTATCTTACCTGTAATGAAGTATGAATTTTTAGAGTCTAGCATAACTACTTAATTTTCCACAATTCGTGCCTCCATAAGATCCTTGAATATAACAATATTTTCATTGGTAGCTTTGTGGTTCCTTTCTGGTTTCTTTGATATTCTCTTTATACGTTCTTCCTCCCTGTACTTCTTATTTATATTCTCTTGAATAGGTTTAGAGGAAAACTCTACCAATGACACATCCTCTCTTGATAGTTTCTTTTCTTCTAGGGGTTTGTGAGGCTCCCGTCCTGTAGGTACCTGTAAATGCCCTGCATAATTCTCAATAATTTTATTTACCAAATAAGAATCAATATCGAGGGTTTTAATCATCGCACAAGTCCTTTCATCTGCAAGAAAATCGTTAACACAAGCATATTCAGAAGAACCTTTCATATTGCTCTCCTCATTTTTAAGACTTTCCGTTGTTTCTTTCATTTTCATTATTATTTTCCAAGCTTCATCATAAGTATAAGATAGGAAACTACCATTAAAAGTGGTATCTAGGTTTGCTCTATTTTTATTGTTAATCCCTCCATAGAAAGTATGGGTAATTAATCAATCAGGCAAACCGTGATGGGGGCAATTATTTAGATAGCTTTTATACCTTAGATAACCTTCATATAAACTCTCATTAGGATTATTTTTGAAACTAATAATAATACCTCTCATCCTGTGAGCTTTGCTTTCTAAGTAATATTTTGACAAGAATCTGATTGTCAAATATGTCCACGTACTTGGTGCTTCTGCACAAAAGGATCTATACCAGTTGCAAACATTATTAGAGAGAGTTTGTCTAAACAAGTGGATTTTAACCTTATCGAGATCACAATCATCAAATATAAAGGAACCAATAACATCTTCAAAGAATTGTAAGTGTCCATATGGACTCTCTTCATGGGTTCCTGAAAACATTTTAGAGTTAAGTAAAAGCGTCCATGGGCGAACTTCATGATGGATCTCAATGCCATCGGGGTTTATACTTCTATTGACAGTTATAAAAGCGTCCATGGGCGAACCCATATTCCTTACTGCCTCAAGCCACATTAAATGTTGAGTGTTGTCCATTGTTATGGTCCTGCAACTCAAATTAAAAATTAGTACAATGAAAGTAAATAACTAAAAGTAAAGTGACTTATAGCGCTAAGCTCCCCGGAAACAGCGCCAAAAAAATAGCTTGATGACTGCAAGTGCACAGATCGTTTGTAGCTAGTTTCGAAATAAAGATATGGATCCCACAGGGAGCATAGACGAAAGACTAAAATGCTTTTAACTAAAACTAAACGAAGTACTTGAGGAATAATTCTAAGATGCAAGAAAGTAGAATTGTTTTCGGGCTTTTGGTTGGTTGAAATAGTAAAGTAATGTAAAGTAAAACTTAATGCAGAAAAGAGTAGTCGCGTGTGTAAGAAAGATTGAAACTGCAATAGGGGAAAAGTGTTCTCAGGGAGTGGTGGATACACCGCTAGCAATTTAGACTAAGTGATTAAGATTATTATAACGAATATTCTCATGATATGCATGTATGTGGGAGGATCTCTGTCACATCCCAAGATTTTCCAAATCTTGTAATGTGAAAAATAAATAAACAAAATAAATAATTGTTGAAATTTAGGGTGAAAAGAAACTTTTTGTTTCTAAATGGAAACTTAAAATCCCATCTTGAACAAACTTTGGTTAATGTTTGAATCTAACTAAATTCAAATCAAGTGGAATGCATTCCTCATAAAATGCATCTTGAAATTTAAACACTTGAAGAATAAACCAAAACTCTAAAACTCTAATGAAAGAAAAACATTTCCAAGTTATCTCAAAGACTAAAGATTTGATCCATATAAAATTGATCAAACAAACATTTCAAAATGATCAAGAATGACAAAGGGAAATATTATAAAACCATAAAAATGATCTCATTCAATTTGAAGCCATTAATAAAATCTTATGAATATAATAAGATAAAGAAATTGAATTTCCAAAGCTAATAAAGCACCTATCTATAAATCCATACCAAATGGTGAGAAAATAATCCTAAATATATTTAACAGGATAAATAATTATTAAGTAAGATTTTACAAATTGGAATCACCAAGTTTGGATCTATAAATAAAAATATATGGATTTTATAAGATAAAGAAAGAAATTATTAAATGAGGAATATTTAATGACCAAATTAAAACTTGGCCAAGACCATAAGCAAATGGAATGATTATAATCCAAATCCAAATAAAATAAATAATTTTCCAAATAAAATAAAGTGGCATTAACCAAATTCTATTTCTATTTTGAATAAAGATAAAATCCCTATTAGAAGTGATTAAATAAATCATGGGAAAATAATATTTGGAATTTACCCAAGTGGAATAAATCTTATTTAAATAACTTAAATGGGATCAAAGGAATCAACTAAATAAATTTATGAAGTTAAACCATATCTTATTTGGAATAAAGACAAGTACCCAAGTTAAAATGATTAATAAATCATATTAAAAATATTCCAATCAATTCAAAGTGAATTATTTGACACCCTATTAATGAATAAAACTTACTGAAAAGGTTTTATGGAAAAATGAAATTTAAATAAGGATTAAAAAATATATTTGATCTTATTTGAATTTAAAGCAAGGGCTTGTTTTAAATAATTAAAAGACCCTAAAAAGAATAAAAGATTTATTCCAAAATTGACTTCAGAATATATAAATAACCAGTGTTTGAATCCACACAAAGTTTGAATTCAAATAGATGTTTGAAATGATTAATCAAAATCAAAACAGAATATTAGAAATGGAAAAGGAAAAACAATCAGAACAAAAAAAATGAAAGGAGCAGCCCAGCCCAGCTAAGCCCATCTGGCCCAGCAGCCCACCACTCTCCTCTCACCCCCGAAGCGTTTTTCTCTCACTCGTGAATTGACCCACACAGAGAATGACAACCGGACCCCACCCCCACTCTCTCTCTCGCAGATAGCCAGGTCCCACCTCCCCAGTCATCTTCATCCCCGCGAAGACCACGCCTCGTTTCCGTTTCTGCCAATTTATTGCGCCCTTGATTCCTCTTTAACCTCGCGTTGATTCAGCCCCGTGATCATGCGTACATAACTGCCTGCCCCTCCTCTCCATTTCCCCTCTCTCGCTCGCACCAGCTCGCCGCCGGGCTGCGCCAATTTTACGAGAGACCACGCTCTGCTCCGGCGAGTCCTCCTGGTAAGAATAGACCGCCCCTTCCCCTCTGTTGGATGCTCACATGTTCGTGACTCTCATACGAACCTAACGGTGCCCTCCATTTGTCTTAGCATGCCATAAATCATCGCCCCCGTCGACGAACAGACGAGACCGAGGCGCAGCTCAACTCCGGCGAGGAATCCATGAAGACTCCATGCGCCCATGTCCCTGCAACGACTATTGCGAGCTTCAGCACGCCACAACGAGTTCGGTAACGACCTCCTTCCTCTCACGCGCTTGCTAGTATCACCGGAATGCTTCTGGCCGAGCGTCGCCGCCACGCTCCACCGTCGAGCGCCGCCAGAGTATGGTCAGATCGTTCAGGCCGTTAGATGTTGATCTAATGGACACGTTAGATCCACTTAAGCGAAGGGGTATGTTATATCTAAACCATGAGATCTCACTTAAATCCTACGGTCTGTATCGCTCGATCCAAATGAAATGGTACCAGCGAGTAAGATTCAGCCACGTGTCCAGTGATTTGTTTTAAAAATAGAAACTTGTCTATTAGATGTTCCAATTTGAAAAATTCATAACTTTCAAACCACACGTCCAAATTTTGCAAATTTTATATCAATGGAATCAGCAAGACAAGTACTTTCTGACCATGCACTTTGTTTAGTAAATTGCTTCTATTAAATTGGTTGTTTTTGCAGAAACTTGTGTAGGCTTTTTTAAATATAAAATTCATTCTAAAATTGTTTTTGTGATAAAATCTTTGGCATATGGTTTGTTTTGACCCTACTGACCATCTAAATCAACTTGTGGTTTCAAAAACATATTTTGTGAAGCAAAAGAATAAATCTTTGATTTAGAACATTTCTAGTCAAATAAAAATAATGTTTATTTATTAAAAATGCTTTTGGAGGAAAACCCTTTGGGAAATGTTTTGCTTTAAACTCTATGACCCCAAACACCAAGTTTTAGAATTAAAAATGTATTTTTTGAACCCTATAAAGATTGTTATTTTGATAAAGGCATTTTCGACCACATAAAATAATGATTTGGTTTAAAAATGGTTTATAAGTAAAATATTTTTGCAAATGGTTTTGCCACTTTTATAAAGTGACCAATAGGTGTTTTAGAATGCTTATAACCCATTAGGAACCACTTTTCCAAATAAAACAATCTTTGGCATGCTTGCATGCATTGTTTTGTTTCTATTATTTTATGTGATGTTTGCTTGAATGGTAGATTGAAATTGTGCCTTGCTTGATTGAATTGTAGTAATTGAAGAGTGTGATCATTGCAAAGACAAGGAGTGAACTTATATTCTCTACCAAAAGGCAAGTGATGCTTCATACTTTTGTCCCATTATTTTCACTATGCATTAGTGATATTTCTAAGTAGGACTTGCATGGAATTTTGCTATGTATAAACTATGCCATGGGAAATCCTAGTAGATGAAATCTTAGTAGAAATTTCCTAAGTTAAGATTCCTACTACTATCATGCTTAGATTAGCTTGTAGAAAACAAGGGTGGATTATATATCATGCTATAGAATATTTCTAAGTCAAGGACTTGTGTTTTGTTTCATAAAACAACTAAGTGAATGAATCACCAGGGTGGAATGGAAGGAATGGTTTGTGTTGAGTGGTTCACAAGGCCAATTTCTATGGTTTACCTTGTGTATCTCACTTGTGGATGGACACCCAGGAACAAAGAGATTTGAGATGTCAAATGTTGAGAAGCTTCAAGTGCAGCCACTTGGCATTATGGGCTCTTCCTGGATCATATAGGTTGCAATAACTTAGCCAAATGGACAGTTGGTGGTATGGGATGATAGGTTGGAACGCGTCCATTCTGATCTAAGGGAAGGCTTCTGAAAGATCTTGTCTTGGTGAAACCAAGTCTTGTGGGGAAAGTGCACCACCTCTGCAGAGTGTAAAATCTAAGTACTTAGCCATGTCCCTGGTAAAGGACAATTTGAGCATCAAGACATGGAAGCTATCAAGAATCTCCTCATCCCAATTTCTAAGTTAAAAACTTGTGGTTGAACAAGGGTTGAAGGATCACCAATTTCTATTGGGAGATGCCTTGGGTGATTTTTGACAAACAAAAACTTAGTGTTTTCAAATGATAAGGAAAATCTATTTTGAGCAAAGCAAGCCTAAGCTCCACTTAGCCAAATGCATATAGATGATAGACTCCACTATACAACCATAGTATCACTTGCCAATACAATTCAAATGTATTGACCCTTGTGGCTGTAACTTGTTATGTTGCAGGTTTGTTTGATATTAGTGAAGTATGTTGAAATAGGATTACAAGTCTACAACCAACATGTCTGCCTATGGCACTTTGAAGATGAAGGACCCCATGCTATTGCTATATTCTGCTGCATTGTAATGAAATAGCCAAATGAGCTATGTAAGCTGTAATAAATTGTTTTATTCCTGGTTATAAAGTTGTATTATGACCTTTGTTTCTTGATATTACATCTTAACTGTGGATGCTAGCTATTGATCCAGGGACTAGCATTGTAAACACAGGGATCTCTACCTTATTAAAGGTTGGGAACCTTACAGATGGTATCAGAGCATTGTGTTGCCTGTAGGATTTGTAAACCTAGGATTGGACAAACCCCTTAGGAAAATAGGAGTTGTATTTGTTCCAAAACTTATTTACAAACAATCTTGTATACTCTTTCCTCAACCTTTTTGGTTTTGATTCTACACCTCTTCTACTTCAACTTAATGGACAAAGTCTACCCCATGGCCAAAGACTTCAACATGAGCAAAGTACTTCACCAACTCAAGTGATTTCAACCTTATTCTCAACAAGGACTTCAACTTGGATATCACTAAGGACTACAAATGAGACAAGAAATGTTACTCAAGAATTGAAGACTAAGGAAACACAACTTAGAAGGAACCATCATCACCTTGAAGTTTTGAGACCAAGATGCAAGAAATTCTCTAAGGATACAAACATCTTATTCATGAAAGAAGGAAGGAATGATCTCAAGTGAACCATATAGTTGAACCACCATGTTTAGTTTAAATTAAACCCACCAACTTATGTGGTGTAACAAAAATAGTTTTGTTTCCTAAAAATGTGCTTGAACTTTTTTGTTTGAGTGGAATGTTTGTTTGTGATTGCTTGCACATTGCTTGTGTGAATTGTGATGTGTGTGATTAGAACTATTTTCTTAAGGTGACAGTGAAGGGAATATGCCCTGAGAGGCAATAATAAAGTGTTTATTATGTGTATTACATGTATATGATAGATGTTTATTTTGCATGCTATAATTGTATTAATACGGAAACATTAATACATGTGTGTTTAATAAACAAACAGAAAGTTCCTAGTTATGCCTCTCTCATAAACTAGCTCGTTGATTAACAAGATGATCAAGGTTTCCTGATCATGGACATTGGATGTTGTTAATAACGGGATCACAACATTAGTGTAATGGTGTGATGAACATTCATCCGAAGTATAGCATTACGATCATAGTCATTGAGTTTATATTGCTATAACAACTTACGAAGTGATCCTAATCGTTAGACCATGAGATCATGTAAATCACTAACACCGGAAGAGTTTCTTGATAACATCAAACATCACACCGTAACAGGGTGATTATAAAGATGGATTCCGAACTAATAAAGTGTTATGTTGAGGCTCATGGATCGAGAGTGGAATTTGTTCATCCCGATGACGGATAGATATACTCTGGGCCCTCTCGGTGATATCACATTGATTAGCTTGCAAGCAAGTGATTTGATCACTAGAATGTTATATCACGGGAACGAGAAAAGAGTGCATGTCGGTAACGAGATCAAACTAGGTATGGAGATACCGATGATCGAATCTCGGACATGTAATATATCGTGAAACAAAGGGATTAAGATACTAGCGTAAAAGGTTCCGACGATCACAAGAAAGTCATCGTTGAATGTGTGGGAGTCAGTATGGGTCTCCAGATCCCGCTTCTGATTATTGATCCGAGAGGGGTCTCGATCATGTCAGCATTATTCATGAACCGTAGGGTGACACACTTAAGAGACACCGACATCCAATTGGAGCAAAAGTTTCATGACGAAAGAATGAACAAGCGCAGGAATTTATTTCACTAGATACCGAAACAGGTTTTCGGGTGAAATTGCATAAAGTGGTTATGCATGTGAAATAGAATTCTAGCAAGGGGTTATTTGTGAATGTTTGTCATTAAAGTAATTGAAAAAATTCTGAATAAAATAAAAGAGTTTTATTTAATGAGAGTTTGCATTAAATTTGGTGGAAATTTAATGGCAAGTTTGAGTGGGATTTTGAGTGGAGGCATATGAATGGATTTTTGTGAGTGGAGTGTCCACCCACATGAAGAGGGGAGGGCAAGGGGCAGCCCCTATGCGCCGGCCACCCCCTTGGGGTTCCCCCCCCCGCTCCTCCTATAAAAGGAGCCCCTCCTCTCACTTCTCACTCACACCTCCTCGTGAAGGATCTCTCTCCCCCTCTAGAATTTATCCCCCATGGTCTCAGACTAGCGAGATACATGTTCCAGGTGGCTATTCGGCAAGAAAGAGTTGTGCTTCCGCTGCATCGCTGGAGCGAGGAGGCGGAGGTTGCTCGGTGCCTCGAACGTGTGTGCGAGCACGGATGCGCTGCTGACTTCCTCTCGATCTTGAGATCGGCAAGAGATCGTCTACATCAACCACGAGTTGAACTCGTTAAGCTTTGTCGGTCTTCAAGGGTATGTTCTCTACGGATATACATCCGCCCGTTGTTTGTATCTAATAGATAGATCTTGGTACATAATTCACATCGTAGGAAATTTTTTGTTTTCTATGCTGCGAACCCTACAGTGGTATCAGAGCCGGATCTATGCGTAGATGCTTTACACGGGTAGTACACATATGAGTATGTGGGCGATGATGATCATGTTGTTGCTCCTTTGTTGTAATTTTGGATATTGGTGGCATAGTGGGATGAAGCGGTCCGGACAAACTTTACATGTCCTCGCACATGAGACCTGTTCCACGCTTGACATGCAAGTAGTTTGCATAAGTGGCTAGCGGGTGTCTGTCTCTCCTACTATAGTCAATATCTATTTTGCAACGAATTGTCAACAATTTGGCTATCCTCGTTGTGGTTCATGTTCGTAGGTAAGAACGGTTCTATCTTGAAATCCCTAAGCCACGTAAAACTTGCAATAGATAAATTAGAGGCGTCTAGTTTAGATTGTTGCTGGGCTAGTGTTATGATATGGTAGTGTTGTAAGTAGAAGTATGAGATGATACTCTTACAACACACATAGCGTGTAAACTCCATAGACCTTGGATTTACACATATAGGTATGATAGTGATCATACCACGATGCACATGATAGAGATCATCTGTGGGAACCATAACATTTCACTAATAAACATGTGATGTTTGATAGCATCTTATATTGCTTGTTTAGCGCTTTGTTAGCATAATAAGATGATCCCTCATTTAAATATCAAGATAAGAATGTGTTCTTCCTTTAGTATGCACCGATTATGTTTCGTCGCTCCAAGACATCACGTGATGATCGGGTGTTCTTGGATCCACGACCATATTTCGGGTGTAAAACAGTTACACACGCGAATACTAAGGTTCTAACTTGGCGAGCCTAGCATGTACAGACATGGCCTCGGAACACGGACCGAAAGGTTAAGCATGAGTCATATAGTAGATATGATGCCCATTTGATGCTCGCCTTTGAAGCTATACCGACTCACGTGATGATCGGACTTGGTATAGTGGATTTGGTTCATGTAATCACCAAAAAGGCACGAGGGATGTCGTTTTTGATTGGGAGTTCATTCGTAATATGGATTAGTTGAACTCAATCTATCATACACTTAGTCTAAACTTTACAAATTCTGTTGTAGATGGCACCACCTGCTTATAATTTCAATGTGTTCATGGAGAAAGAGAAACTAGCAACGAACGGTAGCAACTTTACCGAATGAGCCATGAATTTGAGGATTCTCCTCTCTGCTGCACAAAATCAATACGTGCTAGAAGCGCCACTAGGCCCCCCACCTTTTGAGGATGCCCCTGACGAGGAGAAGAATGTCTATCAGACTCGTCAGGAGGACCACAACTTAGTTCATTGCGACATATTGTATGGGCTAGAGCCGGAACTTCGAAAGCGTTTCGAAAACGACAATGCATTTGATACAATGGGTGAGTTGAAAATGATTTTCGACACACATGCTGCTGTCGAGAGCTACAATGCTTCAGAAAAGTTCTTTAGCTGCATGATGGAAGAGCACAGCTCCGTTAGTGAGCATGTACTCAAGATGTCGGGTTACGCCGATAAGCTTGTGTCCTTGGGAATAACGATTCCCATTGACTTAGGCATCCATCGTGTTCTGCAGTCTCTGCCACCTAGCTATAAGAGATTTGTGATGAACTATAATATGCAAGGCATGAAGAAGTCTCTCCCCGAGCTTCTGTCAATGCTTAAAACTGCAGAAGTGGAGATCAAAAACGAACATCAAGTGTTGATGATCAATAGGAACACTGGTTTCAAGAAAGACAAGAAGGGAAAACGGAAGGGAAGTAAGGGAGGCAAGCCTGTTGCCGTGCCTGAAAAGAAACCCCGCGTTGAACCTAAGTCTGATACCGAGTGCTACTGTTGTAAGGGGACTGGCCACTGGAAGCACAACTGCCCCAAGTATTTGGCAGACAAGAAGGACGGCAAGGCAAACAAAGGTATATATGATATACATGTTATTGATGTGTACTTGACTAGTGCTTGCAGTAGCAGTTGGGTATTTGATACCGGTTCAGTTGCTAATATTTGTAACTCGAATCAGGGGCTGCGGAACAAGCGACCGCTAGCAAGGGGTGAGGTCAAGATGCGTGTCGGCAATGGATCAAGCGTTGATGTGATCGCCGTCGGAACGCTGCCTCTCCATTTGCCGTCGGGATTAGTTATAAACTTGAATAATTGTTATCTGGTGCCTGCACTGAGCACGGACATTGTATCTGGATCGTGTTTGATTCGAAGTGGTTATTCATTTAAATCCGAGAACAATGGTTGTTCCATTTATATGAATGAAATCTTTTATGGTCATGCATCGATGATGAATGGTTTATTTCTATTAGATCTCGATGACACATATTCATAATATTGATGCTAAAAGGATTAAACTTAATGATGATATATCCGCATATATGTGGCACTGCCGTCTAGGTCATATTGGCGTTAAACGCATGAAGAAGCTCCATTCGGATGGACTTTTGGAATCACTTGATTTTGAATCATTTGATACATGTGAGCCATGCCTTATGGGCAAGATGACTAGAACGCCGTTTTCCGGTTCAATGGAACGGGCGACAGATTTATTGGAAATCATACATTCTGATGTATGTGGTCCAATGAGTGTGTCGGCGCGAGGTGGATATCGTTATTTTGTTACTTTCACGGATGATTTGAGTAGATACAGTTATATCTACTTGATGAAACACAAGTCTAAAACCTTTGAAAAGTTCAAGGAATTTCAGAATGAAGTGGAAAATCATCGTAATAGAAAGATCAAATTTCTAGGGTCCGACCGTGGAGGTGAGTATCTAAGTTACGAGTTTAGCACTCACATGAAAGAGTGTGGAATTGTTTCACAACTCACGCCTGCCGGAACACCACAGCGAAATGGTGTGTCGGAACGTCGTAATCGTACTTTATTAGATATGGTTCGATCTATGATGTCTCTGACGGACTTGCCGTTGTCATTTTGGGGTTATGCACTAGAAACTGCTGTATTCACTTTAAATCGGGCACCATCTAAATCCGTTGAAAAGACACCGTATGAATTGTGGTTTGGAAACAAACCTAAGCTATCATTTCTTAAAGTTTGGGGATGCGATGTTTATGTGAAGAAACTTCAACCGGATAAACTCGAACCCAAAGCGGAAAAATGCGTCTTCATAGGACACCTAAGGAATCTATTGGGCATTCCTTCTATCACAGATCCGAGGGCAAGGTTTTTGTTGCCAAGAATGGATCCTTTCTAGAGAAAGAGTTTCTCGCGAAAGGTGTGAGTAGTCGGAAGGTAGAACTCGAAGAGGTTATTGAACCTTCTCTTCAAAGTATGGCAAGTAGCGCAGCGCCGGAAGTTGTTCCGGAGTTGGCTCCACCTATTGAAGAGGGAACTAATGATAATGATCATGAAACTCCGAAAGAGAGTACTACCGAACCTCGCAGGTCAAGCAGGACGCGTGCAGCTCCCGAGCTGTACGGAAATCCTGTCATGAATTTCATGGTTGATGAAAATGATGACCCTGCGACGTATGAAGAAGCGATGATGATCCCGGATTCCAACAAATGGTTAGAAGCCATGAAATAAGAGATGGAATCCATATATGAAAATCAAGTTTGGAACTTGGTGGAATTACCTCACGACCGAAAGGTCGTGGAGAACAAATGGATTTTCAAAAGGAAAACTGATGCTGATGGTAATGTGACCGTCTATAAAGCTTGACTTGTCACAAAGGGGTTTCGACAAATTCAAGGAGTTGACTACGATGAGACATTCTCTCCTGTAGCGATGCTAAAGTCAGTTAGGATTATGTTAGCAATTGATGCATATTTCGATTATGAGATATGGCAGATGGATGTCAAAACCGCGTTTCTCAATGGTAATATTGAAGAAGAGTTGTATATGATACAACCAAAGGGTTTTGTCGATCCTAAGGATGCTAACAAGGTGTGCAAACTTCAGCGATCCATCTATGGATTGAAGCAAGAATCACGAAGTTGGAATCTCCGCTTTGATGAGGTGATCAAAGAGTTTGGATTTGTCCAAACTTATGGAGAAGCTTGTATTTACAAGAAAGTGAGTGGGAGCAATGTTGCATTTCTGATATTATATGTGGATGACATATTCTTGATCGGAAATGATATAGATCTTTTAAACAGTGTTAAAAGTTATCTAAACAGCAAATTTTCAATGAAGGACCTAGGTGAAGCGTCATACATATTAGGCATAAAGATCTATAGAGATAAATCTAGGCGCCTAATAGGGCTATCGCAAAGTACATACCTTGATAATATTTTAAATAAGTTTAAAATGGACGGAAGTAAGAAGGGGTTCTTACCTATGTTGCAAGGAAAGACATTGAGTAAGACTCAAAGTCCGTCTTCGGCGGAAGAAAGAGAGATAATGGACAAAGTCCCCTATGCTTCAGCCATAGGCTCTATAATGTACGCCATGCTATGTACAAGACCGGATGTGGCACATGCTATTAGTTTGACTAGTAGGTACCAATCGGATCCAGGTTCAGAACACTGGATAGCGATCAAGAATATCCTTAAGTACTTACGAAGAACTAAGGATATGTTTCTTGTATAAGAAGGGGAAGAAGAGCTCGTCGCTAAGTGTTATGTCGATGCTAGCTTTGACACCGATCCGGATGACTCTAAGTCTCAATCCGGATACGTGTTTCTCATGAATGGCGGAGCGGTTAGTTGGAGGAGCTCCAAACAACCTGTGGTAGCGGGATCAACAACGGAGGCCGAATATGTTGTTGCTTCAGAAGCGGCTCAGGAAGCAGTTTGGATGAAGGAGTTCATATCCGAACTAGGAGTGGTTGCAAATGCGTTGGACCCAATGGTGATCTATTGTGACAATGGTGCCATTGCCAATGCCAAAGAGCCAAGGTCTCACAAGCATTCCAAGCATATTAAGCGCCGGTTTCACTCCATCCGCGAGCATGTCAGGGATGGAGATATAAAGATTTGTAAAGTACATACGGATCTCAATGTAGCAGATCCGTTGACTAAAACTCTCCCTAGAGCAAAACATGATCAACACCAGAACTCAATGGGTGTTAGATTTATCACTATGTAACTAGATTATTGTCTCTAGTGCAAGTGGGAGACTGAAGGGAATATGCCCTGAGAGGCAATAATAAAGTGTTTATTATGTGTATTCCAAGTATATGATAGATGTTTATTTTGCATGCTATAATTGTATTAATACGGAAACATTAATACATGTGTGTTTAATAAACAAACATAAAGTTCCTAGTTATGCCTCTCTCATAAACTAGCTCGTTGATTAACAAGATGACCAAGGTTTCCTGATCATGGACATTGGATGTTGTTAATAACGGGATCACAACATTAGTGTAATGGTGTGATGAACATTCATCCGAAGTATAGCATTACGATCAAAGTCATTGAGTTTATATTGCTATAACAACTTACGAAGTGATCCTAATCGTTAGACCATGAGATCATGTAAATCACTAACACCGGAAGAGTTTCTTGATAACATCAAACATCACACCGTAACAGGGTGATTATAAAGATGGATTCCGAACTAATAAAGTGTTATGTTGAGGCTCATGGATCGAGAGTGGAATTTGTTCATCCCGATGACAGATAGATATACTCTGGGCCCTCTCGGTGATATCACATTGATTAGCTTGCAAGCAAGTGATTTGATCACTAGAATGTTATATCACGGGAACGAAAAAAGAGTGCATGTCCGTAACGAGATCAAACTAGGTATGGAGATACCGATGATCGAATCTCGGACATGTAATATATCGTGAAACAAAGGGATTAAGATACTAGCGTAAAAGGTTCCGACGATCACAAGAAAGTCATCGTTGAATGTGTGGGAGTCAGTATGGGTCTCCAGATCCCGCTTCTGATTATTGATCCGAGAGGGGTCTCGATCATGTCCGCATTATTCATGAACCATAGGATGACACACTTAAGAGACACCGACATCCAATTGGAGCAAAAGTTTCATGACGAAAGAATGAACAAGCGCGGGAATTTATTTCACTAGATACCGAAACAGGTTTTCGGATGAAATTGCATAAAGTGGTTATGCATGTGAAATAGAATTCTAGCAAGGGGTTATTTGTGAATGTTTGTCATTAAAGTAATTGACAAAATTCTGAATAAAATAAAAGAGTTTTATTTAATGAGAGTTTGCATTAAATTTGGTGGAAATTTAATGGCAAGTTTGAGTGGGATTTTGAGTGGAGGCATATGAATGGATTTTTGTGAGTGGAGTGTCCACCCACATGAAGAGGGGGGGCAAGGGGGCAGCCCCCATGCGCCGGCCACCCCCTTGGGGTTCCCCCACCTCCTCCTATAAAAGGAGCCCCCCTCTCACTTCTCACTCACACCTCCTCGTGAAGGATCTCTCTCCCCCTCTAGAATTTATCCCCCATGGTCTCGGACTAGCGAGATACATGTTCCCGGTGGCTATTAGGCAAGAAAGAGTTGTGCTTCCGCTGCATCGCTGGAGCGAGGAGGCGGAGGTTGCTCGGTGCCTCGAACGTGTGTGCGAGCAAGGATGCACTGCCGATTTGCAGCGCTAGGACTTCCTCTCGATCTTGAGATCGGCAAGAGATCGTCTACATCAACCACGAGTTGAACTCGTTAAGCTTTGTTGGTCTTCAAGGGTATGTTCTCTACGGATATACATTTGCCCGATGTTTGTATCTAATAGATAGATCTTGGTACATAGTTCACATCGTAGGAAAATTTTTGTTTTCTATGCTGCGAACCCTACAGACAGATCAAATGATCAACATGGGAGGCAACTCTTCCCAAGAAGTTTGTGACAACAAGGATGTCAAGGATGATATTCTAGAAGGAACCCAAGCTTGTAATATTTGTGGAGACAAGGATCACACTTCCAAAGAGCATAGAGAACAATGCCCTAATTGTGAAGAGAAACATCCAACTAATCAATGCCCCACATCTCAAGCTACTTTCTTCCTATGTGAAGGAAATAATCATGTCCCTATCCAATGCCCCATTTATTCCATAGTTCAACAAAGGAAACAAGGTGGAGTGCAACAACTGATTGCAGACTACCATGAGAAAACAACTTCTACCAAGAAGGAGGAAGACAAAGGAAAATCTCAGATTGCACCTCCATACAATATGACTCAATTTGATGGACCAAAGAGGAGACATATGTATTATCCCAGGAAAAGATCAAGGAGACCAGGAAACTTTCCCACCTTTGAGATAAGATATGAAGAACATGAACTTGAAGCACTCTTAGCTTTGGAGAAGCCCAAGAAGAAGAAGGACAAAAGCAAAGTGCAATGTTGTCATTGCAAAGATATGGGACACTATGCCACTAAATGTCCTGAGAAGAAACAAAAAAAATAAGGAGATTAGAAAAGTGTGGTGCAGCAACTGCAAAGAGTTAGGCCATTATGTGTCAACTTGTCCACAGAAGATACGTGAAGAACTCAATCTTGTCACATGTTACAATTGTGGTAACCAAGGACATTATGCAAGCAATTGCCCAGAAAAGATGAAGCACAAGATAAAGCCTATGAAATATCTCAGCCTTGTCACATGTTTCAAGTGTGGAAACAAAGGACACTATGCAGATGTTTGCCTAGAGAAGTTTCCACAAGATTCCAAGCAAGCCAAGAATTAATCTAGTTGGAAAATTTTAAGGGTGGTAGTACCCTAGTTGCTTTGAGCCAACTTGTAACCTCTATCCTTCCGAAATCTCGGGACGAGATTTATTTTAAGGGTGGTAGCCCGTCACATCCCAAGATTTTCCAAATCTTGTAATGTGAAAAATAAATAAACAAAATAAATAACTATTGAAATTTAGGGTGAAAAGAAACTTTTTGTTTCTAAATGGAAACTTAAAATCCCATCTTGAACAAACTTTGGTTAATGTTTGAATCTAACTAAATTCAAATCAAGTGGAATGCATTCCTCATAAAATGCATCTTGAAATTTAAACACTTGAAGAATAAACCAAAACTCTAAAACTCTAATGAAAGAAAAACATTTCCAAGTTATCTCAAAGACTAAAGATTTGATCCATATAAAATTGATCAAACAAACATTTCAAAATGATCAAGAATGACAAAGGGAAATATTATAAAACCATAAAAAATGATCTCATTCAATTTGAAGCCATTAATAAAATCTTATGAATATAATAAGATAAAGAAATTGAATTTCCAAAGCTAATAAAGCACCTATCTATAAATCCATACCAAATGGTGAGAAAATAATCCTAAATATATTTAACAGGATAAATAATTATTAAGTAAGATTTTACAAATTGGAATCACCAAGTTTGGATCTATAAATAAAAATATATGGATTTTATAAGATAAAGAAAGAAATTATTAAATGAGGAATATTTAAAGACCAAATTAAAACTTGGCCAAGACCATAAGCAAATGGAATGATTATAATCCAAATCCAAATAAAATAAATAATTTTCCAAATAAAATAAAGTGGCATTAACCAAATTCTATTTCTATTTTGAATAAAGATAAAATCCCTGTTAGAAGTGATTAAATAAATCATGGGAAAATAATATTTGGAATTTACCCAAGTGGAATAAATGTTATTTAAATAACTTAAATGGGATCAAAGGAATCAAATAAAGAAATTTATGAAGTTAAACCATATCTTCTTTGGAATAAAGACAAGTACCCAAGTTAAAATGATTAATAAATCATATTAAATATATTCCAATCAATTCAAAGTGAATTATTTGACACCCTATTAATGAATAAAACTTACTGAAAAGGTTTTATGGAAAAATGAAATTTAAATAAGGATTAAAAAATATATTTGATCTTATTTGAATTTAAAGCAAGGGCTTGTTTTAAATAATTAAAAGACCCTAAAAAGAATAAAAGATTTATTCCAAAATTGACTTCAGAATATATAAATAATCAGTGTTTGAATCCACACAAAGTTTGAGAGAAGTTTGAATTCAAATAGATGTTTGAAATGATTAATCAAAATCAAAACAGAATATTAGAAATGGAAAAGGAAAAACAATTAGAACAAAAAAATGAAAGGAGCAGCCCAGCCTAGCTAAGCCCATCTGGCCCAGCAGCCAACCACTCTCCTCTCACCCGCGAAGCGTTTTTCTCTCACTCATGAATTGACCCGCACAGAGAATGACAACCGGACCCCACCCCCACTCTCTCTCTCTCGCAGCCAGCCAGGTCCCACCTCCCCAGTCATCTTCCTCCCCGCGAAGACCACGCCTCGTCACCGTTTCTGCCGATTTATTGCGCCCTTGATTCCTCTTTAACCTCGCATTGATTCAGCCCCGTGATCACGCGTACATAACCGCCTGCCCCTCCTCTACATTTCCCCTCTCTCGCTCGCACCAGCTCACCGCCGGGCTGCGCCAATTTTACCAGAGACCACGCTTTGCTCCGGTGAGTCCTCCTGGTAAGAATAGACTGCCCCTTCCCCTCTCTTGGATGCTCACATGTTCATGACTATCATATGAACCTAAAGGTGCCCTCCATTTGTCTTAGCATGCCATAAATCGTCGCCCCCGTCGACGAAAAGACAAGACCGAGGCGCAACTCAACTCCGGCGAGGAATCCACGAAGACTCCATGCGCCCCTGTCCCTACAACGACCATTGCGAGCTTCAGCACGCCACAGCGAGTTCGCTAACGACCTCCTTCCTCTCCCGCACTTGCTAGTATCACTGGAATGCTTCTGTCCGAGCGTCGCCGCCACGCGCCACCATCGAGCGCCGCCAGAGTATGGTCAGATCGTTTTAGGCCGTTAGATGTTGATCTAATGGACACATTAGATCCACTATAGCGAAGGGGTATGTTAGATCTAAACCGTGCGATCTGACTTAAATCCTACGGTCTATATCGCTCGATCCAAACGAAACGGTACCAGCGAGTAAGATTCAGCCACGTGTCCAGTGATTTGTTTTAAAAACAGAAACTTGTCTATTAGATGTTCCAATTTGAAAAATTCATAACTTTCAAACCACACGTCCAAATTTTGCAAATTTTATATCAATGTAATCATCAAGACAAGTACTTTCTGACCATGCACTTTGTTTAGTAAATTGCTTCTGTTAAATTCGTTGTTTTTGCAGAAACTTGTGTAGGCTTTTTTAGAATATAAAATTCATTCTAAAATTGTTTTTGTGATAAAATCTTTGGCATATGGTTTGTTTTGACCCTATTGACCATCTAAATCAACTTGTGGTTTCAAAAACATATTTTGTGAAGCAAAAGAATAAATCTTTGATTTAGAACATTTCTAGTCAAATAAAAATAATGTTTATTTATTAAAAATGCTTTTGGAGGAAAACCCTTTGGGAAATGTTTTGATTTAAACTCTCTGACCCCAAACACCAAGTTTTAGAATTAAAAATGTATTTGGTGAACCCTATAAATATGCTTTGGTTTAAAAATGGTTTGGTTTAAAAACTAGGCATTTTCAACCACATAAAATAATGATTTGGTTTAAAAATGGTTTATAAGTAAAATATTTTTGCAAATGGTTTTGCCAATTTTATAAAGTGAACAATAGGTGTTTAATAATGTTTATAACCCATTAGGAACCACTTTTCCAAATAAAACAATCTTTGGCATGCTTGCATGCATTGTTTTGTTTCTATTATTTTATGTGATGTTTGCTTGAATGGTAGATTGAAATTGTGCCTTGCTTGATTGAATTGTAGTGATTTGAAGAGTGTGATCATTGCAAAGACAAGGAGTGAACTTATATTCTCTACCAAAAGGCAAGTGATGCTTCATACTTTTGTCCCATTATTTTCACTATGCATTAGTGATATTTCTAAGTAGGACTTGCATGGAATTTTGCTATGTATAAATTATGCCATGGGAAATCCTACTAGATGAAACCTTAGTAAAAATTTCCTAAGTTAAGATTTCTACTACTATCATGCTTAGCTTAGCTAGTAGAAAACAAGGGTGGATTATATATCATGCTATAGAATATTTCTAAGTCAAGGACTTGTGTTTTGTTTAATAAAAAAACTAAGTGAATGAATCACCTGGGTGGACTGGAAGGAATGGTTTGTGTTGAGTGGTTCACAAGGCCCATTTCTATGGTTTACCTTGTGTATCTCACTTGTGGATGTCCACCCAGGAACAAAGAGATTTGAGATGTCAAATGTTGAGAAGCATCAAGTGCAGCCACTTGGCATTATGGGCTCTGCCTGGATCATATAGGTTGCAATAACTTAGCCAAATGGACAGTTGGTGGTAGGGGATGATAGGTTGGAACGCGTCCATTCTGATCTAAGGGAAGGCTTCTGAAAGATCTTGTCTTGGGAAACCAAGTCTTGTGGGGAAAGTGCACCACCTCTGCAGAGTGTAAAATCTAAGTACTTAGCCATGTCCCTGGTAAAGGACAATTTGAGCATCAAGACATGGAAGCTATCAAGAATCTCCTCATCCCAATTTCTAAGTTAAAAACTTGTGGTTGAACAAGGGATTGAAAGGATCACCAATTTCTATTGGGAGATGCCTTGGGAAAGATTTTGTCAAGCAAAAACTTAGTGTTTTCAAATGATAAGGACAATCTATTTTGAGCAAAGAGAGCCTAAGCTCCACTTAGCCAAATGCATATAGATGATAGACTCCACTATACTACCATAGTATCTCTTGCCAATACATTTCAAATGTATTGACCCTTGTGGCTGTAACTTGTTATGTTGCAGTTTGTTTGATATTAGTGAAGTTTAATGATTAGGATTACAAGTCTACAACCAACATGTCTGCCTGTGGCACTTTGAAGATGAAGGACCCCATGCTATTGTTGTATTCTGCTAAATTGTAATGACATAGCCAAATGAGCTATGTAAGATGTAATAAATTACTTTATTCCTGGTTATAAAGTTGTATTATGACCTTTGTTTCTTGATATTACATCTTAACTGTGGATGCTAGCTATTGATCCAGGGACTTGCATTGTAAACACAGGGATCTCTACCTTATTAAAGGTTGGGAACCTTACAAGCCCCATATATGGATGATGAGGCATCAATCACTACTCACACCACCCTTCGTAACCACAACTGACAGATAAACGGCATCAATCATATTATCCCGTTATTAAGGGATTTCTCCTACGACATGGACATGGCTTAATGAGTTCTCCTTGATTCCCCAAGTTAGTACGTAAAGGATGACAATGACTTTATAGTCACGGTAAGTGCTACCATCCCTCCGTGTACCAACAAGTAATCCCCTTCATCGAGTCCTCGCGAGAGGCAAATATTAAGGAGGTGCACAACTCCCAACATCAAAATGAAGACAATTAACACATACATATAATGATGTATAACATAATAATCTCTATTTCATCTCAATCATATACTCGGATTTCTCCATCTCCCCAAGAACTAATGATCTACTCAGACATGGAGGTAAACAACATCATGACAATGGTAATAGAAACGATTATCAATGAATAGTACTTGTATAAATCCACAACTGGTGTAAGAATTACAAGAAGATCTAGATGGGATGGATGGAGATGATGGTGGTGATGAAGATGCAACAGTTGATGAAGATGGAGATTGATGCCTTGGCCTCCTAGATCTGCTTAGGGTGAAGATGGATCCCTAGGGCAAGTTCCCCCTCTAGATACCTTTTGGAGGTGAGGTTTTCAGCGATTTCTGGGTGTTCTATATGTCGTCTCCCCGAACCAGTTGCACGGGGTGAAATTATTTGAGGAGGTGGAGGCGGCGCCAACTATACGGCCGCAACTATATGGCGGTGGCCTGTATAGTTGGTCGTCAACTCTTCTGTGTCCTTTGTGTTGGAGATATGCCCTAGAGGCAATAATAAATGTAGTTATTATTATATCTTTGTGTTTATGATAAATGTTTACATTCATGCTATAATAGTATTAACAAGGAAACATTGATACTTGTGTGATTTGTAAACTTAATTTGAAGTCCCTAGTATAGCCTCTATACTTCACTAGCTTGTTGGTTGATAGATGATTGTGGTTTCCCTATCATGAACATTGAGATGTTATCAACAACAAGATCATATCGTTAGGAGAATGATATGGTGGACATACTCTTATAGATAAGCGTAGCATAAAGATCAAGTCATTTCAATAGTTCAATTGCTATATGCTTTCTGATACATAGTAACCTAATTCCTTCGACCATGAGATCATGCATATCACCTTTACCGGATGGATGCTTTGATGACATCAAACACCACACCGTAACTGGGTGGCTATAAAGGTGGCATTGAGTGTTCGGAAAGTATTGGTTGAGACACATGGATCAAGAGTGGGATTTGTCCATCCATATGACGGATAGATATACTCTGGGCCCTCTCGGTGGAATGTCATCCAATTAGCTTGCAAGCATGTGACTAGCTCACAAGGGATCACATATCACGGGAACGAGAAAAGAGTACTTATCGGTAACGAGGTTGAACTAGGTATGCAGAGACACCGACGATCATGACCTCGGATAAGTAAACTATCGTGAGAGAAAGGGAAATTGGTATCGTGTGTAAGTGGTTCATTCGATCGCAAAGTAATCGTAGAAATATGTGGGAGCCATATGAATTTCCAGATTCCTCTGTTGGTTATTGTTCGGAGAAGTGTCTCGTTCATGTCCGCATAATTCACGAACCGTAGGGAGACACACTTAAGGATTCGACGTTGTTTGAGTAGTTATGGTAGTATGAGAAAGAGACTGAATGTTGTTCGGAGTCTCGGATGGGATCCGGGATATCACGAGGTGATCCGGAATGGTCCGGAGAATAAGATTCATATAAGGAAAGTCCCGTTTCGGAGTTCGGGAATGATTCCGTTGTTTTCATCGGGAATATTCTAGAAGGTTCCGGAATGTCCGGCACTCCGGTGGGGAAGGGGTACATGAATGTGTCATTGCAAGTTGGAATGATTGCATCATGTACTAAGTGTATTCTCTGTCCAAAATAAAGGGTTTAATCAAATCCTAAATTGAAAAGTCAAACGGCTAGTTTGAAAGTCAAACGGCAATTTTGGGAAGTGGGAAAAGAGGAGGAGGTGAAACCGAGTTGGGGAGGGAGTCCTCCCCAAGCCGGCGCACCACCCAAGCCGAGTTGGGGAGGGACTCCCCTCCCTCCCCTTGGCCGGCCGGCCCCTCCACCTATATAAGGAGGGGCAGGGCTCCCTCCTAGCACACACAAGTTCCTATCCTCTAATCTAAATCCTAGCCCTAGACTCCGGTTTAGAGCCGTTTTGGTTTAGAGCTTCTAATTGCCCTAGCCTTCGGATTAGAGCCTTCTAATTGGTGTGTCTAAACCCTAGACCACTAATAGTTCTCTCTCATACTCCACCATTTTCGCTCCGGCTTAAGGCGAAGCCCTGCGGGATCTCCCCTCTACTTCCGGTACCACGCCGTTGTGCTGCCGGAATCGCGAGGAGAGTGCTACAACCTCCGCTGCCTGCTGGAACAAGGGAGAGGAAGGTCTTCGTCGAGTACCGAACGTGTGACCGACTGCGGGAGAGCTGCCGGAACGCAGCGCCGGAAGGATCGTCTACGCGATCTTTAGATCGGGAAGAGTACGACTACATCACCCACGAGAATCCACTCTCGTTAAACACTTTGGAATCTTCGAGGGTAAGTTATTCCATCGACTCGTTGCTACAATCTAGTAGATAGATCTTGGCTTGTTTGTTTGTATGCGATAGAAAATTTTTGTTTTCCATGCTACGAATCCCTACACTTTGCTCGCTTCGGGTTTTCTTCTGGTATTATTAATATTTCCCAAATAAGCGATTTACATAGTTTTTGAATCCTTTTGACTCCAATATAACTGCTTCAAGAATTGTGTCCATTGGATCCATTATCTGATCTGATCCTGGTGAAAATTAACATAAAAAGTGCGTGCGAACGCTGTAAAATATCAAGATCCTACATCTACAATAAAAAATAATAACCTAAAACATGATGCAAATATGCACTCAACACGTGTAACACCCCGTCCACTTGGTCCCGGGGGTGTCACTCCTGGTAGCTTAATAGGATATCTAGACTAGCCCCACAGACCAACACTAGTCTTTTTCGTGCATTTTACCCTCACTCATGCGCACTTGGTACCCACTTTACGGTCGGTCAACCATCCTAAAATTGCTCTAAGCCAAGCACGCTTAACCTTAGAGTTATTTTCGAATGAGCTTCCGGAAAAGAAGTTGCAACTTGTTGGTATGAGTATCCTATTAATCTTATTAAGTATGTGCTTGGATCTCACATACACCCACCCTTTAGAATATTTATGCCCTCATCGATCAAGCACACCCTAGAAATGTTCCCTCTTGGCACGCGTATGTGCGTCTAGTGCTGGCACATGTGTCATGCCATGTCCACTCCGGGCCACACGCGCCATGCTCCACATGTCCCACTAATGACACGCGTATGCGCGTCCAGTGCCGGCACATGTGCCATGCCGTGTCCACTCTGGGCTACACGCGTCATGCTCCATGTGTCCTGCCACTGACCCACACACACCCGTTTAACCGCGAGAATCGGTTCTGATACCACTTGTAACACCCCATCCACTTGGACCAAGGGGTGTCACTCCCGGTAGCTTAATAGGATATCTAGACTGGCCCCACAGACAAACACTTCTTTTCTGCGCACTTTGTCCTCACTCATGCGCACCCGGTACCCACTTACCGGTCGGTCACCCATCCTAGAATTGCTCTAGGCCAAGCATGCTTAACCTTAGAGTTCTTCGAATGAGCTTCTGGAAAAGAAGTTGCAACTTGTTGGTATAAGTATCCTATCAATCCTATTAATTCATGCGCTTGGATCTCACATCATGTATCGAGCCTATCGAAAGGGTCGAGGATTCCAACAATTCAACAGGTTTGAAACCGCAAAATGTTAAACCCACTTCCATTGTGCCTCCCCGCACAGGGTTGTTTCGGATGGCACAAGACGTCAGCTCATAAGTTGCCTTTCCCTTTTTTACTTATTTCCTTGACCCGAAGATGGTTAATTGACAAAATTTCTTTTTCTGCCAGGAGCGACAAGGATAAGGATGCCTCTCTGAAGTCGCCAGCTGGTGCTGCTACTCAATCCCTTTCTGCGAAGTCCATGGGCCAACCAATGGGTGCAGCCAATCTTTTGGAAAAGGTTGTTGCCAAATTGGACCCAGAGGATACGGCATCATCACCCCCAGAGCCACCGTTGAAAAATAAGAAATCCTCAGGCAAGGGTATGGCGATAGCCAAGAATCCCTAAAGCCTAACATGAAAGATGTGAGTAACTTGCTATTTTTATTTCTCTGCCCCCGAGTGACTTTGTCTTTTGTGTGCAGCCGCTGATGCGCCAGATGGTTGAGATGGCCTCTCGCTTCATCAAGATCCTCCATGAAGCCGAAGAATCCAAAGGTTTAAACTCTCACATTTTTACTAGATTTTCTTTACCCGAATTTTTTGTTCACCTGATGATCATCTTTTGACATAGTTGTTGCCGCTGAATCTGCGGTTTTTTGGGACCAAGCGCTTAAATGAGTGGATGAGCTGGAGGCTGAACTAAAAAAGATAAAGTTGTTGCTTGAAAAAGCTAAACAAGATGCCACTGCCGAAGCTGAATCGTTCCAAAAGAAAACCAAAGACGTAGCAGCACGGGATGAGGATCTTCCCCTTCGCGTTGAATCTTTGAACTCCTCCCTTACCCTAAACCCTATATGTCTTTTTTGGGTTGTATTTTCATGGCGCTTTCTGCTTTTATCGAGTTCCTAAAATATTGCCCTTCTTTACAAAATAACAGGCCAATCCCTAACCTTGAAAAAGGATCTTAGATATGATCCATTGTTGGATGCCATTGGTACTTTGGAGGCGAACAACGTTTGTGGGTGCAATGTTTTGATTCAATCCCACTATGCTTTCAAGACTCTTCACACCGAGATATTTCCTGAAAAGGACATACCCGCTGACTGAATGATCTGACGGCAGTTTTCTTGATGATCCGAACCCATTGACGGGGTACAGTATGACACAGGCAAAGAACAACGCAGAGATTTCAATGGTGCCGGTGCTAGCCTATGGCGACAAGATCTACTGGAATAAGGTTAGCTCTTCTTTTCCACTCAATGACGCCAACAAAGAAATTGAGCTCAAACCCTACATAAAGAAGGCGAATAAATTTTCTCGAATGATGTTGTCAATTGGCATGGTTCAAGAAGTCATTGATGTCAAGGCTTCAACTGGTACTCCCTCTACGAGTGCTGCAACTACCTTAAAGCCTATGGGTGACGCTCATTCGTCTAGCGTCATTGTCTGTGCCTAGAAAACCGCCTAGCCATAGGATTCTGCTAGATCTTGTAGTCCCATGTTGTAAAAGACTTATTTTGAACTTGCTGTTTGGCGAATTGTGTTGTGGAGACGATGTTTTATCCTTGTACATATTGCTCATATTTTTGTGGTTCTTCTGCTTGTACCCGAATACCTGAATGTTTGCATTTTCTGTATCTTTTTCCCAGATGGTGTATGATGCTTTTGGCCCCTCAGCAGATCCCTCCATTCCTGTTGTATGTGCAACGCTACCCGATAAGAAAATTACTCGTATAATTCATCCTCCTTTGTATGCTGAGAAGATCCAACATATAAAGTGGCTGGAAACTGATCTTCGGGCTGTGCAAGCCATAGTTGATGTTGCCCAGTCGAAAACGCGGAAAAACTTGGAGCGTGAAGCTTTTCTTTTGGAAGAAATCTCCAGGGTGAGTGAGAAGATGCTCTGTAAGTACCTTTTGTAGATCCCCGAGCCTTTTTCTTCATAGCCGAAGAAATGACGTTGGATTTTAAATTTGTCTAGGCATCCGATTAGATGAAGTGGAGGAAGGTCATCGACTACGTGCTCAAATGAATGCGTTGATAGAAGCTTCTCGAGGAACTAGTGCTCATTTCTAGAATGACCACAAACGCGCCTTCACACTTGCACTGCTCCAAGATCGAGTGTCCGAGGTGGATAAATTTGTAGAGAGTTGCCGCCAAGCATTGTCTTAAATTTACAATGCGATGTTTCCTTAGGATCCGCAACCTCAAGGCCTTGCCGCACTAATGGAAAAATTTCAACGGGGCAAGAGGATCCACCATTATATCAAGCTTCAATTGGTTGCTAGTGCAAATTTGGCTTTTGCTTGAGTTCAAGCTCACTATCTCACCTTAGATTTAGACTATAGATCCCGACATCTTCCTTCTCCACTGGATGTTGCTTTTACCATGGATCCTCATATGAAAATGCTCACCGCCCTTCTATTCGAATCATCCAAAGGATGTTGGATGAAGACAAGGATTATTTGTTTAACTTCGAGGTATAGTTTAATTATTGGAATAATTCCTGCACATAAGATGTGAAAATTTTGTATGTAAATTTTGTCATGTTCTGTATACGGTGCAGATGTATATTGTGTGTTTTATCCACAAAATTTATAAGTGTTTTTCCCTTGTCCGAGACCCTTTCGTTTTCCTAATGCCCCGGGGCCGAGTCAGCTATTCAGGTCAAGGCTTTTAGGCTAGACGGTGTAGCCGAATACTTTGTGTTCCAGCCTACGACAACCCGAGTCAGCTATTCAGGTCAAGTGTTTTGCTCTGCCGGAGATTACTTCGGTGACTATGAAAGGACCTTCCCATGGGGATTCCAGCTTGTGATGTCCATCTTGTTTGAGGCGAAGGACCAGGTCCCCTACGACAAAGGACCTGGGACGCAGTCAACGAATATGATAGTTTTGCAGGTTCTGCTGGTATGCTGTTGCTCGTTGCAAGGCGACATCCCTTGCTTTTTCGAGTGCGTCGATGTCATCTTCGAGTGCCTCTTGTGAACCTTCTTCATCGTAAGTGACAACCCGAGGAGAATCATGGGTTATTTTGACTGGAAGGATCACTTCGGTGCCATGGACCAGAAAGAAAGGAGTTTCCTGCGTAGCAGAATTTTTAGTTGTGCGTAGGCTCCATAGGACGGAGGGTAATTCATCTACCTAGGCGCCTTTTGCTCTATCTAGCGGTGCCAACAGCCTTTTCTTGAGACCTCTGGTGACGAGGCTGTTGGATTTTTCGACTTGTCCATTTGTTTACGGGTGGGATATCGAGGCGTAGCTGAAATTTATGCCCATCTCCTTGCAGTAATCCTTGAACTCGTTGGATGTGAAGTTTGTACCATTGTCAGTGATCATGCTGTGGGGTACCCCAAACCGAAAAACTATCAACTTGATAAAGTTGATGGCTAAGGTTGCATCTTTGCTGGTGACGGGTGCTGCCCCGATCCACTTTGTGAATTTGTCGAATACGACTAGCAGAAAGACATGGCCACTAGGCAATGATTTGTGGAGTTTTCCCACCATGTCGAGGTCAAATTGAGTGAACGCCCAAGCCAATGGTATGGGGCACAATTCTGCTGTTGGTGCATTGGGCTTGTTCGCGAAGTGCTGGCATGCCTCATATGTTCTCACGATGTCCTTGACGTCCTGGACCGCTGTAAGCCAATAAAATCCTGCTCGGAAGGCCTTTGGTGCAATTGCGCGACTGCTGGCATGATGTCCGCAGATTCCTTTGCGTATATCTATGAGGATGAGCTGCCCATACTCGGGTGTGACATGGTACTATAAAACTCCTGAGATGCTCCTTTTATAGAGTTCACCATTGACAATTCTGAAGGCTTTAGAACGTCTGGTGATGCGCCTTGCCTCGACCGTATGTTTGGGGAGTTCTTCTCGCATCATGAATGCCATATATGGATGCATCCAAGTGGTTTCTATCACCATTACTTCCGCGGGTTCCTCCATTTCTTCGGGGTCCTCCTCTCTGGGATCCTCAGTTGGCGTGTCCTCTTAGCCCTTTACTGCTTTGGCCTTTTTGCCTGTAGTTTTTGCGGTATCTTCCAAAATTTTCTTGGATTTGATGGAGCGCTCCATGAGATCTTCCCAAAAGACTCCGGGTGGTACAGGAAGGCATAAGGATCCATTGTTTGTTAGGTTGTTCGCTTCCTCGTTCCTCGCTCGGATGATATGAGATACCTCACACCCATCGAAGTGGGCCTCCATGATGTTATATAGATCCCGATATGCGATCATGTTGTCGCTAATAGCATTGCACTTGTTCATCACTTGTTGTGCCAAAAGGTTGGAGTCGCCGAACATTTTGAGGCGAGTTGCACCACAAGCTCCATCCATACGCATTCTGTGCAACAGGGCCTCGTATTCGACTTTGTTGTTTGACGCATTCGGGAAGCTCATCAGAAAAACATACTGCATCTTGTCACGTTATGGAGAGATTAAGATTACGCCTGCTCCTGCTCCATCTGTTTGCTTGGAACCATCGAAGTACATTGTCCAAGCGCTGGATAGGTCTGGAGAACCTGCACATTGGAGCTCTGTCCACTCCGTGATAAATTTAGGAAAAACTTGGGATTTTATCGCCTTTATCTCTCGTAGGTGATATCTCGAGGGGATAGCTTGATGCCCCAAAGAGATACACACCCCATAGCTTCTAGTTTTTTTAATATTTTGTAGAGAGGGGCCGCATTGATGACCATTATCGGGTGCTCTAAGAAATAATGGCGCAGTTTGGGCGTTGTCATGAAGACTCCATATGCGAGTTTCTGATAATGCGGTTACCTCTGCTTTGAAGGTGATAGAACTTCACTAAGGTAATATACTGGCCTCTGGACGCCATGAGTCTTCCCTTCTTCGAGTCTCTCAACAACAAAAACTATGCTGACCAATTGATTTGTGGCGGCTATGTAGAGAAGCAAAGGCCCTTTTTCTTTAGGCGACACAATGACAGGTGATGTCGAAAGTGTATTCTTGAGTGCTTTGAACGCTCGCTGAGGCTCATCAGTCCACTCGAATTTTTCTGATTTCTTCATGAGAGCATAGAAGGGGAGCGCATTTTCTCCAAGTCGAGCGATGAATCTGCTCAGTGCGGCTATGCTTCCATCCAATTGCTAGACACCTAGTAGATTCGTCGGCTTCTTCATTATCAGTATAGATTATATCTTCTCAGGGTTTGCCTCTAACCCTCTTGCTTACACTAGGTATCTGATGAGTTTCCCTACTGGTACTCCAAAGGAGCACTTTAGCGGGTTGAGTTTACTGCGGTAATTGTCGATATTATCAAATGTTTCCCGTAGGTCACTGATAAAATTCGACTCTTTCTTGGTGGTGACGATGACGTTGTCGATGTAGACTTGGATTTTATTGCAGATTTGTCTTCCGAGGCAATTAGGCCGAACGACATCGTTGTATAGCAGAATACACCATAAGGTGTTATAAATATTGTCTTTTCTTGGTCCTCTAGTTTCATCTGGATCCGATGATACCCAGAGTATGCATTCAGAAAGGAAAGACGTTCGCATCCGGTGGTTGCATTGATAATTTGATCGATTTGCAGGAGTGGTAAGTGATCCTTTAGACAATGTATGTTGAGTGTGGTGAAGTCGATGCACATACGCAGTTCTTTAGTGTTTTTCTTCGGGACAAACACAGGATTAGCGACCCACCGTGCTTGTTTGATTTCCTTAATGAGATTGGCGTCCATGAGGCGATGGATTTCTCGTCCAATGGCCTTTATTTTTGTCACATCCCAAGATTTTCCAAATCTTGTAATGTGAAAAATAAATAAACAAAATAAATTATTGTTGAAAAACAGGGTGAAAAGAAACTTTGTTTCTAAATGGAAACATAAAATCCCATCTTGAACAAAACTTTAATTAAAGTTTGAATTCAACAAAAGCCAAATCAAGAGAAATGCATTCCTCATAAAATGCATCTGGAAATTTAAAAACTTGTAAAATAAATCCAAACCCTAAACCCTAATGGAATAAAGATCATTTCCAAGTTATCTCCAAGCCTATGGATTTGATCCATATAAAAATTTGTCAACAAACATTTACAAAAGATCAAGAAAGACAAATAGAAATATTATAAGACCATAGAAATTGGTTTCACTTAATTTGGATCCATAGATAAAATCTTATGAATTTAATAAGATAAGGAAATTGAATTTCCAAAGCTAATAAAACACTTATCTAGAAACCCATACCAAATGGTAAGAAAATAATCCTAAAGGGATTTAGAAGGATAAACAAATATTAAATAAGATTTTACAAATTGGAATCACCAAGTTTGGATCTCTAAATAAAAGAATATGGATTTTATAAGATGAAGAAAGGAATATTAAATGAGGATTATTTAAAGACCAAATTAAATCTTGGCCTAATCCATAAGCAAATGGAATGAATCAAATCCAAATCCAAATAAAATAAAAGGATAAAGAATTTCCAAAATAAAATAAAATGGCATTAACCATTCTATCCCTATTTTAATAAAGACAAATCTCTAATAAGAATAATTATATAATTCTTGAGAAAATAGTATTTTCGAATTTACCCAAGTGGAATAAAAGTTTTTTAATTAATTTAAATAAAATAAATCTTCCAAATAAAATTTAGGGAATTAAAACTATATTTAATTCCATTGGAACTAAAACAAATACCCAATTCAAATTATTTATGAATCATATTAAATACTTTCCAAATAATTCAAGATGAATTATTTGACACCCTATTAAACAGATAAAAACCTACTAAAAAGATTTGGAAGGCTTAAGAATTAAAATGGTGTTTTTTGAAGATATTATTAAATCTTATTTGAATTAAAACAAAGGCTAATTAAATAATTAAAAGACCCCAAAAAGAATAAAATTTTATTCCAAAATTAACTTCGGATTATATTACTAATCAGTATTTAAACCTACACAAATTTTGGTTCAGGTTTGAATTGATTTGTTGCTTGAATTATTTGTTTGAAAATCAAATCAGAATATTCAAACAGAAAAAGGAAAAACAATCAGAACAAAAAAAATGTAAAAGACCCAGCCCAACCCAGCTAGCCCACTAAGCCCATCAGCAGCCCACCTGCTCACTCCCGTAGTGAAACGTTTTTCACCGCAGATAGAACCCGCTGAGTCTATGACGCGTGGACCCCACTCCCCCTCTCTCCCTCACACTGACAACAGACCCCACTGCCACCTCACCGTCGTCCTCACCCGCCGCTGACCGCGCGCACCATTACTGCCGATGAATGCCGGCGTAAATTCGCGTTACTGGCTGAGTAACCCCCGTCGGTGACTGCTCCCTCTTAACCGCCTCTCCCTCCTCTCTATTTCCCCTCAGTCCTCGTTTCCCAGAGCCACTAGGCTGCCTTGATTCCTCGCATGAACCACACTGCCTCCGACGAGTTTCCCGGTGGATTCCGGCAAACCCTCGCCTCCCCTTGCCCCCTGGACTACACAAGAGTACTCGCCAGGACCTTCCACATCTTCTAGTATCCCCATATCGTCCGCGCACGCCCCACATCCTCGCCTTCGTCAACAACTGAGCGTCAATGGCTTCTGCGTCAACTCCGGCGAGCAGTAGGCAAAGAATCAGCACACCCCTTGCTCTCTGGTAGGTACCATCGCAACCCCTGCAAGCGTGCGCACCTTCCTGACTACTTTCCCTGCCTTATTATGCCACAGGAACTCGCCCCTGTCGACGACCGTACGAGCCTGAGCCTGTAGACAACTCCGACGAGCAATTGTCGTCAACCCCGAGCGCCCCCTGCCTTCCCTCGAGCACGTTGAGCATCATCAGCAAGCTGCGAACCCGGTGAGCACCTCCTTTCTCTCCCTCGCTTCCTGTAACCACCGCAGCGCCGTGAGCCGAGCGCGCCGCCGCCGCCCACCGTCGCAGCGCCGCCAGTTCCTGGTCGTGGTGTTGATAGCCGTTAGATGAAGATCGTAGGGATACGATAGACCACTTAACTGAACCGTTACGGATAGATCTGTGCCACACGATTCACATTAGATCCAACGCCTCATAGTGATTGATCCGTGCGAACAGGTACCAGCAAATAGAAACACGACACGTGGCCCTGTCCGTTTGAAATAAAAACAGAAATATCTATTAGATGTTCCAATTTGAAAAATTCATAACTTTCAAACCACACGTCCAAATTTTGCAAATTTTATATCAATGGATTCAGAAAGACAAGTACTTTCTGACCATGCACTTTGTTTAGTAAATTGCTTCTGTTAAATTGATTGTTTTTGCAGAAACTTGTGTATGCATGTTTAGAATATAAAAATTGTTCTAAAATTATTTTTGAGATAAAATTGTTCTAAAATCAATTTGTGGTTTCAAAAACATATTTGGTGAAGCAAAATAATAAAACCTTGAATTAAAACATTTCTAGTCAAATAAAAATATGGTTTAATTGTTAAAAATGTTTTTGGAGGAAAACCTTTGGGAAATGTTTTGGTTTAAACTCTCTGACCCTAAAACACCAAGTTTTATGATTTGAAAATGTATTTGGTGAACCCTATAAAAATTATTACTTTGCTAAAGACATTTTCAACCACATAAAATATTGACTTGGTTTAAAAATGGTTTATGAAGTAAAATCTTTTGCAAATAGTTTTGCCACTTTATAAAATGACGAATAAGTGTTTTAGAATGTTTATAACCTATTATAAACCACTTTTCTAAATAAAACAAAGTTTGGCATGCTTGCATGCATTGTTTTGTTCTATTATTTTATGTGATGTTTTGCTTGAATGGTAGATTGAAATATTGCTTGCTTGATTGAATTGTAGTGGAATTTGAAGAGTGTGATTATTGCAAGATCAAGGAGTGAACCTATATTCTCTACCAAAAATGCAAGTGATGCTTCAAACTTTTGTCCCCTTATTTTCACTATGCATTAGTGATATTTCTAAGTAGGACTTGCATGGAATTTTTGCTAAGTATAAAATATTCCATGGGAAATCCTAGTAGATTAAACCTTAGTAGAATTTCCTAAGTTAAGATTCCTACTACTATTATCCTTAGCTTAGCTAGTATAAAAAAAGGGTGGAATATATATATTCATACTATGGAATATTTCTAAGTCAAGGACTTGTGTTTTGATTAATAAAACAACTAAGTGAATGAATCACCTGGGTGGAATGGAAGGAATGGTTTGTGTTGAGTGGTTCACAAGGCCCATTTATATGGTTTACCTTGTGTATCTCACTTGTGGATGGCCACCCAGGAACAAAGAGATTTGAGATGTCAAATGTTGAGAAGCTTCAAGTGCGGCCACTTGGCATTATGGGCTCTGCCTGGATCATATAGGTTGCAATAACTTAGCCAAATGGACAGTTGGTGGTAGGGGATGATAGGTTGGAACGCGTCCATTCTGGTCTAAGGGAAGGCTTCTGAAATATCTTGACTTGGGAAACCAAGTCTTGTGGGGAAAGTGCACCACCTCTACAGAGTGTAAAATCTAAGTACTTAGCCATGTCCCTGGTAAAGGACAATTTGAGCATCAAGACATGGAAGCTATCAAGAATCTCCTCATCCCAATTTCTAAGTTAAAAACTTGTGGTTGAACAATGGATTGAAAGGATCACCAATTTCTATTGGGAGATGCCTTGGGAAAGATTTTGTCAAGCAAAAACTTAGTGTTTTCAAATGATAAGGACAATCTATTTTGAGCAAAGCAAGCCTAAGCTCCACTTAGCCAAATGCATATAGATGATAGACTCCACTATACTACCAAAGTATCTCTTGCCAATACAATTCAAATGTATTGACCCTTGTGGCTGTAACTTGTTATGTTGCAGGTTTGTTTGATATTAGTGAAGTTTAATGATTAGGATTACAAGTCTACAACCAACATGTCTGCATGTGGCACTTTGAAGATGAAGGACCCCATGCTATTGTTGTATTCTGCTGCATTGTAATGAGATAGCCAAATGAGCTATGTAAGATGTAATAAATTACTTTATTCCTGGTTATAAAGTTGTATTATGACCTTTGTTTCTTAATATTACATCTTAACTGTGGATGTTAGCTATTGATCCAGGGACTAGCATTGTAAACACATGGATCTCTATCTTATTAAAGGTTGGGAACCATACAGATGGTATCAGAGCATTGTGTTGCTTGTAGGATTTGTAAACCTAGGATTGTACAAACCCCTTAGAAAAATAGGAGTTGTATTTGTTCCAAAACTTATTTACAAACAATCTTGTAAACTCTTTCCTCAACCATTTTGGTTTTGATTCTACATCTCTTATATTTCAAACTTGATGGACAAAGCCTACCTCATGGCCAAAGACTTCACCATGAGCAAAGGACTTCATCAACTCTAATGACTTCAACATCTTCAAGTCATTTGAACCTTATTCCCAACAAAGACTTCAACCTTGGATATCACTAAGGACTACAAGAGAGACAAGAAATCTTGCTCAAGACTTGAAGACTAAGGAAACACAACTTGGGAATCATCATCACCTTTGAAGTTTTTGTGACCAAGAATTTTCCCAAGGAAACCATGATCTCATGCAAGAAGAATCAACCAAGAAGGAGGGAAATATCTCAAGTGAACCATATAGATGGACCACCATATTTATTTTAAGTCAAACCCACCAACTTATGTGGTGTAACAAAAATATTTTTGGTTGCCAAAAAAAATGCTTGAAACTTGTTGTTTGAGTGGAATGTTTGTTTGTGATTGCTTGCACATTGCTTGTGTGAATTGTGATGTGTGTGATTAGAATTATTCCCTTAGAAATATTTTGCCTATCCTAATCCCAATCCAACCCAAACAGATGACTACTCCAAGAGGCTCCAACATCAAGGATGGCAACAGCAACAACCAAGAGGTCAACATGAGAGAACAACTGCTAGCAAACCAAACCCAGTTGAACCAAGTGACAACTAAGTTTTTAGCCAAAAACAATGAGTTAGACCCAACCATGCAAAAGTTTTTGCAAACTCAATTCCAATTGTTGCAAGGGATGGCCACTCAAATGATCAACGTGGGAGACAACCTTTCCCAAGGAGTTTGTGACAACAAGGATGTCAAGGATGATGTTTTAGAAGGAACCCAAGCTTGCAATATTTGTGGGAACAAGGATCACACTTCCAAGGAGCATGAAGATCAATGCCCCAATTGTGAAGAGAAACATCCAACCAATCAATGCCCCACAACCCAAGCTACTTGTTTCTTGTGTGAAGGAAATAATCATGTCCCTATCCAATGCCCCATCTATTCCATAGTTCAACAAAGGAAACAAGGTGGAGTTCAACAACAGTTTGTAAACCCTCATGAAGGAACAATTTCTACCAAGAAGGATGAAGGCAAAGTCAAAACTATGCATCATAAGGCCAAATCCAAAGTGATCACAAAGTGTTGCTACTCTTGTGAAGAAGAAGGTCATATCTCTAGTGAATGCCCCAAGAAGATAGAAAGATTTCCCACCTATGTGGTGAAGTATGAAGAGCATGAACTAGAAGAACTCCTAGATTTGGAGAGACCCAAGAAGAAGAAGAAGGACATAAGCCAGTTGCAATGTTATAATTGCAAAGAAATGGGACACTATGCCAGTGATTGCCCAGAAAAGAAGAAGAACCAAGGAAATAAAAAAGAAGAATTGATGCCAAAGAATAAGAAGGATAATAGCCAAGTGATGTGTTTCAAATGCAAAGAGCTAGGCCATTATGCAGACAAGTGCCCAGAGAAATTTCAACAAGATCCCAAGCAAACCAAGATGTAATTTAGTTGGAAACTTTTTAAGGGTGGTAGTACCCTAGATGCTTTGAGCCAACTTGTAACCCTAGCCTCCCCAAATCTCGGGACGATATTTATTTTAAGGGTGGTAGCCTGTCACATCCCAAGATTTTCCAAATCTTGTAATGTGAAAAATAAATAAACAAAATAAATTATTGTTGAAAATCAGGGTGAAAAGAAACTTTGTTTCTAAATGGAAACTTAAAATCCCATCTTGAACAAAACTTTAATTAAAGTTTGAATTCAACAAAATCCAAATCAAGAGAAATGCATTCCTCATAAAATGCATCTGGAAATTTAAACACTTGGAAAATAAATCCAAACCCTAAACCCTAATGGAATAAAGATCATTTCCAAGTTATCTCCAAGCCTATGGATTTGATCCATATAAAAATTTGTCAACAAACATTTACAAAAGATCAAGAAAGACAAATAGAAATATTATAAGACCATAGAAATTGGTTTCACTTAATTTGGAGCCATAGATAAAATCTTATGAATTTAATAAGATAAGGAAATTGAATTTCCAAAGCTAATAAAACACTTATCTAGAAACCCATACCAAATGGTAAGAAAATAATCCTAAAGGGATTTAGAAGGATAAACAAATATTAAATAAGATTTTACAAATTGGAATCACCAAGTTTGGATCTCTAAATAAAAGAATATGGATTTTATAAGATGAAGAAAGGAATATTAAATGAGGATTATTTAAAGACCAAATTAAATCTTGGTCTAATCCATAAGCAAATGGAATGAATAAAATCCAAATCCAAATAAAATAAAAGGATAAAGAATTTCCAAAATAAAATAAAATGGCATTAACCATTCTATCCCTATTTTAATAAAGACAAATCTCTAATAAGAATAATTATATAATTCATGAGAAAATAGTATTTTGGAATTTACCCAAGTGGAATAAAAGTTGTTTAATTAATTTAAATAAAATAAATCTTCCAAATAAAATTTAGGGAATTAAAACTATATTTAATTCCATTGGAACTAAAACAAATACCCAATTCAAATTATTTATGAATCATATTAAATACTTTCCAAATAATTCAAGATGAATTATTTGACACCCTATTAAACAGATAAAAACCTACTAAAAAGATTTGGAAGGTTTAAGAATTAAAATGGTGTTTTGAAGATATTGTTAAATCTTATTTGAATTAAAACAAAGGCTAATTAAATAATTAAAAGACCCCAAAAAGAATAAAATTTTATTCCAAAATTAACTTCGGATTATATTACAAATCGGTATTTAAACCTACACAAATTTTGTTTGAGATTTGAAGTTTGTTGCTTGAATTATTTGTTTGAAAATCAAATTAGAATATTCAAACAGAAAAAGGAAAAACAATCAGAACAAAAAAAAATGTAAAAGACCCAGCCCAACCCAGCTAGCCCACTAAGCCCATCAGCAGGCCACCTGCTCACTCCCGCAGTGAAACGTTTTTCACCGCAGACAGAACCCGCTGAGTCTATGACGCGTGGACCCTACTCCCCCTCTCTCCCTCACGCTGACAACAGACCCCACTGCCACCTCACCGTCGTCCTCACCCGTCGCTGACCGCGCGCACCATTACTGCCGATGAATGTCGGCGTAAATTCGCGTTACTGGCTGAGTAACCCCCGTCGGTGACTGCTCCCTCTTAACCGCCTCTCCCTCCTCTCTGTTTCCCCTCAGTCCTTGTTTTCCCGGAGCCACCAGGCTGCCTTGATTCCTCGCATGAACCACACTGCCTCTGACGAGTTTCCCGGTGGATTCCGGCGAACCCTCGCCTCCCCTTTCCCCCTGGACTACACGAGAGTACTAGCCAGGACCTTACGCATCTTCTAGTATCCCCATCTCGTCCACGCACGCCCCACATCCTCGCCTTCGTCAACAACAGAGCGTCAACGGCGTCTGCCTCAACTCCGGCGAGCAGTAGGCGACGAATCAGCACACCCCTTGCTCTCTGGTAGGTACCATCGCAACCCCTGCAAGCGTGCGCACCTTCCTGACTACTTTACCTACCTTATTATGACACAGGAACTCGCCTCCATCGACGACCGTACGAGCCTGAGCCTGTAGACAACTCCGACGAGCAATTGTCGTCAACCCCGAGCGCCCCTGCCTTCCCTCGAGCACGTTGAGCATCATCAGCAAGCTGCGAACCCGGTGAGCACCTCCTTTCTCTCCCTCGCTTCATGTAACCGCCACAGCGCCGTGAGCCGAGCCCGCCGCAGCCGCCCACCGTCGTAGCACCGCCAGTTCCTGGTCGTGGTGTTGATAGCCGTTAGATGAAGATCGTAGGGATACGATAGACCACTTAACTGAACCGTTACGGATAGATCTGTGCCACACGATTCACATTAGATCCAACGCCTCATAGTGATTGATCCGTGCGAACCAGTACCAGCAAATAGAAACACGACACGTGGCCCTGCCCGTTTGAAATAAAAACATAAATGTCTATTTGATGTTCCAATTTGAAAAATTCATAACTTTCAAACCACACGTCCAAATTTTTAAAATTTTATATCAATGGATTTAGCAAGACAAGTATTTTCTGACCAGGCACTTTGTTTAGTAAATTGCTTCTGTTAAATTCATTTTTTTTGCAGAAACTTGTGTATGCATGTTTAGAATATAAAAAAATGTTCTAAAATGATTTTTGAGATAAAACCTTTGGCAAATGGTTTGTTTTGAACCTACTGACCATAGAAATCATTTTATGGTTTCAAAAACATATTTGGTGAAGCAAAAGAATAAAACCTTGAATTAAAACATTTCTAGTCAAATAAAAATATGGTTTAATTGTTTAAAATGTTTTTGGAGGAAAACCTTTGGGAAATGTTTTTGTTGAAACTCTTTGACCCTAAAACAACAAGTTTTATGATTTGAAAATGTATTTAGTGAACCCTATAAAAATTATTACTTTGCTAAAGACATTTTCAACCACATAAAATATTGACTTGGTTTAAAAATGGTTTGTGAAGTAAAATCTTTTGCAAATAGTTTTGCCACTTTATAAAATGACCAATAAGTGTTTTAGAATGTTTATAACCTATTATAAACCACTTTTGTAAATAAAACAAGGTTTGGCATGCTTGCATGCATTTTTTTGTTCTACTATTTTTTGTGATGTTTTGCTTGAATGGTAGATTGAAATATTGCTTGCTTGATTGAATTGTAGTGGAATTTGAAGAGTGTGATTGTTGCAAGATCAAGGAGTGAACCTATATTATCTACCAAAAAGGCAAGTGATGCTTCAAACTTTTGTCCCATTATTTTCACTATGCATTAGTGATATTTATAAGTAGGACTTGCATTGAATTTTTGCTAAGTATAAACTATGCCATGGGAAATCCTAGTAGATGAAACCTTAGTATAATTTCCTAAGTTAATATTCCTACTACTATTATGCTTAGCTTAGCTAGTAGAAAACAAGGGTGGAATATATATATTCATACTATGGAATATTTCTGAGTCAAGGACTTGTGTTTTGATTAATAAAACAACTAAGTGAATGAATCACCTGGGTGGAATGGAAGGAATGGTTTGTGTTGAGTGGTTCACAAGGCCCATTTCTATGGTTTACCTTGTGTATCTCACTTGTGGATGGCCACCCAGGAACAAAGAGATTTGAGATGTCAAATGTTGAGAAGCTTCAAGTGCAGCCACTTGGCATTATGGGCTCTGCCTGGATCATATAGGTTGCAATAACTTAGCCAAATGGATGGTTGGTGGTAGGGGATGATAGGTTGGAATGCGTCCATTCTTATCTAAGGGAAGGCTTCTGAAATATCTTGACTTGGGAAACCAAGTCTTGTGGGGAAAGTGCACCACCTCTACAGAGTGTAAAATCTAAGTACTTAGCCATGTCCCTGGTAAAGGACAATTTGAGCATCAAGACATGGAAGCTATCAAGAATCTCCTCATCCCAATTTCTAAGTTAAAAAATTGTGGTTGAACAAGGGATTGAAAGGATCACCAATTTCTATTGGGAGATGCCTTGGGAAAGATTTTGTCAAGCAAAAACTTAGTGTTTTCAAATGATAAGGACAATCTATTTTGAGCAAAGCAAGCCTAAGCTCCACTTACCCAAATGCATATAGATGATAGACTCCACTATACTACCATAGTATCTCTTGCCAATACAATTCAAATGTATTGACCCTTGTGTCTATAACTTGTTATGTTGCAGGTTTGTTTGATATTAGTGAAGTTTAATGATTAGGATTACAAGTCTACAACCAACATGTCTTCCTGTGGCACTTTGAAGATGAAGGACCCCATGCTATTGTTGTATTCTGCTGCATTGTAATGTGATAGCCAAATGAGCTATGTAAGATGTAATAAATTACTTTATTCCTGGTTATAAAGTTGTATTATGACCTTTGTTTCTTGATATTACATCTTAACTGTGGATGCTAGCTATTGATCCAGGGACTAGCATTGTAAACACAGGGATCTCTACCTTATTAAAGGTTGGGAACCTTACAATTTTGGGTTCCACAAAACGACGGAGTGATTGCTTCATAGGTCTGGCGTCAGGATATAAATTGAGTGCGTGCTCAGCGAGTTCCCTGGGGATTCCTGGCATGTTTGATGGTCCCCATACAAAAATCTCCTAGCTCTCATGGAGGAACTCGATGAGCGCGCTTTCCTATGTAGAACTGAGGTTGGTGGATACTAGGGCCGTTTTATTTGGGTACTATGGCGTACCTCGATCTCCCTTGTATCCTTTGATGTGTCAAAGGCTAAGTCAGGCATAACCCGAGATTCTGGCAGCGGCTCCATATCTGCCGATATCCTCAGTTGCTCGAACTCTGTTTCCATCCAGAAATATTTGGAGATTTTCTTGAATTCTCGGTCGCAATTATCGGACCGAGTGAAACTTCCTTTAACTATGATGATCACGTTGGGTGTTCGCATCTTTATCACCAAATAAGCATAGTGTGGTATTGACATGAATCTTGCGAAAGATGGGAGCCCTAGGATCGCGTGGTACTGTGATGGCCAGTCCATAACTTCGAACTCAAGTTTTTCCGCCTGAAATTGTTTCTTGATCTGAAGACAACATCAAGATAGATTTTGCCTAAAGGAATTTCGGGTTTACCTAGGACTATCCCGTGGAAATATGCTTCCGTTGGTGCCAAATTCGTCAAGGAGATGTTCATGGCTCGTAGAGTTTTGGCGTGGATGAGGTTGATGCTTCTGCCAGCGTCCATGAAGACCTTGCTCATATTAAACCCGCCAATTTTTCATCAATGATGAGAGACGAATGACTCGTTCAAGGTACTCGAAGCGCATGATCAGATCTGCTGAAGGTGATTTCCTATTCTGACCAGTGGAGGAATTCAGGAGTTGGGGGTGGGGCTGTTACCGCCATATTGACTTGTCGGGTAATTAGCTTTTGGATCCTACTGGATGGGCATTTTGAATCATCTACATTGCTCCTTTGGACCTCGGGTACTCATCCTCTTGGTTTCTGTTCTCAGCAGGTTGCGGATGCCCTGCTGGCGCTAGCCCTGGTGGTGGCGGTGGTGCCGCAAGAGTGAGAGTTCCTGGTGCTGCGGTTTAGCCGCAAGTTGTGGCGTCATTTACTTCCACATTAAAATTTTACTGCATCCCGAGGAAGGTGCGGAAATCCTTCATGAGATGAGTTGATCGTCATCTTCCCTCAGAGTAGACGTAAAAGTGCATGTTGCACGGTCCTTCTAGCATCTGAAAAACTGGGGACATCGGGGGTTCCCTTGGCCGATACAGCTGGCTTTTTCCTACATCCTCTCGGCTGCTGTGGTACCCGCTACTATAGTTCTCGCTTCTCCTGTTGTCGCCGACAAACCTAGTTGTGATGTAGTTGGGTCTACTGTAGCCATCAAAGTTGCCCCTCCTTCTGTTATCATTGTTTCTCCTATCGCTGTCTTCCTGGGTGAGCGCCCGTGTTTGTTGTGCACGACGTCTTCGCCATCAGCCCAACGATTTTCCATGTCCATAAATTAAGAAACTGTTTTCGGCTTCACCTGGCCCAACACTTGGATGAAATCCTTCCTTTGCAATCCATCATTGAAAGCATCTATTTCCCTCTCATTGAAGATGTGTTATGCAGAATTTTTGATGATGTTCCACCATTGTATGTAGGCCCTGATAGATTCCACGGGTTTCTGCTTGCTGATACCTTCGATCCAGATTATGGATGTAGTATAGCTCTTTTCCCTAGTATACCTAGGTTATCGAATCCTCGGGAAGCATAAAGCATAATAAACTTACTTTAATGGACCTTTGGAAGTTCTAGAATTCTTTTTGTGTTTTATCGTACCAAGATTTTGCGATCTTTTGTTGTTGTCGATGATGGAGAGAGATGTCCTGGGGCTTTTGGTTTCACCTGTAGCTGTGCAAAACATCTAATGGGAATAAAATATAATAATAAAGTACGCATGTAATTGTTAGATCAATATAATTATATGTGGGCAGTGCATCCATAATTTCTATTGCCTCCGCAACCTCTTATATCAATAACCTATTAGTCTCATCCATAGAAGAAGGATAACTAATGATATGCATAGTGACATCACCGTTAATCCCAAGTAAATCCCTCACATACAGCCGTACTACCCTTTCTGTCACTAGGGTTCCCATCCTGCAGATTAGTCATTACTCACACTCCCTATACTTGGACCAATCCTTGGGGTCTTGGGTACCTGACAATTCCTTAGATTGAGGCAAGAAAGGGTACAATAATCATCATGTCATACAAACTAATACATGATCCCATATATGATAAATAACATTCACAAATTACATGGCTAGGCCGAAGCCCTTAGCCCAAGGAGGATTACTCACACATAGAGATGAAATCAACAATCATAAACATTGAAATGGAAATTATGAGATTGATAGTAATAGTCTTACAATGTCGCCAACTGGAGATGAGATCTACTATTACAAGTGGTGGAAAATGGCTATGGTGGAGGAGAAGGGTTGTGAGATTGGATCTAGATCTATTCCTTCGGTCGCTCTTCGGTGTTGTGTTCTATAGGGCGCAGGGGGGTTTTCTCGTCGCCTGAGGCCTCTTTATATAGGGGTCCCTTCACGAAAGTTGTTATGTTTGACCCAGCGGTGTTGGCGGAAACTGTACGGCCGGAACTATACATTCGGAATTTTATTCACGTCGTATAGTTGGTCGTTAAACCTTCTGGATCCTTTCCATGACTCCTTGTTTCTTTGAGTTTTTGGAAATCTCGTATCTTTGACTTTAATGTTGTGATTCCCATCATCAAACATAATTATCTGCACAGGGAAAAATAGACAAACATGATTGCATACCCCTTTGATCATTAGGCATTAGTGCCAGCATTTAGAGAGATATTTCATCAAAAGTATGAATAATATCTAGTTTAAATGTGGATGTGGATGGCTATATTTCACAGCCATCAACCTCCCCAAGCTTAAACTTGATCGGCCTCGAGCAAGAAAACCAAAATCAAAAAGGAACTCATCATTTAAACTGAAATAAAGAGATGATGATCCTACTCATGATTGGTAGTCTCATGTTTCCTCCACTTTATTAATCTGAAAAACTCAGCATAGATAGAGTAATGGCAAGCATATCATACGGGTTTTAATGAACCCTTATAGTATAGCAAGATTATTGTTTAGCATTGATGATTCAAATGAGTAAACTCTATTCCATGGCATGTAATCAACTCATAAGCTTGCCTTTGAACAATAAAGTATAATCATGTAAAATTGGGAGTGTGAGAGTTTTTCATGAAAAGCATATACACTAAAGTATCTCAATTCTCCCATATCAATAAGTCAAGACTTTTCAAGCACTAATTTTCTATTCATTGTCCTTCAAGAATTTCAGTTCTTAAGTAATTTAGAGCATGCCAAAAAAAAATTAGTTTATTGGGCTGTGATGGACACTCATGGCATTACCAAGGTTTTTGTTCCTTTTGCATAATGATTGCTCATATCAGCCAGAGGAGCGATTCCACCTTGAACACATCTACACAATAATGCCAAGAATCTTACCCATTATAGCATTTCTGCTACATATGTTTAATCAACTCATAGCCGAAATCTAGGAGTTCCCCCATGAATATTGTTCGTAGGCTAGAGGAGTTGTTGGCATCCCATGAAGTTTGACACGCATAAATATATATCATTCTTATGATTCACAAGTCATACTTGGGCATGCTCACAAGAACTGCTAAACATAATTCAATTGAAAAAATATTTTCAAAGAGAGATATCAAGTCAATCGTTATTTTCTGTGGTGTTGAGTGTCTCTCGGAATAAGCTTTCAAGACTAAACACTACAACACCAATGCCTTCAATTGTGAGGCTTTTTCTTATTACAATTTTTTAGCAAATTTTTAGGCAAGACTTGGTTAACTACAAGAGATGGAACAAAATGTACTCAACTTACCCATGCAAACAAAATTCTACTCCAATATAAAGACTCACTCCACCAATATAATATCTTAACATTTAATACTAACTAGCATGGGTTTCTCAAACTTCAAAAGTGGGGAGTCACAAGGCAAACCTCTCATGATTGGTTCCACTTCTCTCTTCCCCTTTGATTTGTTTCTTGGAAACTCGAAGTAAATCACTCTCCTGTAAATATGTGAGAACCACAAGGAGAATATAAAAGAAAAAGGGAAAATAAAGATAAATGGGAAAATCTTTTTGTTGTTTTTAAGAGAGGAAAGTAAAGAATAGAAAATTAGCGGCAAAGCTCGGCTAGAAAATCTTGAAAACAAATAAAATAACTAAATATAAAGTGTTGGGGAAACCAACACGAGTGCTTATAAACTCAAGTTAAAAGCATAACCTCGAAACAAACGCCAAATAAAGATAATGAGGAAACTTCCCCAAGCTTAGGCTTTTGCAAGCCCTTCAAATCATTGTGGTGGCAGGAAAAAGTTGTGGCTCCAATTTGCAAATTGAGTTGATAAATTACTAGTGGTTTCTCGGAGGTTCAGGGCAATATTATGCATCCCCTCCACAGTTCCTCCAAGTTCTTGGAAGTCTTGATATTTAGCGAACCGGATTGGTGGCTGCTCCTCTTGATCAGGAATTTCTTGCTCCTCTTCTTGGTCCTCATCCTCATCCGGAATCTCCTCCTCGGTTTGGTGTTGTTCAACCTACACATCATATAACAAGCGTCCTTCATCGATAGAGAAAAGACCATTAGGCAAAGGAGCGGGGTAGAGACGCCCAACTCTTGCAATATGCAAGTAATAACCACCACCTCTCCTAGTGAGCATTCCACAAGCTTTTAAAGTATAGAAAGCAGCACGTCGCTCACCTAGCAATGGTTGCAACTCACCAAGGTCGATGCCTAAGGAAATGGCAAGCACGGTGATGACGCCTCCACATGTGATTGGCCCTTGGCTTTGAGAGGATTGGTGCTCCAAGTAGCGCACAAGAATTGCGCCCAAGTTGAGTGACAAGTTGTTGTTGTTGAAAGCAGCTTTTGTGAGGACCAAGATGTCCTACTCATTGAGTCTTGTAAACTCATTCCGTGCCTGCAATGTGTTAGCAATAACATAGAACAAATAGCGAATAGCAGGATGTTGAATATTCTTCCCCTTGTTGACTCTAGAAGTGAAACTCATTCTATTATAATAATCCTCCGGGGAAGAGCGCATGTCGGCATAAGATGTGCGTAAGGCATTAACATCATTGTTTGGTAAACTAAAACAATTGCACCATTTATCAAGTGATAATGTATAATTGTTGTTCATAAGTCGGAAGAAAATCATGTCCTCTCTATGTCATGTTTTAACGGTGCTTTTCAAAGAACTTAAAAATTCAAGAGTTAACCGGCGATAAGTAGGCACATCTTGGAATACAAAGGTTTGGAGGCCAACCCTATTGAAAATTAAATTGAAGTCATTATAAATACCGAGTTGATTAAATATAACGGGACAATCCCACTTTGTTCTCTTCACTTCTCGGTTTTTGATCTTGTTGAAGCGATCACGTTGGAGCTCATTCCTAAACCGCATCCCCATGCGGTCCTGAGCTGCAGTGGTAGCCTGAGAAGAACTCGAAGTAGCACAAGCATGCATTTGGCTCCTTGTGTTCATCTTCTAAAATAATAAGAAAGACAAAAATAAAACTTTTTGATCCAACAGTAATAAGCATAACATATTCCTCATTATAGCACACTAAAGAATCTCCTCAAAATAATAATCTAGGCTAGAGAAACATAGCAATTAGTTCATAGTAGGTCTCACCCTAGATTGATAATGGAAACAGATCAGAGATGAATTTGCAAAAGGTACTTGGAGGATTGGAGGAGAAACATACTGTAGATCACTTGTGTGCAAGGAAATTGAACAAAGTTGAGTAGAGATGAAGATATCTTGAGATTTTGAGAGATTTTGGAGGTATAAGAGAGAAAAGGATTGAAGTTTTGATGTTGGGGGTACCTTCCCGTGGCGTTTTTGTGGTCGTACAAAACTATACGGTCAGAACTATACGGCTGGATCATCTATTCCCGTCGTATAGTTGATCTAGCGGCAAAATTTTAGGGTTTCTTAGGGTTTCTTCCTGGCGGCGATATCTATACGGCTGTAACTATACGGTCAGATTTTTATCCCTGCCGTATAGTTGGTTCTTAAACCTTCCGTACCTAGAAAACAAATTTTATGAAGGCATAGATATCTATACTGCCGGAACTATATGGCTGGAATTTTTATTCCCGCTATATAGTTGGTCATTAAACCTACTAGAGTCATCAAAATTTACCTGTTTCTTCGAGAATTCTTTCTTAACCTGAAACTTAGCGAAACACCATGTTTTGACGAAAAAATGACAGTTTAATTTTCGACTAACAACAACATGTATAAAACAGGTATTTTAGTACCACCGAACTTCTCCTCCTCAACTGGAGTTTTCTAGCACTCTTTATTAAACATGAAACTGAAACTAAAACTTAAAAACTTTACTCGAACTTTTATTTTACACGGGTTGCCTCCCATGAAGCGCTCTTTTATTGTCAATAGCTTGACCTTGATGTTGCTTACTTAGGACAGATGAGTGGAACACCCACTCCAAAATAGTTGTCCTTCAAAGTGATGGCCTCCTTCTCATCATGCTTGGCTTTCTTCTTCCTGGGGAAATGAATAAAAAAAGGATCTCGCGAAGGCAATTGAAGCTTCACGTTCCCTTTATGCAGATTAATAAAAACCTTAATAGTTCTTAAGAATGGACGGCCTAATATGATAGGAGCAGTAGGATCTTCAGGCATGTCAAACAAAATCAATAAGAGCAGGACAACATTTAATGTATACTAAAGTATTCTCTTTAATATCTACTGCTTGTTTGTAGGTAAAATCTGCTAGATGTAATTTTAGCTCGGTGATTTCAAAAGAGGTAAGGTTTAACTTATTAAAAGGACTTTTTTGAATTGTTGAAAAACTTGCACCTAAATCACAAAGTGCAGCTATCTCATTAGTCCCAATTTTAATTTTAATAGTAGGCTCAAATATATCATCAAGCTTAACAGGTAGTTTTTCAGCAATTTTCTTATATTTTTCCTCAATATCACGTACCTTTATTGCTACCTGATTAACGAATTGTTGATACATAGCTTCCTCATTTTCTTTACTTAATGGAATCTTGATATTAATCCTTTTCATAAGATCTTCAACTATGTAATTTGGTGAAGGGGCCTTGCTATAGTCAAGTTCTTCAGGATCTTTCCTTTGGATTCTTATCATCTTGAGGTCTTCAACTAGATTAGGCTAAGATTTTCCTGCAAATTTAGCTAGAATGAGAGTTTGACTTTCGATTATCTTACCTAGCTGTGCCTCAACAATCCTTATTCTTTCTTGTAGGGCCTGCAAATCATTCCTCAAACTCACAGTTTGGTTAGAGAATTTTCCAAGCATATTATCATGGTTCTACGTTATCTTAACAAGGATATTGTTTTGATCATTTTGCGAGTCCATAAATGACTTAATAGTTTCTTGGAGACTACCATTACTTGATCCCATATTATTATTAGAGTTACCTGCAGGACTAGAATAATGTTTCTAGAAATTAGGATTATAGTTCTTCTTTCAAACAAGGTTGTAATCATTACGAGCTATGAAGTCTATTTCTTCAATATTTGATTCTGGGATAGCTTTTACATGGGTTTCGTTACCTTTGATGGCTAATATGAGCTCATCCAGCTTAGTAGTGAGTTCTTCATTTTCCTGCGGTGTGATGGAGTTCACCTTCTTTGTGTTTGATCTTTCCACATGCCATTGGGCATGGTTGTCTTGCATATTGTCTAGCAGCTGCTTTGCTTCGGTAATTTGTTTGCCCATGAATGTTCCTCCAGCTATAGTATCAAGCATAGACTTAGACACAGGATTAAGAGCATTATAAAATAAATGGAGAATTAACCAATCTTCCATCTCATGGCAGGGACGGTTTCTCATGTATTCTTTCATTCTCTCCCATGCAAGCGCTAGTGGCTCACGCTCTTCCTGTCTAAAACTAGTAATATTAGATCTTAGTTGCATAGTATTTGCAGGTGGGAAAAAGTTAGTCAGAAATAAAGAAGTACACTCCACCTATGATGCAATAGTATTTCTAGGCAAAGATAGCAACCATTCTTTTTCTCTTCCTCTAAGAGAGAAAGGAAATAAGTGCAACTGGACCGCATCGGGGTTAACATCTTTAATGCACATCATATCACATATTTCAGTGAAATTATTCAAGTGCATACTTGCGTCCTCAACAGCAGAGCCTCCAAATTGATTTTTTTGAATCAAACTTAAATAGTGGGGCTTAATTTCATAGTCCTCAGCAGTAATTGCTGGCTGATAATAGAAGTACGCAAATAATCATTATTAGGAGTTGCAAACTCCCCAAGTTTATTTTAAGCCATATTTCCTATGTTTTGGGGTTTTCTTAAACAAAACTTATGATAGTAAAAAAAAGAATTTAAAGACTAACATTTTTTATTGGTTTTTCAAATAAAGACTAAAAGCAAACTAACAAAATTAAACACAAGAATTAAAACTAGCAAGGTTCCTACTAACCTTACCAGGGTAGCTATTGCTTCCCCGACAACGGCGCCAGAAAACGGGTTGATACCTTCGATCCGGATTACGAATATAGTATAGCTATTTTTCCCTATTAGACCTAGGTTATCGAATCCTCGGGAAGCAGAAAGCGTAGTAAAGTTACTTTAACGGACCTTCGGGAGTTTTAGAATTCTTTTTGTGTTTTACCAGACCAAGAGTTTGTGATATTTTGTTGTTGTCGATGATGGCGAGAGAAGGTCTGGGGCTTTCGGTTTCACCTATAGCTGTGCAAAACATCTAATGGGAATAAAAGATAATAATAAAATATGCATGCAATAGTTAGAGCAGGATAATTATATGTGGATAGTGCATCCATAATTGCTATTGCCTCCTCAACTGCTTATAGCAATAACCTATTAGTCTCATCCATAGAAGAAAGAGAACTAAGGATATGCATAGTGACGTCACTGTTAATCCCAAGTAAATCCCTCACATACAGCCGTACTACCCTTTCTGTCACTAGGGTTCCCATCCTTTAGATTAGTTATTACTCACACTTCCTATACCTGGATCAATCCTTGGGGTCTTGGGTACCTCACAAGTCCTTAGATTGAGGCAATAGAGGGCACAATAATCATCATGTCATACAAACTAATACATGATTCCATCTATGATAAAAACATTGTAACACCCCAAAAATATTAATGATGATCATTCCCTAATTAATCAAGATTAGGGTTAACAAAGATTTTATTAATTAAATTCAAATCTTAATTCTTGTGTGAATGAATGCTTGCAATGCCATGTATGATTGTTGTAAATGATGAGAAATGGTTTAAAGATCAAAATCATATCATCTAGGTCACTATCAAACCAGATCAAAACAAAAGAAAATGAAAATATGAAGCCTAAGACCTAATGGTCATTTCTGCCCAAGTTAATCACTAGCTCACTTTGAGCATCTCTAGCAACTAATCTCAAACATAAACTTTTCCATTTCTTTTCTCCCCTTGCTAGACCTAGTGACACTAAACCCAATGGAGCTTTCCAACTTGGCAGAAACATTTTCAAACTCTTTTGAGAGGCAATTCAAATTTGAATCTATCTTATGTATCAAGATATCCATTTTTGGAAAACCACTCAAACCATCACCACTTAGCAAACCATTGCACCCAGAGACTACCAAGATTAGTATCAGAACACCCACCAAAATCACTGAATTTGATGATGTTTTAGTTCTTGCGGCCATTTGATCGAACACTTGGTGATCACAGTACAAACTCAACAACTATCTACTATTTTGATCAATTCTTTGCTCACCATTGTGACCTCATCGAGCTCACACGTCGTGCCTTTAACTCACCCATTACTAGCTTGTGCAATTGAGCTCATCTCACTCGTCGTTTGACCCGTGCAAAGTGGTACCCGAGGTCAACTTTCCACCCCGATATGGACACGATGCCACAGACCGCACTGCCCTCTCCCACAATGTCAAGGAGGTAGCCTTGACCTCACCGCCTCTGCCTGTGCACGCCCCGACCAAAGACAGCTCGAGGAAACGCCAACACAACCGTGCCCATTTAACACCGAACCATGTCGGTCGTCGCGCCAGAGCGCTGAGCAATCCTGCGCACACACGCCGCGCCTCGCCCTCACCTTGCGCCACTATGTCCGCCATGACTCTAGCAAGCTCCCAGACATGATATTTTAACCGCACGATCGCCGTGACCACCATACGGCATGACGAATGCCATCGGTACAGCCGAAAGGCATGGATGATTTAGAACAATTTAGACCGCGCCTTGTTGTGCCACTGTGCGTATGACGTTCGCGCTGAAGCATCGCTTCAACCTATGCCCTTGGCCATGCATATAGCTCACAGTAACTAGGATCCGAAGCTATGAGCCACCCCAGGGCTGTTGTGACCACCGTTCGAACCACCGTCGTTAACTCGTTTGTTCGCCCCCATCGCCGCACCTAGTTGGAGCCCTGGTAAGCCCCCGAAGACCCACGTCGTAGCACTGGGGTTCTGAATCGCGCGTGCCCTGCGACTGAGACGATGACGCTCAGCCGTTGATCGCGCTCTAATCGTAAGGCTTAGATTCAATGACACCGATTCGCGTTAGATGAGCCACTGACAGGTAGGACCAGCCCCGGAGTAGCCCGCTGCGCGCGGATTGCATAGTTGGGACATCCCATTAGCGTTCCCGCTCATAGCCCGTCGATTTAAACATAGTTTTATCTTTTATTTGAAAATCCCATTTTGTAGTGAACTTTAAAAATCAATTCATAGGGATTCACTGTACCAAATTGAATGAATCCAATTTTGTTTGAAAGTAGATGAAAATTTCTAATCACTCCCATTGGATTGAAACTATGGATCACTTTTGGTAAAAATAACAAGACAGTAGATTTTGCAACTTCAAACATTTTTCTAAAATCAACCATAAGTGATTTTGAGTTGATTCCAACTCTCAAAAATCACATTTGACAAGACCTTTCTACATATGTAAAAATCTACATACTTACATACAGTAGTCCTGGACCAAAACTAAAAGAATGACTTTCTAGTCATTTTTAGCCACTTAAATATTATTAAATAATACTGTTAAACTTCATAAATTAGGCCAACCACTTTAAATCACATTCTCAAGTATTAGAATATGTGGTGATGACATGTGTCAATATGATCTCATATTTTTAATTTGGAGAATATTAAATCTTAAGTAACTTTTCAATGAGTAGAAATTACTTTTCTAAAAATAAGATAAATAAAATCTTATCACCCTTTCTTGTAATGATAGAGATGATTCTAGATCATCTAGTGTGACCCTTGTGTGTTAAATAGAAGTAGTTAAGTATTTTTTGGTGATTTTGTACGTCGTATTTATTTTTAGACGTTAGTATCTATAGAGGTCCCAACCTTTAATAAGGTAGAGATCCCTGTGCTTACAATGCTAGTCCCTGGATCAATAGCTAGCATCCACAGTTAAGATGTAATATCAAGAAACAAAGGTCATAGTATAACTTTATAACCAGGAATAAAATAATTCATTACGTCTTACATATATCATTTGGCTATCTCATTACAATGCAGCAGAAATAACTATATAGCATGGAGTCCTTCATCTTCAAAGTTCCACAAGCAATCATGTTGGTTGTAGACTTATAATCCTAATCAACACACTTCACTAACATCAAACAAACCTACAACATAATAAGTTACAGCCACAAGGGTCAATACATTTGAATTGTATTGGCAAGTGATACTATGGTAGAATAGTGGTATCTATCATATATATGCATTTGTCTAAGTGGAGCTTAGGCTTGCTTTGCTCAAAATAGATTTTCCTTATCATTTGAAAACACTAAGTTTTTGTTTGACAAAATCACCCAAGGCATCTACCAATAGAAATTGGTGATCCTTTAACCCTTGTTCAACCACAAGCTTTTAACTTAGAAATTGGGATGAGGAGATCCTTGATAGCTTCCATGTCTTGATGCTCAAATTGTCCATTGCCGGGGACACGGCTAAGTACTTAGATTTTACTCTCTCGAGAGGTGGTGCACTTTCCCCACAAGACTCGACATGCATCGAGACAAGATATTTCAGAAGCCTCCCCTTAGACCAAAATGGACGCGTTCCCAAACCTATCACCCCCTACCACCAACTGTCCATCTGGCTAAGTTATTGCAACCTATATGATCCAGGCAGAGCCCATATTGCCAAGTGGCTGCACTTGAAGCTTCTCAACATTTGACATCTCAAATCTCTTTGTTCCTGGGTGGCTTTCCACAAGTGAGATACACTAGGGTAGGCCATAAATATGGGGCCCTGTGTAACCACTCAACACAAACCATTCTTTCCATTCCACCCAGGTGATTCATTCACATAGTTGTTTTATTAAACAAAACACAAGTCATAGACTTAGAAATATCTCATAGCATGAATATAATCCACCCTTGTTTTCTACTAGCTAAGATAAGCATGATAGTAGTAGGAATCTTAACCTAGGGAAAATTCTACTAAGGCATCATCTACTAGGATTTCCCAAGGCATAGCATACTTAGTAAAAAATTCCATGCAAGTCCTACTCAAAACATCACTAATGCATAGTGAAAATAATGGGACAGAAGTATGAAGCACCACTTGCCTTTTTAGTAGATAATATAGATTCACTCCTTGACCTTTAAATAGTCACACTCTTCAAATTTCACTACAATTCAATCAAGCAAGGCACAATTTCAAAACTAACATTCAAACAATTGCACCTCATAAAATAATGAAAACAAAACAATGCATGCAACCATGCAAAAGATTGTTTTATTTTGAAAGGTGGTTTCTAATATGCTATAAATATTTTAAAATGCCTATTTGTCATTTATAAAAGTGGCAAGTTCATTTGAAAATAAGTTAGTGAAAATGGCCATTTAAATCATTTTTGTTTTGCTAGAAATGATTTGAACCAAAGTAATAATTTCTAGTGTCTGACAAATATATTTTTAAACACAAATGTTAGTGTTTATGGTCAAAGTGTTTTAAAAGAAATCTATTTACAAAAGGTTTTACCCAAGATCATTTTTAAATGAAAATTAACATTTTATTTTGTTAGAAATGCTTTTTAACAAAGTAATAATTTACTAGGGTTCATCAAATATATTTTTAAATTCTAAAACTTGGTGTTTAAGGTTAGAGAGTTTAAATCAAATCATTTTCCAAAGTTTTTACTCAAAAAGCGTTTTTAAAACATAAACAACATTTTTATTTAACTAGAAATGCTTTTATTCAAAGATTTATTCCTTAGCATCACAAAATATACTTTTAAATCTACAAGTTGGTTTTTATGGTTAGTAGGTTCATAACAATCCATTTACAAAAGATTTTACCCTAAAAAAATTTTAGAATAACTTTTATAATCAAAATAGGCCTACACATGTTTCTGCAAAAACAATCAATTTTAAAGAAGCAAATCATTAAACAAAGGGCATGGTTGGAAATTATTCTTTTTGATGATTCCATTGATATAAAGTTTGCAAAATTAGGACGTGTAGATTAAAAGTTATGAATTTTGCATGTTTAAACATCTAAGAGAAATGTTTCTGTCTATTTAAAACAAAAGCTGGCCACGTGGTGCACTCCTATTGGACGATAACAGTTCGTGCGGATCGCGTGCTATGGATCGTTAGATTAAGTGATCTGTATTGCTCAGATTGGTCGTACCGATTCACGTAAGTGATATGTTCCTAGCCAACGGATCAACATCCTATGGTCCAGAACGTATCGACCATAGATGGGCGACGCAACGACGGTGGACAGCGGCGGCGCTCGGGCGGTGAGGTTGCCGGCAATACAGGAAGCGAGAGAGAGAGGGGGATGGCTCACCAGATTCGCAGTGACGAGAGGATGCTCAACGTTGCTGTTGTTGTCGAAGGGGCGCACGAGGATGACAGGAATTTCTCACCAGAGTTGTTCACTGGCTTGGGCACGGTCAGTCGTTGTCGGTGGCGGGTGTCTGGGATGCAAGCGAGCAAGAAAACATGTCAGGAGGGTGTGAAAGTTTGTAGAGGTTGAGAAGGAACTCACCATAGGGCAAGGGGCACACGAAGTCGATGGCAGTAGCTCCCCGGAGCTGATGCAGACGGCGGTGGTACTCAGACAAAGACGAAGGCGAGGTTGTGGGGCATGTGCAGGCAAGTGGGAGGTACTGCAAGAAGCGCACAGTGATGGTGAACAAGGTCGTAGCATCCAGGGGCAAGGGAAGGTAAGGGCTGACCAGAATTTCCACGGTGGCTCGTCGGAGCAGAGGGGGTTGAGAGCAACAATTGGAGCAGCCTGGTGGCGTTCGTGCGCGGGCAAGTGGGGAAAAGGGGGAGGGGAGCGAGGCGATTAAGAGGGCAAGGTCACGGGAAGGATTGATGGCGGCAGTAATGCGAATTGAAGCAACCTTCAACGGCTAGTAACGGCGAGGAGAGATTTGGGGGCGGGTTCAGCGGGTTGAAGACGACGATGCGCTGGTGTGTGGGACCGTTTCGTCAGTGAGGTGAGGGGTACAGGCGCGGGTGAGAAATGTTTTCTGCGGGGAGAGAGCTGGGTTTCCCGGGTGGGATGTACTGGGCCAGATTGGGCCAGGTTCTAGGCTGGGGTTTCTGGGCTATTCCTTTCCCTTTTTTATTTCTGTTTCTTTTTCTTTTTCTATTTTGGTTTTTCTGTTTTTAATTCAAACTATCATTTGAATTCAGAATTCTTTTTCAAATCGTTTCCAGATATTCAGTATGTTTCTATACTGTTTTAAATATGTATTTAAAGTCCATTTTAGAATAATTATTTTATTCACATATGGTTTGTTATTTATTTTAAATAGACATTTTGTCTTTATTAAATAGGATTTTAAATATGGTTCTAATCCATATTATTTATTCAAATGATTTTACCTTCTGTTTTAAATTCAAATGTTTATCAAACCCTTTTTAGTAGGTTTTATTTATTCCATATATGATTTATTAATCATTTCAATTGGGCAAATTGTCTTCATTCAAATAAAATAAAATATGGTCCTAATCCCATATAAATTTTATTCAAATAATTCTTTTATTCCATTTAAGTTAATTAATTAACTTTTATTCCACTTTGGCAACTTCCAACTTATTTTCTCATGATTTAATTATTCATTTATCTTAGGAATTTTGTCCCCACTTATATATAACTTAGGATATGGTTTAATGCCATATAATTTTATTTGGATATTCTTTATCCCTTTATTTCATTTGGATTTGAATTATCTTTGTTCCATTTGCTTATGGGTTTGATTCAAGATGTAAATTGTCTCCTAAATAATTTTATTTTGGCAATTTATCTTTATTTAAATAAAATGGAGTATTGTTCAATTCTTATGATTTTATTTAAATAATCTTTTACTCCTTTTATTATTCAATAACTTTCATTTGTTAAGGATTTGGCCAAGATTTAATTTGGCTTTTAAATATTCCTTATTTATTTATTTTCTTCCTTTGCCTTATAAAATCCATATCTTTTTATTTATAAATCCAAAATTTGTGATTCCAATTTTTATTATTTTATTTAATATATGTTTATCCTTTTAAATCTCTTTAGGATTATTTTGCTCAAATTTTGTTATGGATTTTAGATAGGAGCTTTATTAGCTTTGGAAATTATTTCTTTTTATGTTATTATATTCATAAGTTTTTATCCATGGCTCCAAATTAAGTGAAACCAATTTCTATGGTTTTATAATATTTTTGTTAATCATTTTTTATTATTTATAAATGTTTGTTGATAGATTTTTATATGGATCAAATCCAGAGTCTTTGAGAGATCTTGGAAATGATTTCTTCCATTAGGGTTTTTAGGGTTTGGGTTTAACTTTTCCAAATGTTTTAAATTTCAAGATACATTCATTGATGAATGCATTTCACTTGATTGAAATTTGTTGGATTCCATTTTATTCAAATTTGTTCAAGAAGGGTTTTGATGTTTCCATTTAGATATAAAAAGTTTCTTTTTTACCCTAAATTTCAACAATTATTTATTTTGTTTATTTATTTTTCACATTTCAAAATTTGGAAAATTTTGGGATGTGGCAGTATCAATCCGGGCTACAACAAGGAGGAATTCTACGAAGACGAGGACGAGAACTTCGACCACCTTACCAATCAAGGAAAGCTATACTAAGCATGCTAGACCATGCAAGCCTTATTACCTTTAGGATACTATGTTGTGTATACCATTTTCCCAGTTTTACTTGCAAGCTTTGCCTTTCTTTCTTTTATTAAAGTTGTTCAAGTTGTAATTAATTGGTGATCCTTCGAAGATTAGGAAGGATGCCATCAAGAGCTTGGAACTTGATGTAGGTAGAACTACTAATTGATACCCCTCAAATAGTGATACCCCCATTTGATAGATGCTAGTGCTAAATTAAACTTGATCACTAGATGGGAACAAATGATTATGAAAACCTTGGAATGATGAGTCATTCTATTAAAATATTTTGACATGTGTTATGCACACCATGACTTGAAGATGATGGTGAAGGAAGTATGTGACTTGACTTTGATAAAAACTGATGGTTGGGTTCGGATGCAATACCATTCCAACATTTACTGTACAACCACAATACCTGAATTTGGGTAGGGCTTGACTGGAAGTTTATATGTATTAGTATGGGTTCCCTCGCGGAATGAGGTGAGCTAAGGATACCTTGTGAATGTGACTGTCCACCTATGCAGTTCCCAATATGACACATGGTCATGGTTGGGAGGCCACACTCATAGGGGAGGTGCCTATACTAGGGCGTGTAATTGAAAGGTTGGGATGGATTATCCGCATACCAAGTATGATGATTCAGGATTGTTCCTGACAGATGTATCGAATGTTGTGGTGAAAGTGTACCACATCTGCAGAGTTTCAAACTATTCGAATAGTCGCGTTCACGGTTATGGACAGTTGGATAGCCATACTGTTCCGTTGTCAGATGTTTTCCAAAATGACCCGTGACTTGAATGATGACTTTTACTTGACCCCACAAGTTGTGGAGATGAAGCTAGGTTCCCACCTAAGTAACTTAGACAACTAAAGTTAGGTTTTATTAGTAGATACTGGTTGAAATAAAATTGGCTTGTGGCAAACAAACCTAGTGCTTAAGATTCCTATTAGAATGGCCTTACTGCTTTAGTGTAAGTTTGCGAGTACTTCAAAATACTCATGGCTTTGTCCCTGGCTATTCCCATGGCCAGACTATGAAGGAGACTACGAGGAGGATGGACAGCAGGACACTTACGATAACTAGGACCATCTCACATTGTCAGCATTGCCTGTGACCCTGAAGATGGAGCCTCGACCATGCTACTATTATTATTATTCCGCTGCTTTGATTGTAATCAGACTTGATCATGAGATCAACTATTTGTAAGACTATTATGGTTTGTAATGGATGATGAATTATGATACCAATCTGTTATGTCTCGCAAAAATGGTAATCCTGGGATTGCGATGTACGACATAACAGGCATCTGGGATTAAAAATCCGGGTGTTGACAAGTTGGTATCAGAGCCAGGTTGACCATAGGAGACCCTATTTAGCATGGACGTCAGAAAAACTTAGCTTCCAAAACCAGGAAAGTGAGTATATTTTAAAACCTATTCTCACTCTTACCCCTGAAATTCTTTCCAAAAGAGTCATATGTTCCTTAAAATCTTTGCAACTTTACCTAAAACTTGGCACACTTGATCACTTCTCTAACTTACTCCGCTCAAATTGCTTATAGATGGACTATGCCTACAGCAAGTTTTATCAGTTGGGAAACTGAGGGAAACTGAGGGAATCTGATCTTTGAGAACTACCTGAGTCAGCTTGCGGAATTTCTAGAGAGCCCGCATCCGGAGTTCTATGGAACTCAACTCCATGATCACCCCGGAGGGGAGCTGCAATAGCTGATAGTTGCAGACTTGTGCGGAAAGATGGAGACACCTACCTTGGAGAAGATCCATTTCACCATCAGAGAGAACAACTAGATCGATGGACTAGCCAAAGCAATGAAGGAAGTACTTGCCCGACTATGTGGGCAGAATATCAACAAGATCACCGGCACCCGCTTTGCTCATTATGCCAGAAGTGACTCCAATGGACAACCCCTAGATCTGCCAGGTCACCCTGAGTTGAAGCACCATGTGGACCACCTTGACTTCATGCTTCATGAGAATCAGAAGGAGCTGGACAACGCTCGTGCTGACACAAACGAGAAGCAACTTGGTGCCACCAAGAAGGACCAGACCTTCGCCATCCTTGTGAAGGAGCGCAAGTAACTTCGCCATCTGCGTGACAAGAAGGATCGCATCATTGCCCTACTTCATCACAAGGTGTCATATTTGGAGGAGACCATCCATGAGCGGGACATGCAGCTTGCGGAGAGGGAGAACGAAGGGGAAGATATCCGTGGAGATCCCTACTCGTATCTCAGTGATGATGACTATTTTGAGGACATGGACCAGGAGTTCCACACTGATGATGAGGACCGCAATTTCACTGATGATGAAGAAGCCACCAGTTCCAATGAGTAGTAGCACTTGAGCACTATCATAGGTGTGAGTTGTATCCGGTCCCACTATATCATAGCTTGCCAGAATGGTTCTTAAAACCATATGTTTGTTGTTGTGTTGTGTTGGAATGTGTTGTTTGTATTGTGTGCTTGGAATGAATGAGAATGATTTGTTGGCTTTCAAACCTTAGCCTTACTCAAAAGTTTAAAAGCTTTTAAACCAAACCCATAAACCTTAAAAAAATTCACTCTTGTCTCATGATCTATCTCAATCTTCAGATGCCTCACAGAGGGAGCAGCTCATCTCAAGAACTGATGGTACAAACCTTGCAAATCTAGCCACTCTTCAACAGATCGCCCACTGGCGCATGACAACCAAGGCCCTGGAAATTAGGATCATCATGGATCCAAACTTAAGAACTTCCAGAACACCAATCCCCCTATCTTTAGAAAATCAGAAGAGCCCTTAGATGCCGATGACTGGCTGTAGACTATGGAGAACAACTTGGAAGTAGATGGAGTAGAGGAGGCAGAGAAAGTACTATTCGCCACCCACTATCTGGCTGGTTCTGCAAGAGCATGGTGGAATAGCACCCTTACTATGAATGGAGGACAAATGATGACTTGGGATGAATTCAAACTCAAGTTCAGCCGAACCCATGTGCCACCAGGTTTCATTCTGTGGATGAGGGATGAATTCAAGGAGTTGAAGCAGGGAAGGATGACTGTGGTAGAGTACCACGACAGATTTCTGTCTCTGTCTAGGTATGCCCCTGATGAGATTGGTACTGATGCCAAGAAGAAGGAGAGATTTCTGAATAGTCTGCATGATGAGATGCAAACAGTGTTAGTCAATATCCCGTTTGCTGATCTAGAATCTTTAGTTGATTCAGCAATCCAAATGGAAGGAAAGATCAACCAAGCTACTGAAAACCATAAGCGTTGTATGATGCACCAACCTGGACCCCACCATACCCCAAAGTATCGCCCTAATTCGTATGCTGGATTTGCACCAAGGAACACTAGGCCACCCATGTCACGCTCGAACTTACCCAGCCGTAGCGGAGGAAACCCAAGGCCCGGAGGAAACAACCATGGCAATCCCAATAACCTCAATCGTGCACCGCCAAGGCCCACCAATCCCAATAACAATACTGCCCCAAGGACTGGAAGTAATGCCATACCTGTTGCCAGAAAGGACAAGTCAACAATCAACTGCTTTAAGTGTGGAGTGACAGGTCACTATTCCAATGAGTGCCCCAAGAAGATTGCTGCAGCATCCAATGTTACTGCACCTGCCCAGCAGCAGCGTCGTGTCCAACCTGGAAAGAGATTCGCCCAAGGCAACCCGAACAACCATGTTGGCTGTATGTTCCACATGAATGCTGAAGAAACCCAGGAAGCTCCAGATCTCGTGCTGGGTATGTTTTCTATTAATTCCGTACTTGCAAGAATGTTGTTTGATTCTGGATCATCGCACTCATTTGTTACGAAAGAATTTGCATGCACTAGTAAGATTCAACCAACAAATTTGAAGCATGTTATGATAGTTCAAATACCTGGGTCAACTAACAAAGCTAGAAAAATTTGCAAGGCCGTACCTATCAGAATTCATGGAATAGATTTCTATGCCAATCTAATAGTACTCAGAACAAAAGGATTGGAAGTAGTACTAGGAATAGATTGGATGTCAAAACATCAAGGACTTATAGATTGTGATAAGAAAGCCATAACCATGACCAGTAGCACCGGAGTATTAGTTGAGCATGTGTCTGAGACCTTGCCCCATCAATTTAAGTGCAACAAGAGTTTAGCCCAACCAACCCTAGACCAAGTCAGAGTAGTCTGTGAATACCCCGATGTGTTCCTAGATGAATTTCCCGGTATACCCCCAGATCGGGATATCGAGTTTATCATTGAATTAATCCCTGGAACTGGACCCATAGCTCAGAGACCCTATAGTATGAACCCATCTGAGTTAGTGGAGCTCAAGAAGCAACTGGATGACATGATTAACAAAGATCTGATTCAACCAAGTGCATCGCCATGGAGATCACCTGTTCTGTTTGTGGATAAGAAAGATGGTGCCACCCGTTTATGTACGGATTACCGGAAGTTGAATGATGTCACCATAAAGAACAAATACCCTTTTCCAAAGATAGAAGATTTGTTTGACTAGTTGACCGGTGCCAGAGTATTATCTAAGATTGATCTTAGAACTGTTTATCATCAACTAAAAATTCGCGCAACGGATATTCCAAAGACTGCTTTCACTACCGAATATGGATTGTATGAGTACAAGGTCATGTATTTTGGATTAACCAATGCCCCCGCTTATTTCATGAATCTCATGAATAAGATTTTCATGAACTTCTTGGATAAGTTTGTCATTGTTTTCATCAATGACATTCTAATCTACTCCAAATCGGAGGAAGAACATGAACAACACCTAATAATCATCCTTGGAACCTTGAGGGAGCATCAGTTGTATGCCAAGTTCAGCAAATGTGAATTCTGGTTAAAGGAAGTAGGATTCCTAGGACATATCTTGTCAGCCGGAGGAGTTGCTGTTGACCCTGCCAAGATTAAGGATGTTGAGGAATGGAGAGCCCCAACCACTCAAACTGAAGATCGTGCATTTCTTGGATTAGCGGGATATTACTGCAAGTTTGTTGAAGGATTTTCAAACATCACTAGGCTGATGACTCGGTTACTCAAGAAAGATAAGAAGTTTGAATGGACGGACAAAAGCGAGGCAAGTTTTCACGAACTCAAGAAGAGGTTGATTTCAACCCCAATTTTGATCATGCCGGATATCACCAAGCCCTTTGATGTGTATTGTGATGCATCCAAGATTGGTCTCGGATGTGTGTTTATGCAAGAAAGCAAAGTGATATCATATCTATCCTGGCAACTGAAGTAGCATGAGCAGAATTACCCCACCCATGACTTAGAGTTAGCCGCCATTATTTTAACCTTGAAGGCATGGTGTCATTATCTTATGGGTAATCGCTGTGAGATTTATTTAGATCACAAGAGCTTGAAGTATATTTTTACTCAGGAGGAGTTGAATATGAGGCAAAGGAGATGGATATAGTTAATCAAGGATTATGACCTTGACATTCACTACCACCCCGCCAAGGCCAACGTGGTAGCGGATGCTCTTAGTAGACTGTCATGTAGGTTAAACACCATGATTCTGAACGAGCAACCAAGTTTGCATAAGGAGTTGGAAGATTTTAGAATGGAGCTAGTTAGCGAAGGATTCCTAGATAGTATCGAACTTCAACCCACCTTGATAGATCGGATCAAGGAAGCTCAGAAAGGAAATGCCAGTATTGATGGAATTAAGCGTCATATCGGCACAGGAAAGGTACCCGAATTCACGGAAGATGAAGACGGAGTTCTGTTGTATAAAGGATGAATCTGTGTGCCAGCGGATTCAGAGTTGAAACAAGCTATTTTGCAAGAAGCCCATGATACTCTTTACTCCATCCACCCGGGAGGAACCAAGATGTATTTTGATTTGAAGGATCAATTTTGGTGGCATAAGATGAAGCGAGAAGTTGGAAGCTACATAGCCAAATGTGATATCTATCAGAGAGTCAAAGCAGAACACCAATGACCCGCAGGAATTTTGCAACCTTTATAGATCCCAGAATGGAAATGGGATTCAGTTGGAATGGATTTCATCACCGGTTTGCCTATATCTAGTAGGGGAAATGATTCTATTTGGGTCATAGTGGATAGAATTTCCAAAGTAGCTCATTTCTTACCCGCCAAGACCACTTATTAGAGCTCGAAGCTAGCAGAGTTATATATTGCTAGGATAGTCAGTTTGCATGGAATCCCCAAGAACATTGTGTCGGATCGAGGAACCAAGTTTACCTCAAGATTTTGGAAGAAATTCCAAGAAGGATTAGGAACCAAACTGAACTTCAGCACATCCTTTCACCCGCAGACCGATGGACAAACGGAGAGAGTAAATCAGATACTCGAAGATATGTTGAGATCTTGTGTGTTTGAATATGGATCTAAATGGGAGGACTGCCTGCCTTTCGCAAAATTCTCATACAACAATAGTTACCAAGACAGTTTGCAAATGGCCCCATTTGAATTTATGTATGGAAGGAAGTATCGTACCCCCACTGAATTGGTCGCAAGTAGGAGAGAGTCAGATCTTCGGACCAGACATCCTACAATAAGCCGAAGAGAAGGTTCACAAGATCCGTGAGCACCTCAAGACCGCTCAGTCCAGACATAAGAGTTATGCCGACAAGATACATCGAGATCTATCCTTCAATGTAGAAGATTTTGTTTATCTCAAAGTATCACCCTTGAAAGTAATGTAGCATTTCCAACTCAAAGGGAAGCTTGCACCCAGATACATTGAACCCTTCAATATTCTAAGTTGCCGAGGAAAGGTATCTTATCAGATAGAACTGCCCGAAGAGATGTCAGCATGCATGATGTGTTTCATGTATCGTTACTTTGGAAGTGTTTAGAAGTTCCAGAAATGACGGAAGTTTTCAACAACATCGATCACAGATATGTGGAGATCAACCCGGACTTGACCTATCGAGAAGTACCTATCCGTATTTTGGAAGAAGCTTTCCGGACCACCCGGACCAAGAGTATCAAGTTTCTCAAGATCCAATGGAGCAACCATACTGAAGAAGAATCCACTTGGGAGCGCGAGGATTACATGAGGACGGAGTTTCCCAATCTCTTTAGTTCCTATATTTTCCTGAACCTCGGGAGGAGATTTTGTTTAATGGGGAAGTTTTGTTACACCCCAAAAATATTGATGAGGATCATTCCCTAATTAATCAAGAATAGGGTTAACAAAAGCTTTTATTAATTAAAATCAAATCTTAATGCTTGTGTGTATGAATGATTTAAATGCTATGTATGATTGTTGTAAATGATGAGAAATGGTTTAAAGATCAAAACCATATCATCTAGGTCACTATCAAACCAGATCAAAACAAAAGAAAATGAAAATATGAAGCCTAAGACCTAATGGTCATTTCTGCCCAAGTTAACCACTACCTCACTTTGAGCATCTCTAGCAACTAATATCAAACAGAAACTTTTCCATTTCTTTTCTCCCCTTGATAGACCTAGTGACACTAAACCCAATGGAGCTTTCCAACTTGGCAGAAACATTTTCAAACTCTTTTGAGAGGCAATTCAAATTTGAATCTATCTTATGTATCAAGATAGACATTTTTGGAAAACCACTCAAACCATCACCACTTAGCAAACCATTGCACCCAGAGACTATCAAGATTAGTATCAGAACACCCACCAAAAATCACTGAATTTGATGATGGTTTAGTTCTTGCGGCCATTTGATTGAACACTTGGTGATCATAGTATAAACTCAAAAACTATCTATTGTTTTGATCAATCCTTTGCTCACCATTGTGATCTCACTGAGCTCACACGTCATGCCTTTAACTCACCCAGTACTAGCATGTGCAATTGGGCTCACTGTTACAGCGTCGCCGACGAGCCCGAGCCATGCCACCGTGCCCCTTCGCCGCTGTATAAATAGAGCCCTTCCCTGACCCGAAAACGCACACCATTCCACTCCTCTCTCACCCAGGAACCTCTATGACCCAACCCTGAAGCAAGGCGAGCACCACCGCACCGGAATTTCACCGGAGTTCGCCGCTGCAGAGGAAGGAAGGAGCCGAATCTAGGAGCCACCCCAGGAGCTGCCACGACCATTGTTCGAACCTCCGTCGACTCGTTCGTTCGGCCCCATTGCCACACCTAGATAGAGCCCTGGTAAGAGCCCGCCGACTCCCGCCGTAACGCTAGGGTTCTGACTCGCGCGTGCCCTGCGACGGAGACGACGACGCTCAGTCGTTGATCATGCTCTAATCGTAAGGCTTAGATTCACAGATACCGCTTCGTGTTAGATGAGCCACTGACAGGTAGGACCATCCCCGGAGCATCCCGCTATGCGTGTGTTGCGTAGTTGGGCCAGCCCATTAGCGTTCCCATGCACAGCACATCGATTTAAACTTAGTTTTACCTTTTATTTGAAAATCCCATTTTGTAGTGAACTTTAAAAATCAAGGGATTCACGGAACCAAATTGAATGAATCCAATTTTGTTTGAAAGTGAAAATATCTAATCACTCCCGTTGGATTCAAATAGTTTGAAACTATGGATCACTCTTGGTAAAAATAACAAGACAGTAGCTTTTGCAACTTCAAACATTTTTCTAAAATCAACCATAAGTGATTTTGAGTTGATTCCAACTCTCAAAAATCACATTTGACATGACCTTTCTGAATATGTAAAAATCTACATACTTACATACAGTAGTCCTGAACCAAAATAAAAGAATGAATTTCTAGTCATTTTTAGCCACTTAAATATTATTAAATAATAATGTTAAATTTTATAAATTAGGCCAACCACTTTAAATCACATTCTCAAGTATTAAAATATGTGGTGATGTCATGTGTCAATATGATCTCATTATTTTAATTTGGAGAATATTAAATCTTAAGTAACTTTTCAATGCGTAGAAATTACTTTTCTAAAAATAAGATAAATAAAATCTTATCACCCTTTCTTGTAATGATAGAGATGATGCTAGATCATCTAGTGTGACCCTTGTGTGATAAATAGAAGTAGTTAAGTATTGTTTGGTGATTGTGTACCTCGTATTTATTTTTAGACGTTAGTATCAATCCGGGCTACGACGAGGAGGAATTCTACGAAGACGAGGACGAGAACTTCGACCACCTTACTAATCAAGGCAAGATATACTAAGCATGCTAGACCATGCAAGCCTTATTATGCATACCTTTAGGATACTATGTTGACTATACCATTTTCCCAGTTTTACTTGCAAGCTTTGCCTTTCTTTCTTTTATTAAAGTTGTTCAAGTACTAATTAATTGGTGATCCGTGAAATATTAGGAAGGATGCCATCAAGAGCTTGGAACTTGATGTAGGTAGAACTACTAGTTGATACCCCTCAAATAGTGAGACCCCCATTTGATAGATGCTAGTGCTAAATTAAACTTGATCACTAGATGGGAACAAATGATTATGAAAACCTTGGAATGATGAGTCATTCTATTAAAATGTTTTGACATGTGTTATGGACACAACGACTTGAATATGATGGTGAAGGAAGTATGTGACTTGACTTTGATAAAAACTGATGGTTGGGTTCGGATGCGATACCATTCCAACGTTTACCGTACAACCACAATACCCGAATTTGGGTAGGGCTTGACTGGAAGTTTATATGTATTAGTATGGGTTCCCTCGCGGAACGAGGTGAGCTGAGGCTACCTTGTGAATGTGACTGTCCACCTATGCAGTTCCCAAGATGATAGATGGTCATGGTTGGGAGGCCAAACTCATAGGGAAGGTGCCTATACTAGGGTGTGTAATTGAAAGGTTGGGATGGATTATCCACATACCAAGTATGATGATTCAGGATTGTTCCTGACGGATGTATCGAACATTGTGGTGAAAGTGTACCACCTCTGCAGAGTTTCAAACTATTCGAATAGTCGCTTTCGCGGTTATGGACAGTTGAATGGCCATACTGTTCCGTTGTCAGATGTTTTCCAAAATGACCCGTGACTTGAATGATGACTTTGACTTGACCCCACAAGTTGTGGAGATGAATCTAGGTTCCCACCTAAGTAACTTAGACAGCTAAAGTTAGGTTTTATTACTAGATACTCGTTGAAATAAAATTGGCTTGTGGCAAACAAACCTAGAGCTTAAGATTCCTATTAGAATAGCCTTATTGCTTTAGTGAAAGTTTGCGAGTAATTGAAAGTACTCATGGCTTTGTCCCTGGCTATTCCCATGGCCAGACTATGAAGGAGACTATGGGAAGGATGGACAGAAGGACACTTACAATAACTAGGATCATCTCCCATGGTCAGCATTTCCTGTGACCCTGAAGATGGATCCTCGACCATGCTACTACTACTATTATTATTCCACTGCTTTGATTGTAATCAGACTTGATCATGAGATCAACTATTTGTAAGACTATTATGGTTTGTAATGGATGATGAATTATGATACCAATCTTTTATGTCTCGCAAAAATGGTAATCCTGGGATTGCGATGTACGACATAACATGCATCTGGGATTAAAAATCCGAGTGTTGACAAACATGCACAAACTACATGGCTAGGCCGAAGCCCTTAGCCCAAGGAGGATTACTCACACATAGAGATGAAATCAACAATCATAAACATTGTAATGGAAATCATGAGATTGATAGTAATAGTATTACAATGTCACCAATTGGAGATGAGATTTACTATTACAAGTGGTGGAAAATAGCTATGGTGGAGAAGGGTTGTGAGATCACTACAAGGAATCTGGCTATATATGACCCTTCATTTTCGTCACAGAATCGTCATAGTAGTCTGTTTATGACGATTTTATGATGATTTTGAGATCGTCGAAAGCTGGGCGTCACATATGAACTATAACAACGATTTTGGTAAAATCGTCATAATAGTCTATGATGATATTGGATCGTCATAATGTCTATGAAGATCCAATATCATCATAGGCCATCTAGCCAGGCCAGCTCAGATCCTACATGGCCGATCCTACGTGGCAAAATTATGACGAAATGAAATCGCCGTAGTGTGAATTCAGCCCGATCCATTCTGGTTGCTTACATGGGCCAAGCCCATTAATTCAGCCTTTATTCTACTAGTCCATGGCCTTTTTAGTATCGATTATTGAGGGCCTTTTTACTTTGTACGTCCATGAATATTCTATTTTCAACATTCTTTATCTAGAATTTTGTGGGTCGTGGCCTTATTACAAAAGTATTACTTGGTCCAGTGTAAAATAGAGATGTGGCTTTTTAATAGTGCAATACTATTTGGGCCTTGGCCTCTTTAGGTTCGGTTGCCCAACTATATAGATCAAATACTATATTAAATAAGGTAGTTTTTTCAATAAATATGCAATGAAACGGTTTCACAGATTGATATAGAATCTAAATAACAGAATATATATGACTACATTTGAATTACAAGACAGATTCACAGGTACAATGAAACAGGTTCATAGGTTGATACAATGAACCATGACAGATACAGGTTCACACAAAACCATATTATTACATAAATGTATCTCCCAGTAACAAGTCTACATCGAGTAAAAGTATCTCAAGCAAGCTGACACCATGTAACTTCCTCTGATGGAGATCCTTTCTTGCAATGTTGGTGTTGCATTTGTCCTAGAAATAAACAAGCAAATATCAGGCAATAGTAATTGACATTGATAATGCACAAAAGAGGGACCAAAGATATCAAATTTGAGCATCCGATACATGCTTTAGTCTATCAACTCAAAACAGAAGCCTTTAACGACCTAATGGACATAATTCATCGATTGTGGAATAAGACAACATAGCTACAGAGATCCAAGTATGTTCAACGAGAAGAAAACATACCAGCCAAGGAACAATGTGCATATCAAACTAATGCTATGAACCTCCAGTAGAAGCATGAAACAAATTGACCAATGGTTCTCAAACAGAAATTGCATTGACTTTAACCTGAGCTCAATAGCCTCTAGCATAATTTCTGAAGCAATTTGGCTGGCTTTTCTATATATTTTACATGTTACAAACACACATGATGCTTGAGAGACGCAACTGATAGAGCACATAGAGGAGATGGAAATCAGAACTCACTAGAGGGTTATCACAACCGATGCTAAACCATCATAGGCTACTTGTGGTGCGCCGCCACCGACCAGAATCCATGGGGGCGAGCAGCAGGACAGCCGCCCAGGGTACAAAAGCCATCAACTGCGGGACTCGTCCGGTCACTACACAAAAGTTAAACACAAGGTCATGTCAATGTATAAGAATTTATAATAGGAGAAAAACAGTGTAGCCTACATCAGCTAGCTCTACATACAACCATAAAGAAGCAAAATACATTGTTCAGTTGGTTGCCACAACCAATACACATCTTATAAGAAAGGGACTATAAAGTAAAAATCAGGAATCGCACACTAGAGACATCATTGCCTTGTCAAGCATGTATGCTCAAATAGGAAGAAGTCTTGTCTATTTCTTGTGGCCTGTTTACATAAGAACATACACAGTAAGATTAGAAAATAACATGATATCTTTGTAGCAAAAGTAAGAAGGATACTTTCATGTAGGAAACTCCATTCAATGATGTCTTAACTAGCACTATGCAAAGGAATAACATTTCATACTAAACCTTAATACTCCTAATTCTCTAAAATATCACTATGATGTTATCTCTTAGATCTTTACATCAACACTACTGGAGATACTATCATATAATGTTCAGGGAGAGTGAAACAGAATATGCAAAATAAATGAAGCAACCTGTTTAGCTGTTGTGAATACCAGCAGCAGGCCATAGTTTAGCTGTTGAAAATAAAAGGCTCACCTAAATGTTGCCATCAAACAAAGAAAGGTTAAGGACATGATCCCCACACTCCAGTTTTATTGGAAACCAAGTCAACATCAGGATTACATATGTTGCGTGTATCCAAGTCAAGATCAGGACTACAAAAATGTAGAATTAACAAACTAGTAGGGTATGCAGACAGTTTCAGTTATAGGAAATGACACTATATATGATATCAAACTTTACATATTCCATTATAGGTATTAAGATATGTTTACAACTTTACATACTTGAGCTACTATTAACATATAAACATATGAGCAACAGTAAGAAAGAATAATATGTGCTATGTTTACCGAGTGCGGTATGAATTAAAGGCAAGTTTTCTGTGACTCCATTAAACAAACTCTACGAATTAAACTACTACAATATCTTTGTGTGATATCATGTAAGCAGTCAATTTCAAGAACTTAATACAAACTCTATGAAGTAAACTACTTCAGTGATCACAGTAGAACAGTCAAAAAGAAGAACAAGTAATACATGAATCACAGTAATAAGATAAGTGAGGCAACAACCATTAGAGCTAAGAAGCTGGCCATGAAATTATATACATGGTTAATGAGGCATTTATACTACTACTATTTTGTAATAGAAATGTGTCTGGACTAAGGGACATAAAGCATCAATCTATCCGAACTAGGGGACACCAAGCATCAATATCCAGAGATATGAAATTGGTAACAAACATCATACGTCCATTGCCTTATAGCCTCTCTCGAGCAAACCATTCACAACATAGTACCAGCTTAAACATACCCAAATTCCTCAAGGCATCGCTCTTACTAAAAGGTCGGATGTGCTGGAGCTATACTACTGTCTGGTCTCTAGATAGAGTTGGGGCCAAGCATCCATGGAACAAACGCAACCATGATTTTGGAATCACGAATAGATCCAGAGGAGATGTGAGGATAAGGTGGGTTGGCGGATATATACACCTCGGGTTCCGTCGTGGAAGGCCTTGGCGACGCGCTTGGGCGTCCTGCGCAGCCCCTCCCGGTGGTCGTCCCCGCTGAAACCCACCAGCAGCACGGGCCACCCATGCCTCCATCTACATTGGTGGCAGGCCACCCACGCCCACCCACGTCTCCATGGTCGCGGTAGCGGTGCATCTGGAAGATCCAGGCATCCTTCCGACGGACCTCCCCTCATCTTCGGGCACGGGCGTTACTTGTGGTAGGGCTCGCCGGCGCTGCAGAGGATGTCGTTGAGGCCGCCGACGGTGAGTGTGAGGGCACAAGATCGAGCAGGGAGGTTCGGGCGGTGGTTCTAGTGCTTGGAGGAAGAAGGGAAACGCGTACGCGGATGGAGAAGCGGCGGCGTGAGAGGACCGGGGAGGATGTGCATGGAAGACGGCGTTGATTAGGGGTGGGGTGGGGGGTTGGCGGCGTCAGCATGGATTGGATCTTGGGAGACAGAGGTGATACTCAGTGAAGGTGGGGATCTGGCTCTGGGTGGGTCGGGTCGACACGGAGGCGCAGGGTGGCTCGGGATCTGACACAAGGGAGAGAAGAGAGGAGGGAGGTGGTGGCAACAGCGGGAAGCAACCATGGCGCACAGCCATGGTGGCCTGGCCGCCATCGACGATTGAGAGAGAGGAGAGGCAGGTCGGGTGGCGAGCGACGCAGTGAGGAGCAAGGGGATTAGGGTTGCGGTGAGGGGCGGCTATCAAGTAGAGAGAGAGGAAGGAGTGGCGGCGGGGTCTGCGAAGAGGAGCGATGGGATTAGGGTTTTGGGATTACCCCTGATCACTTCTGTGGTGAAGTCTATGGGACTCTAGGGTGTTTCTGTCATTCCACGTACAAAGACAGGGGCCAAGGAGACGCGGGATAAAATTTTGGTCGTTGGATGGAGTGCATGTAAACGGATGAGATCACCTTCGGTGGGGTAATCCGTGGGTATTCTTATTCTCTATTCTGATTGGTTGCACCTTTTTTCATTTTCTAAGTGTTAAAAACGGGTCGTTTTGTGAAGCAATCACCAAATAAAACTTTTAAAATGCTACCATACCATTTTTCAAAAATAATATGCCACCTTACATAGACAAATGTCCCAACCTGGGTATCTCAAACCTTTTTGTCCACCCCTGGCGAAAAAGACAAATTCCTGCCGAACCGGCAGGAAGTGGGTCCGATTTGAACTACAAGTACATTATCTTATGCCCATGATTTTTTGAAAAAATCATTTTTAGACTCGCAATATGCTATTTCTTTAGATATCCAATGCAATTTTAGCGAGGCTCGGCCCCGATTTAAGAACCTTCATGCCCGCTGTTTTGACCATAGTTTGAAACGGGCATAAAAAATTCAAAAACGGTCCGATCAATGCAAATCCTTCGCGTGGTGTCTTATTATGTGACATAGTTGCAAGGAAAAATACCAAACTTGGTATATTGCAAGTGTCTCGAAAAAACCTTCTCAGAAATGACCAATCATGTTCGAGGTTTCATGGCTTTCGGACCAAACGACCAATGTTATGGCTCGAATCGCGGCATAATTTATGATAATGAGCCCATATTGTACACCCATATGTATCGTGGGATGGCGAACAATGTTGCAGGATGAAGTTTTTCTTTTCGTCGCACAGAAAATCCATTTTCTATTTTCCGAGCGCAAAAAACGGGGCGTTTTGTGAAGCAACCACCAAATGGCAGTTTTGTAATGCTACGAACATATTTTTCAAAAATAGTAGACCACCTTACATGGACAAATGTCCCAACCTGGATATCTCAAACCTTTTTGTCCACCCCTGGAGAAAAATAAAAATTCCTACCGAATCGGTAGGAAGTGGGTCCGATTTGAACTACAGGTACATCATATGATGCCCATGATTTTTTGAAAAATTCATTTTTAGACTCGCAATATGCTATTTCTTTAGAGATCCAATGCAATTTTAGCGAGGCTCGGCCCCGATTTAAGAACCTTCATGCCCGCCGTTTTGACCATAGTTTGAAATGGGCATAAAAAATTCAAAAACGGTCCGATCAATGCAAATCCTTCACGTGGTGGGAAAAATACCAAACTTGATATATTGCAAGTGTCTCGAAAAAACCTTCTCAGAAATGACCTATCATGTTCGAGGTTTCATAGCTTTCGGGCCAAACGACCAATGTTATGGCCCGAATCGCGGTATAGTTTGGGATAATGAGCCCATATTGTGCACCCATATGTATCGTGGGATGGCGAACAATGTTACAGGAGGAAGTTTTTCTTTTTGTCGCACGGAAAATCCATTTTCTATTTTCCGAGCGCAAAAATCTGGGCGTTTTGTGAAGCAACCACCAAATGACAGTTTTATAATGCTACAAACACATTTTTTAAAAATAGTAGACCACCTTACATGGACAAATGTCTCAACCTGGGTATCTCAAATCTTTTCGTCCATCCCTGGCGAAAAAGACAAATTCCTGCCGAATCGGTAGGAAGTGGGTCCGATTTGAACTACATGTACATGATCTCATGCCCATGATTTTTTGCAAAAATAATATTTAGACTCATAATATGATATTTATTTAGAGATCCAACTCAAGTTTAACAAGGCTCATTCCCTAGCTAAGAACCTTCATGCCCGCCGTTTTGACCATAGTTTGAAATGGGCATAAAAATTCAAAAACGGTCCGAATAATATAAATCCTTTGTGTGATCTAAACAATAAAACATGCATAAAAATTCAAGGAAAATCATGCTCGCCATTTCTGCAAGTTATCTAATTTTTATTTGATTCAATTTGGAGTTATAATAAAAAGATACAAAAGAATTTAGAAAAGAATAAAAGAATTAAAAATACTAGAGCCACCCGGCCGAGCAAATGTGCCAGCCCAATGGCCCAAACCAGCTAGCCTTGCACTTCTCCGTCAGCCCAAGGCCTGCCCTTGGAGTAGCCCAAGAAGCCACGACGCCAGTTGAAACCACTCTAATAGAATCGAAGTGGGATTTATACCAAAATGTAAGGTGGTGTGGTAGTTAGGTCCGCGGTACGGCGTAGTCGTTCTGTAGGATGGGTCGCGGGTTCGACCCCCGTCGCCCCTCTTTTTGCTGGGATTTCTAAGATTTAATCTCAGACATGTGGAGGGGTCCCATCTGCAGGTCTTGTGGATCCAAGCTGAATTCAATACCCGAAAAACATCTAAATTCTCATGAGTGGGGCCTCCGTGGGTCTATCTGTTAGCCTAGATGTTCTATCCTAGCCAACATGGAAAGTGGGTCTCATATGTCAGTGGTATGTGGCTAAGCGACTACTGACACGTGGTCTAACACATAGATATTACAAATATGCGTAATTTGCTGATGTGGCTGATGAGTCATATCATTATATTCTAGATTAGATGCCATGATGATCTAAATTGGTCATAATTCGCTACAAATTGTCTCCTAATTTGCATCACATAGGTTATGACGATTTCATTTAATAAAATTACAACGTTTTTGAGCGAAATCGTCATATTTCAATAAGGTTTTCACCCTCGAGAATGGCTTACGACCATCTCATGTAGAATCGTCATAAGTATATGACGATTTTTTCTAGGGTCACTATTAGAAGGTCATAGAATAACGGATTTCTTGTAGTGGATTGGATCTAGATCTATTCCTTCTGCGGATCTTCGGTGTTGTGTTCTGTAGGGCGCAAGGGGGTTTTCTCATCGCCCGAGGCCTCTTTATATAGGGGTCCTTCATGAAATTTGTTCTGTTTGACCTAGCGGTGTCGGTGAAAACTATATGGCCAAAATTTTATTCCCACCGTATAGTTGGTCGTTAAACCTTCTGGATCCTTTCCACGACTCCTGGTTTCTTTGAGTTGATCGAAATCCCGTATCTTTGACTTTAATGTTGTGATTTACATCATCAAACATCATTATATGCGCAGGAAAAAATAAAAGACAAGATTGCATACCCCTTTGATCATTAGGCATTAGTGGCAGGATTTAGAGCGATATTTTATCAAAAGTATGAATAATATCTAGTTTAAATGTGGATGTGGATGGCAATATTTTACAGCCATCACTTGCAATCGAGCAGTTCTTCGATATATGTGGGTCGCTTGAACGTGGATTTGAAATTTTGGATGAACTTGTCCTCCAAATCGCTCTAACTCTTGATGGATTCTACGAGTAATTGCGTGAGCCACGAGCGCACTGCTCCGCTCAAGTGTAATTGGAGGCTTTGCATTGTGGTAGTGTTTGATCCACCCTATAGTTTCACAGTCTGCAAGTAATCATCCAGCCATGCGTCGGGTTCCTAGAGCATGTCGTACTTTTAGAGGTCATGGGGGAGTTTGAAATTCTTGGGTACCGGGGTCTTGCGAACCCAATAGGTAAAGCAGCTGGCGCCACAAGGTTCGTGTTCATCATTGCTTTCTCCATCAGAATATCTTTGGCTACTGTGTTCCTCCCTGGACCTGTCAATCCTTTTTTGTGTGATGTCGTTTCTCGCGTCGTCCCCCGCGAAGAGTGTGTGAAGCGCATGTGGTGGGGGGAGCTAGATCATCGGGTAATTCCTGTGTGCTGAGGGCTGCTGCAATAGTGTGGTCATTTATCGGTTCGCTCCATGATTCCTTGTTCTCCTTGTGCGAGAGTTTCACCTACCATACCCAATCCCATGAGGGAGCAGCGATGGATAGTTGCCCATGGATCATCGACTGCTCGCTGAGTGGTCAAGGGGTAGGTTTGGGTGGTGACCAGGGTAGCATGTGCTGTTTTTTGTTTGATGTTACCTGCAGAATCAACTGACATGAACGACCAATCTAAATCTCTTGTCATCTCCCGCCTTTTGGCCTCTAGGATGCGTTGCAACCGCGAAGTGCTCCTCCTATGTAACACCCTCAGAATCGTCCCTATGCAAGTTTTAGCGAAACCCGCCAAACCCGCATAGAAACGATTCAAAGGTGCCCACCAGGCACTTTCGTGCGGGTGGAAAACGAAGTAATAACATTACACAACAGCCCTCGATGGGACCCACAGAACAGATATATACAACAGCGACTCAACGAGTCAAGAACATAGATATAATATACAAAGATCCAAATCACCTTGAAAATGATAGAGCGTCCGACTACGGACAAGATGCAAATGGGGCTAAGAGCCCTGAAGAATAACCAATGGCGTCCATAACCCTGCCCAGGCCAAGCCGGAAGGGTAACGCTGCTAACGACGTCGATCTCAAAACCTGCTTAAACAAAAGGGGTGCCGACAAAGGGAAAAGGAAAAAGAGGAGCGTCAGTACTGAGGCCAGTACACAGCGAGGCTAGAATTCGGCGGTCCTCGCCTACATAGGTATGGTGGACTGAAGCGGCAGCGGCAGCATGCACTGAACAACCTATAGAGACTCGATACAGCTGGCGGCAATCAGAGAGTGGTAAGAAAGACCTATTCGGATCCAACCTGATACTACCACCAATCAAACCCATCCTGGCGTTTCCCCCTCAACACCGATCGAGGAGGTCAACCGAGGAACTCACACAGTTGGCATTTTTATTTATTCGGTTATCGTTGCAGCAATTACTAGTCACGTATAGATAATCGTCCTGATAAAATAAGCAGTGGGCCGTTTTAGTTAACCATTCCGTTATAGTTGCAACACTTACTAATCAGATACAAATAGCATGAGATAACCCCAAAACCCAGCAGTTGTTGGTACTTTTATTTAGCCATTCCGTTGTAGTTGCATTACTTACTAGTCAGGTACAATGGTCGCCAACGACAACCCAAGCAAGCAATTGTGGGCAGTTTTATTTAGCCATTCCATTATAGTGGAGCTGATTACTAGTCATCATAAAGTCAAATTTATAGCACTACTTTAGTTATAGTTGTCTATGATCGAGATACTGTACTCCAAGTCGTCCATAACCACGGACACGGCTTTCAGAAAGTTTTAACCCGGCCGGGGTGCACAAATAGCAACACACACACGATCGACCTCGGAAAAACCAAATCAAAACCCAACGAGGCTTTCATGACAAAGCAATCACAGGATTCAGAAATATTTCAGGGGGCCACCCCTTGGAGTACACCCGCAACGAAGTAAGCTAGCTCCGAGACGGACCCGAGGTTTGGGTGGACGGCTGTGAATGACTGGGAACCCAAAACTGAGCTTGTTGACACCGCGGAATCGTGTCCCGATCCTAAACATTACAGTGTGCTCCTCGCACAATCGTAAATAAAGCAGTAGCATGGCATAAATACAGGATCGTAAATAAAACCTCAAACTAGTTTGTGGCCCCAAGAAATAAGACTGAATCAAGCTCTGGCTAAGGGGGGCCCATAATTCCCCATATGTGGATAGCGCGATAAATCAAGGAACAAGTATCAAGTACTCGGGGTCCTACGGGACACAAGTGGGCGGTCGGAAACCAAATATTATCTATCACCCACCGATGCCTCTGCTTACGTACTTCAATTTTAGTTGTTAAACAGGAATTAAAGTGAACGATAAGTAAAACCATGATCATCTCCAACACCAAACAGACGGCAATACACCAACAACTGTGGCAATTGACGACACGCGACAGCACTTGAGCAAGCGGCTACGACGCGCAAGTCCAACTATCTACCAGAACAACAGGTAATAGGATGTGTCCAGGGCAATATATGGCTGCAAGGGGAAATCACGGGTACGGAAACTAGAGCATCGCAACACAGATAGAAATAGATCAACAGGAGGGAATAAATACTATAAAAGTAAGATAGGTAGAAAGGGGGAGATGCTCGCCTGAAACATTGTCGAAGGTTTATCCGAAGATCGGGTCGACACTCGCATCAACTCAACGGCCTTATCCGCGAAGAACCAAAACACTAGAATAAACACCGGATGCAATATTTAATACTACGGCAAAAGATCGGCATGATGCATGCATGATGTATGACATGGCAAAGGTGCAATGCAATTAGGCCATATTAAGCGGAACCGGGGTCCCGACAATTAGTTATTTGGTCCAAATTATTTAACTACCCCGCAATTTAAATGTTGTCTTAACATGGCAGAAGATGGCATCGGTTCGCTACACAAATTTTAAATGAGGCCAATATCAGACTAGATTTGCCCGCATATGGGCCCCATATTTTATTATATGGTGAATCGGCATAAGGCCCCCAAACCACACAAATATGCATGCGAGATGAATGATTAATATGCAACAGGTTTTATATTTAGCGTTTATAAAATAGGGGCTCGGGAAAAGGTTCACACATTAGGGGTCTCGACGATCTTGGGGTTCCAGGGTTCGGGGTTCGGTCTCAGGGTCCGGATCTGGGGTTCGGTCTTGGCGGTATCGTTCTCGGATAACGGAGTAGATCTTGGCGCATCCGTGGTCTTCGGGTCATGTTGACGGTCATGGCGTTCGGGATGAAGTACTTGTTGTATTCGCATCGGCGACCTTGGCGTCCGGGTTCTCGACGAACTCGGCGTAACCGGGATGGAGGGCTTGCCGTATCGGGGAGAAGATCTTGAAGGGTGCCGGCTTCAATTGTCGATGGCGAACTTTGCTCGGAGCCGGGAAGAGGTACTCGGTGTCCATGTAGAAGACCTTGTCGGTCCGTCCTTTGTCGGTGTCGAACTTGTCCGATGGTCTTCGGGTCCGGGAAGGAGCACTTGACGTGGCGCCGGTTACGGAATCGTCCTTCAGGTTCGGGGGTCCCGGCGCTTCGGATCGGTCTTCGGTTTCGGTGGTAGATCTTGGTGTGCCGTGACGGAGAACTTGGTTTCCGGGGTAGGCGATCTTGTCGTCAAAGGCGAACGTATATCCGCACCGATGGTTCTCGGGTTGGGTCGATGGTGAACTTGGGGATTAACGCCGAGGTCGTCGAGTGGTGCCATGTATCGTCTTTGGAATCATTGGCTTCGAGCCGGACTTGTCGGCACGATCTGGTTGGTGATGAGCTGTCAACGACACCAGTTACTCGTGGCCAACGGGAAGAACGTCGCAGGCAACTTCTACCAGAGAACGGATATTGAGTCTAGCGCCGGATAGAAGTCGATGAACATAGAGGATTTGCGCGGTTGCAGACTGACGGAACCCTGAACCCGTTGGTGGTCTCGATGTGCTTAGGGAAGGACAGAAACGTCGGTGACGGAGACGAAGTGCGACGGAGACGTCAGGCACGCGAGGGGAGTCGGGGAGGTGGGGGTCAGGCGAGCTCGGGCGGGCCGTCGCGGAGGAGGCGGCGCCGCGGGGCGAGGCTGCGCCGGAGAGGCGGGAGAGAAGGGCGAGCGGGATCGGGACGAGCTCGGGGGCGCTACAGAGGCGAGGGGGTGGACGGCGGCGGACGTGGAGGAGGCGGCGAAGAGGGGGACGACGGGGGGTGGCGGTCAGGCGAGGTGGGGCCTCTGCCGGCGGTGGCGAGGTCGCGCAGAGGGGCGGCCGGACGCGAGCCGGGCGGCGGCGAGCGGGGTCGACAGGGAAGCGGCGCCCGCAGGCGGCGGTCGGCGGTTCCGGTGAGGACGAACGGACGGCGGGCGGAGGAGGGGGAGGGCGTGTCGGAGGTCGCTGGCGAGGGGGGCGGCGGAGGGAGGCCGAGCGGGGTGGCGGTGAGAGGAGCTCGAGGGGGGCGGCGCCGGAGGGAGCGGGGGCGCGGCCGGCGAGGGGAGAGGGGAGGAGAGAGACGCGGGGTCGGGGTTGGGAGGCGCGGCGGACGGGCGGTGAAGGGAGAGCGGCCAGGGAGGAAGAGGAGCAGGGCGGTGCTCCGAGGCGAGGGGCGAGGTGGGGTGCGGGGCGTGTCGGGGTGGGGAGCGAGCGGCCAGAGAGAGAGGATGGGAGGTTGGGGACGGAGGGGTGGTCCAGGCGGGCCGGTTCGGTGGGGCGAGCGGGGCCCGCGGGGTGGGTCCCAGGCTCCAGGGAGAGGTGAGGAAGAGTGGGTCGGTGGGGAGGTGGGGGTTCCTGGGTGTGCTGGTGCGTGGGGCCAGGGGGGAAGTGGGTTTAACCGCGCGGGTCAGGGGGAAGGAGAGAGATGTGGGTTGGGTGGGACCCAGGGGGAGTGGACCAGGGGTGTAAGTGGGAGTGGGGGGTAGAAAACTGTGTGTGAAAGAGGGGGAGGGGAAAAGTGATGGATTGGTGAGGTGGCAGGTGGGTAGGAAATGGGTGAGAGGGTGAGGTGGCGAGCTGTGAGTGGTGGGTAGGATAGGATTTGGTGGGACTAGGATTTAGGGGGGGCTGTTTTAGAATATGTGTTTGTTTGGTTTTGTTTATTTTAAAACAAGGCCACTTTGCAATCAGTTTTTAGGTAAATAAAATATCCGATATGATCGGGGTTTTGCATTTGAAATAAAGAGGGTATTTGTACAAAGCGAAACTAGGTTTTTCGAAATAGTTCAGACAAACAATGCATGATGATGGCGATGCAATGCACAAAAACAACGCGATTTTCTAGTAGTGGTTTTGCGGGATGCCACATCCTAGGATGTGGTCCTCCAGTGACACTGCTAGAATTTCGGGTAGAACTGAGTTATGCTCGGCGCAGTCTGGATTCGTCGGCTAACATTTTCCTTTCATCCAGAGACCGATGCAGCCGCAGTAGTTCCTTCCTCTTGTGGTGAAGCAAGTATTGGTAGGCCATTAATTCTTCTCTTGTGGCGTCTGTTGTCATCGGCACCGCACCCGATATGGTGTCTCGAGCCTTCTGCCATACTTCTAGTGGAAAATGTAGTGTTAGGCGCTCACCATTGCGCTCTCCTCCTCTGTTCACGATGCGGCGGTCTCCTTCTGGTGGGTCCTGGCTCTCCACACGACGCCCTGCCGCACTATCCGATAAAATGGCATCAGGGTTAATGATCGGGTTACCGTGGGAGTCGTGGGGCGTTGAGGTTACTTCATCCTGGATCACGCACACTTGGCGGTTCCTCATGCTTGATTGATTATCATTGCCACTGTATCCATAAGAGACGTTGATTTATGATCCATCTAAATCCTAGGGATCATGCTCTGGGTATGATTCCCCCTTCTTGATTCCAGAGTTGATGCTTTCTTCGACTTTGACAGGAATTGTGCTGGATGAGCTTAGGCTGCGCTGCAGAGTTGACTGGGAACTGAGCCGAAAGAGAGTGTCATATAGATTAGCCTAATCTTCCAGATCTGCGGAGTTTCCGCGTGTTTCTTCAATGTTTGCCGGATCAGAGACGACCTTTCATGTTGAGCCGATGGATGATACTGGTGTCATTGTAGGCGATGCTGGTATGGCTGACGGGTCCGAGCTGAACGAAGCCAAAAGGTAGAGATTTTCGGGTGGTCCCACGCGAAAGTGGAAACTTCCGATCTTGAGATCGGTCTCCTAGTCGAAGTCGATGAGAGCCGATAAAGGGGTGGGCGGGCGCAGATTAGCGAGATCATAGTGGATCTCATCAATCTTGATCATTGGGTTGCTGCTTGATGAAGGAGAACCGTCGAATCCATGGCTCCAACGCTCAAAGTTCCCACATATGACGCCAATTCACAAGGCATAAACTCGGCAATGCCCATTGTTATGGACTTAGAGTTTCGTGGAAAAGAGAGCATTGAGGATTTCATCGGCTAATCATCAAACAAGGGAGTCGATGTAGTCTGATTATTGGAAAAGCTTGGTTACAAAGTCGCCGGTTCGCTAGCTGCGATATAGCTCACGGCGGATTGCAGGAAAAGTAAGGTGCCCTCTCAGCCGGGTCCTCCCAGCCTTTATATGAGAGGCTGGGTCCTGGATCCGTAGCCGGGAAGGTTACAAGTTTTATGTTTACAATGCGAAATGTTTGTCGGTTCCTGATTATTCGTTAGCATATAAGGAAAGCCTTTATTCATCGGGTGCCTCTTGGACTCCGTTGGGCCTTTTGTGGGCCATAAGCTTTTATGCGCCTAGTGTAACTAATAATAGGGACCTGATAGGTCATACCCATGTCACTCTCCCTCACAAATCTCACCGGAAGTAACACATACTATGGAGAGATGAGTAGAGAAGAGGAACACTAGAGGAGAACAACAAATATCTCAAAGATCTAGATCCAAAAGCTAAACTTCACTTAGAAGAGAGGTGTGGGGATTTTGGTACGTGGAAATGTAGATCTGGATCTCCTCTTTCAACTACCTCAAAGATATATGGATTTGAGTGGGGGAATAAAGAGGAATCAAGCTTTGGAGGTGCAGCAATGGTGGAGCAAAGTCAATGGAAGTGTTGGTTGGTTTGGGGAAGGAGGTGAGCTTATATAGGGGACCAAAATCCAACCGTTATGACTCAGCTTCGTGACATCCCATACTGGCTGCACAAACTTCGCGCAAAGACCAGGGCCTATACTAGGAGCACCGGACTTAGCCCGGACTTAGCGTGGCATTGGCAGACAAAAATGGGTTCATTAGAAACGTCATATCTTGAGAAACCGAACTCCGATTTCGATGAACCCAGGCTTGTTTTGAAGCTAACAACAAGATCCATCTCTTCAGACAGAGAACCACCAAATAAAATCTAAGTAATATAAATACATAAGGTGAAAGGTTTGACCTCTCTAACACAACGAGCCGATAAAACCTCCAACATAAAAAACAAACACTTTTTCATATGAAATATGTTTTTTTGATGAACTTGAGTTTGGTTTGAAGATAACCATAAACTCTAAAACCTCACAAATAGAAGATCCAAATAACAACCAAGAAATATGATGGCAAGGATGAAAAGGTTTGAGCTCTCTACAAACGATACGATCAAGCTACTCACCCAAAAGCCTCTCTTGATAGTACGGCTATCGAACCTATAACCCGGTCTCCCAACAACCACCTTGAGACTGGTAAAATAGAAAACCTATCAAGGTCATACCTTTGCATTGCATATTCCACTTGAGATATAGATGATAGTCATGCTTGCCTCAATATGGAACACCTTCCTTGATTGCGCTTGCTTGGTAAAGTCTCGCAAATTTCTCTCCCATACTCCACTATGGGAAAGACTCACTTAGGTATATCTTCACAACTCCATTTTAATGAATGATTGGCAAGCTTTAAGCATGTGATATCTTCTAGACACTCATCTTGAACTTGTACTCTTCGATCTTGATGAAGATCTCCACTTGATGTCATCATTTAATGAGCTACATGAAATCTTCCTTTTTGATACAAACCCATGATTTGCAGTTGACTCCCACTTGATCTTATTATGATTTATCACAATCTATAGAGATGCACAATGAGTTATTCTATTTACTTTATTCTCTTGAGATTGTGATCCTCCATGACTTAACTTTGAGTTCTACACAAGAACTCCATGTTCATTTATCTTCATCTTGATCCTTTTGAGGTTATCTTTATTTTCTTCTTGATCATATAATATTCATATTTAATCCAATGATCTTGATGCCAATACTCAATGTATATCCTTATCTTTAGGACACATTTACTTCAAGGTCACATATGGAACATCCCTTCACAAACAACTCAATGAAATCATTAGTACATAGGGATTATCATTAATTACCAAAACCGCACTTAGGGGCTAGATGTACTTTCAACATCTAGCTTCATAAACAAGAGTCCATCTTGTAAATTCAGCTTCCATGTAAAACTACTATAGAATTATCATTGCATATATTTTGGCATAATCTCGATTCTTCCCCATATGTTCATTCCCCCCAAGCCACTTCATCAATGTGAATGGTTTCCAACCACCACCGTGTGACAATGGTTTTCCCAATGATGTCTCTAGCTTCTTCAGTTCCTTCACCACCATCGTAGTCGGTGCAGTTCCATTCGAACACTATTGATAGTTTAGTGCCATTAAGTCTTACCAAGAACAAGAATTAGGTCTATATATGTGAGGTGATGTGGCTAAAGATTACATTAGCAGAAGCAGGCTTATTTCAGGAAAAATCACTAATGGTGTATTTGATAATAAGGAATAACTAGATATTGTACATAACCCAGTTCAGCATGGCTGGACAAAGCATATTGAAATTTATTCGACATTTCATTAAAAAAAAACTTGATCAAGGGATAATCTGTATACCTTACGTTGGCTCTTCAAAGTAGAAGATATATTGAGTAGAGGCTTATTGGAAAAAGTATTGCCTGGTCTGTGTTGAAAGATGGAGCTATTTGACACATTCTCCCCTTGTTGATGGGAGTGTTGAGTTGGCAATGGATTATCTCCATTTTCTTATCTTTATACTCATATTAAAATGTAAATATCAGGAGGACAAGGTGTAAAGAAGAAAAGAGAAGAAAAAAGGAAATGGGACGGGAGAGGATGATAAGCTCCAGTTCCCCATTGCTGGTTCTCTCACAACGCACGCCTTCATTGATTCTTGAGTTTTCTGGGTTGACAGCTGACTGATTCAAACAGTAGCTGAATCCCAACGACTTTGCATACGTTAAGCCTTGAAGCAGACTTCGGAAGCTACGACGCTGGTTCTCTCACAACGCACGCCTCCATTGATTCTTGAGTTTTCTGGGTTGATAGCTGACTGATTCGAACAGTAGCTGAATCCCAACGACTTTGCATACGTTAAGCCTTGAAGTTGAAGCAGACTTTGGAAGCTATGACTTGTACGTAATTTGTCTTAACCGAGCTCAATCTCAGGGGCCCACGGTGGACTTCGCTAGGGCCCCGAAAAACATAGAACCAGCCCTGGGTGGACAAGAGGATCGGGCAGTGGTCCGAGAGCGAGGACGTGCGGCGGCATCCAGGAACAGGTTGTCCCACTCAAGAGACCCAAGCCACCTGTGAATCTTCTCCATCGTCGGGGACGGGGAAGCCCGCTCGTCTCCACGTAAAGCGACGGCGTCCTTCAGCTCGAGATCATCGACTAGACGACGGAAACGAGCCATGATGCAGACTTCGGAAGCTACGACTTCTATCTCGGCCAATTCTTCAGATACCAGAGGACAAGAAGAATGAGGGCTTTGCCGCGTCGTCTTAATCTTCTCCGTTGTTAATTGCCATGAAATCTGCAGCTGTATTGGCATTGGCATTATTGGCGTCCAATCGAGCTGACTTTCAACGCGTTTACGTCCTTCTCAAGGGTCTTCGCCGTGTTAGTTTAGAACAGTGACCGTGTCATTGTCGTAGCTGCCATGGATTTTTCGTATAAATTCAGCTTTCTTGTAAAACTGAAGAATTATCATTGCTTAACTTTTGGCCTAATCCCGTTTCTTCCCTATCTATTCATTCCCCCCAGAAAACATGTCTAGTTTCGGCAATGATTTCCAAACACCACCGTTTGGCGACGATGATTTTAACAAACAAGCCTCCAGCACCTTCAATTCCTTCACCACCATCGTCGCTGGTGCGTTTCCATTCCAACACTATACCGACAGTTTAAATCTTATCAAGAACAAGAATTAAAGACGATTTATTTGTATTGCTCCAAATTTTGGTCATAAGTATGTTCTCTGACTCTTGTTATCACTGATGCAGTTGTGTCGGTTCTGAGCATCTTGGGATCCGTCGCCATAGCCTACTTTGTTTACAGATGCGTCAAGGAGAACGGCCTCCCCGCGATCAACATCAACACGACGAGCGCCGCGCCGGCTGCAGCAGCGAGTACTGCGCTGTACGCCGTGGTTGCCGACTCCCAGATAAGAGACGCCACCGTCGAGATGTTCCTCAAGGAGATCGCCGGCGAGAAGCCCATCAGGTTCACCCCGCAGCAGCTCTCCGGCTTCACCAACAACTACTCGGCTCGGCTTGGAGCCGGTGGGTTCGGTGCCGTCTACAAGGGCATGCTCCCCAACGGCCTCATGGTCGCCGTGAAGCGCCTCCATGCCGACCAGGACGACAGGACCTCGCAGGAGCAGTTCATGGCGGAGGTGGGAACCATCGGGAGGACGCACCACATCAACCTCGTCAGGCTCTTCGGCTTCTGCTACGAGGCCGACGTGCGCGCGCTGGTGTACGAGTACATGGAGCACGGCGCGCTCGACTCGTACCTCTTAGACCGGAGCCGCCGCGACGTCGTGGGCTTCACGACGCTGCAAGCCATCGCCGTCGGCATCGCGAGGGGACTCCGGTACCTCCACGAGGAGTGCCAGCAGAAGATCGTGCACTACGACATCAAGCCAGGCAACGTGCTCCTCGACGGCGGCCTCACCCCGAAGGTGGCCGACTTCGGCCTCGCACGGCTGCTGAACCGGGCGGACACGCACAGGACCGTCTCCGGGATGCGCGGCACGCCCGGGTACGCGGCGCCGGAGATGTGGATGCAGGCCGGCGCCACCGAGAAGTGTGACGTCTACAGCTTCGGCATCCTCCTCTTCGAGATCCTCGGCCGGAGGAGGAATTTCGACGAGGCCGCGCCGGAGAGCCAACAGTGGTTCCCCAAGGTGGCATGGACAAAGTACGAGAACGGCGTGCTTACTGAGGTCGTGGATGGCTGTGACGGCGTGGACGATCAAGAAAAATTAGAAAGGATGTGCAAGGTGGCCTTCTGGTGCGTGCAGCAACAGCCGGAGGCGAGGCCGCCGATGGGCCTGGTGGTGAAGATGCTCGAAGGAGAGATGGACATTGCTCCGCCGGCAAACCCGTTCCTGCATCTCATGGCAGCGCCGGTGGCGGCAAACCTGTGGACTTCCGGGACGAGCAGCGCAAACACGGTCTCAACGTCCGCAAATGGTGTTTCCCAAGGTAGCATAGATATCGTATAGCTTTGACTTTGACGCTTTACAACTGGCTCATATATATGAGCTCGCATGTACAATGAACTAGCTTTCAAAAATAGGTACTCTTTCCAATCCAAATTAATTGTCGTACATTTAGATGAAACATTTCCTAAATCTGTTGAATTCATGAACCTGTGTCAGTTAATCAAAACCTGTGTCAATTAATTTGGATCGGGGAGATGGATCTTTCGTAGTGGGATGACTTTGCCGATATGCTCGGCTCGTGATCCCAGTTTTTAGGAGATCGTTTATGACTGAAGAATGAAAGTAAAGAAAGGAAATAGAAAAAAAGTTGAGTTGAACATTGCACCAAACTATGCCTCTCAGTCAAATTTGTGTGCTTGACACGTTGATTCTTCCTCTTTCTCAACAATAAGTGGTATCAGAGCGTTGATCCATCTCAACAGCCATGGCAGGGGAAGTGAAGTGATATGGGTATGTCTTACGGGTGCCTAACATTAGCCTATCCGGTTTGGCCAAGTAAAAGCCTATACAACAATATACCCTTGATGACAAAGCCTAGGAGAATTTGGGTGGCACATGCCCATGAAGGATGCGACTCCTTGGAAAACACGGCTAGCTATAGATAGAAAGTTAAAGGAAAACTCTAATTTGTAATCGACTCGACCTATTCTCAGGCCTGGCCTCCTCATATAAAGGCTAGGAGGACATGGCGAGGAGGATAATACGCAACCCTAGCATACACATCCGCCAGATCTCATTTGCGCCCCCCTGCAACTTTCGGTCTCGCCATCAATCAAGAACAGACAAGCATGAGTAAGGTTTTCCTTCGGGGGCCTGAACCTGGGTAAATCTCGTGTCTCGCATTGCTTATTTGTTAGTTGTTCTGTGATCTCCAATCTCTCTCTCTTCTCCAATACCCAAGCCCATAACAATGGGCATTGATGAGTTTAACCCTCGTTAATTGGCACCGTCTGGGGGAAACGGGGTGCTGATGTTGCGATCGTCACGGCCCCATCAACCGCGATCTTCGATTCCTCTGCAACAGAGAACCATATCCTCTTCGGAACCATCGACTTCACCGTCCACTCACCAGCAACTCGCCCGGACTTCGATTCCGTATGAGATGGAGTCAACATGATGCTTGGTAGCCTATGCTTCCAGGTTGGCCAAATCGGCACGCTCCGCCTTCCTGAGCGGGTGACACCGCTGACGATCGTGCTTGCCTCATGGATACCGCCAATCGGCGCGCTCAGCGCACCCATGCTAACATACGACTCAGATAGCAGCAATAGCTGCAATTCCGATCTCTGTGACCCGCCAACGGAGCAAGGAACCTACGACTCTAGATCTGAAAGTTGTGGGGAGCAATGACCTCCCTCATCGCTTCATGTGCGCGGTCATCGTCAACGGCCACGACACCCAAGACAATGGTGGAACAGGGCTGATCCGCAAGCTCCCAACGGTGGAAACGGGGGGCATACCCCGAACAACAACACCAACAACGTCCCTCCCCCAAATCCTGACGCCAACAATGGTGGCGACACGGGTCGTCCGCGGATCCACCTCAATGACGCCAAGTGGGAGAGAGCCAGAGAGGCTGTGTGGGGCAACCCTCTTTCAGTCGACGTCTCCCGTGATATGCTCATGGGCTATCACTGGCTCCTCATAAAGGAGCACAATCGGAGAGTTGCACAGCACAATCAGCTGGAGCAGCGTAGGAAGGCAACCAACGAATCAAGCGCCAGCTGTCTCCTCCATCGGTGTATCCTCCTCAAAGGATAATAATGGCCACACAGCCCACAAAAGTCGCTCTCGGCTGGAGCGCATCGGCCCAGATGCAAGGCGCGAGGCCACCAAGGCCCTCGACCTGTCAATCATGTCGGTGGATTCGCAGGGCAACATGATGCCCAGGTCGCCACAAGCCGCGGTTATAGCAGCTACTACGTACATGCTTACCAACCAACCACCGGTTGGAGATCCACAATTCGCAAGTCCACGGTTCGCGATTGTAGGCCTCAGGCTCGTCGGAGCTTAGCCAGAGAGGAGGCTCCGGAGCCAAAGAAAACTACGGTGAAGTTCACAAGGAACCGCATGCCCTCGTCCGACGAGGGCGGACATGACTTGTCGCGGCGACGCCGCATCCCATGGCGGAGGAGACGCAATTATGACACTCGTGACGAGCTCACGCAACAAAAAATTGACAAGCTGCATGCCAAACGCGCGTGCTCCATAGAGTCGGAAGACGAAGACATGGAGCTCTGCAGCGCCATATGCTTCAGCCAAGACATACGGCAATCGCGGATGCCCAAGGGCTTCAAACTTCCTTAGGACAATCCAAAGTTCGACGGCCTGCAGGAGCCGAAGATCTGGCTGGACGAACACATCTCATCAGTCAAGTTGCATGGTGGAAGCAAAATTATAGCCTTGCAATGACTTCAGTTGCAGCTGAAGGGTGTGGGCCTGGCTCAACAATCTCCCCTATGGATCCATCTATAGCTGGAAGGAGCTAGTCTATAGCTTCATCCGCAATTTTAAGGGCATTTGCAAGCGACCAGCCTCAATCGAAGAGTTGCGTGCCTGCTACCAAAGGTCCAATGAGTCCATCCGCTCCTACGTACAATGTTGGTTTGTCATCAAGAACTCAGCAGAGGATATCACTGAGGAAAGGGAATCGACACATTCAACGGCGACACGAGGCATCGCGAGCTCAGGGAAGAACTAGGCCGCATCAATCCCAAAACCATCGACCACCTGATGGACATTGCCAATTGATGGGCCGATGGCGAAGACGCTGTCCACAACAACCAAGCACTCTTGGATGAAGAAGCTGACCTCGGCCACACACGCGGCCACCGGGGGAAGAAGATATCGCGCATATATGACAACCGCGAGGAAGTCGACATGGTTGCGACTGGCTACGCCGATCACCATGATGATGGAAACCGCAACAACGGCTAACGCAGCGGCAGCTACCGCGACAGTGGAAAAAACACGCAATCGTTGCAACATCGTAGCCACGATGACAAACCATCCACAATGGATAAGCTATCGAGTCCCTGCAGCATCCACTTTTACATGGACAAGCAAGACGGCAAGAATAAGTCCAGCCATCTGCTCAAAGACTGCCGGGAATTTCAAAAGCTCCACGAAGGGTATGCCCAGCTGTGGCGTGACACAGTAAACCAGAGGTTTGGTAACGCCCCCAGGCCCATCGCATATGGCTCCCCACCACCACCACCAGGAGGACCCGCGCAGCCCGCGGCTGCACCGGCCCAGAACAACGGAGGAGAGTAGTACCCACATGCATTGGGTACCATGATGATACAGAAGGGGCGTCTTTCCAACAGGATCTAGAAGACGACCACCCTCCAGATAAACCTGGCCTTCACCTCCCCATCGGTCGTACCTGAGTACCTCAGCGGCTCAGAATCATGCATCACCTTCGACCGATCTGATCATCCTCATCAGATCTCTTGCCCAGGACACTCTGCCCTAGTGCTTGAGGCTTATATCGGCGTGTTTGAGATGAGTCGAGTATTCATGGACATCGGCAGCGGAATATATCTTATGTTCGCTAGCACCCTGGAGGCAATGCGGATCCTGATCACCAGCCTGGAGGCATTCGATACAACCTTCCATGTCATCGTACCAGAGAAAGGAGTATACCCCCCCCCCCCAGGAAAGATATGGCTCGATATCATCTTCGACACCCAAGAACTTCAGGCGCGAGCGACTTGAGTTCAAGGTGATCGACTAGCCATCATAGTACCACGCTATCCTCGGTCTCGTGGCATTCGCACGGTTCCTTGCGGTACCGCACTATGCGTACCTCCTGCTAAAAATGCCAACACCCAAAGGCGTCATCACCATCCCAGGGAGCTTCAATATATCGGACAGCTACGATAGGGAATTCAATAGAATCTCCCAATCCTTCGGCATGCAGGAGGAGCTCGCAAGGCTAAATGAGTCAACAGACACCAGCCTCCCTCTTGTGACCAAGCAAAACGCTCCTAACCAGTCCTCCGACTCCGCGGTCAACACTAAGGCGATCTAGGTTAACCCAACGGACCTCGCCAAGATGGCTCTCATCTCCAACAACCTGAGTTCTGCATAGGAACTCATGCTCGTCGAATTCCTCCGTGAGCACTGGGATATCTTCCCCTGGTGTCCTGCGGATATGCCAGGAGTTCCTAGGGAATTCGTCGAGCATGCACTCAATGTATATCCGAACGCCCGGCTAGTCAAGTAGTCGATGCGTCGACTATCCAAAGGACGTGACGAAGCGGTTTGCATGGAAGTCAACAGGCTCCTAGATTCCGACTTCATCCGAGAGATCAAGGAGAGCACCTGGTAGCAAACCTCGTGTTGTTCCCAAAGAAGGACACGGACATCCTGCGGATGTGCGTGGACTTTACAGCCCTCAACAAGCACTGCTGAAGGATCACTTCCCATTACCGCGGATCGATCAAATCATTGATTCCACCACGAGATGCGAGCGTCTCTCCTTCCTCGATGCCTACTCAGGCTACCACCATATTCGGATGAAGGTGGACGATCAGGAAAAAATAGAGTTCATCACGCCATTTGGCGTTTTCTGCTACAACATGAAGTCCTTCGGGCTAAAGAACGTAGACGCAACCTATCAATGGTGCATGCATGCCTGCCTAAAAAGTCAGATCGGTCAAAACATCCAAGTTTATGCCGACGACATAGTAGTCAAGACCAACGAAAATAGAACGCTAGTCGATGATCTCTGCGAGACGTTCGACAACCTTGATCGATACATAATCAAGCTAAACTTAGAAAAGTGCGCCTTCGACGTCCCATCTAGATAGTTACTCGGGTACTTCATCTCTGCCAGAGGCATCAAGGAGAACCCGAAGAAGATAAATTCCATACTGGCCATGGATAATCCCAAGAACGTAATGGGCGTCCAATAGCTCGCCGAACGAATCACAACACTCGGCAGGTTCATCAGCCGCATGAGCGAAAAGGCTCTCCCCTTTTATCAACTCCTTCGCAAATCAAAGAAATTCGAGTGGACAGCTAAATATCAGGATGCATTCGAAGACCTCAAGCGTCTACTCTCCACCTCTCCTGTCCTGGTGACGCCTAAGGAGAAGGAGCCTATGCTTCTATACAAAGCCGCTACTCATTAGGCGATCAGCACCGCACTCGTCGTCAAACGACCCGAAGAGGGCAAGACTCATGGGGTGCAACGCCCAGTGTATTACCTCAGCGAGGTACTGACACCAACAAAGCAGAGGTACCCTCACTACCAAAAGATGGCCTACGACGTGTTTATGACCATGCGTTGACCGCGCCATTACTTTCAGGAGCATCAGATAGTGGTCGTCAACGACGCACCATTGTCCCATATCCTCAACAACCCCGAAGCAACAGGGCGAGTGGCCCTCTAATGCATCGAGTTATCCCCACGGGACATCATCTATGAATGGCGCACCGCCATCAAGTCGTAGGTGCTCCCCGATTTCCTTGTCCACTAGATGGAGCTCCAACTGCCAGACACCCGAAATATGTCTCAGCTCTGGACAATGCATTTTGATGGATCCAAGCATGGAGGAGCTAGAGCCGGAGTAATCTTGACATCTCCACGGGGACACATGATGCGATACGTTCTACATATGAGATTCTGTGCTTCCAACAACGAAGAAGAATATGAGGTGTTGATACATGGTATGTGGATGGCCAAGGTGTGTGTAACACCCTCAGAATCGGCCCTATGCAAGTTTTAGCGAATCCCGCCAAACCCGCATAGAAACGATTCAAAGGTGCCCACCAGGCACTTTCGTGCGGGTGGAAAACGAAGTAATATCATTACACAATAGTCCACGATGGAACCCATAGAACATATATATACAACAACGACTCCATGAGTCAAGAATACATATATACAGTACAAAGATCCAAATCACCTTGAAAACCATACAACGCCCGAGTACGGACAAGATACAAATTGGGCTAAGAGCCCTGAAGAATAACCAATGGCGTCCATAACCCTGTCCATGCCAAGCTGAAAGGGTAACCCTGCTAACGACGTCGAGCTCAAAACCTGCTTAAACAAAAAGGGGTGCCGACAAAGGGCAAAGGAAAAAGAGAGCGGTCAGTACTGAGGCCAGTACATGGCGAGACTTGAATTCGGCGGTCCTCGCCTACATAGGTATGGTTGAAGGGTTTCGCGGCATAGTAAATCAAAATTTTCTACGGATGCGAACAGAGGGAAGCCAAGAAATCTAGGAGATGCAAACAACGAGAGAGATTGTATTAGATCTACATACCCTTGAAGATTCGCACAGCGGAACGTTCGTCGGAACGTGGGTGATGAGGTCGTACTCGCTTCTCCTCCTCGCGATCCGATCCGATCTAGCACCACAAGTGGCGGTGCCTCCTTGAGATGCACACGTGCAGCACCTCGACGTCTCCTCCTTCCTCGGACCAGCAAGTATGGTGGAGAGATGGATTGGATCTACAACACGACGGCGTGGTGTATATGGTGGAGAATTTCTGCAGCAGGGCTTCGCCTACAAGCAGTCGGGAGGGAGAGAGGAGGGCAGCAGGGCGGCTAGGGTTGGAGGGGAAGGTGTAAGGGGTTGGTGCGCCCCCGCCCCTCTTTATATATAGGGGGGCGCAGCCCTAGCCCCTCCCCCAAGCCCAAACCGGCGGCCCCAAAGGATAAGGAGTGGGGGCAAGGAAACCCCCCCTTCTAGAAGGTCTATCTCGAGTTTAAACCTCTCTTGGCCGGCTGGGCCCTATGGGGCCTTGTTCCCCTGGCCCAATGCGGCCAGGGCACTCCCTCATAGTCCCATGCCCCCTCCCGGAAGGTGGGGCCACGTTGGTCCCCTTCCGGAAGGTTCTAGAAGCTTCCGGTACAATACCGATTAATCCGGAACAATTCTGAACTCCAAAAACTGCACTGCCTTATATGAATCTTATTCTCCGGACCACTCCGGAACCTCTCGTGATGTCCCAGATCCCATCCGAGACTTCGAACAAAAACTCATAAACCAATTATCCAATCTATCCTAGCGTCGAGACACGTTAATTGTGTGACCCTGCGGGTTCGAGAATAGGCAGACATGATCTTCTATCAATAATCAACAGCGGGGTCTGGTAACCCATATTGACTCCCACACATTCATCGATGATCGTATCGGATGAACCACGATGCCAGGATTCAATCAATCCCATATATATATTCCCTTCATCTCGCGATATTTTACTTGCCCGAGATTCGATCGTCGGTACCGTCATACCTAGTTCAATATCGTTCACAGCAAGTACTTTACTCGTTCCGTAATCCGATATCACTTTGTGATTAACTCCTTAACCACATGCTTGCAAGCGGTGTTGATATCGATTACCGAGTGGGCCCAAAGTATATCTCTCCGACTTGGGAGGGACAAATCCCATCTCGATACATACAACCCAACAGATACTTTCCGATCACCTGAAAGACACCTTTATGATCACCCTCTCATAGGATGACGTTTGATGACCTCAAAGCTTTCTTCCGATACCAGGGATTTGTATTATCTCATGGTCTAAGGAATACAATATTTGACATAAGAAAAGCTTCGCAAAGACGAACACGATGACACGATCTAATTGCTTCGCTTAGTTTGGGTCTGTCCACCATATCATTCTCCCAATGATATGATCTCATTATTAATCGACAACTCATGTCCATGGTTAGGAAACCTTAACCATCATTAATCAATGAGCTAGTCCATAGAGGCATACTAGGGACACGGTGTTGTTCACAAACCACACAAGTATTAAAGTTTCCGCTTAATACAATTCTAGCATGGAATATAAACATTATCATGAACAAGAATTATAATAATAACATCTTTATTATTGCCTCTAGGGCATAATTCCAACAGTCTCCCACTTGCACTAGAGTCAATAATCTAGTTTACATTTGGCAACAATCTCACACCCATGGCACTGAGGTGCTGATCATGTTTTACACGTGGAAGAGGTTTAGTCAATGGATTTGCGACATTCAGATCTGTATGTACTTTGCTAATCTTCAGATCTCCATCTGCTATATAATCTCGGATTATATGAAACTTGCGGTTGATATGCTTGGTCTTTGGATGATATCTTGGTTCCTTAGCGAGTGTTATGGCGCCAGTGTTGTCACACAATATCTCCAGTGGGTCCAATGCACTTGGAACCACGCCAAGCTCAGTGATGAAGTTTCTGATCCAAACTCCTTCACTTGACGCTTCTGCAGCCTCCATGTATTCCGCTTCTACTGTAGATCCCACGATCACGCTTTGCTTGCAGCTTCTCCAGCTCACAGCTCCTCCATTCAAAATATAAACGTATCCTGTCTGAGATTTAGAATCATCCTTGTCGGTGTTGAAACTAGCGTCGACGTAACCTTTTACGACAAGCTGTTCATCACCTCCATAGACTAAGAACATTTCTTTAGTCCTATTTAGGTACTTTAGGATGTTCTTCACGGCTATCCAGTGTTCCACTCCTGGATCACTTTGATACCTGCTCGTCAAACTAAGAGCATTGGACACATCTGGTCTAGTACACAGCATGGCATACATGATAGAACCTATGGCCGAGGCATAAGGAACTTTGCTCATAGCTTCCCTATCATTTACCGTAGCTGGACACTGAGCCTTGCTCAATATCTTACCTGACAACATAGGCACTGAACCTTTCTTTGCCTTATCCATTCTGAACCTTTTCAGAACTTTGTCTAGGTATGTACTCTGGCTTAAAGCTATCAGGCGTCTTTGTCTATCTCTATATATTTTGATGCCCAATATATAAGCAGCTTCACCTAGGTCTTTCATTGAAAAACACTTGTTCAAATAACTCTTCACATTGTTAAGCATGTTGATGTCATTTCCAATAATCAATATGTCATCCACATATAGTACCAGAAACGTCACCGAGCTCCCACACACTTTCTTTTAGATACAAGCTTCGTAGCAATTTGGAACAAATCCAAAGCTCTTGATCACTTGATCAAAACGAAGGTTCCAACTCCGAGATGCTTGCTTCAGTCCATAAATGGAACGCTGAAGTTTGCATACTTTATCAGCATCCTTAGGATCGACAAAACCTTCGGGTTGCATCATATACAACTCTTCATCAATGTTGCCATTGAGGAACGCAGTCTTGACATCCATCTGCCATATTTCATAATCATGAAACGCAGCAATTGCTAATAAAATCTGAATGGACTTAAACATCGCTATGGGAGAGATAGTCTCATCGTAGTCAACACCTTGAACTTGTCGAAAACCTTTCGCGACAAGCCGTGCTTTATAGATGGTAACATTACCATCCGCGTCCGTTTTCTTCTTGAAGATCCATTTGCACTCAACGGCCTTTCGGTCGCTAGGAGGGTCCACCAAAGTCCATACTTGGTTTTCGCTCATGGATCCCAATTCGGATTTCATGGCTTCTAGCCATTTCTCAGAGTCTGCGCTCATCATCGCTTAATCATAGTTCGTAGGTCCACTGTCTTCTACTAACAAGACAGTCAAGACAGGGTTGCCGTACCACACAGGAGGGGCACGCGACCTTGTCGACCTGCGACGTTCAGTAGCAGCATCGTCTGAAGCTTCATGATCCTTGTCATTAGCTTCCTCTATTGTTGGTGCAGGCGGCACTGGAACAATTTCAGGTGCTGCGCTACTCTCCAATTCAAGAGAAGGTTCAGTAACCTCGTATAGCTCTACTTTCCTCCCACTCACTTCTTTCAAGAGAAACTCCTTCTCAAGAAAGGAACCGTTCTTCGCGACAAACACTTTGCCTTCGGTTATGTGATAGAAGGTATACCCAATAGTTTCCTTAGGATATCCTATGAAGACGCATTTCTCCGCTTTGGGTTCGAGCTTGTCCGGCATCAACTTCTTGACGTATGCTTCGCATCCCCAAACTATAAAAAACGACAACTTAGGTTTAGCACCAAACCATAGTTCATACGGTGTCGTCTCAACGGATTTAGATGGAGCCCTATTTAAAGTGAATGCAGCGGTTTCTAATGCATAACCCCAAAATGATAATGGAAAATCAGTAAGAGACATCATTGATCGGACCATATCTAATAAGGTTCGATTCCGGCGTTCAGACACACCATTGCGCTGTGGTGTTCCGGGTGGCGTGAGTTGCGAAACGATTCCGCTTGCTTTAAGATGCGTGAGAAAATCATAACTCAAATATTCACCTCCACGATCGGATCGTAGAAACTTAATCTTTCGGTTACGATGGTTCTCCACTTCATTCTGAAATTCTTTGAACTTTTCAAACATTTCAGATTTATGTTTCATTAAATAGATATACCCATATCTACTTAAGTCATCGGTAAAAGTGAGAAAATAGCGATATCCACCGCGCGTCGAAACACTCATCGGTCCGCATACACCGGTATGTATGATTTCCAACAAGTCCGTTGCTCGCTCCATCATACCGGAGAACGGGGTTTTGATCATCTTGCCCATGAGGCATGGTTCGCATGTGTTAAATGATTCAAAATCAAGAGACTCCAAAAGTCCATCAGAATGGAGTTTCTTCATGCGCTTTACACCAATATGACCTAGACGACAGTGCCACAAATAAGTAGTATTATCACTATCTACTTTGCATCTCTTAGCCTCAATCTTATGGATGTGTGTTTCATCCCTTTCGAGATTTAGAAGAAATAAACCATTCACAAGAAGTGCATGACCATAAAAGATGTTACTCATATAAATAGAACAACCATTATTCTCCGATTTAAATGAATAACCGTCTTGCAATAAACACGATCCAAAAATAATGTTCATGCTCAACGCAGGCACATAATAACATTTATTAAGGTTTAAAACTAATCCCGAAGGTAAAACTAAGGAGAGCGTGCCGACGGCCATCACATCAACTCTTGATCCGTTGCCAACACGCATCGTCACCTCATCCCTCGCAAGCCGCCATCTATTCCGTAGCTCCTGTTTCGAGTTACAAATATTAGCAACTGAACCGGTATCAAATACCCAGGCACTACAACGAGGGCTAGTAAGGAAAACATCAATAACATGTATATCAAATATACCTTTGATGGTGCCAGCCTTCTTGTCCGCTAAGTACTTTGGACAGTTGCGCTTCCAGTGACCCTTGTCCTTGCAATAGAAGCACTCAGTGTCCGGCTTAGGACCAGACTTGAGCTTCTTCTCAGCAGGGGCAGTGCGCTTGCCGCCGCCCTTCTTGAAGGGCTTCTTTGCTCCCTTACCTTTCTTAAAGGTGGGCTTGTTGACCATCAACACATGATTATCCTTTTTGATGTCCACTTCCGCGGCCTTCAGCTTTGCAAAGAGCTCGGTGATCGTATCAGTGGAACCAACCTGATTATGAGTCACTACAAAACTTTTGTAGCTGGGAGGGAGTGATTGCAGAACCCTGTCAATCTTGAGCTCCTCTGGAATCGTGCATTCCAGTTTCTCAAGGCGTTGAGTGTAGCCCGTCATCTTAATGGCGTGCTCACTAACGGAACTCCCTTCCTCCATCTTGCAGTTAAAGAACTTCTCAGAGATCTCATATCTCTCAGAACGGGCCTGAGTCTGAAACATGGTTTTCAGCTCTTCGAGAATCTCAAAGGGCCCGGGATAGTCTTCAAAACGATTTTGAAGTTCCGGTTCCATAGCAAACAACATGGTGCTCTTAATCACACCATAATCATATTTGCGCGACTGATAGACAGCTTTCTCATCAGCCGACGCAGTTGCAGCAGGGGGGTCACCTAACGCTTTCCCAAGGACATAGTCCTTTTGACCGCCAGAGAGAATGATTCTTAGATTGCGGAACCAATTGGTGAAGTTAGACCCATTGTTTCTAAGCTTTTCCTTCTCAGCAAAAACGTTGAAGTTGAAGTTGGACTTGGCCATGTGATCTACAGTATTGGCAAGTACAATTTAGGCTATGTCCATGATAAATAGTTCAACTTAATCAAATTACTAGATGAACTCCCACTAAATTCAACATCCCTCAAGTTGTTTAGTGAACACGATCCAAATTCACCACACCTAATCCGATCATCACGAGAAGAGATGTGGTTTCAATGGTGGACAACGAAGTGTCGATCATATCATTCATATGACTCATGCTTAACCTTTCGGTTCTTGTGTTCCGAGGCCATGTCTGTACATGCTAGGCTCGTCAAGTTAGACCCAAGTATTTCCGCGTGTGCAAAACTGGCTTGCACCCGTTGTATGTGAGCGTAGAGTCTATAGCACCCGATCATCACGTGATGCTTGGACACGACGAACTTTCGCAACGGTGCATACTCGGGGAGAAAACAGTTTTTATCTTGATCTTTAAGTGAGGAATCATCTTATAATGCTACCGTCGCGATCTAAGCATAATAAGATACATAAAAGGATAACCATCACATGCATATAACTTTAATGTGACATGGTATAGCCAATCTTTGCGCAATGATCTCCATCTTGTGCGCTCCGGCATGATCTCCATCACTCCACCATGATTGCCTCCACCACGAATAGCAACTACAACTATTGCTAACTACTTAGCGATAAAGTGAAACTATTACATGGCGCATAAGAAGTTGACACACAGGTCATACACAATTATAAAGACAACCATATGGCTCCTGCCGGTTGTGTACTCATCAACATGCAAGTCGTGAAACATTATAAAACATGATCATCACATACATTATACACATCACATCTTGGGCCATACCATATCACAGAAAACACTCCCTGCAAAAACAAGTTAGACGCCTCTACTTTGTTGTTGCATGTTTTACGTGGCTTATGGGAGTAGATGCTAAGAACGATTCTTACCTACGGAAATCCACAACGGTGATATTATGGTTGCCAAACTCCGGTGTTAATCCCATGACAACTATAGTGAGAGAAACTGACATCCACCAGCCGCATGTGTGGAACAAGCCACACGTCAAGTGCGGAGCCGGTCTCGCGAACGACGTCACGTAAGGTTGGCCTGGACCGCTTCAATCTCACTATCCCGCGTCATAAGAAGAACACAAACAAGAGGCTTGCAACAGAAAACATCAACGCCCGCAACAACCATGTTGCGTTCTACTCGTGAAACACATCTACGCATAGATCTAGCTCTGATAGCACTGAAGGGTTTCGCGGCATAGTAAATCAAAATTTTCTACGGATGCGAACAGAGGGAAGCCAAGATCTAATCTAGGAGATGCAAACAACGAGAGAGATTGGATTATATCTTCATACCCTTGAAGATTCGCACAGCGGAACGTTCATCGGAACGTGGGTGATGTAGTCGTACTCGCTTCTCCTCCTCGCGATCCGATCCGATCTAGCACCACAAGTGGCGGTGCCTCCGTGAGATGCACACGTGCAGCACCTCTACGTCTCCTCCTTCCTCGGACCAGCAAGTATGGTGGAGAGATGGATTGGATCTACAACACGACGGCGTGGTGTATATGCTGGAGAATTTCTGCAGCAGGGCTTCGCCTACAAGCAGTCGGGAGGCAGAGAGGAGGGCAGCAGGGCGGCTAGGGTTGGAGGGGAAGGTGTAAGGGGTTGGTGCGCCCCCACCCCTCTTTATATAGAGGGGGGCGCAGCCCTAGCCCCTCCCCCAAGCCCAAACCGGTGGCCCCAAAGGATAAGGAGTGGGGGGCAAGGAAACCCCCCCTTCTAGAAGGTCTATCTCGAGTTTAAACCTCTCTTGGCCGGCTGGGACCTATGGGGCCTTGTGCCCCTGGACCAATGCGGCCAGGGCACTCCCTCATTGGCCCATGCCCCCTCCCGGAAGGTGGGGCCACGTTGGTCCCCTTACGGAAGGTTTTAGAAGCTTCCGGTACAATACTGATTAATCCGGAACAATTCCGAACTCCAAAAACTGCACTGCCTTATATGAATCTTATTCTCCGGACCACTCCGGAACCTCTCGTGATGTCCCGGATCCCATCCGAGACTCCGAACAAAAACTCATAAACCAATTATCCAATCTATCCTAGCGTCGAAGCACGTTAAGTGTGTGACCCTGCGGGTTCGAGAATATGCAGACATGATCTTCTATCAATAATCAACAGCGGGGTCTGGTAACCCATATTGACCCCCACACATTCATCGATGATCATATCGGATGAACCACGATGCCAGGATTCAATCAATCCCATATATATTCCCTTCGTCTCGCGATATTTTACTTGCCCGAGATTCGATCGTCGGTACCGTATACCTAGTTCAATCTCGTTCACAGCAAGTACTTTACTTGTTCCGTAATCCGATATCACTTTGTGATTAACTCCTTAACCACATGCTTGCAAGCGGTGTTGATATCGATTACCGAGTGGGCCCAAAGTATATCTCTCCGACTTGGGAGGGACAAATCCCATCTCGATACATACAACCCAACAGATACTTTCCGATCACCTGAAAGACACCTTTATGATCACCCTCTCATAGGATGACGTTTGATGACCTCAAAGCTTTCTTCCGATACCAGGGAGTTTTATTATCTCATGGTCTAAGGAATACAATATTTGACATAAGAAAAGCTTCGCAAAGACGAACACGATGACACGATCTAATTGCTTCGCTTAGTTTGGGTCTGTCCACCATATCATTCTCCCAATGATATGATCTCATTATTAATCGACAACTCATGTCCATGGTTAGGAAACCTTAACCATCATTAATCAATGAGCTAGTCCATAGAGGCGTACTAGGGACACGGTGTTGTTCACAAACCACACAAGTATTAAAGTTTCCGCTTAATACAATTCTAGCATGGAATATAAACATTATCATGAACAAGAATTATAATAATAACATCTTTATTATTGCCTCTAGGGCATAATTCCAACAATGGTGGACTGAAGCGGCATCGCAACATACACTAAATAACCTATAGAGACTCGATATAACTGTCGGCTATCAGAGAGGGATAAGAAAGACCTATTCGGAAACAACCTGATACTACCACCAAACATACCCATCCTGGTATTTCCCCCTCGAGACCAAACGAGGAACTCACACAGTTGGCAGTTTTATTTATTCAGTTATCGTTTCAGCAATTACTAGTCAGGTATAGATAGTCATCCTGATATAATAAGCAGTGGGCACTTTTTGTTAACCATTCCGTTGTAGTTGCGACACTTACTAGTCAGATACAATTAGCATGAGATATCCCAAACCCAGCAGTTGTTGGTACTTTTATTTAGCCATTCCGTTGTAGTGAAGCTGATTACTAGTCATATCGGATACAAGTCAAATTATAACAGTAAAATTTAGTTATAGTTGTCTATGATCGAGAACTGTGCTCCAAGTCGTCCATAACCGCGAACACGGCTTCTCGAAAAGATTTAACCCTGCAGGGGTGCACCAAAGTTTCCACACGCACCTACACTCTTGTTGTCAGATCAGGTAGGTACAAGATCACAAAACATACACCCAACGGTATGTCGACGGGGTTTCGAACACGACGTTTCCCAGACCCAAAGCAAGCACGGGGGCCACCCCACTAAGCTACCCGTAACAAAGTCGGCCGGTCTCCCAGACGGACCTAGGGTTTGTGTCGACAGCTGTAAACGACTGGGAACCCGAAAGTGTGAATGGGCTTGTCGATACAGCGAAAACGTATCACGGGGTTCCTAAACAGTACAGGCGCTCCACGCGCAATCGTAAATAAAGCAGTAAAGCATGACATAAGTACAGGATAGTAATAAAGCCCCAAACTACTTTGTGGCCCCCAGTACAATACTTTGAAATCAGGTACTAAATCGATGGGGGTGCCCACACACCCCACCTGTGGTTAGCACGCTCGATCTCGGAACAGGTGTCAAGAACTCGGGGTCCTATGAGACACAGGTGGGCGATTAAAAACCAAATATTGTCTATTACCCACCGGTGCCTCTGCATTTACCTACTTTCAATTTTAATTATTAAACAGTAATGTGCAATCACATCCACCATTAAGCATGTGCAATCACCCAACAACGGTGGAACATCGACGACACAAAGCAGCACCTGAGCAAGCAACTATGACTCGCAAGGCCGACTATCTACCAACAACAGGTAATAGGAGGTGTCCAAGGCAATATAATGGCTGCAAGGGATATCTCGGGTATGAAAACTAGAGCATCGCAACACAGATAGCAATAGATCAATAGGAGGAAATAAAGACTATAAAAGTAAGATAGGTAGGAAGGGGGAGAATGCTCGCCTGAAAAACATTGCCGAAGGTTCATCCGAAGATAGGGTCGACACTCGCATCAACTCATCGGTCTAATCCGTGAAGAAGCAAAGCACTAGAAGAAACATCGGATGCACTATTTAATACTATGGCAAAAGATCGAGCATGATGCATGTATGATGTATGGCATGGAAAAGATGTGATGCAATTAGGCAATGTTAAGTGGAACCGGGGTCCCGACAATTAATTGATATGTTCATGTTGTTTAAATACCCTGCATTTTAAAATGTTGTATTACAAGATAAAACATGGCACCGGTTCACTACACAAATTTAAATGGGCCAATATAAGACTAGAAAAACCCGCATATGACCCCATGTTTAATTATAAGGTGAATCGGCATAATGCCCCCAACCCACCAAATATGGATGCAAGCATGTCAATTTAAGATGCACGAGTTTATATTACAATTTATAAAATAGGGCTCGGAAAGGGGATCACACATGGGTTCGGAGATCTTGGTCACAAAGGGGCTTCGGACTCCGGGGACGGGGCTGCGGATCCGTGATCGGTCTTAGGGGTTTCGGAGTTGGGGCCTTCGGATCCTTGAGGGCGATCTTGTTGTCGATGGAGAACTAGAACCAACTCCTATGGTCATCGGAAGATCTTATTGACGACACCAATGAATTTGTCCAACTTCTCGTCCTCGTCCACCGGGAGATCTTGACTAAACATCACATCACTTCATCGCCTTGGTTCAATATCTGAAATCCGCTTCTTGGTTCAAGCGATTGCGACAAAATAAAACAATGTGGCAGAGTAGCACCAACAGTTCCATGCCCGGACGATGTGCGATGAAAAGGCCAGAACCTGGAGGTCGGGCACTACAGAGAAACACGAAGGAAGCTCGCAGCATCGCTCGGGACAGAGAGCGCCAGGGCGACCGCACACAGGGCTCGCGGACAGAGAAGGCAGAGGCCACACGGGCGAGAAAGTCGATGGAGCAGGCAGGGAGATGGGGTGGCCGAGGAGGAAGGACGGGGAGGCGGGGTCCCGCGGTTGTCGGTGGTGGCGCCTGGCAGCGACGGACGTGAGGCCGCGCGAGGCAGGCAGAGGAGGGGGCCGACGAAGCGAGTCGATGTCGAGCTCTCCTGGCGGCGGGGTCGGGCGCTGCAGGACGACGGTGATGCGTGGCGGGGGTCGGGGACGTGGCGAGAGAGGGCAAGACGACAGCGTCGACCGAAGAGGCGGCGGCGCTGTGAGGGATGGAGACTGGCGGTGGCGCGGGCGTCGGCAAAGGATGGTCGCGGGGGCGCCGAGGACGGAAGCCGGCTTTGGCAGCGCTCCGGGGGACGTGTTCGACGGTGGAGGAGGGAGGGGCCTGGTAGGGAGGTGAGGGCGCCCCTGGTGGCAGCGGAGGAACCAGAGAAGCAGGGGATGACGGGGTCGCGGCAGGAGAAGATGTCGAGCGAGGGAGCCTGCGTGTGTTTCGTGGTGTGCGTGTGGTGGGGATCCGATCGGGGGGGTTGGGGCCTGGTGTGCGTGGGCGGTGCGGTGTTGAGTGCGTGCGTGGTGTTGCGTGTGTGAGTTTGTTGTGCGAGTCTGGGTGGGTCGTGTGTGTGACCGATGGGGTGTGGGGTGGTAAGGCGGCGGCGGGTAGGACTAGGTGGTTGGGTGGGATTAGGGTTAGATTTCGTTTAGCTAGGGTTTGGTCTGGGTGGTACACGGGCTGATGGCTGGGCCTTTGGGCCTGGCCGGTTTAGGTATAGGTTTTATTTATTTATATTTAAAATATTTTTAGTTTTATGTTCTTTTGTTTAAAAATCATTTTGGTAAATATTTTTACATGATTTCAAGAACAAAAGATATAATTTGAATAAGAAGAGGATATGTAAAGTACAAAATAATATAGGATTTTACTAAATAGTTTAGAGATAAGGTATGCAAGATGATGATGTCATGATGATGAAAAATAGAAACAACAAGCATCAATATAATTAGGGTTTATCCGAGGTGCTACAGTGTGCGGCACCACCCGGTTGGTCATATACGATGACTCCAACCTCGTCGTACAACATACGGTGAACCAATGCGACGCTGTCAGCGACAACATGATCGCTTACCGCGACCTCTAAAATGCACTCGAAGGAGACTTCGACGGTTACGAACTCCGGCACATTGGCCAAAAAAAGCAACGAAGAGGCCGACAATCTCTCCAACGTTGGTTCTACCTGTGCATCGGTCCCGCAAGGTGTGTTCTTGGATCAAATCTACAAACGCTCCATCAAGTGCAAGAAATCCAAGGGCGCACCAGAAACAAAAGCAGGATCGGGGGCTATGCCACCCGATGACCCCAAGGTGCTAGGAGAAAAGGAACCCGAAGCCCCATCAAAAATCTCATGGCGGTCATGATGATCGAACAATCCTGGACGCAGCCATACATCACATACATGCTGAGCAAAAAGCCGCCAGACGACCCGACCGACGTGCGACACATCACCTGCCGCTCCAAGACCTTCACCATCATCAACGGCGAGCTTTACAAGTGAAGCATCTCTAGTGATGCGTCACCAACGGTGACGGAAGGAGCATCCTCCTCGACATCCACGAAAGCATCTACAGCCACCATGCTGACAGCCACTCCCTAGTCGCCAAAGCCTTGCGGGCTAGCTTGTACTGACCAACGGCGATGCACGATGCCAAAAACATAGTCAAAAAGTGCAACATCTGCCAACGGTTCACGGATAAGATGCACGCACCAGGCTCGGAGCTGCGACCAATAGCGTTGGCCTTCTCATCCACGTCTAGTACTCGCACCAGGTTCCCTAGAATTACCGAAATTATTTTCCAATACAGAAGCCCAACAACAGGCAGCAATCCACGTCTAGTACGCGCATTTTCCTTCTCGTCCACACCGGACGCACGTACTCTTTAGCTAGCCTTTTTATTTGACCGAGAGAAACTAGTCTTTGCGTCGCTTCACTAAAAAGACAGAGCGAAACCTGTTCGTGTTCCCATCGCCGCTCGAGCCCTTATGGAAAGAGAAAACCGCACCCGCGGTCCTAAATGTTTGCGGGTTGCGTCAGTTTGGTCCCTAATCTTTGAAATGGAACATTTAGGTCCTAAATGTTTCATAAGTGAGCACGCGCGGTCCTAATTCGGTCTGACCCGTGCCACGTCGGCTGCTGGTCGTTAGGCGGGAGATTTCCCGCGGCTGGCTGATGGATATTTTGCAACTGAACCCCTATAAGTATCTGTCTTCTCCTTTCCCACGCCCCAGACCTTCTCCCCTCCTCTGTTTCTTCTCCAGCCACTGCCCATCGCCATGAGTGCCACAGCAAGCTCATCTGAGTGGATTCGGCCGAGGAGGAAGCCATCTGCTCCATTCCCGTCGCAAGAACTCGCTGTAGCTTCTCTCCCGCCGCCGCTACCTGCTGGAACTCTGCCGTTGGTGCCATGTCCGTCTTGTCGATTTCGCAGAACCATTCGTCTTGTCTCTCAGTCGAGCTCCAATCCTGGGCGTGTCTTCTACAAATGCCCCAACCATCGGGTAAGATGTTGTTCTTAGAACTAGCAGATTCATTTCCCTCCCATTTTCTTATTTCTTTCTCTGATTTATATCTCAGGTTACTCCTAACCCTTGCAACCACTACTACTGGGAAAATGGAGAAGACAACTATGTTGATTTTCTGGTTAGGAATGGGTACTATGCAGGAGAAACAGAGAAGGGAGAAGAAGATGTTGGACAGAGGGACATGGTGGCTGTACTGAAGAAGATGGATCAGCTACTTGTCATTGGCAACAAAGTGTTAGCAGCAATTGTTTGTCTAGTTATGGTGATGGTGTATGTAGCAGTTGCTAAGTAGATCAGGACTGATGTAATATGTAAATGGAAATGAATGCTAGTTTCTCTTTCAAATGCAATGTATGAAATGTTAGCAACTGACTGGCAGATTTCAACAAGTGGTAACTGATAATCTCTAGATCATTACATCCAAAAGAAGTACTGACTGGCAGATTTAACAAGTGGTAGCTGATCATCTCTAGATCATTACATCCAAAAGAAATACTAACTGGCAGATTTAACAAGTGCACTCCTGCACTTACATGGTTTGAGTGAAACCAGAGCTACATCTGAGCATCAGGTTTCTGTCAAACCTAGCCAAAATATGAGTTTGTTCTCCAAAATATACAACCTATCTTCTAAAGATGTCCAAAATATACAACTATCTAAGCATCAGGTTTCTGTCAAACATCAGGCTGGCACCTTGTTCTCCTTCTTTTTCCCAACATTCCTCTTCTTAGCTAAACCAAGGGTTTTGATTGGTGGTCTTGGAGGTGGTAGATCATCTCTGCAGCTGGCAATAAACTGGCTTTCAGGGAGATGATCTGGTGGTGCAGCCTGAGACTGTTGAGTTGCTGCTGCCTGCAAATTCAGAAGAGAGCAACAAAAAAAGAAGGGAGATCATCTCTGCAGCATGGTTGCACAGTTTCAGAAGAGAGCAACAAAAAAGAACTCACTTGTTCCTGTAGAACAAAAAAATCTGTGTTGTGCATCAGGCCATAATGCATTCACTGCATTGATCAAGCCCTACATTGTAATGTCAAGCATCAGGCCATAAGCAATTATAATGTCAAGCATGTAAATAATGTCAAGCTATGTAATATGTGGAGGAATTGCATGTAAATTGTCACATTTTGTCTATCACTCATAAATGTCCAGGGTCTTGTATTCTCTATGCCAAGATCATCTTTAAGTGTGCTCAGAAACCACTTCCAGGAGTTAGTATCTTCCACTTCAACTATAGCAATGGCAATAGGGAAAATACAGTCATTTGGATCTACTCCTACAGCTGCCAGCAACACACCTCCAAATTTGTTCTTAATATGGCACCCATCAATTCCAATAATGGGCCTACATCCTGCCATGAAGCCTCTCTTGCATGCATCTAGTGACATGTAACAGTTCTTGAACACTCCTGCAGTTTGAGTGACAAACATTGTGCTGCCAGGATTTGATCTTCTTATTTCTTGGGCAAAATCCCACAGTAAATTGTACTGTGCCAGTTCATCTCCATGGATCTGCTTCAATGCAATCCTTCTGGCCCTTTCTAGCTTGCTTCTACTAGCTGTCATGTTGAAATCCTGCTCAATTATCCTAGCAAAGTTCTTTAGGGACATCTTGTCATCAGCTCTAAACTTTTATAGGTACTTTCCTGCTAGGTATCTTGCAGTGAACTGTTTTATCTTGAAATCCCTTTCACACTTGTGCTCTGCAATATATTTTTTGACATTCCAAGCTTTGGATCTGCTACAAGGTGAAGCATATAAGTACCATGGACAGTTTGGCTCACAACAGGCCCTAACCCTCTGCAGATCATTCTTCTTGTAGTGCACTCCTACTCTTTGTTGTATAATGTACTCTTGTATTGCACCTCTAAGCTCAATGACTGATAGAAACACCATGCCAATCTTGAATTCCACTTTTGTCATGTTCTCTGGCCTCCACCTTCTTAGCTCCACCTTCTTCTTCTTTTTCTTTCTTCCTTGCTTGTCCACTACTTCCACTTCATCTCCTGAAACAGCTGCTTCAATGTCTGAATCTTCCAGCTCTTCCAAATCTGCATCTGTATCATAGTCAGAGTCATCTACCCATTTGGATTTTTTCTTCTTACTTTCTTCAAATTTCTCATCAACCCATTCTTCAAATAAATCATCATCATCTGCTCCTACCTCATTTTCAGAGTCAGCCCAGTCTTCATCCAACTCACTGTCCTCACTGTCCTCAGCTACCTCCTCAACCTCAAGCTTCCTCCTACTTCTTCTAAGCTCATGCCCATAGTTATTTGGTTGCTGCATAGCTGGAGCACTACTACTGTCTGGATTGCCCTTGCCTACTGGTTCCTTGTGCTTGACAGAGTTTGGGCTCAACACAGGAGGCAGATTAGGAGAGCCAGATATGAGAACATCATCAATGAGAACATCATTGCTAAAACTCATATCTTTATGGTCCACAAACAGCTGGAAGTACTGGAATTTAGGAACAACAGAAATCATGTGCATTGTATCAATGTCACGGTCTATAATTCTAAGCCCTGATCCAAGATCTTGTCCAGGGAGCAGCCAATACAAAGAGTAATTTGCTGGTTGACTATAGCCTAGCTGCTCCATAAAATCAGTGAGCCACAGAGGTGACCATGTATCTGCTTCACATCCATCAAACCTAGCAACTTTGCCATCGACATAGCTCTTGGAAAGCCCAAATCCACAAAAAAACCCAGCATAGTTGATTTCTACTGTGAACTCCTCCTCATGTGGTCCTAATTAACAGACATTTCATCAATTTCTATCCGATTCGACTTGCCAATCTAATGGTTCTACACAGACGGGATCTAGGGTTACTTACCGTAGCGCGCGGGAGGATCTCCGGGTCGCCGCATCTTCGGCCCCTTGCTCGCAGGCTCCATCCTCGCGGGCCTCGTCCCCGCGGCGGCCTCCGCTGGTCCGTCGCCTCCGGTCATCACCGGAGCAGCACCGTCGTGGCCAGCTCGCCTCCACCGTCGCGGGAGAGAAAGGGGTGAGGAGATGGAGGAGCGTCGAGTGTGCGGGAGAGGAACAGAAGGGGCTCTTTGCAATTTCTCGCATCCAGCAGTTGAGCCTTGTGGCAGCGACGGCCGACGTGGCAGCGACGTGGCACCAGTCAACGCGGGTCAGACCGAATTAGGACCGCGCGTGCTCACTTATGAAACATTTAGGACCTAAATGTTCCATTTCAGAGATTAGGGACCAAACTGACGCAACCCGCAAACATTAAGGACCGCTGGTGCGGTTTTCTCTTACGGAAATCATGTCTGGCAGCCAGTGCCGCCTCGCTCGATCACGCCGCCGCCAGGCCAGCGCTGTGAGCCCTTACGGAAATCATGGTCGGCGGAGATGCGCTTGTCTGGATCACGGTCGAAACTCTACCGCTTCCCACGAATCGCTGCACCCAGGCCGCCACGGACGGAGCTCCCGTACAAACGCTGGTGTCAGCTGACACCGATGACTTGCGGCGTTTCAGCTAATGGTCTTGATAATATTTGTGTTTGACCCCAGTGCAAAATATTGACTGACCCCATGACACCGGAACATCGCACGTCTTCTCGCCTGACTCAGTCTCGCCTGATCGATCTCCAATTCCCTAAATTCCAAACATCCAAAGAAACCTTGGGAAATCTCAATCCCTCTCTTCTTGGTGGTACTACACACCTGATCTCATCAGGTGATGCCAGCCGGCCGGCTGCAGCGGCAAAATCTTTAATCCTCCGTCAGGTTGCCCCAGCGGCAGGTCTTCGCCTCACCTGATGCCCAGATCGCCGTCATACTCTGTATGTACAGATGTACGAGTGCGACCAGGCTCAAATTTTAGTTCCAGATCTTGTTTCCTTGCCGAAATTCAGTTTTTTCTTTTAAATCATTTAGGAGACTATTATGGACAAGTTTGGTTGAAACGAACTGCACCACAAGGGTTTGATGCAGCAGAAACTTCAAGGTCTCTTAGACTTAAGACAAGATAATCAGGGATCATCACTATCAAGGGCACCAACACCTAATGTATCAAGGCTTCTCCGACAGATATTAATATAGATGAACTTCCATATGATCTAGCCGATCATAAAAGAATATATCACTACACTCAGAATCTTCATAAGCAAAATAGTATAAGGCGGATGTATTTAGAGAAAAGTTCAAAACGAACCTTTAACTCGTAGATCTCAGCGAAATCACACCCTGAACTCACAATCCCCGTAATCGGCACACCAAACTTACAAATCCCAGTTCGATTAGAACCCTGGGTTCGAAGCCAAACAGGGATTGCCAACGTGGCTGGGATTGGCGTGTGAGAAGGAGCGCCTAGCGGTAATTTAGCCCGGCCCGCTGCGACGGCCCACTTTATTTCATTTGTGGTGGCGTCTCCTGGTCTTCTCCGCTTCCCCTCTGCTCCTGCGACGGTAATGGCGGTAGGCGGGTGATCGGTCGGAGACGGCAAGCATCGCGATGACGCAGGTACTGATCCTCGTCTTCTTCTCCTTGGGTGGCCGAAGTTTGTCTTGTCTCCTAGTCATTAGGGTTAGGGGTTTGGCGGGAATAATTGGGGCTTTTTGGTGGTGGTAAAGATACGATTTTTGCTTGATTTGGTAGGTTTTTTCCATTGATACCATGCGGAGTAGCAGAGCATAGTGATTTATTTGATTTTTATTTCAGTTCAATCATGGATCCGACGGAGATTTTGAATGTTCGATTTCATATGGGAGGAGAGTTCATCCGCTTGGGTCAGACTATGGACTATGTGGGTGGAGATGAGGAGATTTCAGAAATTGAAAGGGACAAGTTGTCATTGCAGGAGGTGATAGGGCACCTGAAAGATCATATGAATTTCAAGCATTCGATGAAGCTTTACTTTCTGATTCCTGGCAAAGCACTAGATGATGGACTGATGTTTCTCAGCACTGGCAGTGCCTGTATGCAGATGGGAGAGTATTGTGATGTGGGAGGGGTAGCAGACATTTATGTTGAGTACCATGGGGAGGAGGATAGTGAGCACAGTAGTACTGGTAGTGATTTTGAAGATGAAATTGTTGATCTAGATGGAAGTGATGATGAACTTGACCAAGTGATAAGTGCAGAACCTGCTGATAGTGAAGAAGATGATGTGGTCATTAGTCAGGTGCTTGTTACTGATAAAAAGGGGGCCATTTCACACATAATTAACAGTCCAGTGAAGGCAACTGGTGGATCAAGAACAGTTCTCAATGATCCAGATGTAGTGTCAACCTCTCAGAAATCATGGTCTCAGGTTTTTGATCCAAGTCAAGTCCCAACAGAGGTAGTTAATCAGTCAAATGCTGCTCCTGGACCAGTCCAAAACCTGCTGAATTTTGCTGAAAATGCTGCTGCTGACAGTGAAGATTCAGATGACAGTGAGTATGTAGCACACACTGATGACAGTGGTGAAGATTCAGAGGTGAAAGAGTTAAGACAACATGCCAGAAAATTTAAGAAAAGGATGAGAGACACAAAGAGTTGGATGGGGACAGATGCAATAGCAGCAGTTCCAATTGATTTAGTTGCTAATGTTGAGGACCTCTTAGGGGAAGAAGAGAAGGACTGGAACTATGATTCATCAGATGAAGACTATTCTTATGATGAAGATTCAGATGGCAAGATGGTGAAGAGGAAGAGTAGGTACCCAAGATTCAACAATGATACAGAAATTCCCCATTTCACCTTGACTATGGTGTTTAGAAGCAAGAATCAGTTGTGCAAAGCAATCAGGAGATATGGACTAGCTACAAGAAGGAGTATCTCATTCATTAAATCAGAGGTAGATAGAGTCAGGGTGAAGTGTGGCTGGCCTAACTGCCCTTGGCTTCTTTATGCAGCCAAAACCTCAAGAAGTAGCAGATTCCAGATTATCACACTCAATGATGTTCATCATTGTGCTCAAAATAGAGATAACAAACTAGTGACTGCTAAGGTGATTGCACAGAGGTATGAACACTTCATACTAGAAAATCCAATGTGGAAGATTGAGAGTATGAAAGCAATTGTGCTGCAAGATATGTTTGCTGATGTTTCCACATCAAAGTGCAAGCATGCAAAGAAGCTGGTTATGGATAGATTGATGTCTGGAATGAAGAATGAGTACACAAGGGTTTTTGATTATCAACTAGAGTTACAAAGAAGCAATCCTGGAACTACAGTAGCTGTTTGCTTGGATCCAACAGTCATGGACCAGCATATATTCCAGAGCTTTTATGTATGCTTTGATGCATTAAAGAAAGGTTTTAAGGCAGGATGTAGGAGGGTGATTGGATTAGATGGCTGCTTTTTCAAAGGAGCTGTGAAAGGTGAACTGCTATGTGCCATTGCTAGAGATGCAAACAATCAGATGTATCCAGTGGCATGGGCAGTAGTAGAACAAGAAACAAATGAAACTTGGAAATGGTTCATTGGGTTGCTTATTAAAGATCTAGATGTGAACAATAGTGGAGCAGGATGGGTTTTCATTTCAGATCAGCAAAAGGGTCTCATAAATGCCATGAAGGATTACCTTCCAGAGGCTGAGCACAGGATGTGTGCAAGGCATATTTATGCCAATTGGAGGAAGAAACATAGGTCTCATGAGTGGCAAACGAAATTTTGGGCAGTGGCCAAGGCAACCAATGTGCAGGATTTCAATTACTATAAAGCAAAGCTGGCACAGGAGACACCTGAGGGTGCAAAGGACATTATGAAAAATGCTCCAGAACATTGGGCAAGGGCATATTTTCCAGTTGGCTCTAATTGTGAGTCTGTTGACAACAATTTGTGTGAATCCTTCAACCATGCTATAGTTGATGCTAGGTTCTACCCCATCATATTCATGCAAGAAAAAATTAGGTGAATCCTTCAACCATTCTTTGGTAGTTAACATTGTTAGTACTTAGCATTATCTCTGCAATAATTATCAGTAGTTAACATTGTCTCTACATAACATTGTATCTAGGAAGAAGATCTTCACTAGAATTCAGGAACAGAGAGAGAAAGGTGAGAAAATGCATGGTACAATATGCCCTAGCATTTTTAAGAAATTGCAGGCTGCAATTGCCAGAACACAGTTTATGGAAGTTTTATGGAATGGCAAAGATGGATTTGAGGTGAAACTACTGACTGGTAGAAGGAGGCAGTACACTGTTAGTCTTGATAATAGGACATGCTCATGTGGGTATTTTCAGCTAGCAGGTCTACCTTGTGCTCATGCCATAACTGCAATTTATAAATGTGGCAAACAAATTGAAGAGTTCATTGGTCCTTATTACTCAATAGCTGTGTTCAAACAGATTTATGAGCATGTCCTCCTGCCTGTAGAAGGTGAGGAGATGTGGCCAATTTCTGACAACCCTAGGCCACAGTCACCTGGTTATGTAAGAATGCCAGGAAGGCCTAAGAAAAATGCTAGGAAGAGAGAAGAAACTGAGAAGCCAAGGGGCAAGAAAATGAGCAAGCATGGAACAATTATAGTTTGTTCACTATGTAAAGGCAGTGGACATAACAAGTCTGGCTGCAAATCTAATCCAGAGAGAGGCAAGAAGAAATTCCAACACCTTTCAAAGAATAGCAAGGTATCAAATTCCTTCAAATTTAATCTTTGTCTCACCTTTAGTTGCATGTTTGTTCACTTAGGAAATTATGCATGTTTGTCTCACCTTTAGTTGCATGCAAACAGGCTGCTCCATCAACAGTTCCAGCTGCTAGGGCACAGGCTGCTCCATCAACAGCTCCAGCTGCTAGGGCACAGGCTGCTCCATCAACAGCTCCAGCAAAAGCTCCAAGAGCAAGGCCAGGATCTGTTCCTGTGAAGAAGACTGCAAACCAATTCAAGTCACCAAGGCACAATACTCCTGCTGGAACTGCATCATCAACTCATCCTAGTTCATCTACAAGTGCTATTCCTGGGGCAAAGAAAGGGAAGAAAAGGGGCAAAGCAGCATCTTCAATTCCATCTTTCTCTTACTTTACTTGCAGTGGCAATTACTGAGTTGTAATAGCATATCTCTATGACAAACTGTGTGTCATATCAAGTTTGAGTAGTCTCTATGACAAACTATGTGTCATATCTTTTGCTCATGTTCTAAAGAAAGTTAGAGAGGGGATGAGTTTTTATCTAGTTTATGTACTGTGGCTCCAACTTATTTTGCTGATGATCAAGCTATGTACTGTGCCTCCAACTTATTTTGCTGATGATCAAGTTTATGTACTATGCAACTTAGTTCTATTGTTGTTCATTTTGAATTGGGCTAAAAAAGTCACATAGTACATTGGATACAAATACTGATGATTGCATTGCACTGAAATATTGTTGTTGTTGTTCATTTTAAAAGATGATACAAATACTGATGATTGCATTGCACTGAAAAAGTCACATAGTACATTGGATACAAACTTCACCGCAGTGGCTAAACTGACACTAATTTACTGACTAACAAACTTCCCAGCCACTACACCTAACACAAACACAACAAAAAGGTACATTGCACTCTCAAATTTTCCCTTCATTGCACCAATTTCTTCATTCTTCTGCTGCAGCTGATCTTGAAGAGCCTTCACAGTTGATTCAGTTGCTGCTTGTTCATCAACTACATCAGTGTCAGTGTCTGGCATTTGTTCATCCCCCCGTAGACTCCAAATTTCATCACGCATATCTCCAATCAGGTCACTAAAAAACCGAGGCAATGGCCCATCCTCCCATTCCACATAACCACATCCCCGTCCGTTCTGTCAAAATGATGGAACAAATCGAATCAGAAAGGAGAGAGAGGAGGAGTACATCGAACAAGCCTGAAAATGCAGAGCAACTTACCAGGGCGTCGACGCATGCGTAGTACCTCCTGCTTGGGTTCATGGAGCTCCACGAAATCCATCTCGGCGCTTTCCTTGGCGGATTGCAATTGCACATCTTCGCGGGCTCGTACGCCATCGGGTTCTCCCGATATACCATCGGCGACCTACTCTCAGCTCCCCTCCTTCTTCCAGTAGCTCGACGAAAGCCAGGAGCGGAAGAAGCACCACATGACTACGACATTCTCAGAGCGCCGCCTTCACCCCTCCCTCGCGCCGCCGCCGTCACCCAATAGCCAAGAACCCTAATTTCTTTCCCCAATTCAACCCACGACCCCGTTCACTTATCCTGAGCGCGATGGATGGCCCACCTCTGGCAAAAATCCCAGCGTTTTCTAGCCTAAAATAGTTTAAGGTTCTAATCGAACTGGGATTTGTAAGTTTGGTGTGCCGATTACGGGGATTGTGAGTTCAGGGTGTGATTTCGCTGAGATCTACGAGTTAAAGGTTCGTTTTGAACTTTTCTCATGTATTTAACTAGGGGACCTTACAGGCAGCAACCGGGCTTTAAGTATCCACAAAAGCTCATCGCAGTATCCTTGCGAAGATTTAATCCAGATTGGTTTACAAAATATCATGATTGGCTAGAGTACAATGAAAAGTTGGATAGAGTATTTTGCTTGTGTTGCTACCTGTTCAGAGATTGTGTTGATGGCCAAGGTGGAAATGATACATTTGTTATTGATGGTTGGTCTACTTGGAACAATAAAAACAGACTAGATACTCATGTGGGTGAGGCTAATAGCTTTCATAATGTAATCTACACGGTCTCTACTCTCTTCAATGTGATTGGAGCCTCTTGCAAAAGAAAGGACATGATTAGACAGATGCACCGAGAGAATGTAAAAAAAAGCCATAAGTGGTGGAAAAATTAGTACCGGCACAGGGCTAAATGAAGAACAATTGCTTCGAGGGCGGGAGAAACTAGTTCACTATAGAACTCTCTCGGGCCTTGTTCAATTGTTTCCATCAATTATTAGTGTTCTGAAATATGTAGCAAAAGATGGAAAGCGAAGTTCCAAGAAAAGTGAAGCACATAGCCTCCTATCATATTTTGGAACCTTCGACTTTGTGTTCTATTTGCGTATGATGTTACATGTATTAGGGAGTGCCAACACAAGCTTTGCAACAGAAGGATCAAGACATCTTGAATGCCATGTATTTTGTGAAGTCAAGAAGGAATGATCTGCAAATGCTAAGAGATAATGGATGGGAGTCACTTCTGGAGAAGGTATATTCATAAATTTATAAAGAGCATGACATTCTGAAACTAAACATCCATAACGAATACGTCAATAGGCATAATACACGGAAAAACCAATATGACAAACCTTCATTATTACCAAATAGACTGTCTTAACTCTGTTATTCATTTGCAACTTCGAGAGTTTGATGTGAGGTTCATGAAGTAAATTCAGCGTTACTTATTCACGTGACATCTTTCAGCCCCAAAACTCATCGCCTGCTTTTAACTTTGAAAGCTTATTGAAGCTAGCTGAGTTTTATCCTGATGATTTTGATTCATCAAAATTGATGGATATTAGTCATGAACTTCACATTTACATTGACAATGAGCGAGCAGACGAGTAGTTTGCATATTTAGATGGTATTGATGATCTTGCTAAATTGTTGGTGGACACTGAAGCATCTTTGTTTTCCTTTGGTGTATCAACTTCTAAAGTTTGTGTTAATTTTGGGGGTCGCGATGGTATCAGTGGAGAGATGCTTTTCAGCAATGAATATTGTCAAGATTGTTTTGTGGAATAAAATGGGTGAAAAGTTAATGAGTGATTGTATGATATGCTACGTCGAGAAAGATATATTTTCTATTATTGTATTGGCTAATATATACTATGCAGTTCAGAAGGTTTAGAGAACAATGAACACCGATGATTTTGCGCAGCTTACTGGCCGATTGCCTTTTTCCTATTTTACTCATTATTTAAATAGTCAAAGCCGATCTGATTACACCTGAATCAAACGACCAAAAAGCTAGAGAGAGTTATGTGGCCACGCCATCCCATGACCACCCGCACTAGGCTATGATGCTGCTGCATGAACGAGTCTCGCGTCATCCCATGACGTTCATGTATCGACCACTAACTTCCTATGTCTATCTGAAATAAAACATTATCGATACATGCACAAAACACACGATACACGACTAAAATTATTTCTCTGAAACTAACCAAACTGTAATAGAAGCTCAGGGTTATTAGCTAAGAGCATGTCTAGCAGACCCCTTAAATTTCTGCCCCGTAAAACACAAGTAGAGGGCCCTGTATTCGATTTTCATCGGCCGAAAACCCGTGCGAGCTAGCAGACCCCGTATCCCCACCCCGTAAAACAGAATCGAGGTGGGGAGGGTCTGCTAGCTCGTACGGGTTTTCGGCCCCTCAAAACAGGGTTTTGGACAACACATTCAAATGAAACATAGCACATCCACTCCGGTGCACGCATCCATCCCCACTCTACTCCAAGCACGAACCAAGGTCGTGTCTTCAATCTCGGTGTAGTTGCTGGTGCGCTTCATCGGTGCCACCTCGACCACCTCGTCGTCGTCGACCTCTTCCTCCACCTCCACATCATCCTCCACCTCCACATCATCCTCCACATCGAACGCATCGATGCCGGCGTCCAAGTTCACCGCGGATTCGGTGAGCATGTCCATGTACGATGTGGTGGACTCAACGTCGAACACCTTGTCTGCGTCGATGTCTGGTGGCGACGGCGAGGGCGTCGACGCGGCCGGAACGGAGGAAGGAGGGTCCACGGCCTTGGATGGCCGTGGCGGCACGAGGCCGACGCGGCTGAGTGCCTTTGTCTTCTGGGCTGGCGGGACACCCCTCTTGGCGGCCTTCGTCTTCAACCTGGCCTTGCCCCCCTTCTTGGCAGCTGCAGCCGACGGAGCAGCGGCCGGTGGAGCTGCGGCTGGTGCGCCGGCTTCGAAGATATGCTTCGGGATCCTCTTCCTCTTCATCGGGATGGTGGCGGAGATCATGGCCGACACGTCGGCGTTTGGCTCGACATCAGCCACCGCGGTCGCCGGTGGTGTACCGTCGGCGGTCAGCGGGCCTTCCTGACTACCCATGGCAGCGAGATCCGGCCGAGTTTTGGCCGGGGAGGGCGAGTCGGAGGAGATCGGGCGGTGGCGGCGACGGTTGGGCTTCGCTGAAATTTTTCGCGCGCAGGGGAAGGAAGAATGCGGCGTTCGCCATGTATTCCCCTCCCCACCCTATAGAGATAGTGGGCGGAGGGCCGCCCCGTATCCAAAACCGGAAAAAATCGATGCGGGGGCCGTTTTTATGGGGCGTGCTAGACGGCCGGGTAGCGCCCAATCCCGTATTTCGGCGGTTATTTTACGGGATTGGGCCTTTTACGGGGTCTGCTAGACATGCTCTAACACTCACCCCCTTAATCCTGTTGTGCAGATTTTACCTTCACGACGCCCAATCTCTGCCTCATCTCGATGAGTTTGACTTGACCAAGTGCCTTTGTCAGGAGATCTGCTAGTTGATCATTAGTTCCAATGTGCTCAACATCATCCTTTCCATCCTCAACACAAGACTTGATGAAGTGATACTTGGTGTCAATATGTTTGCTTATGTCATGGTGAATAGGGTTCTTTGATAGAGTAATGGCTGATTTATTATCCACTTTCAGAGTGAACTTTGCCGGTGCTTGAAATCTGCTGAGCCAAACACCTTGGCAGGCTGCACTTGCAACTGCCACATACTCTGCTTCACATGAGAAAATTGCAATTATTTTCTGCTTCTTTGAGCTCCAAGTAACAACATTATCATTGAGTAGGAACATGACCCCAGATATGCTTTTCCTGTCATCCACATCACCCGGTAATTCGCTGTCACTATACCCTGTCAACACAGCTGTCCCTGAGCCTGACTTGTAGCAGCATCTGTACCAATGGTACCCTGAACATACCTCAAGATCTTCTTGATTATTTCCCAGTACTACTTGGTTGGAGCTTCCTTGTATCGGCTAGCAATTCCCATCGCATACAAATTATTTGGTCGTGTGTTAACAAGGTAACGAAGACTTCCAATCACACTTCTGAAAAGTGTAGCATCAACCTCTCCACTGCCATCTTTCTTGCAAAATTTCAGACGACATTCATTAGAGTAGTGCAGGGGTTACATGAGTTCATCCCTGCATTATCCAGAATCTTCCATGCATAGCTGCTCTCACAGATGCGGATCTCACCATTTTTCTGCTCCACCTCGATGCCCAGATAGTAGGATAACAGGCCTAAGTCGCTCATCTTGAACAACCATTGCATATCAAGCTTGAAGTTGTCGATGTCATGAGTGCTTGTTCCGGCGATAATTAAATCATCAACATATACACCTACCAACGGAAAATAAGTGGCATCTCCTCTTCTATATAAGGCAAACTCGACCTCACTTCTACTAGATCCAAGCGAGTGCAGAGAAGCATCAAGCTTTGCGTTCCAAGTGCGCAAAGCTTGTCACGGCCCATACAGAGCTTTCTTCAGGTGAAGGATCTTGTTTCCATCCCCTCCTTGAACAAAAACCGGCAGCTGTTGCACGAATACAGTTTCTGCAAGATAGTCGTTTAGGAAAGCAGACTTAACATCCATGTGGTATACCTGCCATCCGTTGTGTGCTGGAAGAACTAGAAGTAGACGCATTGATTCCATGCGAGGTACTGGAGCGAACACCTCCTAAAAATCCTCCCCCTGACGCTAAGCATATCCTTTCGCCACTAGGCGTTCTTTGTGCTTCAAGATCTTGCCAGTTGCATCCTTTTTGATTTTGTAAACCCACTTTAGACCTATGGCATGGTGACCGGCAGGGAGATCTGTAGGTTCCTAGGTGTCGTTGTCGACAATTGCAGCGAGCTCCTCCTTGATACGTCCAAATCGTATCTACTTTTCCGAACACTTTTGCTATTGTTTCTCTTCTAAACTTGTGTGATTTGGATACCAACTAACATGGACTGACGTTGTTTTCAGCAGAATTACCTATGTGTCTAGTTTTTGTGCAGAAAATCAACTATTAGGAAAAATCCAGATAATATGCCAAAAATCCTATTTCACCAGAAGATTCACGGAGTCAGAATACGAGACAGAATGGGGCACTGGGGGGCCCACACCCCCTAGCCGTGCGGGCTAGGCCTGGCCGCGCCTGGAGGGGGTGTGGCCGCCTTAGGCACCCCCTCGGCCTCCCTCTTCGCCTATCAGTTGCCTTCTGATCTAAAAACTCAGGGGGGGGGGGGTTTGACATTTTTCCAGAAAGAGTTCCGCTGCGCCGCCACCACCAGAAACCGCGATTCGGAACCAGAAACTCCGTTCTGGCACCCTGCCGAGACGGGAAATTTGGAGAGGATCATCGCCATCATCATCACCAATGCCTCTCCATCAGCCATCCATATTTCCCTCATCCATGAGTGAGTAATCCCCCGTTTTAGGCTATGGGGATGGTAGGGATTGGATGAGTTCTATCTTGTAATCGAATAAGATTATTAGGGTATGGTGCCTAGTATCTCTATTAGTGCTTTTTGACTTTGTTGCAACTTGTTGTGCTTAATGCTTGTCACTAGGGCCCGAGTGCCATGATCTCAGATCTGAACTTATTATTGATTCATTATGATAGTATTGTTTGTGATCTTATCTGCAAGTTGTGTACACATATCATTGTCCGGATCCAAAGGCCCCAAAGTGATAGAAATTGGGACAACCAGAGGGGATGGCTGTGATGTGAGGATCACATGTGTTCACGGAGTGTTAATGCTTTGCTTCGGTGCTCTATTAAAAGCAGCACCTTAATTGTCAGTAGTTCCCTTGAGGCACCGCTGCAACGGGCTGTCAGGACAAAAGATGTTGTGCGAGTTCTCATTGTGAGCACGCATGACTATATATATGGATCACATGCCTATGATTGTTTAGTACTTGGATGATTTATCTTATTTATATGCAATTGTCCTAGATCTGGAAGTTACATGTTTAGACTTGTCCATGCAACGCCCGTCCATCCATCCCTATGCCTACCGCACTCATATCATATTGTTTGCTACTACTGTTACCATTGCTCTTGTTCTACTGCTGCTGTTACTTTGCTATTGCTACTAAAAAATTGTTGCTACTGATAAACTACTATGAGCAAGAACTATTTTTAGGTGCAGCTGAATTTACAACTTAGTTGTTAAGGCTTACAAGTATTCTTTGGATCCCCTTGTGTCGAATCAATAAATTGGGTAATACTATCCTCGAAGACTGTTGCGATCCCCTATACTTGTGGGTCATCGATACTATTTTTAGCGCCATTGCCGGGGAGCATAGATTTTGCGGTGACGTAGTGTAACATCCCAAAAATACTAAACTTGGATCATCAAACTCTAAGCATCAAAATTAGGGTTAACAAAAACTTTTCTAAATAAAATTATGAAAGCATGCATATGTGCATGCATTTCATTTGAAATTCTTTTGAACCAACTTGTTTGTGTGTTCCTTTGCTTGTAAATGGATGCTTAGGTGAAATAAACATCATCTAAACATTTCCCACACTTTTCCCAAAGATAAGTAAATCAAAACAAATAAAATAAAGGAATGGTCATTTTGACCAATTTAACTCCCATGCCTACTTTGGCTGTCTCAAACTTTCAGAACCTAACAGAAACTTTTCTGGATCTTTGCACCCCTTTATTGTACTCATAACAAAGTATCAAGGCCCACTTTGTGATCATCCAAGAACATTTAAATGCCTAATTTAAATGACAATTCAAAATTGAATCTTTATCATATGGGAAAATCCCACTTTTTCAAAAACCACTCAAACAAGCTCAACTTTCAAAACCCAAGCATTTGCAGACTCACCAGCACAAACCTAGCACACCCACCAAAAATCTTTTCAAAATTCAAAACTTGAATTCTTGCGGCCATTTCATCAAACACTTGGCAGACACAAATCATCAAAATCCTAAACACTATTGTGAGCAGTGATTGAAGCCTAACTTGTTCCCTCTCTAGCTCACAACCATCTCAGTAGATCATCTAGAAAGTTAAACCAAGCAATAGCCTCACTGTAAGCTGGGCAATGACATCAATGGTGAACAGCCGGAGCTCACCATGCCACCCCAGTGGAGACAGCGAGCTAGGAGAAGATTTAGCCGTGCCAACCTTGTCTAGGAGGCAGCACACCGTCCATCGCCACTCCCTGGCCAACGCTCGAACCTTGCCAACCCCTGGACCACACGCACGGACCGCGCCCAGCTCGCCAGCAACCGTGCCGAGCATGCGCCAGAGCGCCACGCTCGACCGACGCCCACAGACCGCGCGCCGCCCTCGTCGCGTGCATACGTGATCACCACGGTCCCAGCAACCCCGCAGACACGCTCGTTTGCCGCCACACGGACCACGCGCGCTGTGCGCCATTAAATTCTCCGTCGGGCACGTGCAGAGCACCATCGCGTTCCGACCAAACCGCACCGCCCCACGTCTCGCCACCGTTTCGTTGAGCATCGCAGGGAGCACCGCATCGCCCCTACCGTCGCCCACGCCGATAGCCGTCTGTACCGTCGACCACGACGAGCTCACCTTGCGCCTCGTCGGTCCCATCGCTCCACTATAAATAGAGGCCACCCCCAGCCGAATTGAGCACACCATCTCACTCCCCTATCCTCACTGATCGTGCCACACCGTTCTCGGAGCAAGGCGAGCAGCACTTCGCCGAAATTTCAACAGAGTCTGCCGCTGCTGGAGAAGAAGGGAGCCAGCGATTGGAGCCGCCCCAAGAGAAGCTGCCGGTACCAGGAGGTTCGCCGTCGTCGACTTCGTCATTCGCCCGCCTCGCCGACCCTCGCCTGAACCCCGGTGATCCCCCAACGACCCCCACTGGCCGCGCTAGGTTTCTGTCTCGCCGACGTTGCCCAACGTCGACGATGACCCTCAGCCGTTGGATTAGAACCAGATCGAACGCACAACATCGCCCCATACCGCTTCGCACCCCCTCGTCTCACTGACGCGTGGGGACATCCACTTAACCAGCCCGCGTAAGCGCTGTGCTTAGCAGGCCAGCCCGTTAACCTTTCCCGCGCAGCCCAGTTATTTGAATTAAACCTTTTCCATTTTATTTCAAACAGACTTCTGTACCCAGTTTCAAAAATCAACCCAGGTCGATTCAGTGAACCAAATTGAATGAAACCAATTTTGTTAGAAAGTACTGGGAATGCTGAATCCAAGCCCGTTGAATTCAAGTCATTTGGATCTATAGATCATCCATGGTAAAAATAACAAGGCCAAAGCTTTTCTGCATTCAAACATTTTTCAAATTTAAACCATAATAGCTTTTGAGTTGATTCCAACTCTCAAAAATCACATTTAACCATACCTTTCAGAATATATAAAAATATATAGGTTTACTTACAGAAATAATGTCCAAGTAATAAAAGAATGCCCCATAGGCATTTCTAACTACTTTAATTAATTAAAATAAAAGGGTAAAACCTTATTAAATTGTGACACCACTTTAAATCACATTCCCTTGGACTAAAATGTTTGATGATGACATGTGTCAACATGATCCCATGTTTGGTTTGGAGAATATTAAATCTTAAGAAGTTTTTCAATGAGTAGAAATTACTTTTCTAAAAATAAAAGGAATTAAACCAAACTTTAATCTTGTAATGTTAGTGATGATGTTAGATCATCTATAGGACCATTTTGTGTGATGATTGCAAGTAGTTAAGTATTGTTTGGTGATTGTATACATCGTATTTATTTATAGACGCTAGTACCGACCAAGGATACGAGGAGGAAGGAGGATACTACGAAGAAGAAGCCGAGGAGAACTTCAACCACTGCTCTGCACAAGGCAAGCCTAATACTACTAGTTGAATGTGCAAGCTAAAACTTGCAAGATACTCTACTTTAGCAAGCTTTACTAACCAAGTGGACCAATGCAAGCTAACACTTTCAATTTAGCAAGCTTATACTGATATTGTGCAAGCCAATACTTGCAAGCCTTACTAATCAAGTTGACCTATGCAAGCTACTACTTGCTTGCTACCATGCCACTATATGCCTTAAAGCATATAGGATCATAACCACTTGATAAACCAATCCTAGTTTTACTTGCAAGCTTATTGCTTTATTTCTTTATCAAAGCTCTTACTTAGAGTTTACTGGAATAAATGGTAGATACTCGAAGGATAATTGAAGGTTGCATAAAGAGCATAAAATTTGGCCTAAGCTAGATAATCTTGATGTCCTCCTAAGGCATGAGATTAAACGTAGTCAAACCCCACTAGTGTACCACCCCTCATTAGTACTCACCCCCACTTGTAGATGCTAGTGCTAAGCATAAAACTTGACCAACTTTAGATGGGAATACTTGGTGAAAATGGTTATGAAAACCTTGGAATGATGGATCATTCTATTGAAATGTGTTGGACATGTGTTTCCGAACACCTGATGATTTTGGTGATGAAAATGATGAGGCATGAGCCTTAGCCCTTTATAAAAACTGATGGTTGTCTGGATGCGATACCATTCCAATTTTATCGTACAACCACAATACCCGAATATTGGGTAAGGCTTGACTGGAAACTTATGTACCTTAGTATTAGTTCCCTCATGGCCAAGGTCTGAGCTGAGGCTACCTTGTGAAGATCGTCCACCTATGCAGTACCCAAGATGACAGTTGGTCATGGTTGGGAGGCCAAACTCACAGGAGTGGTGCTTATACTAGGGCGTGTAATTGAAAGGTTAGGATTGATTATCCGCATACTGAGTATGATGAATTCAGGATTTGTTCCTGATGGATGTATCGAATGTTGTGGTGAAAGTGTACAATCTCTGCAGAGTGTCAAACTATTCGAATAGCCACGTCCGCGGTTATGGACAGTTAGAGTGGCCATACTGTTCCCCCGTCAGACTTTTCCAAAATGACTTGTGAAATGAATTGAGACTTTGACTTGACCACAACAGGGTTGTGGCATGAGAAACAAGTTCCCACTTAGGTGTTATAAAACCTTAACTAGCATTCGTTGCTTCAAAACTTAGTAGAGATAAATCTGGCTTTTGCAAAACAACCCTAGAGCCTAGTGTCCTATTATCCAAAAACCCTTTTACTTGTTAGTATTAGTTTGCGAGTACTTAAAGAGCACTCATGGCTTTGTCCCTGGCTATTCCCGTGGCCAGACTATGAAGAGGAGTACCTGGAGGATGGACCCCAGGAAGGTTACGACAACTAGGATCATCTCCCATCGTCAGCATTGCCTGTGACCCCGAAGATGGAGCTTCACCTACGCTACCGTTATTATTACGTATTCTGCTGCTTGAAGTTGTATTAAGAACTGGATCATGAGATCCCTATTTGTGTAAGAACTTATGTACGGTTTGTAATGGATGATGTACTATGGTATCCAATTCTGTTATGTCTCGCAAAAATGGTAATCCTGGGATTGCGATGTATGGCATAACAGGCATCTAGGATTAAAAATCCGGGTGTTGACACCCAGCATACCACTGCATGATGTAGTATACTATAGTTGTTGACATAACACCAATGAAACACCATTCACTAGTATTACATACCTCAGAGTGGTACAACAGAAACACGGCAGGTCCAAGACATGACTATAGGGCACAACGCGACTCTTTACATAAGATCCAGATAACACTCTAGGTTAAAGAGAGAGGAAGAAACTTCTTACAAAGAAGAATCAGAAATAATCAACTCATAACTATTATGCTAATTAGATTAGCATCTAACTATTTGGCATGTATTGCTGCTATTGCAATACTCTACAGAAGTAGGTTTTATGGCTAGAGATTATACTTCTTTCTGGTCAGCAGCTTCGTCTTCTCTTCATTTGTTGAATATGTTGACTTTCTTGACGTTTATTGAAAAAAAATTATCTTTTAATGTTGTTTCCTAGAGCATAACTTGATGTAGACGTCGTCTTAATGGCTCCAGAATATAGCAAGGGTTAAGAAGATACGTTGAGTATGAGCGTACTCAGCAAATTCACTAGAAAAGGAGTGTTTGATGCACTATAACTACAGCCACAACTATAGGTCGTAGGAAATGCAAGTTTTCGTAAACATTTCTTCAAAGGTTGCTTTTATTCTGAAAAGCTATGTCCGTTAGCCTTCACGGGTTTACCAGAACTTTCATGGAGTTCCTTTCCCACTGTGTTCGCAGCTCCTTCCCGGAATAGGGAGTAACAAGTTATAGTTCTTACACTCTGCAGGGGGCGTTACTTTTCCTATGAGAGATCAACTCCTTGTTGCACAACCGGGCAGCTTACCCGTTCACAATTCCATGTTGTGGGGCCCAGTAGATGATCCAAGCCAATCACTACCCTCTCCGCGACCCCGAATGTCTGCACGATCCTTTGGGGCTGGCTCACCTCCGTTAAGCCCCCTTTTGGGCAGGCTAAAACCCTGATGAGTTCCCTAAGACTCTATGAGCTGGTGATGCCCCTGGTAAGTACCACAAAGGTCCGGCCAAACCTCCGGCAGCCACTCATAGATAATCTAGACACCAAAAACATGGGGCCTAAGGGTGCCCACCCATATGTTGGATCCGCACAAGGAATCAGAACGTCACGTTAAGTTCGTCTTGCTTCCATACGAAAGGAAAAGGATACAACTGACTTCTCCGTCCCATTCCAAATCTCATGGTTAACGTGTAATATACGGTGCAAGAATCACTGGCGTCATTGGTTGTTAAATCCTAGATAATATGTTCCTTTACCACCGGAACTTTCATAGTAGGTTATTACTTCATGGTAAATAACCTATAAACATATTATTATGAAAATAGTGTTTTTTGACCTTTTTGAAATGCAGGTGATGACAACACTAGATTTGCAAAATACTTTACAGAAAATAATCAAAGGACATGATCAAGTGTGAAATTGCCTTTTGTGATTGCAAGATTATGCACTCACGGTCTTCAAGATAATATAATATTCAATATCTGAAATCAGTATCATTGGTCCGGTAAGTACTAATGTTTAAAGAAGCAGGATGCTATTATGCATAAGTAATGCAATGCAATTTGATAAACTTGAATCCTTGGAATAAGCGTTGATCTAGGGTTTGGAAATTGGAAATGGTTCCTTTAGAATGTGTTGTATTTTTCAATAAGCTTCACACTTGTGCTTCTTATTAAGGCTTGTGAATACGCGTGAAACAACATGTAATTATAATATCATACAATAATAAGATACACGAATGTGGATTGTTACTCAAAGATTACTTATAAAAGAATTGCCTTATCTTCAAATCTTACTTTATGAGTATTGGCATTTTTAAGTAACTTAAGTGTTAACAATCTTAGGTATAACACAATGTGATTATGATTAATTGTCATCTGTTGACTATGATGAAAGGCCTTGAGTTTAGTTGTTAAGTGTTGGAGATATTATCTTAAGATTTGTTGTTTGAAGTGACAAAAAAAACATTTGAAGAAAAGTTTTATTTGTTAAGGTTTAAGCAACCTTGATGGTTTTTGGAATATAATTGATAGAATGTGATTGATGTTGTCTACTCTGGCTTGAATAGTTTGTATTTGAGATGCTTTAAGACTTAATTATAACGGACCAAAGTTAACTATAAAACACAACAAGGTTTTAGCATTATATTTAAAGGCCTGTAGACTTAAAGTTAACTTTAAGAACATAGATAGACTTAAAGTGTAATGATTATGGTATTTATACTGGTGCTCCTCATAATGTTTATTTAAATATATTTAAGAGTGGTAGTACTTCTATTAGAGTAGTGATTTCTTATCATTATACTGGAGTGGAATCATTTATCTCCTTATAAATATGTGGTTATGGTTTGTTGATAGGTAAACAATATTAGTGACTACTTGTGAATTCACTATAGTGTTTTGGTATGTTTATAATCTTGTGGTTGAAGTAAGGGAAAAGGTTTTATATTTGATAAAGATCCTTTTAGAAAATAATCTACACTTATAATTGAATGATAATTCCATAAGATTATAATTAAACTATGTTGAACCATTTTGACTTCATAATATTAATATTTAAGACTAATATTATTTATTAGACCTCAATTGACTAATTTAAGAAATATTAGCAATTTTTATTTACCCTTATATGAATTATTAAGTAGGGAAATTAGATTTAAACTCAAGTTATTAGGGTATTAAGTCTTTTTTATTAACTTCAAAAGTGGAATGTTATATTTTTAACATGTAAATATTATTTTTGTGATCATTTTGGTATATTATATGTATTTTTATGAATTTTAAATAATAAGATATGATTTTTATAAGATTTATTACTTTATAAATAATTAATAAATAAAATATTTATTTAGGTAAAATAATAATACATGATTATAGTTACTATTTTTCTAAGAAGTTTGGTATATTATTTCTATTTTTAGCATTTACCATTATTAAATTATGATTTAACAAAGTTTTATTACTTATAAACCTATTTATTTAAATAATTAATATAATAATATTTGGTAATACAATTAAGTTATAGATTTTATTTTTCTAAACATTTTCATATATTACACATATTTTTCCGAATTATAAAATAAAAGATATTGATTTTATAAACTTTATACATTTCCTAATTATATTGTAAATAGGGAATTACTTTTTATACCCTGATTAAACCTACCGTTAGTCACAGATAGGTAGGGTTAGGCCACGTCGGCATGCCACCTAGGCATGGACCAGTCAACTGGGTGGACCATGTCAAGGTTGTCGTCGACATGACGTCAGCACGGCCACCACCGCCAGTTGGTGGTCGCTGGCGACAATCTGCGGTGCCCCAGCAAGCGAAACTAGTCTAGTTAGAATCAGTGCATTGTGTTGAACCATATAGTGGCAGCGACGCTCTAAAATGGTCATTAGAGCCTCGGCTCTAACGATCTCCGATGGTGTCTTAAGATGCGATGGCGATTTACAACGAGATGATGCGATTTAGGGGTACTGGAGGGTTCAGGAACTCACCCTGATGACGATAGAGAGGTCGATGCGGACCAGTGCGGTCGGAGACGAGCACACTGTCAACTTTTCTGATGAACCCAGAAGGAAAGGAATGATAAAATTCGGACTCACCCGATCTCCCCTTGATCTATTTATTCTAATAGGACGAAGAGGATGACTCTGCGGTTCTCCTCGACCAAGCCATAGGCTCAGGGGTGGACTCTCTCGACGGTGATGTGTGGCTCCGACGAGCTAGGGTTTCGGCTAGAGGAGGAATCCTGGAGGAAGGGAGGAAAGGGGATGAGGACGAGAGTAGTAAGCTCCGTGGCGTTCTTATCCTTCCATGGTGTCGGCAACGCTAATCTTGGCGCATATGCGGCGGCGGACGGCATCACCAGCGTCTAGCGAGCTGCTTCCAGCTGGAGGAGGAAGACGACAACGTCGCTTTTGCGGAAAAACCCCTGGCGATTCTTTCAACTCAACCCACAGTCCCTCCTCGGTCCCACCCGTCAGCCAGAGAAAAAAGTAAAGGGCTGACCTAGCTGGGCCTTGGTGTACTGCACGTGAGCAGTAGATAAGGAGAGAGAGGATCTGGGCCTCGGCTAGAAACTGTTCTCTTTTTCTTATTCTTTATTCTTTTCCATTTCTGTTTTGTTTCTAATTTTATATTTACACATTTGTTTGCAATTTTTTTATAGAAATTAGTTGCTAAATACTTGCAACAATACTAAAGTGTACTTAGGATCATTTTGTGCACTTTTATTATATAGTGTTATATTACTTTATTTTCTTTATATAGATCCCTTTAATATTTTGTAAGGGCCTTGGTTATGAATTTTATTTATATAATAAACCATAAACTTACTAAAGGATATTCTGCTACTGATTTGTGAGATGTAGGTGGGAAAAATAATTAATAACCTTAAGGTTTAAGATTTTGTTTCTTATTTATAAACTTTCATTAAGCTATGCTTTTATTTATTTATGGTTAGATGTATTTTTATGATATCTATAAAATCATTGAAAATGCCTCACATAATAACTATTGTATATAGTTAATGCCTTAATATGGTGGTGAATAATGTTTAAATAATATTGGTTATTACATTATATATACATTGATAATTATGATTGAAATTAAAGTTAGGATTTTAGAATTATAACTTTTTACCATTTGTTTGAGGAGACCTAAATTTATTCATGATCTTATAGACAGGAATAACATCTTAAGGTTTAAGAAATATTGTCTCTATGCTTATGATTGGAAATGATATCATTATTTAAGGTAAAGTAATAGAGTTGTTCTTTTAGAATGACTTAAGAATAAGGTTGATAATTATAGTTCCTAGGCACTTATAACTTTCATGTTTTGAAATGACAAGATTTGCTTAAGTGATTTGCTATAGGAAAATATTCCTATAAAGCATTGTGGAAATAGGATGATAAATCAATCAGATAAGATGGATATTATGTTTGGTTATGGATTTAAAGCTGAGTGTTTACTAAGAATTCCTAGCTTCCATATTTCATAAGTTTGGACTCCTAATTAAGGAATTCCTTTCCTAGATATATTACTTCTTCATATTCATCATCATGGTTTAACATGATGAGCTCTACTTCACAAGAACATTATTACCAACACTTCCACCTTCTAAATCCATTTGTAATTCAATGATATTGACACAAAGCTCAACATGATCTCCTCATAAAGATCATCCTCTTATCTAAAGTGTTTCTTATGAATCTAATTCCACTTGAATGATCATCCTATAATTCATTTAGTAGTTGCTTCTAATTCCCTTTACATACTTCCTTTATCCTTCATTACTAACATTACTCCATTAGGTATATCTACCAAAACCCACTTTCCTCAGGTGTCTAATATCCTGTAAGAAGCTTAACACTACTTCAATAACTCCATACTACTCTAGCTTTAGCTTAGTCATACTACCTTATGTCTACTTAACTCCAGTATCTTATATTCAAACTTCACATCATATTATGGTGACTTGTCATGACTACTTAGGATAATATATTCACACTAGAGTGTAGTTATGTTCTAACCACCAATGTCACTTATACATGATATAATCATTCCCTCTTAACGTATGAAGCATGATCATTATAGTCCTTGTATAATTTATGGCTTTAGATTTTCAGTTGGCTAATTAAGGCTTTATCAATACAATATTACAGTTGTATATAATTATCTTATGAGTATCCCTATTGGATTAAGAGATATTATTCATTGACTATACCTACTTAGTCTAACAGGATTTCTCCTTGGCAAATATCTTTAGAATTCAACCTTGTGATCTTCCTTGTTACCATTTAAATATATAATCATGATAACTCTTCTTTCCATTTAGGAGTGAGTTAACTCCACCAACTATCATATTGATTTCATTCTCTTCAAACTCTCCCATCCTATAGATGATATCTAAGACTAGCATTGCCAGTTACCTCTTCTTACTTCCTTCTCTAAAGGCTTTAGAGTGAATGTTATGATAAGGACAAGAATTGAAAGATCAAGAGTTAACAAGCTAAGAATTGATGAATCAATAGTTGATCTCTCAACATGGATTAATGATACGTCGGAAACGTATCTATAATTTTTGAAGCTCCATGCTTGTTTAGTATCTACTTTGCCTTACTTGTCTACACTTTGAGGTGCTTTTTACATGTTTTCTGGTACTAACCTATTAACAAGTTGCAATAGTGCCAGATGCATGTTTTCTACTGTTTTTGGTTTCAGAAAATTTAGTAAAGAAATATTCTCGGAATTGGACGGGACAAACGTTAAAGTCAATTACTTTCCGTGGGGAACAAGAAGTCCAGAGGGGAGCCGGAGAGGCAAGCCAGGGCAGCCAGACCCACCCTAGGCGTGGGTGGGCCCTGCCCCACGCCTGGGAGGGGTGTGGGGCCCCTGGCCACCACCTCGGACTCCCCCTTCGCCTATAAGAAGCCCCCGATGCAGAAACCCTAAGCACCCGATAAAATATCCACAAAACCGTCTGTAGCCGCCGCCACCATCGTCCCTAGATCGGGGGATCTGAAGTTCTTCCCGGCACCCTGCCGGAGGGGAGATCATCCCGGAGGCCTTCTCTCCGGTATGATGCGTGAGTAGTTCCACCTTGGACTATGGGTCCATGTAGTAGCTAGATGGTTTTATCTCCTCCTTTGTGCTTTCATGTATAGATATTGTGAGCTCCGTTCATGATCAAGATCTAATCTATTTGTAATCATGCATGTTGTGTTTGCGGGGATCCGATGGATATTGAGATTATTATGTTGGTTTGATTAATGGTTTTGTCTTTATGATTCTATCATGTCTATGTTGTTTGTGATCTTGCATGCTCTCCGTTGTTAGTAGCTATCTTGGCCAAGTAGTTGCTAGTGACTCCAAGAGGGGGTATTTATGCTCGATAGTGGGTTCATGCCTATAGTTTCCAAGGGAAGTGACAATAATCTCTTCGGTTGTAGATGTGTTGTTGCTACTAGGGAGAAAACAACGGTCTCTTGTTCATGGAACATGTGGACTATTTACCTTACACACTTTGCTTAAAGCAGTTATCTGTTGCTTGCAACTTAATACTGGAGGGGGTTCAAATGATAACCTTAAGGTGGACTTCTAGTCATAGATGCAGTTGGATGGTGGTCTATGTATCTTGTTGTATTGCCCAGTCGAATCTCATAGGATCTTTCTGACTAGTAATTGCATTGTTATGCCTTGCTCAGTTCCTATCAATTGCCCTGCTGTAATTTGTTTACCCTTCATGCCATGTTGTTTATCTAAGGAGAGCACCTCTAGTGAACTATGGACCCCAGTCCAATATTTAACATTGATACATCTTCCACTATTACTTGTTTACTTGCTGCAAACCATTACCTTCCACACCATATGTTTAATCCTTTGTTACAGCAAACCAGTGAGCTTGACAACCTCACTGATTTGTTGGGGGAAAAGTCTTGAGTTTGTGTTGTGCAGGTATCCGTGTTGATAGCAACACTTGTGTGACGTTTCCTTCCTCCTACTATTTGATAACCTCGATTTCTTACTAAGGGAAACTTGCTGGTGTGCTGCTTCATACCTTGCTCTTGGGGTTTCCAACGAAGCGTAGCCCACGACAAGTGTTGGGCGCCATCAAGCTATTTTCTGGCGCCGTTGCCGGGAAGGCCAAGGACGTATTCACAAGGGGAGTCCTTCACTTCCTCTCTCTTTACTTTGTTTTTAATTTTCTTTGTTTATTTTGCTTGGTTTTGTTTGCCTCTTTACAAAAAACTCAAAAAAATTAGTCTAGTTTGGTTTGCTTGCTTTATTCAAAAACACAAAAAAATTAGTCCCTACTCTAGTTGCTACCATGTCTGGTTTTGGAGTAGCCTTTATTTATCCTATGGTAGAAATCTCCACTTTAAAGCAAAAAAGTGAAGAAAGTTTTAAAGAAGCTTGGTCCAGAATCTCTGCTTTTCAGAGGGAAACTGAGCCTAAGGTGAGCCTTAGCTTGGTTATCGATAGTTTCTACTGTGGTATTGCTCTTCTTTATAGATATGCTTTGGATGTTGTGGCTGAGAAAGATTTTTTGCTATGTACTGAGGATGAAGCTTTTGCTGCCATAAAGAAATTGATCATGATTTATGGTACACCTGGCAAGTCTGATTCTGCTTTCATAAATATTTTTGCTGGGTTGAACACTCTTGAGACCGGTATTTCTGCTATGAATAGTTGCTATCACACGCTTAGGGCTTACCATGATTATGTTCCCATAAATTCTGAGCTTTCAAAGTGGTTTCCCACAATCAAAATCTCAATAAACACTACACTTTTTGATGCTCGCTGTGATATCATGTCTGAATTTTGCCTCATGCCTAAAGATATTTATGATTCCTTGAGTCTTTGGGGGCTTACTGAAGGAGGAGAGGAAATATCTCTTACCAACAATGCCACTATATTACCCATTGTAATAGCTGAAGGTGACTACTGATTATCTTGTTATTGAATGTGTAGGCAAGGGATAGATCACACTTGGAAGATCTCTACTGAAACACCTTAGGGCAGTGATAGATGTGGGAAAAGGCATCATGCATTTTGCTCCTCCTGTAAGCAATCATATCTTCCCTAAGTAAAAGAAGAAAGGTAAGAAAGGAAAGAACAAGAAGGTTGCTTCTTCATTTGAAAATACTTGATTCTTCTTGCTTCTTGTGCCTAACTTAAAGGCGTTAAAGAAAAGTACTTGTTAGGAGATAACCCAAGAGTTTCCTTGAGTCTTGGAAGTTATTACTTCAGTAATGACCTCTCCTTATCCTTATTGTTTGCTTTTTGTGCCAAGAATGACATCTAATGAAAGGGAAGTAAGATTTGGGGAGTTGCTGTCCTGAAACAGATTTCTGTCCTCCACCATAAAAATTCGTGAGGAGTCTTTGTAACTCGGATTGAGCTGAAAATTTACGAATAAATCCCCCAGTATGTTAGATAACTTACGTTAGTTCAACACTTTTTTATTTGAGCAACAGAAGATGTTCGAAAAATCTGCCTGCTGGTCTGTTTTGACAGATTTCTGCCATTATTTGCATTTCATTCTTATTGATTCCTTTTTTAGTTCTTTTTGGGAAATTGAGCTTTTTGAAGGAGTTACTACAGTAGCTTGTGTTTTTATTGAAAAGTATTGCTGTTCCAAAGCTTTGCCAGAGGTCTAATATCTTTTGAATACACTAATGTTGCTAATGAAGATTGTATGGAGTTTTGTATGAAGGAAAATTTTTAGGTGTAGAGAGGGAATGATGCAATGAGATGAAGAATGGACAAAAGCTCAAGCTTGGGTATGCCACCATGGTGTCACCCCAGGAAATATTTAAGAGGTACAAGCGTCAAATCTTGGGGATGCCCAAGGCATCCCCTTCTTCATCAATAAAAACGCTCAGGTCTGTCTAGACACTTCGTTTTTATTGTTTCATGCACAGTTGTGTTGTTCTTGGAGCATCTTAGTTTTTGTTTGCTTTTCTTAGGTAGTTTAGTTTGCTTGAATAAAGTAGTTTGGACCCCCGTTCTTGTTGTGTTGTTTTGCAAATAAGTTTGCTTGGTGTTGGAAAGGAGTAGTAAGTTCTTCCTTGAAGTGCAAGAGGAGCTTGCATTGACTGTGACTTAGACTTTAGCATGACATGCTAGGTGTTGTTTTGGCATTATGCTTAGTAATTATTACTGTAGCATGTCTTGTTCCAAACAATTGGGATTGCTTAGTGTGCCTTGAAGAAATTATGCGTTGTTTTAGCATGCAAAAGCATAGTATTGTGGTACTTTACTTTGATGCTTTGCTTGGGTTGACTTGGCACATGATGTAACACCCTCAGAATCGGCCCTATGCAAGTTTTAGCGCAACCCGCCAAACCCGCATAGAAACGATTCAAAGGTGCCCACCAGGCACTTTCGTGCGGGTGGAAAACGAAGTAATAACATTACACAACAGTCCTCGATGGGACCCACAGAACAGATATATATAACAGCGACTCCATGAGTCAAGAATACAGATATAATATACAAAGATCCAAATCACCTTGAAAATGACACAGCGTCCGTCTACGGACAAGATGCAAATGGGGCTAAGAGCCCTGAAGAATAACCAATGGCGTCCATAACCCTGCCCAAGCCAAGCCGGAAAGGGTAACCCTGCTAACGACGTCGATCTCAAAACCTGCTTAAACAAAAGGGGTGCCGACAAAGGGCAAAGGAAAAAGAGGAGCGTCAGTACTGAGGCCAGTACACGGCAAGACTAGAATTCGGCGGTCCTCGCCTACATAGGTATGGTGGATTGAAGCGGCAGCGGCAGCATGCACTAAACCACCTATAGAGACTCGATACAACTGGCGGCTATCAGAGAGGGGTAAGGAAGACCTATTCGGATCCAACCTGATACTATCATCAAACAAACCCATCCTGGCGTTTCCCCCTCGAGACCAACGAGGAAGTCAACCGAGGAACTCACACAGTTGGCAGTTTTACTTATTCAGTTTTAGTTGCGGCACTTTACTAGTCAGGTTTAGATAATCGTCCTGATAAAGTAAGCAGTGGGCACTTTTAGTTAACCATTCCGTTATAGTGGCAACACTTACTAGTCAGATACAATTAGCATGAGATACCCCAAAACCCAGCAGTTGTTGGTACTTTTATTTAGCCATTCCGTTGTAGTTGTAATACTTACTAGTCAGGTACAATGGTCGCAAGCGACACTCCAAACAAGCAATTGTGGGCAGTATTATTTAGCCATTCCATTATAGTGAAGCTGATTACTAGTCATTATAAAGTCAAATTTATAGCAATAAACTTTAGTTATGCTTGTCTATGGTCGAGATACTGTGCTCCAAGTTGTCCATAACCGCGGACACGGCTTTCAGAAATTTTTAACCCGGCCGGGGTGCACAAATAGCAACACACACTCGATCAACCTTGGATAAACCAAATCAAAACCCAACGAGGCCTTCACAACAAAGCAATCACAGGATTCAGAATTATTTCAGGGGGCCACCCCATTAAGCTACCCGCAACGAAGTTAGCTGACTCCGAAACGGACTCAAGGTTTGGGTATACGGCTGTGAACGACTGGGAACCCAAAACTGGGCTTGTCGACACCGCGGAATCGTGTCCCGATCCTAAACAGTACAGGTGCTATCTGTCGCACAATTTAAATAAAGTAGTAAAGCATGGCATAAGTACAGGATCGTAAATAAAACCTCAAACTAGTTTGTGGCCCCAAGAAATAAGACTGAATCAAGCTCTGGCTCAGGGGGGTCCCATATACCTCCCGGATGTGGATAGCGCGATAAATCAAGGAACAGGTATCAAGTACTCGGGGTCCTACGGGACACAAGTGGGCGTTCGGAAACCAAATATTATCTATCACCCACCGATGCCTCTGCTTACTTCAATTTTAGTTGTTAAACATGAATTAAAGTGAACGATAAGTAAAACTATGATCATCTCCAACATCAACATGTGGCAACACATCAACAACTGTGGCACTGGACAACACGCAACAGCACTTGAGCAAGCGACTACGACGCGCAAGTCCAACTATCTACCAAACAACAGGTAATAGGATGTGTCCAAGGCAATATAGGGCTGCACGGTATATCACAGGTACGGAAACGAAAGCATCGCAACACAGATAGCAATAGATCAACAGGAGGGAATAAATACTATAAAAGTAAGATAGGTAGAAAGGGGGAGATGCTCGCCTGAAAACATTGTCGAAGGTTCAACCGAAGATCGGGTCGACACTCGCATCAACTCAACGGCCTTATCCGCGAAGAAGCAAAACACTAGAATAATCACCGGATGCAATATTTAATACTACGGCAAAAGATCGGCATGATGCATGTATGATGTATGACATGGCAAGGGTGCGATGCAATTAGGTCAGATTAAGCGGAACCGGGGTCCCGACAATTAATTAAATGGTTCAAGTTATTTATCTACCCCGCAATTTAAATGTTGTTTAACAAGGCAAAATAAGTTACCGGTTCGCTACACAATTTTAAATGAGGCCAATATAAGGCTAGATTTGCCCGCATATGGGCCCCATATTTAATTATAAGGTGAATCGGCATAAGGCCCCCAAACCACACGACAATATGCATGCATGAACATTTAATATGCGACAAGTTGTATTATGTTATAAAATAGGGTTTCGGGAAGGGGTTCACACATTAGGGTTCGACGAACTTGGGGTTCCGGGGTTCGGGGTCGGTCTCAGGGTTCCGGGTCTAGGGTTCGGCCTCGGCGGAAGCGTTCTCAGATAACGGGGTAGATCTTGGCGTTCCGGGAGGAAGGGCTTGGTGGTTCTGACTTCACTTGTCGGTGCCGGACTCGGTTGCGGTAGATCTTGGCCATGTCGAAGTTCTTGCCGGCGGTTCGTCGAGGGTCACCGGTTCGGTACGGTCTTCATGTGGTAGATCTTGTCGAGTTCACTGCAGCGGCCTTGTGGTTTCGATGACGATCTTGGCGGTTATCTAGTGGCACCATGTACACCCCTCGAGCCCATCGGCATTGAGCCGGTCTTGTCGTTGAGCATCCCTGTACGAAGGTCTGTGTGTTCCGGTTCCATTGACGATGGAGATCTTGATTCAACATCATCACGGCCTTCGAGGTTTCGGCTAGCGGAGCCGGGAAGGAGTTCTTGGGGTCCGGGGAGGGAATCCTGTCGCATCCGAGGGGGTACTTGAAGTCCATGATGGAGATCTTGTCGGGTTCAAGAGGCTTGTAGTGGTATTATACCGGATACAGGACGAATGCACACGGTCGAAGACATACACTGCTTAGGGCGAAACAGAGGAACAACACGAGGATGTCCTGTTCTGTACGGGCATTATCCCGAACACCTTGCTGGGGAGCGGTCGCGTGCAGCACTGGGGAAGCTGAGCGGCGTCGAGCTCGAGGGCAGGCAGGCGCACGGCGGCAGGGACTTGCGGACGCGGCGGCGACAAGCTCGGGACCGGGGGCGCTGAGGCTGCCGACGAAGGGGCCCGCAGAGGAGCGGCTCGGGGACGCGGAGGCGCGGCCGGAGCAGGGCAAGGGGAGGGCGGCGCGGACGTCCTTGGCGCGGAGCTGGGGACCGGGAGGCGCGGAGGCGCGGCCGCCAGCGAGGAGGAGGTTCCCAGGGCGACGCGGCTGCAGGGGCTCCGGCGACGCTCGGGGAAGACTAGGCGGCGGCGGCACGGTTGTTGGCGAGGGCGGGGACGCGCGAGGCGAGGCGCGGCCTAGGGCGACGGAGGGGCGCGTTCGGTCGCTGGCGCAGAGGCGACGGGGGGAGCGGCGGTGGCTCGGTCCGGCGAGGCGAACGGCGGCCGGCGAGCGGGCGAGCCGACGCGGAGGAGGCGGCACCGCGGGGCCGGAGGCGGGGAAGAGGCCGCGGCGGAGGGGGTGGTTCGGGCGAGCTCGGCCGCGATGGGTGCGGCGAGCTGGCCGCGGGGCGGAGCTCCGCAGGCGGCGGCGGGCTGCAGATGGAGGCGGGGTCGGCGAGGCTGGGGACGTGCGGGGCCGGACGCGGCCGGCGGCGGGGCTGGGGGGCGGCTGCGGCGGCGGAGCAGAGAGGTAGGGGAGTTGGAACGGCGGCCTGGGCGCGAGCAGGGAGCGCGGAGGCGGGCTAGCCGGGAGAGAGGAGGATGGAGGGAGGAGGGAGAACGTGGGGTCGGGAGGGGACAGGGCGCGGTTGGTGGGGGGACGGGATCGCGTGTGTGGGGCCCTGGGGCGTGGGCCCGGGGTGGAAGGGGCGGTGTGGGACGGTGAGTGAGAGCTGGCGTGGTCTGGGTAGGTAGGGCCAGGCGGGTGGGACCCAGGGGCAGAGAGAGAGGGACTGCGGAGTGGGGCCGGCTGTCAGAGAGAGTGGGGAGGGAGGGTAGAGAGGCTGGGGTGAGAAAAGGAGAGGGGAGAAGGGGTATGGATTGATGAGGTGGCAGGTGGGTAGAGATTGGGTGAGAGGGTGAGGTGGCGGTCTGCTGTTGGTGGGTAGGATAGATTTGGGTGGGGATAGGATTTAGAGGGGCTGATTTAGTATGTGTGTTTGTTTGGTTCTGTTTAATTTAAAACAAAGCCACTTTGCAAATAGTTTTTAGGGAGAATAAAATATCCGATACACTCGGGGTTTTGCCTTTAAAATAAAAAGGGGTGTTTGTACAAACAGAACTAGGCTTTTCAAAATAATGCAGTCAAACAATGCATGATGATGACGATGCAATGCACAAAAACAACGCGATTTTCTAGTAGTGGTTTTGCGGGATGCCACAATTCGACACCACTAACAATGGATCTCGCCCTCGAGATCTGCCTCATGGTACCGGAAAGAAGGGCGGCGATCTGAATCTTCTCGCATCGTGTAGATCCTCGCGACACCACTAACAAGAGGTCGTTGTCCGTGATCGTCGAGAGAACACTCCGGAAACAAAAGGTCGAAGGTAGAGGTATCAACAAATAAAGCCACCTCTAGCTCCGATGGAAAGGGGGAACCGATGCATTCTCGTCCACTTCAACGTACAAAAGCGAATAGAATGGGTAGTCGGCATGGGGGCCAATCCATCACGCACCCAAACTATTACTCTGCACAATCATTAGAAAAGAGTGCAACCATTCTCGGAATCAGACTGAAGATCTCGACAAACGAGGTTCGGAAACAAAGGAGTGATACATACTCTGCATCGGATCTGGCGTAGATGATGTCGTCGCGTCGGAAAACACCGGAAGGCACAAACAAGGAACAAAGAATGGTACCACAGTAGACGAACTCCTCAGGCAGCATGAACATCGGATGGCAGAACACCGTTATCAGAGGGGGAAGCGAAACCCTGAAGGTACGACGGAAACCCAACCACGAGAATTCCTGGACTCGAAGAAAGAGAAGAGAGAGGATTTAAAACGCGTAGAGATAAGAGGAGAATAGCAGAGGGGTAAGGAGTAAAAGCAGACCTAACCAGAACTATCCAACCGATTTTGCAAAATAGTTTTGACACTCTACTTCGGCCGTTAGCTAGGTTATCCTACAGGCTGGACTTGTGGGGTATCGCAACTGCTGAGCTCTGATACCACTCTGTAACACCCTCAGAATCGGCCCTATGCAAGTTTTAGCGAAACCCGCCAAACCCGCATAGAAACGATTCAAAGGTGCCCACCAGGCACTTTCGTGCCGGTGGAAAACGAAGTAATAACATTACACAACAGTCCTCGATGGGACCCACAGAACAGATATATATATAACAGCGACTCCATGAGTCAAGAATACATATATAATATACAAAGATCCAAATCACCTTGAAAATGACACAGCGTCCGTCTACGGACAAGATGCAAATGGGGATAAGAGCCCTGAAGAATAACCAATGGCGTCCATAACCCTGCCCAGGCCAAGCCGGAAAGGGTAACCCTGCTAACGACGTCGATCTCAAAACCTGCTTAAACAAAAGGGATGCCGACAAAGGGCAAAGGAAAAAGAGGAGCGTCAGTACTGAGGCCAGTACACGGCGAGACTAGAATTCGGCGGTCCTCGCCTACATAGGTATGGTGGACTGAAGCGGCAGCGGCAGCATGCACTAAACCACCTATAGAGACTCGAGACAACTGGCGGCTATCAGAGAGGGGTAAGGAAGACCTATTCGGATCCAACCTGATACTATCATCAAACAAACCCATCCTGGCGTTTCCCCCTCGAGACCAACGAGGAAGTCAACCGAGGAACTCACACAGTTGGCAGTTTTACTTATTCAGTTTTAGTTGCGGCACTTTACTAGTCAGGTTTAGATAATCGTCCTGATAAAGTAAGCAGTGGGCACTTTTAGTTAACCATTCCGTTATAGTGGCAACACTTACTAGTCAGATACAATTAGCATGAGATACCCCAAAACCCAGCAGTTGTTGGTACTTTTATTTAGCCATTCCGTTGTAGTTGTAATACTTACTAGTCAGGTACAATGGTCGCAAGCGACACTCCAAACAAGCAATTGTGGGCAGTATTATTTAGCCATTCCATTATAGTGAAGCTGATTACTAGTCATTATAAAGTCAAATTTATAGCAATAAACTTTAGTTATGCTTGTCTATGGTCGAGATACTGTGCTCCAAGTCGTCCATAACCGCGGACACGGCTTTCAGAAAGTTTTAACCCGGCCGGGGTGCACAAATAGCAACACACACTCGATCAACCTCGGAAAAACCAAATCAAAACCCAACGAGGCCTTCACGACAAAGCAATCACAGGATTCAGAATTATTTCAGGGGGGCACCCCATTAAGCTACCCGCAACGAAGTTAGCTTACTCCGAAACGGACTCAAGGTTTGGGTATACGGCTGTGAACGACTGGGAACCCAAAACTGGGCTTGTCGACACCGCGGAATCGTGTCCCGATCCTAAACAGTACAGGTGCTATCTGTCGGACAATTTAAATAAAGCAGTAAAGCATGGCATCCCGCAAAACCACTACTAGAAAATCGCGTTGTTTTTGTGCATTGCATCATCATGACCGCATGCTCATGTCATCATGCCACATTGCATTTGAGAATCATCATCATCTTGCATTTGCTTGGATAAAACTATTTGCGGAAAAACCTGTTTGTGTTTTCTAAAACGCCCCGTCTTGCTTTCAAACACAAACCCCGGGTCTCCGGATTATTTTTGTTTGTCTGCTATCGGTTTGCAAATGGTGCATTTAAAATAAATAAAATATTAAATTATTTTAGTGGGGGCAGTCGAACGGGCCAAATCGACCCGGACGACCACCCCCAGAACAAAACGGTCCACCTAAAATCCTACAGCTACCAATCCTATCCTACCCACCCTCCGGCCACCTCATCCCACCCAATCCCTTCTCGCCACCTCACCTCTCTCCCTTCCCCCACCACTCATCTGCTGACAACTCACCTCCCACTCCCTCACCCACTCCCCACTTCCCCCAACCGACCAGGCCACCTGGGCGGGGTCCACCGCCACCTGGCCAACGTCCCACCAGCCCCTGCCGACAACCCCCTGGCGCGCCCCGGGACCCACATCACGCACGCGCCCCAACCCACCGACGCGACCCGCCCGCGTCCTCTCCCGCTCCCTCTCTCACCGCGCGCAGCCTCCCTCACCTCCGGCCACTGCCTCGCCCTGCGGGCCGTCTCCTCCCCATCGTTGGCGCCGCCCGACGGCACCGCCTCCTCCCGCGCTCGCCCCTTCCTCGCCCTTCCCCGCCGCCCGAGCCCCGCCGCGCCGCCAACCTTGCTCGCCCCTCTCCGGCCGCCGCCGGACGCACCCCCCATCCGAGCCCGTACCGCCGTGCCTTCCCACCGAGCGAGCCCGCTGCCCTCCGGACCCGCCCCAGCGCCTGCATCGACCGCGCCGCCGCCCTCTGCACCGCCCAGCCCCGCCGCCTCCTCCCCTCCCCGTGGCGCCGCCGCCGTCCGCTTCTCCCTCGCCAAGTCTCCTCCATCCGGCCCTGCTCCGCCCATCCTCTGCAAGCTCCGGCCGCCTCCGGCTCCTCCGCCCTGCAAGCCGAGCGCCGCCGGCGAGCCCGCCCCGGCCCGCGTCCCCTGCTTCCTCGCCGTCCCCAGGCAGAGCCGCGCCGCGTGCCTCTAGCCCGATCGCCACCTCTCTGCTTTCCCCATGGCCGCCGCGGCCGTCGTTCTCGTCCAGGTTGCCGCCGTCGCGGGCGACCTCTGCCTCGACCCTCCGCCGCCGTGCCCATCTCCGACCGTCCGCTGCAGGAGCTCGCGACCTCGAGGTCGTTTGCGCAGTGTCCTGGCGCCTTGGGAGTCATGCCCCTGCGGTGGTCATCGCGGGATGGAGAGGTCCCCTTTCATGTGTTGGTGTAGTGGGGCACCATAGAACCAAGCGTGTGTGTGGTGAATCTTTTCCCAAGCATGTCGACACCAAGTCCAAGATCTGCGAGCCGTGTTTGTACATCCGTATTGCTGCCTGAAGATCTACGCCAAGATATCCACCCCGGACGCCAAGGCCTCCTTCACGGAATCCGATGATCGAGACCCGAAGATCCCGGAACTACAAGCTCTCCTTCACGGAATCCGAACACCCTGATCCGCAGAGTTCGACGGCGACCCTAAGCCGAAGCCCTCGAGCCCTCCTACACGGATCCGATGGCGAACCCTGAAGACCGATTCCGTACCCGGACGATAAGGACACCGACGCGGAACACCGAGAATTTCCCCCCTGAACGCCAAGGTCGTCGACACGGTTACGACATGAACTTCCGGTCGGCAACGCCAAGTGCTCCTTCCGGACCTGAAGACTATCGGTCAAGTTCCCCACCGACAAAAGACGGACTACAAGTACTACTTCACGGATACCAAGCGACAAGGTCTACTTCCCCGATCCGGAGATCCTAAGTCCCGGAGTCCGAGAACGATCCCGTCGAACCCTGAACCCTGCCGAACCCCGAACCCCCCGGAACCCCAAGTTCGTCGAGAACCCCCTAATGTGTGAACCCTTCCCGGAACCCTATTTTATAATGTAATAACAACTTGTTGCATATTAAATGTTCATGCATGCATATTCATCATGTGGTTTGGGGGCCTTCCGCCGATTCACCATATAATTAAATATGGGGCCCATATGCGGGCAAATCTAGCCTTATATTGGCCTCATTTAAATTGGTGTAGCGAACCGGTGCTATATTTTGCCATGTTCAAACAACATTTAATTTGCGGGGTATCTAAATAACTTGAACCATCTAACTAATTGTCGGGACCCCGGTTCCGCTTAATATGGCCTAATTGCATCGCATCTTTGCCATGCCATACATCATGCATGCATCATGCCCGATCTTCTGCTGTTGTCTTAAATAGTACATCCGGTGTTTCTTCTAGTGTTTTGGTTCTTCGTGGATAAAGCCGTTGAGTTGATGCGAGTGTCGACCCGATCTTCGGTTGAACCTTCGACAATGTTTTTCAGGCGAGCATCTCCCCCTTTCTACCTATCTTACTTTTATAGTATTTATTCCCTCCTGTTGATCTATTGCTATCTGTGTCGCGTTGTTCTAGTTTTCGTACCCGTGATATCCCTTGCAGCCTTATATTGCCATGGCCACCTCCTATTACCTGTTGTTTGGTAGATAGTTGGACTTGCGCGTCGTAGTCGCTTGCTCAAGTGTTGTTGCGTGTCGTCAAGTGCCACAGTTGTTGGTGTATGGCCGCATGTTGATGTTGGAGATGATCATGGCTTTACTTATCGTTCACTTTAATTCCTGTTTAACAACTAAAATTGAAGTAAGTAAGCAGAGGCATCGGTGGGTGATAGATAATATTTGGTTTCCGACCGCCCACTTGTGTCCCGTAGGACCCCGAGTACTTGATACCTGTTCCTTGTTTTATCGCGCTATCCACATCCGGGAGGATTATGGGACCCCCCTTAGCCAGAGCTTGATTCAGTCTTATTTCTTGGGGCCACAAACTAGTTTGAGGTCTTATTTACTATCCTGTACTTATGCCATGTTTACTGCTTTATTTAAGATTGTGCGAGGAGCACACTGTACTGTTTAGGTAAGCGGAATGTTTTCGCGGTATCGACAAGCCCAGTCACACTTTCGGGTTCCCAGTCGTTTACAGCCATTGTCGCAAACCTTGAGTCCGTCTCGGAGCTAGCTTACTTCATTGCGGGTCCACTCAATGGGGTGGCCCCTTGAAATATTTCTGAATCTTGTGATTGCTTTGTCGTGAAGGCCTCGTTGGGTTTTGATTTGGCTTTTCCGAGGTTGATCGAGTGTGTGTTGCTATTTGTGCACCCCGGCCGGGTTAAAACTTTCTGAAAGCCGTGTCCGCGGTTATGGACGACTTGGAGCACAGTATCTCGATCATAGACAACTATAACTAAAGTTTACCGTTATAAATTGACTTGTATCTGATATGACTAGTAAATATTGCAACTACAACGGAATGGCTAAATAAAACGGCCAACAATTGCTTGCTTGATTTGTCGCTTGCGACAATTGTATCTGACTAGTAAGTATTGCAACTAAACGGAATGGCTAAATAAAAGTACCAACAACTGCTGGGTTTATGGGTTACCTCATGCTAATTGTATCTGACTAGTAAGTGCCGCAACTACAATGGAATGGTTAACTAAAACGGCCCACTGCTTATTTTATCAGGATGATTATCTATACTTGACTAGTAATTACTGCAACGATAACCGAAAACATAAAACTGCCAACTGTGTGAGTTCCTCGGTCGACTTCCTCGGTCGGTGTCGAGGGGGAAACGCCAGGATGGGTTTGATTGGTGGTAGTATCAGGTTGGTTCCGAATAGGTCTTTCTTACCCCTCTCTGATTGCCGCCAGTTGCATCGAGTCTCTATAGGTTGTTTAGTGCATGCTGCCGCTGCCGCTCAGTCCACCATACCTATGTAGGCGAGGACCGCCGAATTCTAGCCTCGCCGTGTACTGGCCTCAGTACTGACGCTCCTCTTTTTCCTTTGCCCTTTGTCGGCACCCCTTTTGTTTTAGCAGGTTTCGACGTCGTTAGCAGGGTTACCCTTCCGGCTTGGCCTGGGCTGGGTTATGGACGCCATTGGTTATTCTTCAGGGCTCTTAGCCCCAGTTGCATCTTGTCCGTAGTCGGACGCTCTATCGTTTTAAAGGTGATTTGGATCTTTGTAGATTGTATCTGTATTCTTGACTATTGGAGTCGTGTTGTATATATATCTGTTCTGTGGGTCCCATCGAGGACTGTTGTGTAATGTTATTACTTTGTTTTCCACCCGCACGAAAGTGCCTGGTGGGCACCTTTGAATCGTTTCTATGCGGGTTTGGCGGGTTTCGCTAAAACTTGCATAGGGCCGATTCTGAGGGTGTTACAGAGTGGTATCAGAGCTCAGCAGTTGCGATACCCCACAAGTCCAGCCTGTAGGATAACCTAGCTAACGGCCGAAGTAGAGTGTCAAAACTATTTTGCAAAATCGGTTGGATAGTTCTGGTTAGGTCTGCTTTTACTCCTTACCCCTCTGCTATTCTCATCTTATCTCTACGCGTTTTAAATCCGCTCTCTTCTCTTTCTTCGAGTCCAGGAATTCTCGTGGTTGGGTTTCCGTCGTACCTTCAGGGTTTCGCTTCCCCCTCTGATAACGGTGTTCTGCCATCCGATGTTCATGCTGCCTGAGGAGTTCGTCTACTGTGGTACCATTCTTTGTTCCTTGTTTGTGCCTTCCGGTGTTTTCCGACGCGACGACATCATCTACGCCAGATCCGATGCAGAGTATGTATCACTCCTTTGTTTCCGAACCTCGTTTGTCGAGATCTTCAGTCTGATTCCGAGAGTTGGTTGCATAATCCGCCTATTCGTGTGCAGAGTAATGGTTTGAGTGCGGGACGGAGTAGCTACCATACCACTACTCTTATCATTCGCTCTTGTACATCGAATCAGTGGATCCAGCAGTTTTACTCCATCCACGAAAGTTAGGGGTGGCTTTATTTGTTGATACCTCTACCTTCGACCTTTTGTTCCCGGAGTGTTCTCTAGACGATCACGGACAACGACCTCTTGTTAGTGGTGTCGCGAGGATCTACACGAAGCACGAAGGATCAGATCGCCGACCTTCCTTCCGGTACCATGAGGCGGATCTCGAGGGCGAGATCCATTGTTAGTGGTGTCGAATTGTGGCATCCCGCAAAACCACTACTAGAAAATCGCGTTGTTTTTGTGCATTGCATCATCATGACCGCATGCTCATGTCATCATGCCACATTGCATTTGAGAATCGTCATCATCTTGCATTTGCTTGGATAAAACTATTTGCGGAAAAACCTGTTTGTGTTTTATAAAACGCCCCGTCTTGCTTTCAAACACAAACCCCGGGTCTCTGGATTATTTTTGTTTGTCTGCTATCGGTTTGCAAACGGTGCATTTAAAATAAATAAAATATTGAATTATTTTAGTGGGGGCAGTCGAACGGGCCAAATCGACCCGGACGACCACCCCCAGAAAAAAACGGTCCACCTAAAATCCTACAGCTACCAATCCTATCCTACCCACCCTCCGGCCACCTCATCCCACCCAATCCCTTCTCGCCACCTCACCTCTCTCCCTTCCCCCACCACTCATCTGCTGACAACTCACCTCTCACTCCCTCACCCACTCCCCACTTCCCCCAACCGACCAGGCCACCTGGGCGGGGTCCACCGCCACCTGGCCAACGTCCCACCAGCTCCTGCCGACAACCCCCTGGCGCGCCCCGGGACCCACCTCACGCACGCGCCCCAACCCACCGACGCGACCCGCCCGCGTCCTCTCCCGCTCCCTCTCTCACCGCGCGCAGCCTCCCTCACCTCCGGCCACCGCCTCGCCCTGCGGGCCGTCTCCTCCCCATCGCCGGCGCCGCACGCCCGACGGCACCGCCTCCTCCCGCGCTCACCCCTTCCTCGCCCTTCCCCGCCGCCCGAGCCCCGCCGCGCTGCCAACCTTGCTCGCCCCTCTCCGGCCGCCGCCGGACGCACCCCCCATCCGAGCCTGTACCGCCGTGCCTTCCCACCGAGCGAGCCCGCTGCCCTCCGGACCCGCCCCAGCGCCTGCATCGACCCCGCCGGCGGGGCGGAGCTCCGCAGGCGGCGGCGGGCTGCAGATGGAGGCGGGGTCGGCGAGGCCGGGGACGTGCGGGGCCGGACGCGGCCGGCGGCGGGGCTGGAGGGCGGCTGCGTCGGCGGAGCAGAGAGGTAGGGGAGGAGGAACGGCGGCCTGGGCGCGAGCAGGGAGCGCGGAGGCGGGCTAGCCGGGAGAGAGGAGGATGGAGGGAGGAGGGAGAACGTGGGGTCGGGGAGGGGACAGGGCGCGGTTGGTGGGGGGACGGGATCGCGTGTGTGGGGCCCTGGGGCGTGGGCCCGGGGTGGAAGGGGCGGTGTGGGACGGTGAGTGAGAGCTGGCGTGGGTCGGGTAGGTAGGGCCAGGCGGGTGGGACCCAGGGGCAGAGAGAGAGGGACTGCGGGGTGGGGCCGGCTGTCAGAGAGAGTGGGGAGGGAGGGTAGAGAGGCTGGGGTGAGAAAAGGAGAGGGGAGAAGGGGTATGGATTGATGAGGTGGCAGGTGGGTAGAGATTGGGTGAGAGGGTGAGGTGGCGGTCTGCTGTTGGTGGGTAGGATAGATTTGGGTGGGGATAGGATTTAGAGGGGCTGATTTAGTATGTGTGTTTGTTTGGTTCTGTTTAATTTAAAACAAAGCCACTTTGCAAATAGTTTTTAGGGAAAATAAAATATCCGATACACTCGGTGTTTTGCCTTTAAAATAAAAAGGGGTGTTTGTACATACAGAACTAGGCTTTTCAAAATAATGTAGTCAAACAATGCATGATGATGACGATGCAATGCACAAAAACAACGCGATTTTCTAGTAGTGGTTTTGCGGGATGCCACAATTCGACACCACTAACAATGGATCTCGCCCTCGAGATCCGCCTCATGGTACCGGAAAGAAGGGCGGCGATCTGAATCTTCTCGCATCGTGTAGATCCTCGCGACACCACTAACAAGAGGTCGTTGTCCGTGATCGTCGAGAGAACACTCCGGAAACAAAAGGTCGAAGGTAGAGGTATCAACAAATAAAGCCACCTCTAGCTCCGATGGAAAGGGGGAACCGATGCATTCTCGTCCACTTCAACGTACAAAAGCGAATAGAATGGGTAGTCGGCATGGGGGCCAATCCATCACGCACCCAAACTATTACTCTGCACAATCATTAGAAAAGAGTGCAACCATTCTCGGAATCAGACTGAAGATCTCGACAAACGAGGTTCGGAAACAAAGGAGTGATACATACTCTGCATCGGATCTGGCGTAGATGATGTCGTCGCGTCGGAAAACACCGGAAGGCACAAACAAGGAACAAAGAATGGTACCACAGTAGACGAACTCCTCAGGCAGCATGAACATCGGATGGCAGAACACCGTTATCAGAGGGGGAAGCGAAACCCTGAAGGTACGATGGAAACCCAACCACGAGAATTCCTGGACTCGAAGAAAGAGAAGAGAGCGGATTTAAAACGCGTAGAGATAAGAGGAGAATAGCAGAGGGGTAAGGAGTAAAAGCAGACCTAACCAGAACTATCCAACCGATTTTGCAAAATAGTTTTGACACTCTACTTCGGCCGTTAGCTAGGTTATCCTACAGGCTGGACCTGTGGGGTATCGCAACTGCTGAGCTCTGATACCACTTTGTAACACCCTCAGAATCGGCCCTATGCAAGTTTTAGCGAAACCCGCCAAACCCGCATAGAAACGATTCAAAGGTGCCCACCAGGCACTTTCGTGCGGGTGGAAAACGAAGTAATAACATTACACAACAGTCCTCGATGGGACCCACAGAACAGATATATATAACAGCGACTCCATGAGTCAAGAATACAGATATAATATACAAAGATCCAAATCACCTTGAAAATGACACAGCGTCCGTCTACGGACAAGATGCAAATGGGGCTAAGAGCCCTGAAGAATAACCAATGGCGTCCATAACCCTGCCCAAGCCAAGCCGGAAAGGGTAACCCTGCTAACGACGTCGATCTCAAAACCTGCTTAAACAAAAGGGGTGCCGACAAAGGGCAAAGGAAAAAGAGGAGCGTCAGTACTGAGGCCAGTACACGGCAAGACTAGAATTCGGCGGTCCTCGCCTACATAGGTATGGTGGACTGAAGCGGCAGCGGCAGCATGCACTAAACCACCTATAGAGACTCGATACAACTGGCGGCTATCAAAGAGGGGTAAGGAAGACCTATTCGGATCCAACATGATACTATCATCAAACAAACCCATCCTGGCATTTCCCCCTCGAGACCAACGAGGAAGTCAACCGAGGAACTCACACAGTTGGCAGTTTTACTTATTCAGTTTTAGTTGCGGCACTTTACTAGTCAGGTTTAGATAATCGTCCTGATAAAGTAAGCAGTGGGCACTTTTAGTTAACCATTCCGTTATAGTGGCAACACTTACTAGTCAGATACAATTAGCATGAGATACCCCAAAACCCAGCAGTTGTTGGTACTTTTATTTAGCCATTCCGTTGTAGTTGTAATACTTACTAGTCAGGTACAATGGTCGCAAGCGACACTCCAAACAAGCAATTGTGGGCAGTATTATTTAGCCATTCCATTATAGTGAAGCTGATTACTAGTCATTATAAAGTCAAATTTATAGCAATAAACTTTAGTTATGCTTGTCTATGGTCGAGATACTGTGCTCCAAGTCGTCCATAACCGCGGACACGGCTTTCAGAAAGTTTTAACCCGGCCGGGGTGCACAAATAGCAACACACACTCGATCAACCTCGAAAAAACCAAATCAAAACCCAACGAGGCCTTCACGACAAAGCAATCACAGGATTCAGAATTATTTCAGGGGGCCACCCCATTAAGCTACCTGCAACGAAGTTAGCTGACTCCGAAACGGACTCAAGGTTTGGGTATACGGCTGTGAACGACTGGGAACCCAAAACTGGGCTTGTCGACACCGCGGAATCGTGTCCCGATCCTAAACAGTACAGGTGCTATCTGTCGCACAATTTAAATAAAGCAGTAAAGCATGGCATAAGTACAGGATCATAAATAAAACCTCAAACTAGTTTGTGGCCCCAAGAAATAAGACTGAATCAAGCTCTGGCTCAGGGGGGTCCCATATACCTCCCGGATGTGGATAGCGCGATAAATCAAGGAACAGGTATCAAGTACTCGGGCTCCTACAGGACACAAGTGGGCGTTCGGAAACCAAATATTATCTATCACCCACCGATGCCTCTGCTTACTTCAATTTTAGTTGTTAAACAGGAATTAAAGTGAACGATAAGTAAAACTATGATCATCTCCAACATCAACATGTGGCAACACATCAACAACTGTGGCACTGGACAACACGCAACAGCACTTGAGCAAGCGACTACGACGCGCAAGTCCAACTATCTACCAAACAACAGGTAATAGGATGTGTCCAAGGCAATATAGGGCTGCACGGTATATCACAGGTACGGAAACGAAAGCATCGCAACACAGATAGCAATAGATCAACAGGAGGGAATAAATACTATAAAAGTAAGATAGGTAGAAAGGGGGAGATGCTCGCCTGAAAACATTGTCGAAGGTTCAACCGAAGATCGGGTCGACACTCGCATCAACTCAACGGCCTTATCCGCGAAGAAGCAAAACACTAGAATAATCACCGGATGCAATATTTAATACTACGGCAAAAGATCGGCATGATGCATGTATGATGTATGACATGGCAAGGGTGCGATGCAATTAGGTCAGATTAAGCGGAACCGGGGTCCCGACAATTAATTAAATGGTTCAAGTTATTTATCTACCCCGCAATTTAAATGTTGTTTAACAAGGCAAAATAAGTTACCGGTTCGCTACACAATTTTAAATAAGGCCAATATAAGGCTAGATTTGCCCGCATATGGGCCCCATATTTAATTATAAGGTGAATCGACATAAGGCCCCCAAACCACACGACAATATGCATGCATGAACATTTAATATGCGACAAGTTGTATTATGTTATAAAATAGGGTTTCGGGAAGGGGTTCACACATTAGGGTTCGACGAACTTGGGGTTCCGGGGTTCGGGGTCGGTCTCAGGGTTCCGGGTCTAGGGTTCGGCCTCGGCGGAAGCGTTCTCAGATAACGGGGTAGATCTTGGCGTTCCGGGAGGAAGGGCTTGGTGGTTCTGACTTCACTTGTCGGTGCCGGACTCGGTTGCGGTAGATCTTGGCCATGTCGAAGTTCTTGCCGGCGGTTCGTCGAGGGTCACCGGTTCGGTACGGTCTTCATGTGGTAGATCTTGTCGAGTTCACTGCAGCGGCCTTGTGGTTCCGATGACGATCTTGGCGGTTATCTAGTGGCACCATGTACACCCCTCGAGCCCATCGGCATTGAGCCGGTCTTGTCGTTGAGCATCCCTGTACGAAGGTCTGGGTGTTCCGGTTCCATTGACGATGGAGATCTTGATTCAACATCATCGCGGCCTTCGAGGTTTCGGCTAGCGGAGCCGGGAAGGAGTTCTTGGGGTCCGGGGAGGGAATCCTGTCGCATCCGAGGGGGTACTTGAAGTCCGTGCTGGAGATCTTGTCGGGTTCAAGAGGCTTGTAGTGGTATTATACCGGATACAGGACGCATGCACACGGTCGAAGACATACACTGCTTAGGGCGAAACAGAGGAACAACACGAGGAGGTCCTGTTCTGTACGGGCATTATCCCGAACACCTTGCTGGGGAGCGGTCGCGTGCAGCACTGGGGAAGCTGAGCGGCGTCGAGCTCGAGGGCAGGCAGGCGCACGGCGGCAGGGACTTGCGGACGCGGCGGCGACGAGCTCGGGACCGGGGGCGCGGAGGCTGCCGACGAAGGGGCCCGCAGAGGAGCGGCTCGGGGACGCGGAGGCGCGGCCGGAGCAGGGCCAGGGGAGGGCGGCGCGGACGTCCTTGGCGCGGAGCTGGGGACCGGGGGGCGCGGAGGCGCGGTCGCCGGCGAGGAGGAGGTTCCCAGGGCGGCGCGGCTGCAGGGGCTCCGGCGACGCTCGGGGAAGACTAGGCGGCGGCGGCGCGGTTGTTGGCGAGGGCGGGGACGCGCGAGGCGAGGCGCGGCCCAGGGCGACGGAGGGGCGCGTTCGGTCGCTGGCGCAGAGGCGACGGGGGGAGCGGCGTTGGCTCGGTCCGGCGAGGTGAACGGCGGCCGGCGAGCGGGCGAGCCGACGCGGAGGAGGCGGCACCGCGGGGCCGAAGGCGGGGAAGATGCCGCGGCGGAGGGGGTGGTTCGGGCGAGCTCGGCCGCGGTGGGGGCGGCGAGCTGGCCGCGGGGCGGAGCTCCGCAGGCGGCGGCGGGCTGCAGATGGAGGCGGGGTCGGCGAGGCCGGGGACGTGCGGGGACGGACGCGGCCGGCGGCGGGGCTGGAGGGCGCCTGCGGCGGCGGAGCAGAGAGGTAGGGGAGGAGGAACGGCGGCCTGGGCGCGAGCAGGGAGCGCGGAGGCGGGCTAGCCGGGAGAGAGGAGGATGGAGGGAGGAGGGAGAACGTGGGGTCGGGGAGGGGACAGGGCGCGGTTGGTGGGGGGACGGGATCGCGTGTGTGGGGCCCTGGGGCGTGGGCCCGGGGTGGAAGGGGCGGTGTGGGACGGTGAGTGAGAGCCGGCGTGGGTCGGGTAGGTAGGGCCAGGCGGGTGGGACCCAGGGGCAGAGAGAGAGAGGGACTGCGGGGTGGGGCCGGCTGTCAGAGAGAGTGGGGAGGGAGGGTAGAGAGGCTAGGGTGAGAAAAGGAGAGGGGAGAAGGGGTATGGATTGATGAGGTGGCAGGTGGGTAGAGATTGGGTGAGAGGGTGAGGTGGCGGTCTGCTGTTGGTGGGTAGGATAGATTTGGGTGGGGATAGGATTTAGAGGGGCTGATTTAGTATGTGTGTTTGTTTGGTTCTGTTTAATTTAAAACAAAGCCACTTTGCAAATAGTTTTTAGGGAAAATAAAATATCCGATACACTCGGGGTTTTGCCTTTAAAATAAAAAGGGGTGTTTGTACAAACAGAACTAGGCTTTTCAAAATAATGCAGTCAAACAATGCATGATGATGACGATGCAATGCACAAAAACAACGCGATTTTCTAGTAGTGGTTTTGCGGGATGCCACACATGATCACACCATGTTATGTCTCTCACAAGTCACCATTAGACTCTATGATCATTTAGTCCTTGACTTGTACTACCACTCTATACTTTCATTAGTAATGCTTTGTTGCTCTGCATGATTATGGCCATTATGCTCTCTTAGTTGGTTGCTCCCAGTATTTTGCTAGCCTCCACTTGTATGAGTAAGTTCTACCCATGCTTTCAACTCCCAAGAAACCAAGTTTTTCCAAAGTGTCCACTATAAACTCCTATGCATGGTGTGTTACACCATTCCAAGTATATTCTTGTTTTCAGCTATCTTCCAATTAAAAACTATTTTGTTATGTGAAAACTTAGTGATTAAAGCCCTCACAAACTTGATGGCACACTTTATATTCTTTGGCCCTAATAAACTTGAACCATTGTGACATCTTTGTTGTATATGCTTGCACTTATACGTTGGAATTAGCAGAACCATGCTGTCACGGGGAACGATTTCAACATTGCACTTGTAATTTGTACTCAGTTGATATCATGCTATTTTGTCCATGGATGTCACCAGTGTGAAATACTTCTAAGTCCATGGAGTAAGTATTCTGTGTTAGAGAAACGCCTGGGCCGCTAGCCTAAGCCATGCCTAATCATGGTGGAAACTTGCAGCATCACCATAGTGAGCTATCTATGAAGCATCCTCAGTAAAAAGCTATGCATATAGTAAATAAAAAGATTGTTGAGATGCTCATTGTCTGCTTGCCTTGTCATTTTGGTTATGGGAAAGCTCCTTTACCATGTGCAAGGGGTACCCCCTTGGCGGTTCTCAATGATATGCAAATACTTACAGTGACAAGAACTTACCTGTGACTAAAGTTGAGTATGCATGATGTGTGGCCCTCGTACTCAAGGGACTTGAGATTGCCAACTTATACTTCGTCAAGCATATACTCCATCTTTGACACTTTAACCTTAATCACTTCAAGATGCTTATGATAGGGGCAATGAAGGCTAAAAGCTAACAAGTACCATAATTTTTGGAAGCTCTTTTTGAAACTCGTAATCCCTGTTTCCTTTATAAAAAGGCCTTTCTTCCACCATTATTGAGTCTCCACCTTCTACCTTTAGGCACCATTAAGAGAGCATAGTTGTCATTCTGTGTGCAGTATTCCAAAGCTTATTGATTGATGCATATTGTGATATTACGTGTTCTTGTGCTATTTGTTTCTAGTCACCCTTGTGAACTATGAAGGTGTCCTATGGATCTATTAGCTACTCTATGAGGGACAAACTGTTTGCCACTATGCTACGTTTTCTGTATGTGAAACAAACAAACGTTTTCCAATGCATGTTATTCATGATCTTTGTTTGTAGCCTTTCATGTTGCATGCATAGTTACTATGTCCTACTATTAGAACTCCATCTTTCATGCACATGTTTAGAGTTCTTTGATCTCAGCTTTCAATGCTTGCAAATGGTTGGATATTTTTTGTGAGGGTGCATGTCACCTCAAAAATTATTCTTTTATCACTTACCTACTCGAGGACGAGCAGGAGTTAAGCTTGGGGATGTTGATATGTCAGAAACGTATCTATAATTTTTGATGCTCCATGCTTGTTTAGTATCTAATTTGCTTTACTTGTCTACACTTTGAGGTGCTTTTGACATGTTTTCTGGTACTAACCTATTAACAAGTTGCAACAGTGCCAGATGCCTGTTTTCTATTGTTTTTGGTTTCAGAAAAGTTAGAAAAAAATATTCTCGGAATTGGAAGGGACAAACGTCAAAGTCAATTACTTTCATGGGGAACAAGAAATCCAGAGGGGAGCCGGAGAGGCAAGCCAGGGCGGTCAGACCCATCCTAGGCTCAGGTGGGCCCTGCCCCGTGCCTGGGAGTGGTGTGGGGCCGCTGGCCACCGCCTCGGCCTTCCCCTTCGCCTATAAGAAGCCCCCGATGCAGAAACCCTAAGCACCCGATCAAATATCCACGAAACCGTCTGTAGCCGCCGCCACCATCGTCCCTATATCGGGGGGTCTGAAGTTCTTCCTGGCACCCTGCCGGAGGGGAGATCATCCCGGAGGCCTTCTCTCGGTATGATGCGTGAGTAGTTCCACCTTGGACTATGGGTCCATTAGTAGCTAGATGGTTGTATCTCCTCCTTTGTGCTTTCATGTATAGATCTTGTGAGCTCCGTTCATGATCAAGATCTAATCTATTTGTAATCATGCATGTTGTGTTTGTGGGTATCCGATGGATATTGAGATTATTATGTTGGTTTGATTAATGGTTTTGTCTTTATGATAATATCATGTTTGTGTTGTTTGTGATCTTGCATGCTCTCTGTTGTTAGTAGCTATCTTGGCCAAGTAGTTGCTAGTGACTCCAAGAGGGGGTATTTATGCTCGATAGTGGGTTCATGCCTATAGTTTCCAAGGGAAGTGACAATAATCTCTTTGGTTGTAGATGTGTTGTTGCTACTAGGGAGAAAACAACGGTCTCTTGTTCATGGAATATGTGGACTGTTTACCTTACACACTTTTCTTAAAGCAGTTCTCTGTTGCTTGCAACTTAATATTGGAGGGGGTTCGGATGATAACCTGAAGGTGGACTTCTAGTCACAGATGCAGTCGGATGGCGGTCTATGTATCTTGTTGTATTGCCAAATCGAATCTCATAGGATCTTTCTGACTAGTAATTGCATTGTTATGCCTTGCTCAGTTCCTGTCAATTGCCCTGTTGTAATTCGTTTACCCTTCATGCCATGTTGTTTATCTAAGGAGAGCACCTCTAGTGAACTATGGATCCCGGTCCAATCTTTACCATTGATACATCTTCCACTGTTACTTGTTTACTTGCTGCAAACCATTACCTTCCACACCATACATTTAATCCTTTGTTACAGCAAACAGGTGAGCTTGACAACCTCACTGATTCGTTGGGGCAAAGTCTTGAGTTTATGTTGTGCAGGTCTCCGCGTTGCTAGCAACACCTGTGTGACAATTCCTTCCTCCTACTGGTTCGATAACCTCGGTTTCTTACTGATGAAAACTTGTTGTTGTGCTGCTTCATACCTTGCTCTTGGGGTTTACAACGAAGCGTCACACGACAAGTGTTGGGCGCCATCAATTAACAGCAGGTATAAGGATGTGGTTCAATAGAGAGGATAAAGATTGTTATGGAAAGAGATATATATAGTGAATGATCTTGTCTTGGTTTCTTTCCTGCCCAACCTCACTTAAGAGTTAAGGTTAAGTATTACCATTATCCTCATGGTAGAAACATATAAGAATAAGATAGGTCAAGATGTAATTATTAAATTCTTGTTACTTGAGTTATCTTCATAACTTGGTATTTATAGGTTGTTGTGATGAATCCTAAGATTTGGTCTCCTAAAGATCTGATATTAATCATTAAACAATGTATTGTGGTTTAATTTTATTATATTTGATCTACCCTTAGATCAAATCATGTTTACCCAAAATAAGGTTTTAGCAAGGGTCATATTGAAACTTATAGCAGTCAACTTGATGATCTACTTCAATTCCATCAAGTTGAGAGAAGCTTCAATCACTTTGACAAGTTTTGTTCAAAAGCGTGAAAATTATTTGAATTTTCTATACATGAATGCAATGCACACATCTGTGTCCAGGGTATTTCTAAGCTCTAATGCTGGGATGTTATAGCTTTATTTGTAAGTTCACTTGGATCTATTATTGTTCACTCCTACTCCTTTCATCATTGGTAAGTCTCGTGATGGAAAGTTTCCTATTTTACCATCCACTATAAGAAGAGGTACAGTCCTAAACACCTCTGCTGCTCTTGATTCACCGTTTGTTATAAGTAAGCTTGTTACACCACCACCACCACATACACATGCTACACACACTGCTACTACTGCTGAATCTGAAATTGCTTCTGATACTCATGATGTTACTTCTACTGTGCTTGATGCAAGTGGTTCATTAGGTCCTTTCCTAGATGCTACTATTGCTAGAACTATTTTGGGAAACACTGAAACTCCTAGTGAAGACACTATTACACCTCTAAGCTCACCTGGGTCTAGAGAGAGATATGATATTAGTGATGGTTACATTGAAATGACTGATGAATTTATTGAAGAGTACCAAAATACACATGGTGCTAGTGCTATTAGGAGTCTCCTTGAGAGACGTACCATTATTCCTAAACTGTCTTCTGATCCTAAGTTTGCCACTTCTCCCATAGATATTAAAGATGAAGATTATGATTTCTCACTTGATTTATCCTATTTAGACATTGTTGATAAAGAAACTTTTTGTGGGACTCAGAGTGAGAGTGTTGTGGTACATATGAATGAGCTTTCCACTATGAGTGCTTTATTCTCTAATGATTTTAAGATGCACAAATACTTTGTTAAAAAGATCTTCCCCTTTTCACTAAAAGGGGAAGCTAAGTCTTGGTTTAATAAATTAACTCCTGGATCCATTGATAGCTCTGATTGTTTGATTGCTTCTTTCTTCCATAAATATTTTCCTCCTATTGCTAGACATGCTGCTTTGCAAAAAACTTTTTTATTTTAAATAGGGTGAAGAAGAGAAATTGCATGAGTCATGGACAAGGTGTTGTGCCTTGATTCATGCACATCCTGGATGTCCATTACCTAAAAATGAGCTTCTTGATATTTATTATAATGGACTAACTAATGATTCTAGGACATACCTAGATAGTTTTGCTCATTGTGTTTTCAGGAAAAGAACTCCTATAGATGTTGAAGAATTAATGGCTAAAATAATCAAGAATTATGATGATTGGACTTCAACTGAGCTAAATACACCTGAGGCCATTACTCCTGAACCAGTTGTGCCTGAACCAGCTCCAACACCAACACCAAAGAAGAGGGGAGTGGTTGCATTAAATGATGAAGTGATGAAGGAAGCTAAGAAATGTCTTAAGGAGAAAGGTATTAGAGATGAAGATGTGAAGAACCTACCTCCTATAGAAGAATTATGTAAGCTAATTCCCCACTCATCTACAATTGAGGTACACTCTCTCCACTTTGATGAAGGTGATATTCCCTATGGTAAGCCTCCTGATTAATGCTTAGATAAACTTGACACTTTTATTGTTAAACAAGGTAATTTTAATAAACAGGTTCAGAATAATTTATTGGAAAACTCTAGAGCTATTAATGAGTTGAAAGATATTTTGTAAAGAACCGCTAATGATGTTAAAATGCTTTGTAAACACTTTCAAATGGTTCAAACAAATTGATCAACTTGCTAAGGTACAAAAAGATATGCTACTTAATGCCTCAGGAGATAAACATGCTTATGGAATTAGAACTAGGAGTGGTATATCTACTCAAGATCCTTTATATCCTGAAGGACACCCTAAAAGAATTGAGCAGGATTCTCAACAAGCTGAAAGTAGTGGTAGTCCTCATAAGAGAAAGAAAAAGAAACACAAAATAGTCGAGGCACCACCTGAACCTGTTGTAGATCCTAATAGTATATCTGTCTCTGATGCTGAAACTGAGAGTGGTAATGATAAAAATGATGCTCCTAATAAGGAGGAAGTTGAGGAAGAACCTGAGAAGCATACTAAGAACACTAGGTACACTAAGAAATATTTTATTGCTAATAAACATGGTATTGAGAGAGAACCTTGGGTGCAGAAACCCATGCCTTTTCCCAATAAGAAACACAAGTCAAAGGAGGAAGAAAACTATAACAAGTTTTGTGAGTGGATGAAGCCTTTATTTTTGCAAATTCCTTTGACTGATGCTATTAAGTTGCCTCCTTATTCAAAGTATATGAAGGATATTGTCTCTAATAAAAGGAAGATTCCTAATGAGGAAATTTTTATTTTGCTTGCTAACTATTCCTTCAATGATAAGTTCCAAAGAAACTTGGTGATCCAGGTATACCAACTATTCCTTTCTCTATTAAGAATAATTATGTTAGAACTGCTTTATGTGATTTTGGAGTTGGAGTTAGTGTTATGCATTTTTATCTCTACAAGAGACTCCAGCTAGAAACGTTGATACCAACTGATATATCTTTGCAAATGGCTGATAAGTCAACTAATATTCCCGTTGGTTTATGTGAGGATGTTCATGTTCAAGTGGCTCATAATTGCTTGGTTTTAACTAATTTTGTTGTGCTTGAGATGCCAGAAGATAATAATATGTCTATTATTCTTGGGAGACCTTTTCTTAATACTGCAGGTGTTGTCATCAATTGTAATCAAGGAAGAGTAACTTTTAATATTAATGACAAAGAGCATACTGTCTATTTCCCCAAGAAGATTGATAAGAGATATTGCCTGAATTCCATTGAAAATATTGAGAGCATCAAAGTTGGAGACATATATTTTCCCATTCCATAAGAAAGATTTAAAACTATTATGATTGGGACCATTTCTATCAAGTTTGAGGTAACATAATAACTTTGTGGAATGCAAAGTTTTGTTTCATATAAGATTGTTTCGGTAACAAGACCTGATCAACCTTGTTAACAAAGGGATTTAATGAAGAAAACAATGCTTTCACAGTGGTTATATTTGCTCACTTTTATTTTTCTCCTTCCTAGTCTTTGCTCTTTCTCTTGTTAGCTTTAGTTTTGCTAGTTGTTTGCTTGTTAGAGTGTCTTAGAATTTCTGTAGTTTTGGTTTTGGTTTGCTTTTTCTTCTTCTAAAAAATCTTTTTCTGCGAGAAAATCAATTTTCATACCCTGAAATTGGCCAAAAATAAAGTTTCCCGAAAAATTCCAGAAAATTCATATTAAATTTTTCTCAAAAAAAGGGGAAGATGGACATTTGGAGTGGCCCAAGGGGACCCACCAGGCCAGCACACCCCCTGGTGGCGCGGCCAGCCCCAAGGCGCGCCTGACCTGGGTGGGGCCCACTTGTGGCCCTCCAAGTTGTCTACTTCTAGCCACTTCTTTCTCTCTCTTGAAAAACACCGGAAAAATTTCTCAAGCTCGAGTTCTTGCTGTTCTTGCTCTCGATTTTCGATCTCCTTGCTCAGTCCATCTTTGCTGCTGATTTTTGGAGGGATTTCTCCTTGGTATGTGCCTCCTCCACTTCTCCAATTAGATTTGTGATTGGTAGATTATATCTTGAGTATTTTGCTACTAAGGTGTCAGGTTGTGTGAGCTTGCATACTTGTTCTATGCTTAGATATTTCATTTTGATGCATGTTTAGCCCTCTAGCAAGTTCCTATAGTAGTTCCTCATCATTTATCAACTTGGAAATTACTTGGTTTGATGTTTGTCTAAAAATTTCAGAAAATAAGATGAGTGCATACCAACTGAATCTACGTCATTTGATGGTACCTGAGCCAATGAAATTCCATTGTGAGGAAGAAGTCTTCCCTTCCATTTATCCAAGCCTTGAATTTATGAGAGCCGTAGGAATCTTCCAGGATTTCTAAACTATGATTACTAATGCAGGGTTTGAACACTTTGTTGAAGAGGAACTATATCAATATGTTAAGCTAACCATGGCTATGGTGCAGGACTTCCGGTTTATTTGGTCCTCGTCTAACCCCGTGGTCCATTGTAAAATCTACAATATAGCTGTGGACCTGCCTTTTGCTAATTTTTGTGCAGCTATTAGAGTGTCGTATTGGGGATCTTGTGAGAAGATCAGGGAGAGGCCTAAGCCACTTATGGATTTATATGCTGAAATTTGCCAAGGTTGCAACTTGTCAAAGGAAAGTGATAAAATTCAGAACATTCAGTTCCCATCCATTAGATACTTTGCTATCAACACCCGGATTTTTAATCACAGATGCCTGTTATGCCATACATCGCAATCCCAGGATTACCATTTTTGCGAGACATAACAGATTGGATATCACAGTACATCATCCATTACAAACCATACATAAGGTCTTACACAAATAAGGATCTGATGATCCAGTTCTTAATACAATTCAAGCTGCGGAATAATGTAATAGTAACGATAGCGTAGGCGAAGCTCCATCTTCATGGTCACAGGCAATACTGACGATGGGAGATGATCCTAGTTGTCATAACCTTCCCGTTGTCCGTCCTCCTGATAGTCCTCTTTATAGTCTGGCCACGGGAATAGCCAGGGACAAAGCCATGAGTACTCTTTAAGTACTCGCAAATTAATACTAACAAGTGAAGTGGGTTTGAATAGGATATACTAAGCTCTAGGGTTGTTTTGAAAAAAGCCAGATTTACCTCTACTAAGTTCAGAAGCAAAGAAAGCTGGTTGAAAGTTTTATAACACCTAAGTGGGAATTTGAATTTCATGTCACAACACTGTTGTGATCAAGTCAAAGTCACAAATCATTTCACAAGTCCTTTTGAAAACATCTGATGACGGAACAGTATGGCCACTCCAACTGTCCATAACCGCGGACGCGGCTATTTGAATAGTTTGACACTCTACAGAGATTGTACACTTTCACCACAACATTCGATACATCTGTCAGGAACAACCCTGAATTCACCATACTCAGTATGCGGATAACCAATCCTAACCTTCCAATTACATGCCCTAGTATAGGCACCTCTCCTATGAGTTTGGCCTCCCAACCATGACCAACTGTCATCTTGGGTACTACATAGGTGGACAATCTTCACAAGGTAGCCTCAGCTCAGACCTTGGCCGCAAGGGAACCCATACTAAGGTATATAAATTTCCAGTCAAGCCCTACCCAAATTTCGGGTATTGTGGTTATACGGTAAAATAGGAATGGTATCGCATCCAGACAACCATCAGTTTTGTAAAGGGCTAAGGCTCATGCCTTAACATTTTCATCATCAAAATCATCTGGTATTCAAGAACACATGTCAAAACATTTCAGTAGAATGACTCATCATTCTAAGGTTTTCATAATCATTTTCATCAAGTATTCCCATCTAAAGTGATCAAGTTTTATTCTTAGCACTAGCATCTACAACTAGGGGATGAACAGTAATGAGGGGAGATAAGAAAGTGTATCTTATCTAAGTTCAATCTCATGCCTCAGGATGACATCAAGATTATCTAACCTAGTCCATTTTTTATGCTCTTTATGCTACCTTTAAATATCTTTCTAAAATCTACAAGCCACTAAGTAAACTTTTGATAGAAAGCTTTAATAAAGAAAATAAAATACTAAGCTTGCAAGTAAAACTAGGATGGTGTGTCAAGTGGGTATAATCACATATGCTTAAGGCATATAGTTGGCATAGTAACAAGCAAGTAGTAGCTTGCTAAGCTATAAGTGTTAGCTTGCTCAGTTAATAGCTTGCTAATTCAACTAGTAGTATTAGGCTTGCCTTGTGCAAAGCAGTGGTTGAAGTTCTCCTCGTCTTCTTCCTCGTAGTATCCTCCTTCCTCCTCGTATCCTTGGTCGGTACTAGCGTCTATAAATAAATACGAGGTACGCAATCACCACACAATTCTTAACTACTCTATTTAGCACACAAAGGTTAACACTAGATGATCTAGCATCATCACTAACATTACAAGATTAAAGCACTTGTCTCATTTATTTTATTTTAGAAAAGTAATTTCTACTCATTGAAAAACTACTTAAGATTTAATATTCTCCAACTCAAACATGGGATCATGTTGACACATGTAATCACCACATATTTAAGTACATGGGAATGTGATTTAAAGTAGTGTCACAATTTAATAAGGTTTAACCATTTTATTTTAATTAATTAAAGTGACTAGAAATGCCTATGTGGCATTATTTTATTACTTGATCATTATTTTTGTAAGTAAACCTATATATTTTTATATATTCTGAAAGCTATGGTTAAATGTGATTTTTGAGAGTTGGAATCAACTCAAAAGCTCTTATGGTTGAACTTTGAAAAATGTTTGAATGCAGGAAAGCTTCTGCCTTGCTATTTTTACCATGGGTGATCTACAAATCTAAATGGTTTGAATCCAACGGGCTAGGATTAAGCATTCCAGTACCTTTATAACAAAATTTGTTTCATCCATTTTGGTTCAGTGAATCGAGTTGGGTTGATTTTCGAATCTAGGTACAGAATTGGGTTTAAAATTAAATGAATAAATCTAAATTTGAATTAGTGGGTCGCGCGGGATGTTTAACTGGGCCGGCCCACTACGCACAGCGCGTGTGGGCTGGTTAAGTGAGCGACCCCACTCGTCAGTGAGACAACGAGGGGCGAAGCGGTATGGGGCGATTAGGATCATAAGATCTAACTCTAATCGAACGGCACTGGTCCATCGTCCACATCGCGCAACGCCGGCGAGACAGAACCCTAGCGTGGCCAGTGGGGGTCATGGGAGGCTCACCGGGGCTCAGGCGATGGTCGACAACGGGGGCGAACGACGCAGTCGACGACGGCGATCCTCCTGGTACTCGTAGCTTCTCCTGGGGCGACTCCAATCGACGGCACCTCTCCTCCTCTGCTGCGGAGAACTCCGGTGAAATTCTGGCCACCTGGTGCTCGCCTTGCTCCAGGAGCGAGTGGGTGTAATCAGTAAGAGGTGGGGGAGTGAACTGGTGTGAAGAAAACGAGCGGGGGAGGCCTCCTTTTATAGTGGCTGAAGGAGACCGAATGGCGCGGGTGGAGCTCGTCGGTGTCGACGGCACAGAGTGCTACTGGCATGGGCGACGATAGGGGGCAGTGTTGTTCTCCCTGGCGAAGCTCAACGGCGTTGTCTTGCGGTGTGGGGCGGTGCTGAATGGTCGGAACGTCGCGGCGCTCTGGGCGGATCCGACAGCAATTTTAATGGCGCACATCGTGCATGGTCTGCGCGGCGACGAATGGGATTGTCTGGCGGGGTGCTGGGATGCTGGAAAGCACGTCTGCAAGTGGCAAGGGCGGCGCGCGGTCTATGGGCTGATGTCGCTGACGGCACACTGGCACGCTCTCGGCTCGCACGCAGAGAGACTGGGCGCGTGCTTGGCAGGTGGTCCAGTGGCTGGCTGCGCTCGGGGCTTGGACAGGGAGTGGCGATGGACGGTGCTGCGTGTCCCAGACAAGGTTGGCGAGGCTAGTGCTGCCTCTAGCTCGCTGGTGACATGGGGATGACAATGGTGCTCTCAGCATGGTCACCATTAATGGCTAGGCTTGCTCACAGTGGTGCTAAAGTTAGTTAGATTACTTTGATCATCTACTGAGAGTGTAGAGTGAGCTATAGAGGGAGCAAGTTAGGCACTGATCACTACTCACTATAGTGTTTTGTGTTTGTTTGTTTGCTGATTACAAGGTGTTTGATGAAATGGCCAAAAGAAATCTCAAATTTTAATTTTGGATTCAAACTTAGTGGGTTTGCTAGGCACATACTAGGGAGTATCTGATTAGTTGGATTGGTCAAGGGGCACTGGTTTGGTTGCGTTTTGAAAAGGTGTGATCTTCACATATGTTAAAGATTCAATTTTGAATTGTCCTTTGAATGGGGTTGTCAAATGTTTCTGCAAGTTTGAAAGGTGGGCTTTGATTCATTTTTACTTGGTATATCCAGGGGTGAAAAGAATTGGAAAAGTTTCTGTTTGAAATCTTGGACTAAAAACACCCAAAGTGTCCTAGTGAACGAGATTGGCAAAAATGACCATTTGCCTTATTTGATTTGTTTTTTTTTCTTGATTTGTTTCTGCTTGGAAATGTTTTAGATGATGTTATATTCATATTTGAACCTTTCCTTACTATTTAGTTGAATCACACAAGTCCATTCATGCATTCATCAAATCATCACATACACACGTGCATTCATTTGGTTTTTATTTAATCAAAGTTTTTGTTAACCCTAATTTTAGTAATTAGAGTTTGATGATCATTGTTTCATATTTTTGGGATGTTACATTTGCCTATTTCATTACCAAGTGTGTTCTTGCTAGAAAGACTGCTAGAAAGTTATCTTCATTCGATCTAGCTTTTATCCCAGATGCTTTGAATAGGGATATATCTTATAACCTGGGTGCTTTGATAGCTTACCGTCTTACCACTAACCGCGAGAAGGGTGGAATTTTTGGAGGTCTCATTGCCTCTAGGTTGCTAGCTTTACATGGTTTAGAGCCTCACCATTCAGATTATCGATTACCCATAGAGAGACTTGATCTCAATTCCATGGTTCATCATAATTTTGTTTCTTCTTGGGCTTCTGTGAGAGATTTACCGTATGAGATTTCCTTTGCCAAGCATGGTTGTAGAGGGGGTAGGACTAAGAAAGTAGTCTACTTGTCGGCACCTGCTTTGTTTAATTTTGATAACAGGCAAGGATGGTCGCTCATGGAGGAAGAATTTGCCACATATGTGTCGGAGCTCTCCCAGCAAGAGGAGAATGTTGGAGAGGATGACGAAGATGATTCAGTTCAGCCGTCCAACATGGGAGAGTCTTCATACCAGCAGCCCTCCTATGATTGGAGTGCGTCTTCTTCTTCATCGCGAGGACATGATTATGATCATTCCTATGATGACCCACCAGCCTAGGGTTACTACCCGCGCTATTGAGCTCCACTTAGGCCAAAAGCCTAAGCTTGGGGGGAGGTATACCGACATCACACTGATCTATATATCATGTCTTGTCGGTTCTTTGTATATCCATGTTTCAATTTCTTTTTGTTTTTTGTTTCTTCTTTCTCAAAACACAAAAGACCAAAAATATTTTCGTTGTTTCTCTTGGTTTGTTTCTTTGCTTTTTAGCTTTCCTTTGCCTTAAGAAAAATCCAAAAATATTTTTCTTTGTTTGTTTTTGCTTTGTGTGCTTGCTTTAAAAAATCGAAAACACCAAAAATATTTGTTCTTCTTCTTTGGTTTTGTGAAGTTATTTGTAGGGTTCAGAAGTCCTCAGTGAAGTTTGGTTTCATGTTGTTATTCAAGCCACACGAGTGAAGGGCAATAATGAAGATTAAGACAACTTGAGGTGTGGTAAGAGGCTTGTAACAAACTCTATTTGTTTTCATTTTTGTACATATAATCATCATTGTGGGCATGCTTAGTCTGTTCATGTAAGGTGTATGTTATTTATGGATGCTTAGTAGTTCTTGCTCTCTTATGATTAGCTCCAACTTGCTAATAGTTTGTAGCATGTCATATGAGTGTTTGCTTGCATTGTTCTATTCATAACTTGGTATGATATTGTGGTATCCTCCTCTGAATGTTTCATGTGAATTGACTTGGCACATGCTCAAGCATGCATATGACTGAACAATAGTCAGTAAGCCTCGATGATTTATTTTGCATCGGAGTTCATGTATCACTTTCATGCCATAATTAGTCTTGTTTTGTTGCAAACATGATTATGACAGTTATTGCTCTCTCGTTTGTCGATCCCTCTCTATTGCTAGCCTTCACTTGCACTGATTAAGAGCTCTACTCGTGCTTCCAACTCCCCAAAACCAATATTGTCAACAGTGTCCACCATACTAGCATTATTTGCTATTTCCGTGCATAATCATTATGCCTTGTTTTCTTCCAAATAAAATGTTTGACTGTTATGAGAAAGTTAGTTAGAAAAGCTCTCACGAACTTGATGGCACACTTTAGGCTTGCAAATTATAGGCTGGGAGTTAGCAGAACCGTGTTGTCATGGGGAACGCTTTCAACACCTGTAAATATATACCCAGTTGATATCATGCTCTTTTGTTTACGGATGTCGTCGGTGTGAAATAAAAGGGGAGCTTGTAAGTCCATGAAGTTATGTATATGTGTTAGAGAAACGCTTGGTCCGCTAGCCTAAGCCATGCCTAATCATGGTGAAAACCTGCAGCATAACCATAATGAGCAATCTATGAAGTTTTCTTCTTATAAAAAAAGATACACAAATTGAAAAGAGGAAATAGAGAAAAAAGCGCCATTTTCCCATGGAAAATAAGAAGATTGCTAAGATGTTCATTGTGTGCTTGCCTTGTCATTTTGATTATGGGATAGCTCCTGTATCATGTGCAAGGGGTACCCCGTTGGCGATTCTCTATGATACGCATGTATTTACTATGACAAGAACTTGCAAGTAACTAAAGTTGAGTAGCATGAGGAGCAGCCCTCATACTTAAGGGACATGAGATTTCCATTTTATGGTCTGTCAAACATATAACTCATATTGGACCTCACTATCACCTTAACCATCTAAAGATGCATATGATAGGGGCAATGAGAGCTCAAAGCTAATGAGTACCATACTTTCAGCATTTGGAAGCCTTTCAAACCTTTCAAAACCTTTTCACTTCCTTGTTGAGTCACCACTTATTCTATGAGCACCTTCTTGAGAGCATAGTTGTCATTATTAATTTAATGTGCTTGTCTCAAAACTTGGTTAATTATGTCATGACTTTCATTCTTGTATATCTGATATCTTTACTTCTAGTCTTCACTTGAACTTTAGAGGTGCCTTGGCATTTATGTTGTGCTCTACAAACAAAGGCAAGCGAGATACCACTCTATCATACCTTTTTATGAGCATTGCAATGTTGCTTATGTTTATATTTCATGCTACTCATTATTATTGAGTTGGAATCTCTTCATAGCTTGCAATGAATATTGAGTATACTTAGTTGCATACTCTTTATTATGAATTATCTAAGTATCTACTCCTGTGCTAAGAATATTTACATCATATGAAGCAAATGTGTTCGTAAAAGTTCTTTTATCGCACTCATTTTTCAACTGAATTGCTTGAGGACAAGCAATAAGCTAAGCTTGGGGGGAGTTGATACGTACAAAACGTATCTACTTTTACAAACACTTTTGCTATTGTTTCTCCTCTAAACTTGTATGATTTGGATACAACTAAAACAGACTGACGCTGTTTTCAGCAGAATTACCTTGGTGTCTAGTTTTTGTGCAGAAAATCAACTATCAGGAAAAATCCCGGAAAATATGCCAAAAATCCTATTTCACCAGAAGATTCACGGAGCCGGAATACGAGACGGAGTGGGGCACTAGGGGGCCCACACCCCCAGCCGCGCGGGCTAGGCCTGGTCACGCCTAGAGGGAGTGTGGCCGCCTCAGGCACCCCCTAGACCTCCCTCTTCGCCTATAAGTTGCCTTCTGACCTATAAATTCTGGGGGGGCGATGTTTTTCTAGAAAGAGTTCCGCTACGCCGCCACCACTAGAAACCGTGATTCGGAACCAGAAACTCCGTTCTGGCACCCTGCCGGGATGGGGAATTTGGAGAGGATCATTGCCATCATCATCACCAACACCTCTCCATCAACCATCCATGTTTCCCTCATCCATGAGTGAGTAATCCCCCGTTGTAGGCTATGGGGATGGTAGGGATTGGATGAGTTCTATCTTGTAATCGAATAAGATTGTTAGGGCATGGTGCCTAGTATCTCTATTAGTGCTTTTTGACTTTGTTGCAACTTGTGCTTAATGCTTGTCACTAGGGCCCGAGTGCCATGATCTCAGATCTGAACTTATTATTGATTCATTGTGATAGTATTGTTTGTGATCTTATCTACAAGTTGTGTAAACATATCATTGTCTGGATCCAAAGGCCCCGAAGTGACAGAAATTGGGACAACCGGAGGGGATGGCTATGATGTGAGGATCAGATGTGTTCACGGAGTGTTAATGCTTTGCTATGGTGCTCTATTAAAAGGAGCACCTTAATTGCCAGTAGTTCCCTTGAGGCCTCATTGCAACGGGCTGGCAGGACAAAAGATGTTGTGCAAGTTCTCATTACGAGCACGCATGACTATATATGGAGCACATGCCTATGATTGTTTAGTACTTAGATGCTTTATCTTATTTATCTGCAATTGTCCTAGATCTTGAAGTTACATGTTTAGACTTGTCCATGAAATGCCCGTCCATCCATCCATATGCCTACCACACTCATATCCTATTGTTTGCTACTACTGTTACTATTGCTCTTGTTATACTGTTGTTGTTACTTTGCTATTTCTACTACAAAACTGTTGCTACTGATAAACTATTGTGAGCAAGAACTATTTCCAGGTGCAGTTGAATTGACCACTCAGTTGTTAAGGCTTGCAAGTATTCTTTTGCTCCCCTTGTGTCGAATCAATAAATTGGATAATACTACCCTCGAAGACTGTTGCGATCCCCTATTTGTGGGTCATCACTCCTCCATCGCCTTGCGCAAGGCAGGATCGTCGAGTGTTGCTTCCAGATTGTTCGACTCCTCTGCTGATAGAAGACACAAGCATGCATTCTCTGTTTCTTCACCATTACTAGCGGCATCGAGATCAACTGGGACAGTGGTGTCCAGGAGATTCTCTACGTGGCGGTACCGGTGTGGCCCATTTGAATCCATGTCGAGGTTGGAGTCGCGTATTGGTGGCATGGAGAATTCGATAGGCAAAGGTGAAGGGGTCTGTGCATCCATGGCATTATCCCCTGGCAACACCGCGGCAGCAAGCTCTGCCACGACGGAGGTTTTAGTAGTATCTCCTGCCTCGGCAGAAGAGACCTATCCAATTGCGACTGTCGAGTATGTCACTATGAACGAAGCTGGTTCTACCGACCGTCTGCCGTCTCCTTGAGTTCCCCAGTCCCACGCACGATGTTCTTCAACAATCACATCACGAGTGACATGGAGATGCTTGGTGATCGGATCATAACCCGATACGCCTTTGATCCCTCTTCATATCCAACGAACATTCCTGGAAAGGAGTGGTCTTCTAGTTTGTTGATGCCAGGGCCTAGTTTCTTCACATGTGCCACGCATCCAAGAATCCTGAAGTAATGTACACTAGGCGTCTTACCATGCCACGCCTTGTATGGTGTTATTCCATTGAGACTGCACGATAGAGATCTGTTTAAGATGTAGATAGTTGTACTCACTGCTTTCCCCGATACGAGCCTGAAACACTCGTGGCCTTCATCAGGCATCTCGCCATCTCCACCATGGTTTGATTGCGCCTTTATACCACGCCATTTTGTTGCGGTGTGTACGGTGTGGTGGTCATATGGTTGACGTCGTTGGAATCACAAAACTCCACAAACTCTCTAGAATTTAACTCCCCGCCACGATCTGAGCAGAAAGCAATCAGTTTGCAGTTGTGTTCTGTCTCTGATGCCATCTTGACATTCCTGAAGAAGGCCAGAGCTTCATCCTTCGAACGGAAAACCTCCAGCCATATGTAGCGTGTGAGGTTGTCCATGATGAGAATAAAGTATTTGCGGCCGCCAACACTGGGTGGCGTGATCAGCCCGCGGAGGTTCATGTGAACCAGCTCCAGTGCATGTTTGGCCCTGTACGAGTTGGACCGAGGGAATGGATGCCAATGTTGCTTCCCCAGAGCGCAACCGTCACAGAACTCCTCCACGTGCTCAATCTTCTGGATGTCGGGTGCCATTCCCTTTTGGGATAGAGTACGCAGTGCGTGAAAGTGGAGGTGGCCGTATCACCCATACCACAGCCAGACATTGTCATCCTTCTATGCCATGCCAGTAGCAACACCGGAGTGGAAAGCTGCAGGCGAACAGTGTAGAGCTGGTTCCAAGTATGGTTCACGCGAGCGAGAACCTTGTGCGGACGATCCAAGATGCTCATCACTCCATCCTCAATGGTGATTTTGCATCCATTTTCATCGAGCTGAGCCAGCGACACAATGTTTCTCCTTAGGCTTGGTATGTAGTAGATGTGAGACAGGACCGATGATCACCGGTGAGGCACCGAAACATCACTATGCCCCGACCCTTGATGCTCACCACGGATCCATCACCGAAGTAGACGATACTGTTCACCGACTCGTCGAGGGAGGCGAACATTCCGCGCACCCCCGTCATGTGGATTCTCGTGCCGCTGTCCAGATACTAGAGGCCATCCTTCGACATCATGGGTATGACCCGATCATCATTGAGAAACACTGCCTCTTGCATGTCGTGGCCGGTGTGAACCAGAGAGCACACCTGCGTCATGAGAAGACCAGGCGCCTCCTCTTCCTTGGCATGAGTGAGGTTTGCGGCCTCGATGTTGATGCCACGCTCATACTCCCTCTTTGCCTTACAGCATTCTTTGGCCCAGTGGCCAGCTTTTCCACAGCTGCGGAAGTTGCCCTTGCGGCGCTAGCCGCTGCTGCCATTGTTGTCGTTCCCAGCCTTGTCGGTGTTTTGTAGCTGGTTTGCCTCCTCCGCCCTTGTCGCCACCAGACAAAGATCCCTGCTCGCGTTGGCCTACCGCGCGGCCCACTCCTCCTCGGTCAGCAACAGCTTCCCGGCACCATCAGTGGTGTCGTCGAGGTCATATCCCTCTTCGGCCGTGATGAGACGGCCTGTCAGATCCTCGATCGAGAGATCTTGAAGCCTCACCATTTGCTCGATCGCCATCACTACCAGACGGTACTTTTTGGGCACCACTCGGGGATACTTGAGGACTGCCTTGTACTCGTCGACGGGATTGCCGAGAAGCTCAAGGCCACAGACGATGGCGGTTAGTCGGATCACGAAATCCTCGATAGATTCACCTGCGTGGAATCGGAGCTCCTCGAATTCCCACCACCGGGTCTGCGCCTTCGCCTCTTGGATGTGTTTGCACCCAAGCCTCATAGTTCTGAGGTTTTCCCATGCCGTTTTGGCGCAATCTTTGGCCGCCAGCGTGCGTACTAGCTCGGGCGGCAGGCCGCAAGCGCCGCGCGGTCATCTTCATCGTCCTTAGTGCCATACTGGATCACGTCCCATAGGTGTTGCGCCCTCATCACCATAGCCTACTCCGCATAATTGGTGCGGGTGAGAGTGGGATATCGCGCCGCACTACGCGCTCACGTACCACCAACTCGCCACCACCACACTGCAACAGACTCCGCCCTCGTCGCGCAGCTATGGATGGGGAGGGACAACGACACTCGGTCACCGGCGGCAGCGTCTTGCCGCTCCCCTCGATGTCAGCCCCCTTCTTCGCTGCCGTCGGCGGTGGAGTCTTGGACGACATGGCTCTGATACCACGTGTTGTTGTATTCGCTAATCTGTACGATACAGTTCAGAAGGTTTAGAGCAATGAACACCGATGATTTTGTATAGCATACTGGCTTACTGCCTTTTCTGTTTTACTCGTTATTTAAACGGTCAAAGCTGATCTAATTACAATTGAATCAAACGAAAAAATAGCTACAGCGAGCTATGCGGCTGCACCATCCCATGACCACCCGTACTAGGCTATGATGCCGCCACATGAACGAGTCTCGCGCCATGCCACGACGTTCATGTCTATCTGAAATAAAACATTGTTGAGACGTGCACAAAACAGACGATACACGACTAAATTATTTCTCTGAAACTAACCAAACTGTAACTGAAGCTCAACAGGGTTAGAAGCTAACATTTTCTACCATCACAAATGATAATGTGATTGACCTATTTAAGAAGATTAAAGATCGAGAAGGGAAGCTCTAAAATGTGAGCCACGTTTCACTTCTAATGTTTTGTTGAATGATATTTCTTTTCTATATATTTGTTCTTGTATAGCTCTTGCGAGTATAATATGCTTTTCTGCTATATTTTGTAGGAAGTTACAGCAGGAGTTTTGAAGTCATCGCTTTTGCTTATTGCTCAGATGTTTAAACAATAGTTTTATTACTTCGCTAAATTCGTACTCGGTATGACAATCTACTAAATATGTGAACAATTATCATTGGTTTTGTGAAATTTCATTTTATATATTACAGCTTTAATTTACATGAATTATTTACATTGACCTTTCATAGTTGTACAAAGGCATTGGCTGCCTGACACCGGTGCCCATTTTTCTAGCTTTGAGGCCGCACCTGGGATCGGCGCTTGGTCACTTGCATAACATCAGCTAATTGGCTAGGTAATTTCGCGTTTGATCATTCTAGTGCAAAGTTTGACCGTTAAAGAGTCAATTCCAGTCTAGAAGTGCTACAATTAGTTTAAGCTGATTGTGAACTTTATCTGATATTGATTATATAAAAGACGAAGGGACACAGAGATCAAAGAATTTCATCCGAGTCACAACTTGCCAGTTTGAGGTTGTTGGAATTTGGTTAGTTTTGAATTGTTGGCCCATTAGAAAAATTCTAAAATTCTTTTTGGCTCACTTGTGTATGGCAGCATATGGCTGTGCTAGTGATGGTAAAGTTTAGTCACATATTGCTAGTGAAAGGGGAATTTAACCACCTTATATAGTAGAGTGTTGTATCACTTACTAAAGTGTAAGTAGAAGAGAAGCCCTCGCGTACTCCTCCTTCGATGTCGTCCGCCTCGTCACGACGCGCGCGGGTTGCGCGCCTGCGCTAAACCTAATCGGTGATCAATCCACACACGCGCCTACCTCCAGAACCTTGCACTGCTGTCTTCGTCTTCCTCATCCCGGCTTGCGGCGTGCACCGCAGATCGGAACAGTAGGCCTCCGGAACCCCGCCTCTCGTGAACCTGAACCTTATGGGTGAGGGATGATCAAGTTTTTGGGGAGCGCTCAAGCGCGACTACTGGAAACCACAACGTCGTCCGACAACGAGTTTCCGAACGACGACTTCTTTCCGGATGTCAACGACCTCTTTGGCAACCTCAACATGAGCGACAGCTTTGCTACTGCTACTGCCGCCGCTGCACCCTCTGCTGCGGCTACTGCCGCAACTGTATCGTATGTGATCTTAATCTCTCTCTTTCAGATTTTGCTAGAGTTTCTAGTTTTAGCATTTGATGTAGATGTGATAGGTTTATCTTGTATAGATGTAATATGTTCATCTACTTTGTTGATCTGCATAATTGGTTTTAGTACTATTTGTATGATCATACTTTATCAGTTTATTATTCGAATTAAATCATATGGATTATTCACCCAAGAAACAAATATCATGTACAACTAGTGGTAAATTATATTCTTACCCGTAAAACTTGTGTATCATGTATCCATCTATACTGTTTTAGGATTATTTTTCTGGTATTTATAGGTTCTTGTTCTGCACCAATGATTGATGTGGAAATGGTAGGCTAGGATTATTGCAAAGCTTTGTTGCTTTAGCACTTAAAATGTGACTTGGTTATGTGATTATGCGATGGGAATGTTTTGTGTCTTCTCTCATTTGGTTAAACATTAAATTTTTCAAGTGAAAACACCATTTATGTAATTTTATTGTAATTCAGCTGATATAGTATATTATTTGGAGGGGATTGGGAGATAATAATTTTTCATAGTTTCTAGGCATTAAAAGTATAGCCCTGGGTTTTCCCAAATCCTAGGTCCACCGCTGAACACACATATGAATAGTTCATCATATAACTGATTACTAAATTAAAAAATGTTCTAGCTTAGACAAGTAGCTATGACACATATTCCACAAATGTTCTACCATATACATATTTCATTATATTTCCTAGTATGAACAAAATCAACTACTATATAACTTTTTGTTCTAAGGAAATATGAGCAAAATCAACAACCATGTACTTTCTAAAGATTACAATACAAATGCAATGCTAAAGATCCAACAATCATCCCATTGTTTCATACTTTTTTTTTATTTCCTAATATGACCTAGGGTTTGCCAAACCTTGCAAAACTAGAGAAATTGTGAGCACTTTTGGTGATGGAATTGAGGGAATTGGAGGAGAATACCATGGGGAAAGAATGGGGGCCAAAATCCACAGACAATTCTTTCAAATCTGGTTGATTTTTTTAGATGGATTAGAGGTGGGGAGAGAGAAATCGCCGCCACTATGAGACACTATCCTCACAATTCCCCTCATGTGCCTCCTAGTCGAGCGGGTGGGCCCGCTACGGCCTTAAGTGCATAAGATGATAGCGTCCTTTACAAAGGCGCTATGCTACGTAGTGTAGTGCCCTAAAGAAAGGCGCTACATAACCGTGAGTGAGGCCCGTCTGAGACCTGCCTCGCCGTTCTCGCGGGAGGGTACCACCTGTCAGAAAGGCGCTACCCTTCGGAGCAAAACGCCCTTGAGACATGCGCTGTTTAAAAGGGCTAGTTCTATAATTTTCTTTTGCGAGAGATTTCTTATTTAAATTTATTTTGCTCTGAGGTTATCTTTTCGTCTTCTTTGATGGTGCTCGGGGAGGAAGGGGCTCAGGGACTAGGGCTTTCCTCTTTTGGAAAGCACGGGCCAGGAAGGTGATTATTTACCACTTAGGGGCGGGGTACCGCGGAAGAAAACCCATTATTGCGCGTACACGGTATAGCAAGGCCCAAAAAAGAACTCATAGACTATGAGTCATAGTCCTCTAGGACTGCCTCAATGTGCTTCAACAAAGAAGAACCCATCCTAAACCAACGCCTATAGTAGTTCAGTGGATGTACATGATTAGGTTGAAGTAGTTGGTCATGAGATTTTGATGACCAGCTAGTCGGTTGATAATTTGACGACCCATTTTTGAGTTGCGGTGTTTCTTCTTGGTGGCCTCCACTTGGATGAATCTACGATGTTATCGGAATCTCCTCGTCCTCATAAAACTCTTCATCAAAAAATTATTGCCATATCAAATTCATTTATTCATAAATGGAACAAAAATGTGTTAATGCTAACACACACGAACTTAGATAAATTGATAAGATACATAAAATTAGAAGTTACCTTGTGAGCAACTGGTTGAACTCCTTGGAGGCAGAAAAGTCGTCGACGGCCATCTGCGGTCCAGGGAGCAGCACGGGGCTCATCTGACCCACGAAAGTCGGAGAACGATGTAGAAATCTAAAGTAGGTGATGAGGGAGAGCACTAGGAGCACCGTTCAATTACGAGGTGTATGAACATGGTAGCGGCTGACAAAACAAAGGCAACGGAGGTCGTGCGCGAGTTCCGCGAGCATGACAGACAGATCGCAATGACATGACACATGCAGAAAGTGAGCTCGCGACAACCACTAGATCTGGTGGATTGGGACGAGCAAGGTGAGGGTAGGCGTCTTGAGTTGGTTGAGAGCACGGACGATAATGATGATAGATGATGGCAGTAGGGTGGTACGACGATGGATGTGGCGTGAGAGGGGCGGGTCTGTGGGCTGGAAATATTTAGCTGATCTAGATTTATTTTCAGAGTTTTCTAAACTCAGAAATATAATTTTTTATTTTATTTTAAAACAACAGGATAGCCCGGGGAGCCGGGGAATCTCCGCTCCCATACTAGGCCCATTAATATCACAACTTGCTTACGATTCACAACAGCTTTCTTCCGGATGTTGGGCCGGTTTGCTCCGGTACGTCCTCGCAACACCTTGGAAGTCGTGCCTTTCTCGCTTCGCTTAGCTTGTTTCCATGGGCGATCGAACTGCTTGCTCGGCCGTGTTCGATTACATCTTGTTCTAAACACAATACAATACACCGCGTGTTGTGCCGCTGTGTGTGTGTGTTAGCTTTGAGCATGGTGTCGTCAGCCTATACTGCAAGGGGATTTTGTCTTAAGCCTGGACACGTACGTACATATCAGGGTAAACCAAAAAGCTTAAGCTGCCGCAGAAAAATGGTCAGTAGTATATTCGTTCCAGCGCGGCTGCCGACCTCCGGATGCTTTTTTTTATCTAGCTCGTCATTTCCACATACCTGAACCATTTTGGTCAAACGCATGCAGTGACACGCCGGTGCAACCGAACGCAGGAGACAAAGCTCACAAGCCGAAACAAGTCGCCAAATAAGGTCCTGAGAGAGAGAGAGAGAGTCAGATTCGCTAGCCGGGCTTCATGCATGCGATGCCAATTTGGCCTTTTCAGGTTGTCTTCGGCGCGCAGCTACAGCTACTATTAGCTAGCTAGCCCGTGGATGGGAGCTCAAGTAATAATAAATTAATTAGACGCTTGATTTGGCGCTAGCTTATTAGTAGCTTCTGCTGAGAATCGGAGATCGATAACGGCCTGAAGAGCACACGGAGCAGCTCGGGCGCATGCATCGGCATGCTTGCACCTTCTTGGCATCTTGTTTGCCAACCCCTAGCTCTCGATCGGCTCTTGCTACGTGTCTCGCTGTCCGATCGATGTCCGTATCTGCCTATAGCCCAGACGCGCCTCAGGATCGAGGGCAGCTTCAGGCTGCGGTACTGCCAAGTGACGAGCATATATGCATATCTATGCGTGCGGTACGTACGCGGTAGTACTAGCGCATATATATCTGCATACCTTCTCCCCGTCCATACATTATTTGATTCGGCGCTCCTGTTCTTGTCTCGATCCGGCCCGGCAAACATGGTCAAGTTTGTAATCAATACTAATCCAACACATAACACAGGTCGATCGGTGTGCGACTCTCGCCCAGCTGGGTCAAACGGTGGTTTAAGCACATGCTCACAGTAATAATATGCACTAATATGAAAAAGTGACAGTGAGATGGATGAGACACCTCCATTATCTCAGCCATCCAAAAATATACTAATATGTAGCGCCGCTTTGATTTGGTGGATTCTAATAGAACGTACGTGAATAGGAACACCCATGATTGAGTGTCATGTCACGTTAAATCCTATATTTGGTTATCGATCAAACTTTTTGTAGAAAACATTAAGACATGCATCAAAATGTGTTTGGAGTTTTGGGAAAATAAAGTAACCGCAATAAGGTATTTTAGTGGATGGAAACTTTCCTCCCAAACATAGTGTGATGAGCAGATCATTACAGAAAAAACACAATGATTCCAATCATACGGATCATACGGCAGCATACATATAGGAACAAAATTTAAGAATCAATTTTTTTATAGAATTCCTTTGAATTAAGGGTTTTCTTATTGCAATTTCACAATTTAATCCAAAGCTATACCCTTCGATAACCACTCTCACATGAATTACATGCCTAATCATTTTAAGAGTCTTCGCTATTCCTTCACATTGGATTGTTTTAAATATTAATTCTAAATCCAAGCTAAGTGCCATCCAACATGATCATTATGATTCTTGTACGTAAAAATGGCTAGGGGGTCATCATCAGATGACTAATGTTAACTTGAATTAACATTTACTAAAATAAATAATTACCCTCTCTTATTTTTATAACTCATCAGCCACCTTTGAATTTCATTGACCGCTAGCCTGGCCTGCTTCATTTTTTCAAAAAGAGGGAAACCTGGCATGTGCATCAATTGATGCACACAACTATTCTAATTAGTAGGTTTTATGAATAGTTTTCCAATTAAAGTCTCAAATACAAGCTCAACCAAATGCAACAGAGATTACGTGATACAAATCCTATTGCTAGACTGCCTGATATACCATCTCTAAGTGGCTACACGTAGAGTCAAAATACGTCAGCGTCACTACTGCAGAAAGTCTTATAGCCTCCATGTGGTCAGTGACAGGCAAAACTATGCCCGTCACTAGTAAGTATTATCAGCGACGGGCACACATAAGCCTGTCACTAGTACATAACACTAGTGACAGGCGTATAAAAATAACTGTCACTAGTAATTTGTGTGGAGGTCGGCTGAATAAAAAAAAACTTAATGACATGCATATTTAAATGCATGTCACTGGTAATGCTATAATTAGTGACAAGCACAAAATATGTCCATCACTAGTATTTTTCATGAAGACCGGTTAATAGGAAATTATTTTTAGCGACGGTCATCTCTAAAGACCAGTCACCGATAGGAGAGATATTTTTTTCTAGTTCGCGCCGGCCAGACTGGTGACACCTTCACGCCTCCTCCGCTGGGCCGACACACCCGGTCGCAAACTTCCCCGCACCTCCTCTTCCTCGGTCAGTCTCCAGCGCTCGGTCACTTCACTTCATCTCGATCGAGTTAGATCACGAGTTTGAGGCCGTCTTCGTTTGAGATTTCACAACCAAAGCTAGAATCCAAACCAAACGAGTATACCAAGCCTACACGGGTGTTGTGCTATAAACGAATCAGATTTGGTACTAGTGCAAAGTCGAACCCAGATTTCAGTGTGTTCCGTCCGAACAAGAAACTTCATAATCAGCCACCACTCGTCACAAAAAAAAAATTAGCCACCACTCGTTTCAAAAAAAAATAGCAACCATGCCATCCCGAAAGTGGAAACCTCACGATTGTGTTTTTTTCTTCTATAGCCCGACTCCTTCCCCGTGCTCGTCTTTTCCCCCCAACCTGTAAAAGGCAGAGGAGAGGCGAGCTAGGGTTCTGCCACGCCAGTCGCCACCTTCTTCCGGTAGCCTCCGACGTCTCGCCGGCCAGAAAGAGACCCTTCCAGCCCACCGTCCCTTCCGCCTCCTTCACTGGACCGACGTCCGATCCGGTCCGCCCGTCGCTCGAGCCCTCACGCTGTCGCCGCCTCCAACGCCCGCGCCCTCGCGCCGCCACCTGCAGGAACGCCGCCCGCCACCGTAAATCTACCTGAGCCGCCTGCGGGTATGGTTCACCCCTCCTTTCTTTCCTCTGGGACATCTCCTTCCATGTCCATCCCATCCCTGTGATTTCTGTGTTTTTTTCTGATTTTTGCTATGTATGATTTCAGACTCGTTCAGTTCCCCATTCCGTTCCAAGCCGCCACCTTTCCCGCTACCGGCAGATCGAATTTGTCCTACTCCATATTTGTACCTCTGAATATTAGTGCACACTGCAAAGCTTAATATACTTATAGTTTCTTGACATAAGGAGGAATATTCCAGCGGGTATAAGTGATTCTAGAGGTATTATCTCTTATGCATGGTAAGGTACAACTTAAGTTATGCACATTCTATTTCCATAAATATGTATTTAGACTTTAATTTGAATCATCTTTGGAGCAACTTGACTATTTAGAATATGTCGTGGTAGTGTCAAGCTTAAAATAGGTTTAGTAATGTAGCTGCAAATTGTTAATTTTTCAATTGATTGTCACCTACAAATAGGAAACTAGAGTCGAGTGTGAAGAAAAAAAATACTCTTTTACTTCAACTACGTTTTCAATTTCTTAACCCGGAGGATGTTTTGTCTATGTAGGAATGATATTCTAAGATGATCTAATATTTTTTCTTCCATGCACCATGGTTATCTGTTTTTGCCTCTATTCTAATAATTGATGATTAAACTGTGTACTCTAAGGGTCTACAAAAATTAGATTGTGGTCCTATTTTTTGTTGGCGGTGATCTTATTTGTATTGGTTTGGTATATATTACTGACCATTTTTGGATTGGTGTTTCTGAGTTTGAGCTTGACAAGATCCATCAAGAGGTCGACAAGGAAATAAACGATCTCAGTCATGTATATTTCCAAGTCATTTTCTGTGATTTTCTTATGGTTCCTTATTCTGGGTATCTTTGATACAGCGCCCATAGATGATCATGAAAAAAATAGAGCTACAGTTAGTGATGAGTAACCTCATGATGATTGGGAACCCCATATTTTCTTTTGGTAGGTTTGACCACATTATTGGTTTTATTTCTTTACATTAATGAAATGTCCTCTTTTGTAATATACTCACATGAGCAGCATACACCTGCTGAAAGTTCGTTGTTTTTTAAATATCATGTTAATTGTGACTTGAAAGTTGAAGCTTCAAAGCTTCTTTCTTGGATAATAATATTGACCGTCGTTTTCCCCAGATAAATGAGATTGAAATTGTGTTTCTTCTTTGAACCTCTGTAATAGGAAAAGAGATAGTAGACTAGGGTTAGGAATTAAAATACAATGTAGTTAGAAATATGAGTTCTTAATATTTTTGTCTAGAATCTATCTGGTAATATTTTGCTTACACTGGAACCCACCGGTGTAAACTAATTAGTTTCAACATAGAATCTATCATGTGATATTCAGGGCACGTCCACACCCTGCCACCAGGTTAGCTTTCATATATACATTGGTATGCGCATGATTTATAGTAAAATTCTTTCAAGCTTGGTGTTTAGATGACCATACCAGCATGCTATTTTGTGATAACTGAACTAACACAAAGAAGTACATGGATAAACAGAAGACTTAGCTAGAACATTTACAGAGTGCACAATTTTGCATATATGTTTTGAGGATGAGATCAATGCTCCCGTTGTTTATTTAAAGGTAAATGTAGTTGATCGAGTTTTGCATGTGTCGCCAAGTAGACGGAGGGGTGTGGCCAGCCCTGTGTGTGTGGGGGGATGTTTATTGTGAAGTGGGATTGATGCCACACAACGTGACATATTAGCCCAATGCTGAGGTGGAAGTTCACCACAAACAATCGTTTGATATCCCATTATAATCATGGAGATATTGTGGCAAAATACTCGATGGTGATTCTTTTTATTTTAGTACAGATGTAGATATCCATTCTATTTTGTCTTCACCTGGGCATACTCTCTAGGTAGCTATCTACACAGACTTGGTAACTAGCTACCTTTCTACCATATGCCTACTTGATAATCTGAGCTATGACAGTGAAATTTTGATATTTTTGCTTGTTGTTGGTTGTGCCCTGTCTGACATATATAAGATAGAGCCTAGAATTTATGGGTGATAGATGGGTTCATGACATCATGTATTTGTCTTTCATGTCTCCGATCCATAATAAATGTCTCAACTTTTTCTAAATATGTATGTATCTAAACTGTTTTGGTGTGTAGGTACATACAAATCTAGATAAAGGACACTTATTATGGATCGGAGTTAGTATAAATAATGGCCAAGTATGACTTGTTGTTTCTGAATGTATACTACTATATGCACATTTGTGCAACTGCATATGTGCCCCTACATCAAAAGTAGTATCCTCTAGATCAAAGTGTGTGTTAATGCGCAACTTTCTTAAGAATTCACTTTTGTTGTTGAATGCTTATTAACATCTAGAGTATCTTTACACGCTGACATCTTCTGCATATTTTTCATCCTTGCACTGATTCTCACAGCTTATGAATCCTTGTAGAAAATGAAGAATAAACAGAAGTGAGCTCGGTGTAACGATCAGGGACAGACCAAAGAGTTGGATGACAATGTATACCTCATGTTTTTGTTGTATAAAATGAGAAGATGTCATGGGAAAATTTGGTGCATTGAAGATTGAGACCGAGAGAAACTACTCATCTGATGGATATGTGAATAGTATCTATTTAGTCTAGTTGTATTCATTTTTCTAGTTTAGTTTCACTAGTGATCTGTATAAACAGAAGTTGCATTTAGTGCATTTTGGATCAACTTAGGCTAGCACTATGGTTTTTCAAATTACTTTTTGTAGGCCTTGTAAGAGCGTTCCAGTCAGTACAATCCAGATCATGCCTCATGCTATGATGTAAATTTAGGATATATACCTGGTACTATAGTTTGTGTACTTGGTCGGAAAACGTGTTTAACATAACATTTTATTCTGCTATCTAGAATATTTGTAAAAAATATATTTTTTTATTTCTGAAATTTAAACTAGTGACGTGCGTGATAATAGTGATAATAGGCCTGTCACTACAAAACACCACACAGTGACAGGCATGTGTAAAAGCATGTCACTAGTAACACATACTAGTGACAGGCAAGTGTCTGTCACTAATAACCTCATACCAGTGACTAGTTATCAGTGACCGTCACTAATAGCCTATTCTGCAGTAGTGAGCGCCTCCACAGGATGGAGGAAAGACCACATACGGATTCAATGTGTAGACTCTTTTCATGTCACCTGCCGCTTCTCCTTCATGCTCCGCCGATGAGACCGATCCCATTTCTTTGACTCCCCCTTTTTTTTCCATCGGTCTCATCGACTCCCTCCTTCCTCCTTGCCTCACATGGCTATTTTGTTTTGTAAGATTAACCGACAGCTATTTGCAAGAGCTGGATTTCCCGTGATATGTACTCAACCCAATCAACCAACCAACAAAAGGAAGGCATGATTAGCAAAGATCGCGGTAAAATCCTGGTGAAATGTACGAATCCAGTAAATCCTGATCCGGCCGGCCACCTTACTCGCTCACGCATTTTACCGCTCGCCTTAGACAGGTTGCATGTCGCGCGCACGTGCACACAACGATAGGCCATCTGGTTAGTTAGCTAGCTTCCCTTTCACTCCTCGATCTGATATTATCACATAGTACTGTACTACATATGTAGGTACTTAACTTTTGCACGCTGCCACAGTGTCACAGCACCGACCGGCCGTTTGGAGATGAGGAAATTTTGATTCAATTCTAGCAATTTCTCTGTATGTAGGTCGGTGAGTAGTGACAACAACTAATGATATATAGTTGTATATTGATTCCAAATTATAGAAAAGCAATTAAATTTATAGAGAAAATTTAGGAACAGTATGTCCTTTGGTGATGGTCTGTCCTCCTTTTATTGACGGTTTTGGCCGTGGCCAAATGTCTAGTTTGTGGTGGCAATCCATTCAACATCTGATTTCAGGACATGCATCATGTAATGCATGTGTGGTCGTACTGGTCTTCTTTTTCTTTTGTTCCAGCTTGCTTCCATTCCAAGCACCATAAAGGATCGACGGAGAGAAAAGGCGAAGGTACCTAAGCTAGCTGCATGCATATGCATATGCTGATTTGCATAGCGTTCCGACCGGCCGGTCGGCCGGCCTCTTTTCAGAAAAGGAAGTGCACACTGCTGCTACGCGCTAGCTCTCTTTATCTCTCAACGATCTTGGGCCGGCCAGGGGGTTCTCACTGGGATCGGTGATCCCTTTTGCCTTTTTTAGGCTGCTCTAGCTAAGCTCGATGACAGGTTCATTTTACACTTGTACGAGCTAGCTTTATGTTGGACTGGAATGGTACGTTAATAACCGACAGGTCCAAACTCACCAGCATCTACATGTTTTTTTTTTACCAAAGGAGATCTCCTCGTCGATTTCATATAAAGAAACCGCCAGCGTCATACAGACATAAAGTAAAAAAAAAAGAATTTCTCTAGTTACCGCTAGAACAACTACTAACAAGTCTAAAAACCCTAGACGGTAAATAGCCAAATCTAGGTAACATCGTAACCATCAGAAAAAACACCGACGACCTGCAAACTAGATAAGCACAACATGAAGGACTCTAGCAAACATAGATCAATGAGATCTCTAGATCAATAGTCAATCTTGCTGACGAAGTAGCCCAACCATGAGTCCTTGAGTAAGCTTCACGCATCAACATTTTTAGCTTCTCCACACCATATTCAAGGCTTCTTCTTTCTTGGCTTGTCTGCCATATTTCGCATGAGTTAATCATGTTGCACATTATATATATCACATTAGCAGGATCATCAGAGAATTTCTTTTTAAAGCATGCGACATTTCTAATTTTCCAAAGCGCCAAGTAAGCTCCCACTCAACCACAAAGAACAAGCTTTCGTTGGCAACTAGGGAAATAGAGGATCCAGTTTCTAGCAAGGTCTGGAGCACTGTTAGGCAGCATAACAAAGCCAAAGGAACATATCACCACTTGACAAACTAATTTACAGAACCACAATTTCTCTGTGACCACAAAATTGGCATTGATCATTATTGCCGGTCCCGCCTCTTTTCAGCAGATTATTCCTTGTTAGAATGATATTATTAAGCATATACCACAAAAATACTCTGACTTTCAAGTTGATTTTAACTTTCCGAAGATGTTTATAGGGTAACACTCCTTCTGATCTCAACTGCTAAACAAATCTTTGACTTTGAAGTTCCAAGTCTTGCCAATCCTGCATGCCCCACTGACTTTATCTTAATTAACTTGAACACCATTCACTAAGTTTTTCAGATTTTACGATTGTGCAGTGGTTTCCCCAAATTACATTCTTCTGAATTTGTACAACCCCAACATCAAATTTTACTTTCCTCATTGTAATACCTTTGTTCACGATCAAATTGTACAATCTTGGAGAATGATTTGCCAAAGGAGAATTGCTTATCTAGAATCTTCTCAAAATAGTGTATACATCTTCCATCAATAAGAATTCTCTTAGCAAATTGTTTGAAGGTATGGCTAACCCACATCAAAATTTGCAAGAAATGTGAATTTTCTTCCTAGGCCTAGCGGTGGCATGAGAAAGCGCTTGATTATTCAGATATTTCTTTATCATCATTGCATGCCATGTACCTTCAGTATTTTCTAGCTTCCAAAGCCATTTGCACATCAAACATGTAATCATTGTAGATCTAGAACACCAATACCGCCACAATCCTTAGGCAAACACACTATCCGCCAATTAACTAGATGGTACCTCTTTTTTTCATCTACTTCATGCAGAATCATCATTTTATCATGAATATCCTACTTCTTTAAACCCCTTTGGGTGCTCCCCAATAAAGACAACATGTACAAGGAAATACTACTCAGGCAAGCATTAACAAGAATAATTGTCTCTCCATAACATAACAAGTTGCCCTTCATCCAACTAATTTTTCTGCCAACTTCTTACCAATTAGATCCCATTGGGATTTGCTAATATTTTCTCATCAATTGGCATGCCTAGATATATTGTAGGGATCTTCACAATAGTATAGGTGAACATCTCATTGTGCTACAGCTCCCTATCAACTATATTTCCAAATATAAACAATATATTTCACTCTTGTGAAAATTAATTTTCAGTCCAAAAATCTTTAAAAATGCATAGAATAAACTTGAAATTTCTAGCATTGTCTAGACTATCTTCTAGTAGTATGGTATCATATGCATATTACGGAATTGAAAAACCACCATCTACTAAATAAGGCAACAATCCACTTGCTTCACATCCTTTTTGACCACCATAGAAAATCCATCTCCCACAATGTCAAAAAGAATGAGAGATAAAGGATAGCATTGCCTTACCCTAAAATATGTAGGGAATTATGGACCAATTTGATCATTCATCTTTATTGTCACTCTTTCTCCTCTGATAGTATTCATCACCTAGGAACACCAGGCATCACCCAAACCTTTCGTTTGCATCATCATATACATAAAAGCTCAATTGACTTTGTCATATGATTTTATAAAGTCAATTTGGAAGCACTTGACATCATGATGGATTTCATGGACAGTTTCGTGTAGAACAACAATCCTCTCCATGATATATCTGTCTCTGATGAATGCGTTCTGAGTATCAAAAATATTTTTTAGGATTAGTTCTCCCAATTTAGCAGCAAAAAACTTTGTATGTATTTTGTAACTAATATTAAGTAGACAAATAGGCATGAATTGAATGACATGAACATCAGGAACTTTTCTAGATGAGAGTAATCACTGCATTAGTCTCTCAGTATCCAAATTACCTTGTTGTAAAGCATCCAACATCTCCTTCAAATTGTCTTTACTTACATCCCATAATTTTCTTATAAAACTCTACTGGTAATCCATCTGGCCTAGTAGCTTTATTATGCTTAATATCAAACACCACTCCTTTGCTTTTGCTCCATTGAAAAAGATTTGGTAAGACAAATTTGTCCTCTTTAGTCAACTGATTACACAGAATGTCATCTATTCTCAAGTCACTCATTACACACTTCATGATAAACTGTTTGTATAAATATGTGGCATTCTTGTTGATATACTCATCTCCAATCACCTCTTTTACATTATAATGTAAGTAACACAAAATATTATGTTTTCTTTTTCTCCCACTTGCTTTCATATGAAAATATTTAGTGTTGTCATTCCATTCTTTCAGATCCTTTTTGTTTCTCGCTTTGTTTCCATTTTAGTTCCTCCTATCTCAAAAGCTTATTTATTTGCAAATTCCAGCCGATTTGTTCCTTCAGATTAAAAACCACTGCTTTTATCCATCATGTCTAGCTTGGAAAGTAGTTCCTTATCTCATCTTATATATGATCCTTCTATATTATATACAATCATTTTAAATACCTTATCACCCTTTTTGATTTTCCTACCACTTATCAGTATCATGCTTACAAAAGGTAACAGCTGACCAACTATCTTTAACCGCCTCATGATAACCTTCCCTCTCCACCCAACAAGTCTCATATATAAATAAGTGATACATCCAAAACGTATCTACTTTTTCGAACACTTTTGCTATTGTTTCTCCTCTAAACTTGTGTGATTTGGATACAACTAACACGGACTGACACTGCTTTCAGCAGAATTACCTTGGTGTCTAGTTTTTGTGCAGAACATCAACTATCAGGAAAAATCCCGGAAAATATGCCAAAAATCCTATTTCACCAGAAGATCCATGGAGCCAGAGTACGAGACAGAGTGGAGGCCTGGGGGGACACACTCCTACCAGGCGCGGGTGGGCCCAGCCCGCGCCTAGGGGGTGCGGCCACCCCAGGCACCCCCTCGGGCTCCCTCTTCGCCTATAAGTTATCCATTGACCTAAAAACCGAGGGGGTTGACATTTTTCTAGAAAGAGTTCTGCTGCGCCGCCACCACCAGAAGCTGCGTTTCGGAACCAGAAACTCAGTTCTGACACCCTGCCGAGACGGGGAATTTGGGGAGGATCGTCGCCATTGTCATCACCAACGCCTCTCCATCAACCATCAATGTTTCCCTTACCCATGAGTGAGTAATCCCCCGATGTAGGTTATGGGGATGGTAGGGATTGATGAGTTCTATGATGTAATTGAATAAGATTGTTAGGGCATAGTGCCTAGTATCTCTATTAGTGTTATTTGACTTTGTTGCAACTTTTTGTGCTTAATGCTTGTCACTAGGGCCCGAGTGCCATGATCTCAGATCTGAACTCATTATTAAATTATTATGATAGTATTATTTGTGATCTTATCTACAAGTTGTGTACACATATCATTGTCCAGATCCAAAGGCCCTGAAGTGACAGAAATTGATACAACCGTAGGGTATGGCTGTGGTGTGAGGATCACATGTGTTCACGGAGTTTTAATGCTTTGCTTCGGTGCTCTATTAAAAGTATCACCTTAATTGCTAGTAGTTCCCTAGAGGCCCTGCTGCCACGTGTTGGCTGGACAGAAGATGTTGTGCAAGTTCTCATTGCGAGCACGCATGACTATATATGGAGCACATGCATATGATTGTTTAGTACTTTGATGCTTATTCTTATTTATCTGCAATGCCCTAGATTTTGAAGTTATATGTTTAGACTCGTCCATGCAATGCCCGTCCATTCATCCCTAAGCCTAGCGCACTCGAATCCCACATTTTACTGCTACTGTTACTGTTGCTCCTGTTTCACTGTTGCTGTTGCTTTGCTATTGCTACTACAAACTGTTTCTACTGATAAACTTCTGTGAGCAAGAACTATTTCAAGGTGCAGCTGAATTGACAACTTAGTTGTTAAGGCTTGCAAGTATTCTTTGGCTCCCCTTGTGTCGAATCAATAAATTGGGTAATACTAGTCGTAAAGACTATTGCGATCCCCTATACTTGTGGGTCATCAAGACTATTTTCTAGCGCCATTACCGGGGAGCATAGCTTTATTTGTAAGTTCACTTGGATCTATTATTGTTCACTGCTACTCCTTTCAGCATGGGGAATTCTCGTGATGGAAAGTTTCCTATTTTACCATCCACTACAAGAAGAGGTATAGTCCTAAACACCTCTATTGCTCTTTATTCACCGTCTGTTATAAGTAAGCTTGTTACACCACCACCACATACTTATGCTACACACACTGCTACTACTGCTGAGTCAAAAACTTCTTTTGATGCTCATGATGTTATTTCTACTTTGCTTGATGCGAGTGGTTCATTAGGTCCTTTCCTAGATGCTATGATGGCTAGTCTAGGAAATACTGAAACTCCTAGTGAAGACACTATTACACCTGTTAGCTCACCTGAGTCTCGAGAGAGTTATGATATTAATGATGGTTACATTGAGTTCACTGATGAATTTGTTGAAGAGTGCCGAAACACACATGGTACTAGTGCTATTAAGAGTCTCCTTGCAAGACGTACCATTATTCCTAAATTTTCCTCTGATCATAAGTTTGCCACCTCTCCCATAGATATTAAAGATAAAGATTATAATTTTTCTCTTGATTTATCCTATTTGGACATTGTTGAGAAAGAACCTTTCTATGGGACTGAAAATGAGAGTGTTGTGGCTCATATGAAGGAGCTTTCTACTATGAGTGCTTTATTCTCTGATGATTTTAAGATACGCAAGTAGTTTGTTACTTATATCTTCCCTTTTTCACTAAAAGGAGAAGCTAGGGCTTGGTTTAATAGATTACCTCCTGGTTCCATTGATAGCCCTGATTACTTGATTGCTTCTTTCTTCTAGAAATATTTTCCTCCCAGTGCTAGACATGCTGCTTTGCAGAGACTTTTTTATTTTAAACAGGGAGAAGAAGAGAAATTGCCTAAGTCATGGACAAGGTTCTGTGCCTTGATTCATGCATATCCGGGATGTCCATTACCTAAAAATGAGCTTTTTGATATTTATTATAATGGACTAACTGATGATTCTAGGACATACCTAGATAGCTTTGCTGATTGTGTTTTCAGGAAAAGAACTCCTACAGATGCTAAAGAATTAATGGCTAAAATAAGTAAGAATTATGATGATTGGACTTCAACTGAGCTAAATACACCCGAGCCTATTACTCCTGAACCAGTTGTTCCTGAACCAGATCCAATACCAACACCAAAGAAGAGGGGAGTTACTGTATTAAATGATGAAGTGATGAAGGAAGCTAAGAAATGTCTTAAGGAGAAAGGTATTAGAGCTGAAGATGTGAAGAATCTGCCACCTATAGAAGAACTATGTAAGCCAATTCCCCACTCATCTACTATTGAGGTACACTCTCTCCAACACTTTGATGAAGGTGATATTCCTTATGGTAAGCCTCTTGATCAATGCTTAGAGAAACTTGACATTTTTATTGTTAAACAAGGTAATTTTAATAAACAAGTTCAGAATCATTTATTGGAAAACTCTAGAGCTATTAATGAGTTGAAAGATATTGTGGAAAGGACTTCTAATGATATTAAAATGCTTTGTAAACACTTTCAAATGGTTCAAACCCAACTTGATCAACTTGCTAAGGTACAAAAGGATATGCTAGTTAATGCCTCAGGAGATAAACATGCTTATGGAATTAGAACTATGAGTGGTATAGCTACTCAAGATCATTTATATCCTGAAGGACACCCTAAAAGAATTGAGCAGGATTCTCAACAAGGTGAAAGTAGTGGTAGTCCTCATAAGAGAAAGAGAAATAAAAAGAAACACAAAATAGTTGAGGAACCACTTGAACCTGTTGTAGATCCTAATAGTATATCTGTCTCTGATGCTGAAACTGAGAGTGATAATGATAAAAATGATGCTCCTGATAAGGAGGAAGTTGAGAAAGAACCTGAGAAGCACACTAAGAATACTAGGTACACTAAGGAAGATTTTATTGCTAAGAAACTTGGTAGTGAGAGAGAACCTTGGGTGCAGAAACCTATGCCTTTTCCAGGTAAGAAACACAATTCAAAGGAGGAAGAACACTACAATAAGTTTTGTGAGTGGATGAAGCCTTTATTTTTGCAAATTCCTTTGACTGATGCTATTAAGTTGCCTTCTTATTCAAAGTATATGAAGGATATTGTCTCTAATAAAAGGAAGATTCCTAATGAGGAGATTTCTACTTTGCTTGCTAATTATTCCTTCAATGGTAAGGTTCCAAAGAAACTTGGTGATCCAGGTATACCAACTATTCCTTGCTCTATTAAGATAATTATGTTAGAACTGCTTTATGTGATTTGGGAGCTCGAGTTAGTGTTATGCCTTTTTCTCTCTACAAGAGACTCCAGCTAGAAAAGTTGATACCAACTGATATATCTTTGCAAATGGATGATAAGTCAACTACTATTCCTGTTGGTATATGTGAGGATGTTCCTATTCAAGTGGCTCACAATTTCTTGGTTTTAACTGATTTTGTGGTGTTTGAAATGCCCGAAGATGATAATATGTCTATTATTCTTGGGAGACATTTTCTTAATACTGCAGGTGTTGTCATCAATTGCAATCAAGGAAAAGTAACATTCAATATTAATGGAAAAGAGCATACTATTTATTTCCCCAAGATGGTTGCTAAGAGCTATTGCCTGAATTCCATTGAAAATATTGAGAGTATCAAGGTTGGAGAAATATATTGTCCTATTTCACAAGAAAATTTTAAAACTATTATGATTGGAACCATTACTATCAAGTATGAGGTAACATAATCACCTTGTGGAATACAAAGTTTTGTTTCATATAAGATTGTTTTGGTAACAAGACTTGATCAACCTTTTTAACAAAAGGATTTTAATAAACAAAATAATGTTTTCACAGTGGTTATACTTGCTTTCTTTTACTTTTCTCCTTCCTAGTCTTTGCCTTTTCTCTTGCTTGCTTTGGTTTTGTTAGTTGTTTGCTTGTTAGAGTGTCTTAGAACTTCTATAGTTTGGTTTTTGTTTGCTTTTGCTTCTTCTGAAAAAAGCTGTTTCTGCGAGAAAATCAATTTTCATACCCTGAAAAATTGGCCAAAAATAAAGTTTCCTGAAAAATTCTAGAAAATTCAAAATAAATGTTTCCTCGAAAAAAGTGGCAGAGGAACACATGGAGTGACCCAGGGGGGCACCCCAGGCACCCACACCCCTGGTAGGGGCGGCCTCCTTACAGGTGGCGCCTGGGTGGGGTGTGGCCAGCGCTCTAGTTTGGAGTAGCCCCTGAGTGTCTGGCGGAGTCGTAGACTCGGGCAGAGACTCGAGTCTTGTATCTTGTAGACGCAGTCGACAATCTCGCGGGCATACCGCTGACCCGGAAGTACATGGGTGCGCGACCAGCGCTCCTAATAGGAGTAGCCCCCGAGTGTCTAGTCGAGTCGCAGACTCGAGTGGAGACTCATGTGAGGAGAAACCACTGACCCGAAAGTGCATCGAGTCAGCGTCGCGCCTATGTAGCAAAAAGTGATGCAACCATCCGAGGAGGGTTTTGACTCGGGCCTTAAGTTTATGGCGTATCCAGTTGCTTTGTCGACTCTTGTTGGAGGACCCGATACAATAGCGAGATGTAATTCGACGTTCCTGTAGGCTGCAGAAAACATAAAAAATTGTGAAGTACTTGTATCTTGTAAAGAATATTTGCCTTTCGGCTTGTATAGCAAGATTCTGGTGCCGATCGAGTCGACACGTTTGCACTGTATGCTAGGCCTTTTCGTTAGCCTGATAACCCTTAGTCTCAGTACCTTGCCGAGGCACTCGGAGTTCAAGGATTCGACGATCAGGCAGAATAGCTACTCGGGCTGTCGCGTATGAGGTGCTCGAGTGCGTGGAGCCGATGGCACATTAGGTTACTCGAAGAGGGCGCAGCCCCCGAGTGTTTCGAGTGCGATTAAAGTAAGAAAGAAAATCTACTCTGAGTAGAGAACTTATCTTTAGTTGTAGTTGTCGTGGACGAAGTCGGCGCGGTAGTGGGTCGCACGCGGACGTGGTCGACGCGGCGAACCACAGTCATAGCGGCGACGGGTTTCTGAAGTAGATGGTGGTAGCGAGCTCCACATCCAAAGATTACCGGCATCCGAAGGATGTATCGGGTCATCGCAGCCGAAAGCCGCATCAGGTTACTGATGTCGAGGGAGCCCCCGAGTCGAAGACCACACCGGGTCACCGCAGCCGAAAGCCGCGGCTAGTCGTCGAAGCGGAGGGAGCCCCCAAGTCGTCGGAGCCGAAGAACGTAGAGGATGACCGGAGTCGAAGGAGGCCCGATTCGCGGTTGCTGAAGCCGATGCGACCGATCGCCGCAATCGAAGATCGCATCAGGTCGTCGTAGTCAAAAACCGCAACAGATCAATGGCCACGAGTCCTGTGGACAAGTGGGCGCAGCCCCCGAGCGTGGAGTTGATGTGGTCACGGGGTCACCGAAGTGGCATCTACCGATGGACAAGAGTTGACGCAGCAGCGGGTTGGAACAGCCACCGAGCGTAGAGCTGACAGTGAAGGAATTGGAAAAACATCGGACAAAGCCACAGAGCGAAATCGCCGGATTTTTTATCATCTAGAGTCTTTTTTTTCTTTCGACAGATCTGATGTAGCTAGCTTTGATTGATCTTCTTTTTTTCCTTTTGCTTGGCACCCGTCGGATTTAATTTGCTGAGTCCATGTTCGTGTATGCAATTAGTGCTTCTGCACCGTATGTGCTCTTTTTTTTTAACCTTGCTCACGCTAGAACGTGATATTCCTTGTGTGGGACCTCTTCTTTTTTCACCGATTCGACGCATGCATGATCCTTGTGCCCATAGCTTCTTTGATTCAATACTTTTCAACACCTCGAAACTTGATGCAGTAACCTGTCAGGTTTGGCTCTTCTAGTTTACGGTGTAAATTTTCTCTGCCTATATGTCTTGTCCAGCACCGGCAGCGTGCGCGCATGCGTGTCCGGAGAGGATACCAGATAGGCTTCTGAGGCCAATCGACGACCTCGCGACTCTTGTTCTTATCCAGTCTGGCGTACGTAGGATGCCTTCCAAAAGAAATTTCGATCCAACAAGTCCTGGTCTGCAGTGGTAAATCCGATCAGCCGAGCGAGAGGGCAGAGCTGACGTAGAGCCCCAAGCCCATGTGTAGTCGATGATGAAGGATCTGGCGTAGATCTGTTTCTCCGATGCCAACGAATTATGGATCGCAGGTGATGGAAACGTCACAACCGCACAATCAGCGTCCCCAGTTCCCACATACGACGCCAATTGACGAGATTTGATCTCATCAATGCCCATTGTTATGGACTTGAGTTTTGGAGAAGATGGGGATGCTGGAGATCGTGGAACGGTTAGCAAACAAGCAACACAGGGACACAAGGTTTACCCAGGTTTAGGCCCTCGGAGGGAAAACTCTACTCCTGCTTGTCTGCTCTTGATTATGGAGGAACCGAAGGTTACAGGGGTGCGCAGATGCAATCTGGCGTGGAGGTGTGTATGCGAAAGTATGAGGAGGATCTGGATCTGTAGATCTATTGTGGAGGTGGAGATCGTAGATCTGTCTATTGGGGGGTTTATGGCCTAGCGTGTCCTCCTCGTTGGAGCCTCCTAGCCTTTATATATAGGGAGGCTAGGTCTCAGGTACCGATACGAGTAGGTTACAAGTTGTATTCAAACTCTAGTCTTGAGCTTTCCTTGTCTTGTGTGCTTGGGAGTCCGTGTCCATATGGGCTTCATAGTAGCCAAACCGTCATAGGCGTCATGGACCCTGGCAGGTCGTCGAGTGGGCCTTCCGTCGGGCTGGACCAGGTATGCTAATGTCGTGTACCCGTTGGGCATATCCATGTCATAGGCCCCTCCAAAGTGTCTCCTCCCAGCCATCTTCTTTCTCTCTCCCGAAAAACACCGGAAAAATTGCTCAAGCTCGAGTTCCTGCTGTTCTTGCTCGTGATTTTCGATCTCCTTGCTCAGTCCCTCTTTGATGTTGATTTTTGGAGGGATTGCTCCTTGGTATGTGCCTCCTCCACTTGTCCAATTAGATTTATGATTGATAGATTTTATCTTGAGTACTTTGCTACTATAGGTGACAGGTTGTGTGAGCTTGCATGCTTGTTCTATGCTTAGAGATTTCATTTGATGCATGTGTAGCCCTCTAGCAAGTTGCTATAGTAGTTTCTCATCATTTATCAACTTGGAAATCACTTGGTTTGATGTTTGTCTAATTTTTTTAGAAAAGAGTGGTCATGGACAACCACACATTTGGAGAAATATTTGAGGGTGATGCACCTAGGAGGGCGAGGCCTTCAAGATCATCCTCCTGAGCCAGGCCCTCATACAATGAGGATCTCATTACTCCGCGATTCCGTGATTCCGCGATGAGGGAGATGAGGGGGATTCTCACCCTTCCACCTTTCCTTACCCAACCTTTTTGTGGGCTGGTGGGATTCTTGATGATTTTACAACCTTGGTTCGGAGGGCTAGACTAATAAGCTTTATGCAGGATGAGAGCGTGCAATATGCTATGCTCACTAAAACATTTGTGGAGAGCTTTTATTTTACTAACAGCATGTTCAAGCCAGATGTGTCTTTCAAAATTTATGGCAGGTCTTATAATATGGCATTGAAGAAATTTTGTGAGGCCCTGGGACTTGGTACAGCTGGGTCAGCAAAGAAGATTCCAGCTCAACCCGCTGATTTGTTGGAGCTCTACCGCAAGATAACTAATGATGATGACCGTAGAGCTTAACGGGGAAAGATAAAAAAATATTCAACTCCCAGCCATCAGGTACTTTGCTTACTATCTTGCCACTAGTGTTCTTGGTAGGGAGAACACTAGTAATATTTCCAACTATCATTTGGCCTTCATAGCTGCTGCGCTCAACAATGAAACTAAGTACAATCTTGGTTCTCTCATTTGCTCGTCGCTTAGCTGCTAAGGGACCAATTTATGGGGGATTTATTGATGCACGTGTTGTTGTTGCCTTGTACCTTGCTGTTGATCCAAATGATACGGTTTTGGCTCCTCAGAGGCTTGATCTTGCTGCCATGAAGGTGCACCACTTTATCACTACTGGCTCTACCCTTGAGAGTTTGGTTTATAGAATATTGTTTATTGACGGGGAAGAGAGAGAGAGAGAGAGATCCCTCTCCCCCAAACCACTTTGTTCGGTATTTCTCAGGGACCTTTGTCGCGCTCCAAGGAGGAGATGGATGACAATCTGCGCATTCTTGGCTTCCATGGACACTATCAGGGGGACGCGCCCTCATACGACCCCTTTGTATACTACACAGGGGAGTCCTCGAGGTCATACCAGGACGAGGGAGCCTCCTCATCGTACTACGGAGGTGCACATACTTGGTCACCATGGAGTTGAGCCCCACTTAGGCCAAAAGCCTAAGCTTGGGGGGAGGTATACCGACATCACACTTATCTATATATCATGTTCATCGGTTCTTTGTATATCCATTGTTTCGCTTTTTTTTGGTTTTTGTTTCTGCTTTCTTAAAACACAAAAATACCAAAAATATTTTCATTGTTTCTCTTGGTTTGTTTCTTTGCTTTGGTTTTGCCTTAAAAGAAAATTCCAAAAAGATTTTGATTTGTTTGCTTTGCTTGGTTTGTTTTTGCTTTGTTTGTTTTTGCTTTGTTTGCTTGGTTTAAAAAATCGAAAACACCAAAAATATTTGTTGTTCTTCTTTGGTTTTGTGAGTTCTTTGCAGGGTTTAGCCGTCCTCAGTGGATTTTGGTTTCATGTTATCTAAAAATTCAAGTCACACAAGTGAAGAGCAATAATGAAGATTAGGACAACTTGAGATGTGGCAAGAGGCTGGTAAAAAACTCTATTTGTTTTCATTTTTGTACATATACTCATCATTGTGAGCATGCTTAGTCTGTTCATTGTAAGGAGTATGTTACTGATGGATTCTTAGTAGTTCTTGCTTGTCTACGATTAGCTCCAGCTTGCTAATAGTTTGTAGCATGTCATATGAATGTTTGCTTGCATTGTTTTATTCATATTTTGGTATGATATTGTGGTATCCTCCTCTGAATGTTTCATGTGAATCGACTTGGCACATGCTCACGCATGCATATGACTAAATAATAGTCAGTAAGCCTCGATGATTTATTTTGCCATAGAGTTCTTGTATCACTTTCGTGCCATAGTTAGTCCTGTTTTGTTGCAAGCATGATTATGACAGTTATTGCTCTCTCGTTTGTCGCTTCCTCTCTATTGCTAGCCTTCACTTGCACTGAGTATGAGCTCTACTTGTGCTTCCAACTCCCCAAAACCAATATTGCCAACTGTGTCCACCATACCTACCTATTAGCATCATTTGCTATTTCAGTGCATATTCTATATGCCTCATTTTCTTCCAAATAAATTGTTTGACTGTTTTGAGAAAGTTAGTTAGTAAAGCTCTCACGAACTTGATGGCACACTTTATTTCTTGCACTTAATAATCCTGAACCATTGTGACCTGTCCATGAAAGTTATATGCTGGGAGTTAGCAGAACCGTGCTGTCATGGGGAACGCTTTGAACACTTATGGATACCTATCTAGTTGATACCTTGCTCTTTTGTTTGCGGATGTCATCAGTGTGAAATAAAAGGGGAGCTTGTGAGTTCATGGGGTATATATATATGTGTTAGAGAAACGCCTAGGCCGCTATCCTAAGCCATGCCTAATCATGGTGGAAACTTGCGTCATACCATAATGAGCGTCTATGAAGCATCCTCAATAAAATCTATGCACATAGTAAATAAAAAGATTGCTGAGATGCTCATTGTCTTCTTGCCTTGTCATTTTGATCACGGGATAGCTCCTGTATCATGTGCAAGGGGTACCCCATTGGCGGTTCTCTATGATATGCATGTATGCACAATGACAAGAACTTGCGGTAATCAAAGTTGAGTAGCATGCGGAGCGGCCCTGTACTCAAGGGACTTGGGATTTCTAGTTTATGGTCTATCAAGCATATAACTCAGATTGGACCTCACTTTCACCTTAACCATATAAAGATGCCTATGATAGGGGCAATGAGAGCTCAAAGCTAGTGAGTACCTTACTTTCAGCATTTGGGAGCTTTTTAAACTTTTCAAAACTTTTTTCACTCCCTTGTTGAGTCACCACTTATTCTATGAGCACCTTCTTGAGAGCATAGTTGTCATTCTTGTGTTTGTTCCAAAATTTGGTTAATTATGTCATGACTTTGATGCTTGTATCTCTGATATCTTTACTTCTAGTCTTCATGTGAACTTCAGAGGTGCCTTGGCATTTATATTGTGCTCTACAAACAAAGGTAAGCGAGATGCCACTCTAACATATCTTACTATGAGCATTGCAATGTTGCTTATGTTTATGTTCCATGCTACTTGTTATTATTGAGTTGGTTTCTCTTCATAGCTTGCAATGACTATTGAGTAGACTTGGTTGCATACTTCTTATTATGAATATTTTAAGTATCTACTCCTGTGCTGAGAATATATACATCATATGAAGCAAATGTATTCGTGAAAGTTATTTTTATCGAACTTAGTTTTCAACTGAATTGCTTGAGGACAAGCAATAAGCTAAGCTTGGGGGGAGTTGATACGTCCAAAATGTATCTACTTTCCAGAACACTTTTGCTATTGTTTCTCCTCTAAACTTGTGTGATTTGGATACAACTAACACGTACTGACGCTGTTTTCAGCAGAATTACTTTGGTGTCTAGTTTTTGTGAGAAAATCAACTATCAGGAAAAATCCCGGAAAATATGCCAAAAATCCTATTTCACCAGAAGATCCACGGAGTCAGAGTACAAGACGGAGTGGAGGCCTGGGGGCCCCACACCCCTGCCATGCGCGGGTGGGCCCAGCCCGCGCCTAGGGGTGTGCGGCCACCCTAGGAACCCCCTCGGGCTCCCTCTTTGTCTATAAGTTACCCATTGACCTAAAAACCGAGGGGGGTTCGACGTTTTTCCAGAAATAGTTCCGCTGCGCCACCACCACCAGAAGCCGCTATTCGGAACCAGAAACTCCGTTCTGGCACCCTGTAGAGACGGGGAATTTGGGGAGGATCATCGCCATCGTCATCACCAACGCCTCTCCATAAACCATCAATGTTTCCCTCATCCATGAGTGAGTAATCCCCCGCTATAGGTTATGAGGATGGTAGGGATTGGATGAGTTCTATGATGTAATCGAATAAGATTGTTGGGGCATAGTGCCTAGTATCTCTATTAGTGCTATTTGACTTGGTTGCAACTTGTTATGCTTAATGCTTGTCACTTGGTCCCGAGTGCCATGATCTCAGATCTGAACTTATTATTGAATCATTATGATAGTATTGTTTGTGATCTTATCTACAAGTTGTGTACACATATCATTGTCCGGATCCAAAGGCCCCGAAGTGATAGAAATTGGGACAACCGTATGGGATGGCTGTGGTGTGAGGATCACATGTGTTCACGGAGTGTTAATGCTTTGCTCCGGTGCTCTAATAAAAGGAGCACCTTAATTGCCAGTAGTTCCCTAGAGGCCCCGCTGCCACGGGCTGGCTGGACAGAAGATGTTGTGCAAGTTCTCATTGCGGGCACGCATGACTATATATGGAGCACATGCCTATGATTGTTTAGTACTTGGATGCTTATTTTTATTTATCTGTAATGCCCTAGATTTTGAAGTTACATGTTTAGACTCGTCCATGCAACGCCCTTCTATCCATCCCTATGCCTACCGCACTCGAACCCCACTGTTTACTGCTACTGTTATTGTTGTTGTTGCTTTGATGTTGCTACTACAAATTGTTGCTACTGATAAACTTCTGTGAGCAAGAACTATTTTCAGGTACAGCTGAATTGACAACTCAGTTGTTAAGGCTTGCAAGTATTTTTTGGCTCCCCTTGTGTTAAATCAATAAATTGGGTAATACTAACCGCGAAGACTGTTTCGATCCCCTATACTTGTGGGTCATCAATAAGTTGCAGAGTGGAGGGGGATAACCACAATACATGACTAAGGGAATCAGTCCTCTGAAATGCAATATTAAGCATCATGTTTATCTTTTCCCACATACCGCAAATAAAAATATTCCATGAAAGCAAGTACACATATAAAATGGACATGTACATTTATTAAATTAAATGGTCATGAAAATGTCTATGCTTCCATGCTCATAACAGAATTTATGGTTCCAATGTGAGTTCTTAAACTTCTTTCAGAAAAAACTATTCTAGAATTTTTTTGAAAATTCATGTCAAGTTTCTTTAAGTAAATATGACTTGCTAGATACAAATACAAACATATACAACCAAATATCAGGTAGGGGGATCACATAGGCGAAAACTTCCATACGGACAACAACATGAAAATTACAAACATTATACTCATTAGTCTTCAAAATTAAGCCGCGGGATCCGTTGTTCGTTGTGCCACCGTACCTCTCAGGCTCTCACTAGGGATGGACACAATACCAAAAAAAATCCAGTTCAAGAAAAAGGCTATTCCGATGTATTATTCTTCTTGTTTAGGAAATAAAAATAATTTAGATGAAAATTACAAAGGCATGCCAACTTTGAGAGAAGCAGCTCTCACAATAAGGTTCTAGTTAAAGTGCAAGGTTTTTTCAAGTTTCTTGCAAATGTCCAGAACTAAGTATTTTTCTATTTACATCTCAAAGAGTTACAAAAAATATTGAAAGTTTGTCGGCGGTACATCTCAAACTTCACAAATGTTGGCCGAGGCCAATGGTACGGGCAGCTAAACTGGGCTTAGTGAAGAATAGGCCTGACTGGGCCGCTTTGGTTATTTCCTTTATTCTCCTTCCCGGAGCCGAAGTGCAATCCGTTTCCCTTCAAAGAACGCGCACCGCTGCCTCGGCTTTCGTGCTCCCGAATCAACGATGGCCGAATCTGCTGGCGGCGAGCCCTGACTCCCCGAGGATCTCGTTCTCTGGGAGATCCTGACACGCCTTCCATCCAAGCCCCTTCTGCGGCGCCGCGCTGTCTGCCGCTCCTGGCGCCGCATCCTCACCTCCGACGCGACCTTCCTCCTCGCCCACCATCGCCGGCAGGCTGCGCACCAGCTCGTCACCATCGGGGATGCTCGGGAGTGCAGGCTAGACGCCCTCGACCACCGCGCCGGCGAGCGGCGCCCCGTCGCCCGGATGGACCAGGCCCCGTATCGCGACAACTTCCGTCCGCTGGCCGCCTGCGACGGCCTCCTCATCGTCTCCGCCTACGAGAGCCGCCACATCTGCAACCCGGCCACCCGCCAGCGCGCTTCCCTTCCGCGCCTCAGTGGCGTCTACGTGTCCGGCCTTTACCCTCACCGTCCGTCCGGGTCGTACCGAGTGCTGTGCTGGAAGGCACCCAACGACGCCGACCACGGCTCCGCCGTCTACTACGTGTACACCGTGGGATTCGACGAGCTCAGGTGCGTCGGCGAGTCCCCCGGGGAATGGGCCACCAGGGATATCTCTCCCATGTTCGAGTACTGCTACCCGCCTGTCCTGGTACAGGGCAGGTTCCACTGGCGTCCCGTGGGCGGCTCGCCTGGCAACAACATGCTGGCTTTCGACACCGTGGCCGAGTCCTTCAGGCGTGTCCGGACCCCCGTCGAGGGCCCCCACGCAGACCCCTTTGAGATGAAGGGTAAGCTCGGATTGTACAGCTACAATATTAATGGCGGGACGGCTGATCTCTGGGTGCTGGAGGACTACGATGCCAACTTCTGGTCGTTCAAGTATAGCATCAAGTTGGAGAGGCCGATCCTTTTCCCGGTGTCGGATGAACAAGGAGATGTGTTTATAGTTTCACAGCAGTCACTACAGGAATGGAAAGCTACGCCGGTCGCTACGCCGACGGCCAAACGTCGGGGCCGTCGGCGTAGCCATCGTCCAGGCCAGCCTCGCCAAGCAGCCGTCGGCGTAAAATTTTTCTCGGCATATTCTATGCTACGCCGACGGCTGCCTTCGGCGTAGCTATTTTTTATTTTATCTCATTAAACTTTGAAAAATCATAACTAAATCATTTTAATTTGTAAAAATACAAATAATATATCAAAATTTGCAGAAAAATAAGACCTATCTATCTACACTCAAATATTACACATTTATAAATAAAAATTAAGTACAACATAAAACATTATATATAGTTTAAAACGGACATAAAAATTCAAAAACGATCGAAACAATGCGAAACCTTCGTGTGGTGTTATATTATATGACATAGTTAGAAGGAAAAATATCAAACTTGGTATATTGATTATGTCTCAAAGAAACCTTCACAAAATGACCTATCTCATTCGAGGTTTCCTGGCTTTCGGGTCAAATGACCAATGTTATGACTAGAATCAAGGCATAGTTTGTGATAATGTGCCCATATTGTGCATACACATGTATCATGGGATGGCGAACAATATTGCAGGAGGACGTTTTCCTTTTCGTCGCACCAAAAAGCAATTTCCCATTTTTCGAGCATAAAAACGGACGGTTTTGTGAAGCAACCACCAAATGGCTAATTCAAAATACTACCACCACATTTTACAAAAATACTATACCACCTTATATGGACAATGTTCCAACAGGGGGATCCGAAACCTTTCCGTCCACCTTTGGTGAAAAAGACAAATTTCTGCCGAATCGGTAGGAAGTGGGTCCGATATAAACTACAGGTACATGATCCGATGCTCATGTTTTTTTACAAAAATTATTTTTAGGTTCACAATATGCTATTTTATCAAAGATCCAATGCAATTTTTCCTTTTCATCGCACCAAAAAGGCATTTTTCATTATTCGAGCGTAAAAAGGAGATTTTCTAAAGCAACCACCAAATAGCTAATTCAAAAACGGAGGGTTTGTGATTAGTTGATATGGATTCCTCTCATTTTTCTGATCAATTTAAACATATTATTTGTTGAATTTCGATTTACATATTTAAAGATATTAATTATTCTATATTAAATAGAAAAATACAAAAAATAAAATTATTATATTTTTATTTGAATTCAATAATATTTTTACTTATTCATTAATATTTACTTAAATAATTGTTTGTAATTTCATTAATACAAACATGTGACATGATGATATAAGAGTTAATAGGATTGATATCATAGTATTGACAGCAATGTATGAATTACTTTGCGAAAACGGATTCTGAAGGAACGAGGAAGTTAAGCGTGCTGAAGCTGGAGTGGTATTAGGATGGGTGACCCGCTGGGAAGTTTGACTAAGACTGGAATTTAATCAAATAGTAAGTATAATTAGTGTTAAAAATGTTCACAGTAGGAGATTAACAAGTGAAACAATTCAAAAAAATAAAAAAATTGAGGAAAAAAAATAAAAAAATAATTATTTTTCCAAAAAAAATATTTTTGCAACGGTCGACAGACTATGCCGACGGCCGCTACGCCGACGGCAAAGCCCTCGGCGTAGCATACGCCGACGGCTTGAGTGTGCTCCGCCGAGGGAGATCTTTGCCGAAGAGGCTACGCCGAGGGCATTTTGGCCTACGCTGACGGCCTTTTGCCCTCGGCGTAGCGCGCGCGTCCCATAGTGAGTGTCTGGAGCACTTGTCGGGTGGCAGCAGCGTGGCGACACGACATGAGTGGAACATTCTTCACAACCTTATGAGGCATAGGTTAAAAGAAAGCCTTGTCCGGCATGACTTCTTCCCGGCACAAGGTAATGGTGGTGCGGATGAAACTATGTTGTTCCGTGGGTTGTCAACTGCCGTGGTGCTTCCTTGCGATAATTCTAAGCAAGATTGAGGGAAATCTAGTTCTAGGCTCTTAGTTGATGGTTCTTATGTTTGGTCATGTCCCAAGTCTGCGTTTGGTGTCCCTCAAGTTTTAGTTCAGGTGCATTATTTTCCCGTAAGAAATATGATTGGTGGTTGTACGCTCTTAGTTGATGGTTCTTATTTTTTGGTATGTCCGAGATCTACATTTGGTGTCCCTCAGGTTTCATTTCAGCTGCATTATTTTGCTATATGATATATGATGGGTGTGTGGAATTGTTTTTATTTCACGTGTGGAATTATTTTTATTTCACGTGTGGAATTGTCTTGCATGTATCTACATATTAAAACGTTTTTAGATACATGCGAACCTAAAACAAATCCAAATCACTTATTATGTATAGTTATATACGAACATAGTCAAATCTAAGTCACTTTTTTATGGAGGAATTATTATGCTTGTTCTCCGGAGCATTTTTTATCTTGTTATATTATAATGTTTATCCTTTTTTTGACGAAATATTATAATGTTTACCCTTCTGCTCACTCTTTGTAGTTAGTCCTTATTTTCATCATGTTACTGTTTATCACGTATAATTCAAATTTTTTAAATATCATAAGATTGTTGTATGAGAAATTACTGATCTATTGGGAATTCTATGACCTGTATAAAAACAGCATGATAGAACAATAGAATGTTGAATGCCCATAACTTCATCTCACTTTAAGCCTGCTAACGAGGAGCATTCCATGTCGACTGATCATAGAAAATGACGATAAACCTTTTTTAGAACTATAAACCTTTTTTTCATTGAACATTGTTGTCTAGATGGATAGTAGACTGTATGTGCCCCAAGAAGATCTTGACATATGTATTAGGATTATAAATTAATTTTCAATAGTCCATGCAAACTAAATAAAACTTTAGTCTAAATATTTTTCTGATATAAACATTAGTGGTGAGGTGGGTCATGCAGATTGTTATGAGTGGAAACACGACCATAAACATTACTGGTGAGGTGGGTCCCTACTTTAAACCCTCGTGTGGGGTTAGACAAGGGGGACCGATCTCTCTAATTTTGGTTAACCGCCCGGTGGATGCCCTTACGAAAATCTTGGAGAAGGCCAAGATTTCTGGCCACATTTCGGATGTGGTGGGGCACCTTATCCCTGGAGGTGGTGTAACCCACCTCCAATATCTGGATGACGCCATGATTATGGTGGAGGGGCCGGATCAGGATATCATCAACCTGAAATTCCTTATCATCTGCTTTGAGGCCATGCCGGGCCTCAAGATCAACTTCGACAAGAGAAAAGTGATGGTGCTTGGTTATTCCTTGGAAGAGCAGCATAGGATTTCTAATAAACGAGCCCTGGCAAGGTAGGTTCACCTCCAAAGGCGGCAAGACCATCCTCTGTAGGGTTCGCAGCATAGAAAACAAAAAAATTCCTACGATGGGAAACACTATGTACCAAGATCTATCTACTAGATACAATCAACGGGCGGATGTACATCCATAGAGAACATACCCTTGAAGACCGACAAAGCTTAACGAGGTTGAACTCATGGTTGATGTAGACGATCTCTTGCCGATCTCAAGATCAAGAGTAAGTCCTAGCATCGCAAATCAGCGGCGCATCCTTGCTCGCACACACGTCCGAGGCACCGAGCAACCTCCGCCTCCTCGCTCCAGCGATGCAGCGGAAGCACAACTTTTTCTTGCCGAATAGCCACCGGGAACATGTATCTCGCTAGTCCGAGACCATGGGGGATAAATACTAGAGGGGGAGAGAGATCCTTCACGAGGAGGTGTGAGTGAGAAGTGAGGATGGGGGCTCCTTTTATAGGAGGAGGGGGCACCCAAGGGGGTGGGCGCCGTCCATGGGGGCTGCCCCCTCCCCTCCTTCATTCATGTGGGTGGACACTCCACTCACAAAAACCCCTTCAATTTTCTCCACTCAAATTCCCATTAAATTTCCACAAAATTTTATGCAAACTCTCACTAAATAAAACTCCTTTTATTTATTCAGAATTTTGTCAATTACTTTAATGACAAACATTCACATATAACCCCTTGCTAGTATTTCATTTCACATGCAAAAACACTTTCTGCAATTTCACCCGAAAACCCGTTTCGGTATCTAGTGAAATAAATTCCTGCACTTGTTATTCTTTCCGGCATGAAACATTTGCTCCAAATGGTGTCGGTGTCTCTTAAGTGTGTCACCCTATGGTTCGCGAATAATGCAGACATGATCGAGACCCCTCTTGGATCAATAATCAGAAGCGGGACCTGAAGATCCATACTGACTCCCACACATTCAGCGATGACTTTTTTGTGATCGCGAGAACCTTTTACGCTAGTATCTTAATCCCTTTGTTTCGCGATATATTACATGTCCGAGATTCGATCATCGGTATCTCCATACCTAGTTTGATCTCGTTACTAACATGCACTCTTTTCTCGTTCCCGTGATATAACATTCTAGTGATCAAATCACTTGCTTGCAAGCTAATCAATGTGATATCACCTAGAGGTCCCAGATTATATCTATCCGTCATCGGGATGAAAAAATTCCACTCTCGATCCATGGGCCTCAACATAGCACTTTAGTAGTACTAAACCCATCTTTATAATCACCCTGTTACGGTGTGACGTTTGATGTTATCAAGATACTCTTCCAGTGTTAGTGATTGACATGATCTCATGGTCTAAAGATTAGGATCACTTCGTATGAAGTTATAGCAATATAAACTCAATGACTTTGATCGTAATGCTATACTTAGGATGAATGTTCACCACACCATTACACCAATGTTGTGGCCTCGTTATTAACAACATCCAATATCCATGATCAGGAAACCTTGATCATCTTGTTAATCAACAAGCTAGTTTATGAGAGAGAGGCATAACTAGGAACTTTCTGTTTGTTTATTAAACACACATGTATTAACATTTCCGTATTAATACAATTATAGCATGCAAAATAAACATCTATCATATACTTGCAACATACATAATAACCACTTTATTATTGCCTCTCAGGGCATATTCCCTTCAGTCTCCCACTTGCACTAGAGAATATAATCTAGTTACATAGTGATAAATCTAAAACCCATGGAGTTTAGGTGTTGATCATGTTTTGCTCTAGGGAGAGTTTTAGTCAACGGATCTGCTACATTGAGATTCGCGTGTACTTTACAAATCTTTATATCTCCATCCTTGACATGCTCGCGGATGGAGTGAAACCGGCGCTTAATATGCTTGGAATTCTTGTGAGACATTGGTTATTTGGCACTGGCAATGGCACAATTGTTGTCACAATATATCACCATTGGGTCCAACGCGCTCGCAATCACACCTAGTTCGGATATGAACTCCTTCATCCAAACTGCTTCCTGAGCCGCTTCCGAAGTAGCAACATATTCGGCCTCCGTTGTTGATCCCGCCACCACGGGTTGTTTGGAACTCCTCCAACTAACCGCTCCACCATTCATGAGAAATACGTATCCGGATTGAGACTTATAGTCATCCGGATCGGGTCAAAGCTAGCATCAACATAACACTTAGCGACGAGCTCTTCTTCACCTCCGTACACAAAAAACATATCCTTAGTTCTTCGCAAGTACTTAAGGATATTCTTGACCGCTATCCAGTGTTCCGAACCTGGATTCGATTGGTACCTACTAGTCAAACTAATAGCATGGGCCACATCCGGTCTTGTACATAGAATGGCGTACATTATGGAGCCTATGGCTGAAGCATAGGGGACTTTGTCCATTATTTCTCTTTCTTCCGCCGTAGCCGGACTTTGAGTCTTACTCAATGTCTTGCCTTGCAACATAGGTAAGAACCCCTTCTTACTTCCGTCCATTTTAAACTTCTTTAAAATCTTATCAAGGTATGTACTTTGCGATAGCCCTATTAGGCGCCTAGATCTATCTCTATAGATCTTTATGACTAATATGTATGACGCTTCACCTAGGTCCTTCATTGAAAATTTGTCGTTTAGATAACTTTTAACACTGTTTAAAAGATCTATATCATTTTCGATCAATAATATGTCATCCACATATAATATCAGAAATGCCACATTGCTCCCACTCACTTTCTTATAAATACAAGCCTCTCCATAAGTTTGGACAAATCCAAACTCTTTGATCACCTCATCAAAGCGGAGATTCTAACTCCGGGATGCTTGCTTCAGTCCATAGATGGATCGCTGAAGCTTACATAACTTGTTAGCATCCTTAGGATCGACAAAACCCTTTGGTTGTATCATATACAACTCTTCTTCAATATTGACATTGAGGAACACAGTTTTGACATCCATCTGCCATATCTCATAGTCGAAATATGCAGCAATTGCTAACATAATCCTAACTGATTTTAGCATCGCTACAGGAGAGAATGTCTCATCGTAGTCAACTCCTTGAATTTGTCGAAACCTGTTTGCGACAAGTCGAGCTTTATAGATGGTTACATTACCATCAGCATTATTTTTCCTTTTGAAAATCTATTTATTCTCCACGGCCTTTTGGTCATGAGGTAAGTCCACCAAGTTCCAAACTTGGTTTTCGTACATGGATTCCATCTCGTATTTCATGGCTTCTAACCATTTGTTGGAATCCGGGCTCATCATCTCTTCTTCAACGTCGCAGGGTCATTAATTTCATCAACCATGAAATTCATAACAGGGTTTTCGTACAGCTCGGGAGCTGCACGCGACCTGCTAGACCTACGAAGTTCGTCGGTATTCTCTTTTGGAGCTTCATGATCATTATCATTAGTTCCCTCTTCATTTGGTGAAGCCAACTCTGGAACGACTTCCGGCGCTGTGCTACTCGCCATACTATGAAGAGAAGGTTCAACAACCTCTTCGAGTTCTACCTTTCGACTATTCACGCCTTTCGCGAGAAACTCTTTCTCTAGAAAGGATCCATTCTTGGCAACAAAAACCTTGCCCTCGGATCTTTGATAGAAGTAATACCCAATAGTTTCCTTAGGGTATCCTATGAAGACGCATTTTTCTACTTTGGGTTCGAGTTTATACGGTTGAAGTTTCTTCACATAAACATCGCATCCCCAAACTTTAAGAAATGATAGATTAGGTTTGTTTCCAAACCAAATTCATACGGTGTATTTTCAATGGATTTAGATGGTGCCCGATTTAAAGTGAATGCAGCAATTTCTAGTACATAACCCCAAAAAGATAGTGGAAAGTCCGTGAGGGACATCATAGATCGGACCATATCCAATAAAGTACGATTACAATGTTTCGACACACCATTTAGACATGGTGTTCCGGAAGGTGTGAGTTGTGAAACAATTCCACACTCTTTCATATGAGTGATAAACTCGTAACTTAGATACTCTCCTCCACGGTCAGACCGTAGAAATTTGATCTTTCTATTACGATGATTTTCCACTTCACTCTGAAATTCCTTGAACTTTTTAAAGGTTTCAGACTTGTGTTTCATCAAGTAGATATAACCGTATCTACTCAAATCATCCGTGAAAGTAACAAAATAACGATATCCACCTCGCGCCGACACACTCATTGGACCACATACATCAGAATGTATGATTTCTAATAAATCTGTCGCCCATTCCATTGAACCGAAAAACAACGTTCTAGTCATCTTGCCCATAAGGCATGGCTCACATGTATCAAATGATTCAAAATCAAGTGATTCCAAAAGTCCATCCGAATGGAGCTTCTTCATGTGTTTAACGCCAATATGACCTAGACGGCAGTGCCACATATATGCGGATATATCATCATTAAGTTTAATCCTTTTAGCATCAACATTATGAATATGTGTAACATTATTATCGAGATCCAACAGAAATAAACCATTCATGGTTGGTGCATGACCATACAAGATTTCATTCATATAAATAGAATAACCATTGTTCTTGGATTTAAATGAATAACCACTTCGCATCAAACATGATCCAGATACAATGTTCATGCTTAGTGCTGGCACCATATAACAATTATTCAAGTTTATAACTAATCCCGATGGTAAGTGGAGAGGTTTACCACTAGACGCGCGGTTGCGGATTACTGATGAAGCGCGTCAGTTGATGCAGTGCAGTCCTAACGATCTGATCGTCCTGGTGCTGATCGCACAACACCTCTGCTGGTATCCACACGTACAAGGAGGAGCGCCGGCGGCGAACTGCTAGGTTCGTTACGGCGGCAGGACTGCTGTGGAGCTAGGGTTTCCAACACATGGAATGACCTAACCGAACAACGATTAAACTTGTTGGGTTAAGGTGCTCCACTATATATAGGGAGTGAACGTGGGCTCTGCTCGCGTGACCCATTCACTACAGCCCATATAACACTAGTCACCATGAGTCCAACTCACTAACTCAGTCCTAATCAGGTTAAGGTCCAACCCAACCAGATTACATGTTCAGATCCAATCCGAACTTGCTCCCGCTCTTAAGTGTGTGACCCCGCAGGCTCATGGCTACTTGGACACGATTAGAGTCCGACTCACAATCGATCAGTCGGTAGCGGATCCTAGCAGAACGTGCCGACTCCCAAGTACCAAAGAGTCATGACGACTTGCCTTTCCAATGTGACTTATGTCCGAGTCCCTTTTGCCTCACGATATACCTTGTCAGACTATAGGTGAATATATGTCATCCCTTAAATAGTCCGACTATCTTCTCGATCCGAGATAAGTGATTCACCCGACTAACTCTTAGTCGATCGCCTCGGTTAAAACTTAACCGAGTCGTGCATGGCCATGCTTTCCGAATCATATCTCACGAGAGGGCCCAGAGAATATCTCTCCGAGTGGAGGGGCAAAATCCCATCTTGGTTATTCACATCACGCAACTTGATTCTCAGTCGACCCGAACCCTGCCTTTATAACTGCCCAGTTACGGATCATCGTTTGACAGAACCTAAGTCGGTGATCCTCAACTCAGACTATGCAACAACCTCAGGTCTAAGGATTACATTGATTGAGATATACAAATGACAGCTAGTTCGTTGTACCTCAATATGGGTCAATCCGACTCGCTAAACTCTTTAGCCGAGTCTGTGTAAGTTGGAATAGCATCTCCATGCCCATGACAAGTGGAACCGAGTCATCAAGCCAACTTTCACATTGGTCTAAGTTGTGTGTCCAGCACAACCTCAATGACCAAGGATATTTAGTACAAACAACATGAATGCATAGTTCCACAACCGAATCACATATTCAATGATACACATCAGATGTTTATATAAGAACTACTTAATATCTTTATGAATACAATGGGAAATCTCATCATACATGATTGCCTCTAGGGCATATTCCCAACACAAACCACTTTTAATAAGGCTATAGAGGAAAAGCTTTTAAATGTTGAGAAAAATATATCCTCTTTGTCTGAAGCTCAGTCCTCCTTGATTAATAAAATGGCTAGTAAACCTGAAACCATGGAAAGTACCTTTGCTGCTACCCATGCCATACAAGTTACTATTGATGAAAATGTTAGGCTATTAGCCCAACTTCATGCTAAGTGGGAAAGGGAAGCTAAAATTGATAGAAACAATAGTGTGTGCACCATCACCACTAAATCACAAGTAGTCCCTATTCCTCCTCTTACTATGGCTAAGCCTATTGAGCCTACTACTAGTGATGCTAAGTTTGATTTTGATATTGATGGTTGCAATATTTTTGAAGTGATTATGTTCTTGCAAAAGCTTGGTAGAAGTCCTGATGCTAGTGATATGCATGTTGCTTTCACCAAACACATTACAGATGCTTTTGTTAAGATTAAGGAAGAGAAGCTAAAACACAAAGCTTCTATTCCTAGGAAAGTAGAAGATAGTTGGGAACCCATTATTAATATGCAAGTGAGACTTTGATCTCAAAGCTTCATGTGATCTTGGTTCTAGTGTCTCTATTATGCCTAGGAAGATTTATGAAATGCTTGATTTTCCACCATTGGAAGATTGTTATTTGGATGTCCCACTTAATGATAATGCTAAGAAGAAACTCATGGGGAGTACTAATGATGTTCTCATTATGGTTAACAATGCTTATGTCCCTGTGGATTTCTATGTTTTGGATGTTGAATACAATGCTTCTTGTCCTATTACTTTGGGAAGACCCTTTCTTAGAACAGTTGGTGCCATCATTGATATGAAAGAGGCACCATTAAATATCATTTTCCATTCAAGAAAGGTATTTAACACTTCCCTATGAGGAGAGAGAAGTTGCTTTTTGCTCCTCCTTTGAAAGCAAGGTTTGATGTTAATGCTTCGTCATTTGAAAATACCTGATTCTTCTTGCTTCTTGTGCCTAACTTAAAGGCGTTAAAGAAAAGTACGTGTTGGGAGATAACCCAAGAGTTTCCTTGAGTCTTGGAAGTTATTAATTCAGTAATGACCTCTCCTTATCCTTTTTGTTTGCTTTTTGTGCCAAGAATGACCTCTAATGAGAGGGAAGTAAGATTTTGGGATTTGCTGTCCCGAAACAGATTTCTGTCCTCCACCATAAAAATTCGTGAGGAGTCTCTGTAACTCGGACTGAGCTGATAATTTACGAATAAATCCCCCTGTATGTTAGCTAACTTTCGTTAGTTCAACACTTTTTTATTTGAGCAATAGAATATCTTCGAACAAATCGGTTTCTACCTGCTGGTCTGTTTTGACAGATTTCTGCCACTATTTGCATTTGCTTCTTATTGATTCCTTTTTGAGTTCTCTTTTGGGGAATTGAGCTTTTTGAAGGAGTTGCTACAGTATCTTGTGTTTTTAGTGAAAAGTTTTGTTGTTCCAAAGCTTAGCCCAAAGGTCTATTATCTTTTGAATACACTAATGTTGCAAATTAAGATTGTGTGAAGTTTTGTATGAAGGAAAATTTCCAGGTGTAGAGAGAGAATGATGTAATGAGATGAAGAATGGACAAAAGCTCAAGCTTGGGGATGACACCTGTGTGTCACCCCAAGAAATATCAAATAAGTACAAGCGTCAAAGCTTGGGGATGCCTTGGGCATCCCCTTCTTCATCAATAAAAAGCTTAGGTCTGTCTAGACACTTCAGTTTTCATTGTTTCATGCACAGTTGTGTTGTTCTTGGAGCATCTTAGTTTTCATTTGCTTTGCTTAGGTTGTTTAGTTTGCTTGAATAAATTAGTTTGGACCCCTGTTCTCGCTGTGCTGTTGCAAATAAGTTACTTGGTGTTGGACAGGAGTAGGAAGTTCCTTCTTGAAAGTGCAAGAGGAGCTTGCATTGACTGTGACTTAGACTTTAGCATGACATGCTAGGTGTTGTTTTGACCTTATGCTTAGTGATTATTGCTGTAGCATGTCTTGTTCCAAACAATTGGGATTGCTTAGTGTGCCTTGAAGAAATTATGTGTTGTTTTAGCATGCAAAAGCATAGTATTGTGGTATTCTCCTTTGATGCTTTGTTTGGGTTGACTTGGCACATGCTCACACCATGTTATGACTATGACAAGTCACCGTAGCCTCTATGATTATTTAGTCCTTGACTTGTAGTACCACTCTATGCTTTGATTAGTAATGTTTTGTCGCTCTACATGATTATGGCCACTATTTCTCTCTTAGTTGGTTGCTTCTAGTCTTTCACTAGCCTCCACTTGTATGAGTAAGCTCTACTCATGCTTCCAACTCCCAAGAAACCAATATTTTCCAAAGTGTCCACTATAAACTACTATGCATGGTGTGTTACACCATTCCAAGTATATTCTTGTTTTTAACTATCTTCCAATTAAAAACGATTTTGTTATGTGAAAACTTAGTGATTAAAGCCCTCACAAACTTGATGGCACCCTTTATATTCTTTGCCCCTAATAAACTTGAACAACTGTGTCGTCTATGTTGTATATGCGTGCACTTATACATTGGAATTAGCAGAACCGTGCTGTCACGGGGAACGTTTTCAACATTGCACTTCTACTTTGTACTCAGTTGATATCATGCTCTTTTGTCTATGGATGTCACCGGTGTGAAATAAAGAGGGAACTAAGTCCATGGAGTTTGTATTTTGTGTTAGAGAAATGCCTACATGGTTATACCCTACGGGTACACGACCTTAGCATACCTAGTCCAGCCTAGGGAAGGCCCACGAGAACATGCGCCAGCCCATGAAGACTTTCGGGTGGCTAGGGCCCATGACGCCTTCGGATCCTTGGAAAGCAAGACTAGAGTAGATAGAAAATTCAAAGGGGTAAACCCTAAAACCTGTAACCGACTCGATCTGTGCCTGGGACCTGCCTACCTCTATATAAAGGCTAGGAGGACACGGCGAGGAGGCTCTCTTACAATCTCTCGCACACCACCGCATACACACCTCCACGCCAGATTGCATCTGTGCACCCTGTAACCTTCGGTTCCACCATAATCAGAGCAGACAAGCAGGAGTACGGTTTTCCCTCCGGGGGCCTGAACCTGGGTAAACCTCGTGTCCCATTGTTGCTTGTTTGCTAACCGTTCCACGATCTCCAGCATCCCCATCTTCTCCAAAACCCAAGTCCATAACAATGGGCATTGACGAGATTAAACCTCGTCAGTTGGCGCCGTCTGTGGGAACTAGGGGTGCTGATTGTGCAATCGTGACGGTCCCAACCAAAGCGATCTACAACTCTGCAGCGACGGAGAGTCATCTCCTCTTCAACGCCTTCGACTTCACCGCCCACTCGCCAGCCACCCTGAAGGACTTAGAGCCCGTTGGCGACGGACTCGAGATCTTGTTCGGGAGTTTCTACTTCCAGGTGGGGCAGATCGGCACTCTCCGCCTCCCAAAGCGGGTGCCCCTGCCATCGATCAAGCCTGCTTCGTGGGCTCCACACCTCGTGCTACGCACATCACCATCGACAGATGAGTCCTATGACAGCAGCAGCATCAACTCAGATCTGTGCGATCCACCATCGGATGAAGGGACTTATGGTTCTGGATTCGAAAGCTGCGGTAGCAGCAACCCGATCTACGAGCGCTACCAGTGCACAGCAGTCATCCAAGATCAAGAACACAATCCGCCACCCAACCCGCAGGGTAGAAACAGCGGGAATAGAAGAAGCCAGTCCCCCCTACCCAACGGGGACGACACTGATCGGGTCATCCACCTCAGCGAGGAGGGGTGGGCTCAAGCACGCGAAGCCGTAGTAGGCAACAAGATCCTGCCCATGGGCGCCTCACGGGACCTGCTGATGGCATACCACATGCTCCTAATCGAGGAGCACAAGAAGTAGGTGAAGATGCAAGAGGTGCTTGACAAGCGCAAGCAAGCAGCCTCGGAGTCCAGTGCACGGCGAGCTGCGCTCTCCGCCATGGGCATCGGATCCAGCTCGCACGGCAATCATGGCAACAAGAACCGTTCTCGAATGGAGAACATGGACCCCAAGGAGCGCCTCGAGGTGACTCGGGCCCTCAACGCGTCCTTCATGGAGATGGATGCCGACGGCAACGTCATCCCGAAGACACCGCAAGCCGCAATCATGGTGGCCAGCGCGTACCTCGCGTCCCATCCACCTCTGGAAGGGGACCCGAAAAGGGCCATGCATAAGTCCGCACTTACCGGACTCGGACTCGTTGGAGCTGCGCTCCACGGAGAAGCTCCTGCGGAGCCAAAGAAGAAGGCTGCGGTCAGGTTCAACCGCAGCGCCACGCACTCATCCGAAGATGAAGAGCACGACCTTCCTCGAAGGCACAAGAGCTCGTGCCGTCGCAGCCGCGACTACGACGCTCGAAGCGAGCTAACTCAGCGCAAGATTGACAAGGCACGCGCCAAGCGCGTATGCTCGTCTGAATCCGAGGAGGATGATGACAAAGGAGAACTCTGCGGAGCCCGATGCTTCAGCAGATCTGTTCGGCGGACACGGATGCTGTGAAACTTCAAGCTTCCTTCAGACACTCCGAAGTTTGACGACACACAGGACCCCAAGGCGTGGCTCAGCGACCACTTGTCGTCCGTCAAGCTACACGGCGGAAACAAGGAAACCGCCATGCAATGCCTTCAGCTGCAGCTGACAGGAGCAGCTCGGATCTGGCTTAGCAGCCTATCCTCAGGATCCATCCGAAGCTGGGAGGAGCTGGCGTACAGTTTTGTCTGAAACTTCAAGGGCACCAGCAAGAGGCCTGCCTCGATCGAGGAGCTGCGGGCCTGCACCCAACGAACGGGAGAATCCATTCGCTCGTACATACTGCGCTGGTCCAACACCAAGAACTCCGCGGCGCACATCTCTGAGGAGAGAGCTATCGACGCCTTCAAGGACGGCGTCAAACGCTAGGACTTTAAAGAAGAACTTGGGCGCGTCAAGCCCAAAAAACTCGACCACCTCATGGACATCGCCAACAGGTGGGCCGACGGCGAGCACTCCGTCCACCGAGCACACTCGGAGGAGGAAGATGACTACGGCCGGCGACACGAATGCCATAGAAAGAGAAGATCGCGCGTCTACGATGATCGCGATGGACCCGACATGGTCGCGGCTGGCTACGCCGACCGCCGCAACGACGGCAACCGCAGCAACGACGGATACCGTGGAAGCAACTTCTGCGATGGAGGACGCCCAACGCAGTCATGGCAACGCCGTGGTCGTGACGACAGACCCTCAGCATACGACAAACTATCAGGTCCATGCACCATCCACTTCTACATCGACAAGCAGGATGGTAAGAAGAAAGCAAGCCACATGCTCAAGGACTGCCGCGAGTTCCAGAAACTCAGCGAGAGCATGGCCCAGATGAGGCAGCAAGCCCCAAACCCTGGATACGGGAATGCACCTGCACCAGGTGAGATCGCACATGGAGCTCTTCCACCACTACCTGCGGGACCTTCGAACCATCCAATCGCACCCGCGCAGAACAACGGTGGGCACGGGTACCCCATGCCGAAAGGATCGCTGATGATCCAAAAAGGGCGCCCAACAAACATGGTGCAGAAGAAAATCACCTGCCAAATTAACCTGGCCGTGACCGCTCCGCCCGCCATCCCTGAGTACCTCAGCGGATCGGAGTCCTGCATCACGTTCAGCCGTTCGGATCACCCTTGCCAGGTCCCTCGCCCAGGTCATGCTGCCCTGGTGCTCGAGGCGCAGATTGGTGGGTTCGACATGATCCACGTCTTCATGGATGGCGGCAGCGACATCAATATGATCTTCGCCAGCACCTTTGCAGCAATGCGGATCCCGCTGTGCAGCCTAGAACAATCTGATACAACATTCCATGGCATCGTCCCAGGGAAGGGTGTATTCTCCCTGGGAAAGATATGGCTCGATGTATCTTCAGCAAGCCGGATAACTTCCGATGCGAGCGATTCGAGTTCGAAGTGGTGGACTGGCCATCACAATACCATGCCATCCTCGGGTGCGTGGCATTCGCACGATTCCTGGCTATACCGCACTACGTGTACCTGCTACTCAAGATGCCAGGACCCAGGGGCGTCATCACTGTCCACGGGAGCTTCACCCGATCGGACCATTGCAACAGGGACTTCAACAGAATCTCCCAGTCCTTCGGCATGCAGGAGGAGATCGTAAGGCTCCGCGAGGTGACGGAAAACGGGGCACCCCTAGTCGCAAGACAGAACGCACTAGAGATGTCCTTCGACTCCACCGTCAACACAAAGAAGGTGCAGGTACACCCGACGGATGCCTCCAACAACCTTAGTTCCGCATAGGAAAGCGCGCTCGTCGAATTCCTTTGTGAGCGCTGGGAAATCTTCGCCTGGTGTCCTGCGGACATGCCAGGAGTTACCAGGGAATTCGCCGAGCACGCACTCAATGTCTTTCCAGACGCCAAGCCCGTCAAACAGTCCATCCAATGACTGTCCGAACCACGGGCCAAAGCAATCGGAGTCGAAGTCAACAGACTACTCGACGCAAACTTCATCAGGAAGATCAAAGAGAGCGAATGGCTCGCCAACACCGTGATGGTCCCCAAAAAGGACACGAACATCCTGCGGATGTGCGTGGACTTCACATTGCTGAACAAGCACTGCCCGAAGGATCACTTCCCTCTCCCTCGGATCGATCAGATCATCAATTCGACTGCAGGATGCAAAAAACTCTCCTTCCTCGACGCCTATTCAGGCTACAACCAGATTCGACTGAAGGTCGAAGATCAGGAGAAAACAGCGTTCATCACGCCGTTCGGAGTGTTTTGCTACAACACAATGCCCTTCGGGCTAAAGAACGCAGGCGCCACGTACCAACGATGCATGCACGCATGCCTGAAGGACCAGATCGGCCGCAACATACAAGTCTATGTCGACAACATAGTCATTAAAACAAGGGAGGCCAAGACGCTCATCGACGATCTCCGCGAGACGTTCGATAACCTTGATAGATACAAGATCAAGTTAAACCCAGAAAAATGCGCCTTCGGCGTCCCATCTGGTCAGCTTCTAGGCTACTTCATCTCCCAGCGAGGGATCTAGGCGAACCCGAAGAAAATCCGGGACATAATGGCCATGGAGAAGCCGAAGAACCTCAAGGGCGTCCAGCAACTTGCCGGGCGAATCGCGGCATTGAGCAGGTTCACCAGTGTCGTGGTGGTGGCACGGCAAATGCCATGGGTAGGCTAAAGTATGGGGCCAATGGGTGCTAGTGGGATCTGGGGAGGGAAGATGCAGTTGATTCTACACACATAAGGTAAAGGCAAAGATCTTTATTTCTCCTTCCTTGGGCTACAAGTGCTCCTTGAGCTGTGTTCAAGAAGGAAGAACTTTACCAGCCTAACGGTACTAAAAATGAGCTCATGCCCTCCTTAGGGTCCAAGCCTCCCCTTATAAAGGAGAGACTTGGGTTCCTTTAGGGCTGATGTGGCAAGCATATTCGAGGAATATGCTTGTCCCAATATAGTAGTTCGGCGCCCCCCTTTCCCTGTCGCTCCCCTAATGACGGCAAGGTTCCTGAGGGCCCCTCCTTTGCTCCTCGGGCTTCAGGACTGTCACCTCCCTGACCTCCTTCTGCCTCTCTGTCGCTCTGCGCCTTTGTCCCTAGTGCTTGGCTCCACTCAGATTCTCCCTAGCCTGCGGCTAGAGTTTGACTTTAGGCTTCTCCTTCTCCTGCAAGCTTCGTATCATTCGGCCCTGCCTCGCGTAACTCGGCTTGTCCTTCACCTGCATCAAGATTACTCGGGCTAACCCGATCGACTTACGCAGTATCTCGGCCGGGTAATGCCTTGCCATCATTATAAGGGTCCTGCCGTTTCCTATCTCGGCCGACTTCTACAGGATTAGGCCGATTCAGACTGTAACTCGGAAACTAGACGGGGGACATCCTTTCGTCTTTCCCTGTCTTTACCCTATCCGGGGTTACCTCCCCAACATTAGTCCCCGAAGCTAGTATGGCCCCGCCGATAACCTCGGCCGAGCCGTATCAGTTTCATGACACTCATTCCGCATTGTTTCCGAGTTATTTCTTTCTCGTTCGAGGTATCATCGTATCTTCTCGCGTACGCCTTGTCCTACGTGTCATCCCCATCATTGTCTTTCTAGTTTTTTGTTCCTCTACAGTATTTACTGATAGGCTACAGTTACTACTGCGCCTGTCGCGCCGGCGTTGCGACGCCTCGTGTGCCGTTTCCGTTGGGGATCGTGACCTTCTTTGCTACCGTGTGGCCCTTGGTGCGGTTCCGCTCAACGACATGCGGTCGTGCGGCGCACACGATCTACACGGTCAACCGCCACACCCACGATCCCACTATCTCGCTTGCGGCTCGATTATAAAGAGTGGCGTGGCGCTGGGGAATTCACTTTCCCCTTTTCGCTCGCCCGCGCCCTTCTTCTTCCTCTCGCTTCTGCGCTCATTCGCGGCTCCGCCGCCACGCGTTCATCTGAACCTCCGACGGCGAGGACTCCGCCGTGTTGCTCCGTCTGCCTCGTCCTTCTTCGCTAGCTCCGGCATCGTCGCCGATGAGTTCTTTCTGGTCCCGTCGCCTAGGCTTTCCTCTAGATTCCTCTGTTTCCCTTTCGTTTTCGTGCGGTGTTTTCTTTGCTGCTCCGCTGCCGTTTCTGTGTAGAATCACGACGGGGCCCTGTAGTTCTAAACTTTCCTCCGTCGCTAGTTCTTCCTCCGCTGATTTCTCCGGCGAGCCCATGTCTAGATCCTTCAGCGGTGCCCTGATAGAGGATGACGATGCTGGCTCTGGGCCCGAGCGAGGCTCGTGGCAGGGCTCCTCCGTTACTCGCCGCGAGATCGAGTGGCTTATCCGGACTCGGAGGATTCCCGCCGAGGTCTCCTGTCGCTTACCCGGCAGCGAGTCCTCCCCGGATCTTAGGGAGGGCGAGTATGTAGTTTTCATGTCGCATTTCTCGCGCGGCTTTGGTCTCCCTCTTAGCGACTTTGCTAGGGAATTTCTCGACTACTTCGGCCTTCAGCCGTATCACCTTCCTACAAATGCCATCGCCTCTCTCTGCTTTTATCTCTGCCTCAGAGGGATACTTCGGCCTATGGCCGTCCGTGCATGTCTGGTCGAAGTTCTTCCAGATTCGTTCTAACATTGTCCCTGACAAGTCTCTTCACCCTTCCGAGAAACTACTTACTCAATGTGGAGCAGCGTCCATTACACCTCGGAGGAAGTCCGTATTTCCTCGTGTTACGGGGCTAGAGTCGTGCAAGAAGTGGCACAAGTCCTTCTTCTATGTCAAGAACACGGGAACGGAGGACAAGATTCGGCTCCCTGCATTCTCCATTGGTACGCCCTCCAAGGTGAATTGGACTTATAATCCGAGGAAGAGTCACGCCTTGGCCGAGGCTTTTGAGATTCGGCTTAAGGAGCTGATCCGCGCCGGGTTACGCAGCGAGGATTTGATGGCTACCTTTATCAGTAGCCGAATCTGCTCATTCCAGAAACGGACGCATAAACTCTGCTACATGAGCGGTCCTCTTGACCCCAACCGAGTCTCGACCGTGGAGCTGGACAACTATCTCATCTTTAAGCGTGTCCGAGCTATCTTCAAGACGGAGATGCCTGAGGACTGGGCTTGGGGATTGAAGCCGTTCACCCGCGAGCGTCCCCCTCCCGAAGTAAGCTTAACCACTAACGCTTTGTTTTCCAATTGTTTTCGTAACTGTTTTCGCTAATTTTCCTCTTTCTTGTCTTATAGAGGTTCGCAGAGCAGAAGGACGAGGATGCCGAGGTTTTGTCGCTTCCGTGGCCTGCGGACCGGAATACCCCGGACATTGGGGAGCCGGACTCGGAAGAGTTCGTCCCCAAGTCGGATCTCGCCCCGGCTCGTGCTCGTGGCAAGACCTCGGCCCACGAGGAGGAAGGTGATTAGGACGAGGTCCAAGTTCTAGAGGTAGTTGCCGCAATGCCCATTTCTTATGCATTTCCGGCTTCTACTTTCCCAGCTAATCTGGCCGGTCAGGTTCACGACGCCGAGCCTATCGCTTCCCGGCCCCCTGTTACCTCGGGGAAACGTGGGGCTCCTGCTGGTGCCTCAGAGGCGGCCCCCAAGAAACGAATGAAGAAATCCGCTCCGAATCCTCCCAGGTGAAAGACCATGCCTGGAGTCACAGGGTAAGTTCCTTTTGCTCGTATTTCTTGTTTCTCTCTTTCTGCTTTTCAACCTGACGCCCTTCTTTCTTTTTTATTTTCGCAGTGGTCCACTTTCTGTTAAGCCCGGCGGTCCTAGCATGACTAGCCGTGTGACTCGCAGCCGTCTCCTCCGCCTGCCGAAGATACCAGGATTCCCAGTCCTGCTCGTGCTGCGTCTCCTCCAGTTCCGAATCGATCGCCCCCTCGCCACGATGTGCCTGAGACTCCTCTTGTTGACATTGATTCCACTCGTCCCTCCGAGATTTCCACCGAACCAGTTGCCTCCTCTGTGAATCCGAGCGTCTCTACTGAGCCCCTTTCTACCCCCGCGGTTTCTATAGTAACTCCAGCCCCGGTCGAGGACGTCAATATCTCGGCGCCCTCTATGACCGTGACCCCTCCGGCTCCTAAAGACACCGTTCCCATTACCGAGGTATCAGCTCCTGCCGATGCCTCTTCTAAAGCAAGAAAAGCTGTCGCCGCCAAGGCTTCCACTTCCCAGAAAGGTCCCATAAATGCCGGAGATTAATGGCGGCCACCATGGGGCCAGCAGCGGTGCTAGCTGGAGTGATGATCCGGACGGGAAACTTCATCAACACTGGCGAGCGCGTGGTTTCTGGCCTGGTCCGGAGATTCGATCTCTGTGACTACGTCAGCGACAACGCGGGCAGCTTCAGGGGAAAAACTCCCCCGTGGAATGGTGTCTTCATCAGTTTGGACGAGCACAAGGTCTACGTCGGCGTCGACATCTCCGACATTTATCCTCACCAAGTTGTTGTTGCAGGAGAGCCACCCCTTAGTGCTGCGAGCCGTCCGTGCGGAGCGCATCCGGTGAGCAGCGTCGAGGTGATGGTCGCAGCCGGAGTGCAGGCGGGAGTAGCGGGTGCCGGATCAACCAGAGACCCCGCTGCAGGCATGCAGATCACGCCCAAACAGACGGCACCACCCACCGAGGTAATCCCTCCAGTGATGCGCTCCCCAATAACTACAGGTTGATCCGGCACGATAACCACCAAACCAGGATGGAAGGACAAATCCAGGAAATACTGGACGCAATGATTACAGAGAACATCATCAGTCTTATTGCGTGTTCACAACGGAACAGCAAGACAAGCAGAGTGTGCAACGCCGGCATATGGAAGTAAATGCAGTTATGCCAGCGGTGCCAAGATATGTGCCTTGGTCAGATCAGGAAGTAACTTGGAGCATAAAGGATCACCCCAAGATAATGCCGAATCCGGGGTCGTATGCACTCGTGTTGGATCCGACATTTGTTGGACCAAGTATTAATGTGAAATTTTCAAAGGTTCTCATTGACAATGGGAGCAGTATCAACATCATGTACAAAGATACCATGCATAAACTCGGAATATCGCAGAACATGCTGCAATCCACGAGGACCACTTTCCATGGGATAGTGCCAGGGCTTTCATGCGAACCCATTGGTAAGGTCCGAGTGGATGTGTTATTCGGCACAAGAGATAACTACAGAGCAGAAAACTTAGAGTTTAAAGTGGTGGATCTAGAGAGTTGTTATCATGCTTTACTCGGACGGCCCGCGTTGGCCAAATTCATGGGCAGCTGTCATGTAAGTTATCTGAAAATGAAGCTACCTGGACCACAAGGAGTGATAACAGTAGCAGGGGATTACAAGAAGTCAATGGAATGTGCTTCAGCCGGGTCAAATTTGGCCGAATCATTGGTTATAGCAAGAGAAAAAAGAAGGATTCAGGAGGTAGCATCCCTCGCTCAGTCGGCACAGCTGAATATGCCGGCACTAGCCAATCCACATGGAAGTGTCTCCTTTCAGCCGAATAAAGAAACGAAGAAGTTTCAGATAGATGAGCAATTCCCAGAGCGTATTGTTACTATTGGTGCAGGCCTAGATGCTAAATAGGAAAGCGAGCTCACCAACTTCCTCCGTGAGAATCGGGACATATTTGCATGGTCAACTCAGGATCTGCAAGGTGTTCCGAGGGAGTTGGCTGAGCACTCTCTGAATGTAAGGCCAGGAGCAAGGCCGGTGAAGCAACCTCTCCGCCGCTTCGCCGAAGACAGGAGAAAAATAATAGGGGATGAAATAGCTCGGCTCCTCGCGGCCGGGTTCATCATGGAGGTGCTGTATCCGGATTGGTTGTCAAATCCGGTGCTAGTAGAAAAGAAGAAAGATGATCCGAATGTAGCCATTGTATGGAGAATGTGTATCGATTATACGAACCTGAACAAGGCGTGTCCAAAAGATCCTTTTCCGTTACCTAGAATAGACCAAGTCATTGATTCGACGCTGGTTGTGAGTTATTGTCATTTGTAGACTCGTATTCTGGTTTTCACCAGATACCATTAAATCCGGCCGATCAAATAAAGACTGCGTTTATTACCCCGTACGGGGCTTATTGCTATCGCACAATGCCATTCGGCCTGCGAAACGCAGGAGCAACGTATCAGAGATGCATGCAAAAATGTCTACACGACCAGATAGGAAAAAATGTACAAGTATATGTGGATGACGTGGTCATCAAAACCAAGGAAATCAAAACGCTACTGGATGATATACGGCAGACTTTCGCGAACCTGAGAAGGTTCCGAATGAAGCTTAACCCGGAAAAATGCACATTTGGCATGCCAGCAGGAAAATTACTCGGTTTTCTTGTATCTAGCCGAGGTATAGAGGCCAACCCAACGAAGATAAAGGCAGTAGAAAGAATGGAGTTGCCAAGGTGTCTAAATGACGTACAGAAGTTCACGGGATGTTTAGCCTCGCTCAGCCGGTTTGTATGTCGGCTGGGAGAGAAGGCACTACCACTCTATCAACTGATGAAGAAATCAGATAAGTTCATTTGGACTCCACAAGCAGACAGTGCATTTCATGAGTTGAAAAGGATGTTGGTCACAGCACCCATTTTGGCTTCTCCATTATCAAAAGAGCCTATGTTACTCTATATAGCGGCTACCAACAGAGTAGTGAGTGCTGTAGTCGTCGTAGAACGACTCGAAGATGATAAATCGGTACAGAGGCCGGTGTATTATTTGAGCGAGGTGTTATCCGCTTCAAAGTAAAATTACCCACATTATCAGAAGATGTCTTATGGAGTGTACATGTCGGCAAAGAAACTTAAACATTACTTCGAAGGGCACCCCATCAAAGTGATCTGTGAAGCACCCATAGCCGACATATTGAGCAACAAAGATGCAAGTGGCCGAATAGCAAAATGGGCAATTGAGTTGTCACCGTATGCTCCACAATTCGATAGGAGAGATGCAATCAAATCTCAGGCGGTCGCCGACTTCTTCGTAGATTGGGCCGAGGTGCAGTATGAGCCACCATTACCAGACCCAAATTATTGGACGATGCATTTCGACGGTTCCAAACTAAGAAATGGTTTGGGGGTAGGAATAGTGTTAACCTCGCCCAAAAGAGATCAGCTGAAATATGTGCTGCAAATACATTTTGCCGCGTCAAACAATGTAGCCGAATATGAAGCACTGGTCCATGGATTGAAAGTAGCAAAAGAGATTGGTATACGCCAAATCTTATGCTATGGGGACTCGGATCTAGTAGTACAGCAAGTCTCAGGCAATTGGGACGCATTAGATGATAATATGGCTTTGTATAGATTTCATGTGCAAAAGATCAGTGGATACTTTGAAGGTTGTGAATTTCACCACATACCTTGGGCAGAAAATGATGCCGTAGACATGTTGTCAAAGCTAGGATCAACCAGGCAGTCAATTCCCCCAGGTATTGCCCTAGAGCACCTTAGGAAACCATCAATAACTCCATCACCAGAGTCCGAATCCATCTTTATTCCGGCAAATTCAGCAGAAGATAATGTGCCGATGGAAATAGACCAGCAATATAACCCGGAACGCCCCAAGAGGAGGACAACAGAGGTAAGCATAACTATGGAGAAAGCCGAGGTAGTTATGTCGGCGGAAAACATGGTAATAGACAGTGAGACCACACCAGAGAAAATCACACCGATATGGGCGCAACCCATATTCTCTTTCCTTAAAGATGCGATTTTGCCGAATAATGAAGTGTTAGCAAGACAGATAGCAAGGAGAGCTAAAGCTTATACAATCATAAATAATGAGCTATATAAAAGAAGCATCATAAGTGTATTGCAAAGGTGTGTGAGTTCGGCAGAAGGCTACGAGATCCTCCTAGATATACATCAAGGAGAATGTGGACACCATGGCTCATCTCGTGCCTTAGTGGCCAAAGCATTCAGGCATGGGTTTTATTGGCCAACGACGTTGAAGGAAGCCAAAGAGCTGGTTGAAAAATGCAATGGTTGTCAGAGGTATGCAACCAAGATACACATGCCGTCGTCCGAGTTAAAAACGATACCCATTACTTGGCCATTTTCTGTGTGGTGCTTAGATATGGTGGGACCATTTAAGCCGGCCCGAGGGGGGATGACCCACATATTGGTTATGGTGGACAAGTTCACAAAATGGATTGAAGTGAAACCAATAAAAAAATGCGATGGGCCCACAGCAGTGAAATTTCTCAAAGATATTATCTTAAGATATGGGTACCCGCACAGTGTTATTACAGATAACGACACAAACTTTGCAGAAGGAGCTTTCGCTAGGTTTTTCCATGATAAACACATAAGATTAGATGTTGCCTCTGTGGCTCACCCAACATCTAATGGGCAAGTGGAAAGGTCTAATGGACTAGTATTGTCCGGAATAAAACCACGACTCGTCGAACCATTGCAAAGGTCGGCAGGATGTTGGATTGAGGAATTACCAGCAGTATTATGGAGCCTCAGGACTACTCCGAACATATCAACATGTTATACACCATTCTTTCTGGTATACGGGGCAGAGGCCGTGCTTCCATCCGACATAATACATGACTCGCCAAGAGTTACTCAATATACAACTTCAGAGGTAAATGAAGTAGCTCGGCAAGATACTGTTGATCTGCTAGAAGAAGCCAGAGAGCTGGCGCTATCACGATCAGCTATTTATCAGCAGAACTTGCGACGATATCACAGCAAGAAGGTGAATCCAAGAGTGTTCAAAGAAGGGGATTTAGTTCTCCGACTGGTGCAACGCACGACTGGCATGCACAAGCTGTCACCTCCATGGGAAGGACCATTCGTCGTGAGCAAAGCATTGCACAATGATGCCTATTACCTAATCGATGCTCAATCCCCTGGAAAGAACATGGCAGACAAAGCCGGCGAAGAAACGAAAAGGCCATGGAACGTAGCTTTACTTCGTCCATTTTACTCGTAGCATAGTATCTCAAGATCAAGCACCAATTATGTATTAAACCTCGGCATCCAGAGCAGTGACTCGGGGACTGCCATGTGTTATTTTAATTTTGGGTTATGTATCAAACCCCAGCATACAGAGCAGTGACTCGGGGACTGCCATATGTTATTTCAATTTCATCTTATGTATTAAATCTCGGCATCCAGAGCAGTGACTCAGGGACTGCCATGTGTTATTTCAATTTTGGGTTATGTATTAAACCTCGGCATCCAGAGCAGTGACTCGAGGACTGCCATATGTTATTTCAATTTTATGTTGTGTTAAACCTCGGCATCCAGAGCAATGACTCGGGGACTGCCATATGTTATTTCAATTTTATGTTATGTACTAAACTTCGGCACCTTGAGCAGCGACTCGGCAACCATCTTATATTATTTCTGAAATTTGGTTTACACACTAGACTTCGGCGCTATAGGCAGTAACTAGGGAACTGCCATATATTGTTCCAAAGTAGTGGTTAGCCTTTAATACAAGGAAGGGATCAAACTTCGACACTCAAAGTAAGAACAGCTCAATCTCGTATGATATTCGAAGCCCACACCCAGATTAATTGGCTAAACCACGGGAATACAAAGGCAAAGATATATACCAAAATCAAGAAATCGCAGGCCACCAAAGCAAGGATTCGGACGAACAAGACCACTTAAACAAAGTGATAACAATTACAAACATATATGTCTCAGCAGCACACGGCAAAAGAAATTCATGCCATACAGAAGACGGACAAATGTTCCACGTACATCATACGCCCGGCATACCAGGGATAAGAAATGACTTAAAGGTTTTTAGCTGGAGAGGCAATAACTTGGTCAGGGGCTGGGCACTCCGAGGTAGGCGGAGCTTCGGCCGAGGTTGCCTCGCCCTCCACAGACCCAGGTGCGACTTCGGCGGAAGCCCGAGGCTGCTGAGGAGCATTAGTTTGTGCAGTTGAATGCCCAGTACCTTTGGAGGAGGATCGCGCGTCGCCGTTGCCATCCAAGCTTGAATTGGAATCACCAGAAGTAGCCGAGTCATCCTCATCTTCCTCTTGTTCAGCTGAGTTGTTATCCGATGCATCCTCGACTACGATCTCGTCGTCCGGGTTCGGAAGGAAACTCGGACCTTCATTCCAGGTATGCACGTCGGCATACTCAACAAGCTGGAAGGCGCGAGCTTGACGAAGAGCGACGAAGGTGGGGGTCCTCAACCCAACGGGAACCAGTGCACAAATTTCTCAAGATATCAAGAGAAATATCTTCATACCATGACATGATAACAGTGAGAGCCATATCAGCGCCAGCTCGTCCGGCTGATTCCCTCCAAAGACTTAGTTGCCTCTCGGACGCCATTAATCTTTTCACCAGCAATTGGACCTCATTGACATCAGGAGTCCCAGAAGTATTCGGCCAGAGAACATGGTACGCTCGGATAGGTGCCTGCACCAAATCCCTGCCCATAATCTTCATCGGACCAACTGCAGCGCTGACAGCAACCAGGAAATCTTCCATCGAGTACTCCGAGTCCACGCCAACAGGGACACCTCGGCGCACACGAGCATCAAGAACCGCTTTAGAGCTCACGGGCTTAGCTTCTGGAAAATGATCTGCGCAAAACACGAATGCGTCAGGGGGCAGCAGGAAAAAAGAAAAAGATAATCCGGCCGTGCTAAGAAGCTTACGATGAATATAACTCATCATTATCTGAAGGTCTTTAGCCCAGTCAATCTTGCTCTTCTCAAAGAGAGCGATCTCCTCGCTCATTCCTCGAGTTTTCAGTTCGGCAGCCTCGAGGAGCTCTTTATTTTTCTGCAGTTGCAGAGCTAGCCTATTTTTCTCCTCGGAGAACTCCTGGTCGACCTTTTCTAGTTCGGACTTCTGAGAGAGCTTAAGGGCCTCCACCTCGGCACGCGGGCGAGCTATTTCATCGTCCTTTTCTTTTAGCTACGCCGAATGAGTAGCGCTTTGTTCTAAAAAATGCAGCATCACATCAGGCATGGGCGTGCAATCTTGGTGAGATGCTGTAAAGGTTCGTAACTCGGCTTTACCAAAGCCAAACGAGATAAAAGAAACTTAGCGCACATTTTAAAGAGGGAGAGGTATAAGGTAAAAGGGAAACTAACCTTCCAGGTTCTTGACTTTCTTCTCAAGATGGATGTTGAGATTGTTGATGTTACCTGTTCACCAACAAAGTGAGCCGACATCTCGCATACAAAACAATAAGAATGTCGGAGATGACGAAAAGAATTGTTGACTTACCAGCCTTTTTCACCACAGGAATAACTTTCTCATATTTTTCTTCCAATTTTCTGTGCGAAAAAAGCAATCTTCGAAATTCAGCAGTCCGCCGGTCATGTGCAACCTGAGCAATAGAGCAAACGATGAGTGGATATTCAAAGCCAAAACAGATCCGAGTCAAGCAAAACTTAACCCGGATCTAGGTGGCTGGATATTCAAAGCCAAAACAGATCCGAGTCAAGCAAAACTTAACCCAGATCTAGGTGGATGGATATTCAAAGCCAAAACAGATCCGAGTCAAGCAAAACTCAACCCGGATCTAGGTGGCTGGATATTCAAAGCCAGAACAGATCCGAGTCAAGCAAAACTTAACCCGGACCTAGGTGGCTGGATATTCAAAGCCAAAACAGATCCAAGTCAAGCAAAACTTAACGCGGATCTAGGTGGTTGAATATTCAAAGATAAGCTAGACAAAAATCAAGCAAAGTTTAAGGCAGATCTAGTCGGATATAGGTTCGAACCCTAAAGTTAAATCGAATTAAGTAAAGTGTCATAAAACTTCCAAGCGAATAACAAGTTATTCGCTTGCAAGTTTCGGGGACTAGAGTATATATAGTAGCATCTGGAGAATTAATCAAAACTCCGTAAAATAACAATTACCTCATTCATCCTATTACTATCAAGGACAATCTTGGCGTCTTGATCCAAGCGGCTGCTAATGTCGGAAAGATGGAACGGCTGACTGCTGGGATTACCCTCAAACTGATCGGCAGCATTCCAGTTATTGGCATATTCCACCAGTGAGCCGAGGTTGTTCCTCCGAGTTAGGACTTTACCCCGGACGTGCTGTGTAACCACCGCGGCCGCAGGGCTTTTATGAAGAGCAAGCTGGGTACCGGCGGCCGGAGTAACGGAGGTTTTGGTGGAGGCAGTTCCTTTGCGCAGCACATCGGCGATACTCGGCTGAGAGGAGCCGACAAGACCTTTCTGGGAAGTGGAAGCCTTGGCGGCGACAGCTTTTCTTGCTTTAGAAGAGGCATCGGCAGGAGCTGATACCTCGGCAATGGGAACGGTGTCTTTAGGAGCCGGAGGGGTCATGGTCGCAGAGGGCGCCGAGATATTGACGTCCTCGACCGGGGCTGGAGTTACTATAGAAACCGCGGGGGTAGAAAGGGGCTCGGTAGAGACGCTCAGATTCAAAGAGGAGGCAACTGGTTCGGTGGAAATCTCGGAGGGCCGAGTGGAATCAACGTCAACAAGAGGAGTCGCAGGCACATCGTGGCGAGGGGACGATCGATTCGGAACTGGAGGAGACGCAACACGAGCAGGACTGGGAATCCTGGTATCTTCGGCAGGCGGAGGAGATGGCTGCCGAGTCACACGGCTAATCATGCTAGGACCGCCGGGCTTAACAGAAAGTGGACCACTGCGAAAATAAAAAATAAAGAAGGGCGTCAGGTTGAAAAGCAGAAAGAGAGAAACAATAAATACGAGCAAAAGGAACTTACCCTGCGACTCCAGGCATGGTCTTGCGCCTGGGAGGATTCGGAGCGGATTTCTTCATTCGTTTCTTGGGGGCCGCCTCTGAGGCACCAGCAGGAGCCCCACGTTTCCCCGAGGTAACAGGGGGCCGGGAAGCGATAGGCTCGGCGTCGTGAACCTGACCGGCCACATTAGCTGGGAAAGTAGAAGCCGAAAATGCATAAGAAATGGGCATTGCGGCAACTACCTCTAGAACTTGGACCTCGTCCGAATCACCTTCCTCCTCGTGGGCCGAGGTCTTGCCACGAGCACGAGCCGGGGCGAGATCCGACTTGGGGACGAACTCTTCCGAGTCCGGCTCCCCAATGTCCGGGGTATTCCGGTCCGCAGGCCACGGAAGCGACAAAACCTCGGCATCCTCGTCCTTCTGCTCTGCGAACCTCTATAAGACAAGAAAGAGGAAAATTAGCGAAAACAGTTACGAAAACATTTGGAAAACAAAGCGTTAGTGGTTAAGCTTACTTCGGGAGGGGGACGCTCGCGGGTGAACGGGAAAGGCTTCCACTTCCCACGGTGGGCGCCAACTGTCGTGGTGGTGGCATGGCAGATGCCATGGGTAGGCTAAAGTATGGGGCCAATGGGTGCTAGTGGGATCTGGGGAGGGAAGATGCAGTTGATTCTACACACAGAAGGCAAAGGCAAAGATCTTTATTTCTCCTTCCTTGGGCTACAAGTGCTCCTTGAGCTGTGTTCAAGAAGGAAGAACTTTACCAGCCTAACGGTACTAAAAATGAGCTCATGCCCTCCTTAGGGTCCAATCCTCCCCTTATAAAGGAGAGCCTTGGGTTCCTTTAGGGCTGATGTGGCAAGCATATTCGAGGAATATGCTTGTCCCAATATAGTAGTTCGGCGCCCCCTTTCCCTGTCGCTCCCCTAATGACAGCAAGGTTCCAGAGGGCCCCTCCTGTGCGCCTCGGGCTTCAGGACTGTCACCTCCGTGACCTCCTTCTGCCTCTCTGTCACTCTGCGCCTTTGTCCCTAGTGCTTGGCTCCGCTCAGATTCTCCCTAGCCTGCGGCTAGAGTTTGACTTTAGGCTTTTCCTTCTCCTGCAAGCTTCGTATCATTCGGCCCTGCCTCGCGTAACTCGGCTTGTCCTTCACCTGCATCAAGATTACTCGGGCTAACCCGGTCGACTTACGCAGTATCTCGGCCGGGTAATGCCTTGCCATCATTATAAGGGTCCTGCCCTTTCCTATCTCGGCCGACTTCTATAGGATTCGGCCGATTCAGACTGTAACTCGGAAACTAGACGGGGGACAACCTTTCGTCTTTCCCCGTCTTTACCCTATCTGGGGTTACCTCCCCAACAACCAGCCACATGGGCGAAAAAGCCCTGCCGTTCTACCAGCTGCTGCGCAAGGCAGACAAATTCAAGTGGACGCCCGAGATGGACGACGCATTCGAAGATCTAAAGCGGCTGCTCTCTACCTCGCCCATCTTGGTCACGCCAAAGGAGCGCGAGCCTTTACTGCTGTACATAGCAGCCACACACCAGGTGGTAAGTACCGTACTGGTGGTCGAGCGACCCGAAGAAGGCAAGACCCATGGGGCCCAACGCCCAATATACTACCTCAGCGAGGTACTGACGCCGACAAAGCAGAGGTACCCTCACTACCAGAAACTTGCCTACGGCGTGTTCATGACGGCTCGTCGGTTGAGCCACTACTTCCAGGAGCACTAGGTGATGGTCGTCAATGAGGCACCTCTGAATAGCATACTGAACAACCCGGAGGCCACAAGACGTGTAGCCCTGTGGGGCATCGAGTTGTCACCTCTAGACATCGTATGGACGATGCAATTCGACGGCTCCAAACGCGAAGCCGGAGCAGGAGCCGGAGTCATACCGACCTCCCCGCAGGGCGACAAGATGAAGTACGTCCTCCAGATGTAATTTCGAGCTTCCAACAACGAGGCCTAATACGAAGCCCTCATTCACGGCATGAGAATGGCCAAGATCTGCGGCGCAATGCGCCTGGTCATATACGGAGACTCAAACCTCGTCGTCCAACAGACGATGAACGAGTGCGACGCACACGCCGCCAACATGATCGCGTACCGCGGACTATACAACGCACTCGAAGGAGACTTCGACGGCTGCGAGCTTGGCACGTTGGGAGAGAAAGCAACAAAGAGGCCGATAGACTCGCCAACATCGGCTCCACCTGTGCACGGGTTCCACTAGGTGTGTTCCTCGAACAGATCTGCGTGCCATCCATCAAAAGGAAATTCCCCAAGGGATCACCCAAAGAAGCAGAACACTCGGGGGCTACGCTACCCGAAGGACCCAAAAAGATCGACACAGAGGTTGCAGCGGTCAACATAATGCAGGTCATGACAGTCGAAGAAATTTGGACACGGCCATACCTCCGATATCTAATAGACGGGGAGCTGCCTGACAGCCCGACAGATGCCCGACGCATATCTCGCCGGTCCAAGGCCTTCACCATCATCAATGGCGAGTTGTACAAGCGTAGCATTTCGGGTGTACTCCAAAGGTGCGTCACCATTGGTGATGGCAAAACATCCTCAAAGACATCCATGAGGGCATCTGCGGCCATCATGCAGGCAGCCGCGCCCTTGTCGTCAAAGCTCTACGAGCTGGATTCTACTGGCCAACGGCCATGAACGACGCCAAGGACATCGTCCGAAGATGCAACGGGTGCCAAAGGTTCGCAGATAAACCGCACGCACCCGGATCAGAGCTCAGGCCCATACCTTTGGCCTGGCCCTTCGCCCAATGGGGCCTCGACATGATCGGCAAACTGCCAAGGTCCTCGAAAGGAGGTCACATCTACCTCCTGGTCGCAGTCGACAAATTCACCAAGTGGATTGAGGCCATGCCCGTCACTAACCAAAAGGGCAAAAGTGTCGTCAAGTTCTTTGAATCCATTGTCTATAGGTTCGGCGTGCTGCATAGCATCATCACCGACAATGGGTCGAACTTCATCTCCAAAGAATTCCAGGACTTCTGCGAAGACCTCGGAATCAACATCACATACACCTCTGTGGCGCATCCGCAATCGAACGGGCATGTCGAGAAGGCCAACGGCCTCGTCGACGCTGGCATCAAGAAGCGCCTAATGAGCCCGCTCGAGCGGCTCGCCGTAGCCTGGACACAAGAGCTTCCCTCTGTCCTGTGGAGCCTGCGCACAATGCCAAACAGCTCAACTGTCTACACGCCTTTCTTCATGGTGCACGGAGCCGAAGCCGTGCTGCCAGCAGAGGTACGCCACAAGGCCCTACGGGTCGTCGCCTACAGCGAAGCCGAATCGACGGCCGCACTTGAAGACGCCGTTGACACACTCGACGAGGCGCGTGACATAGCAGCAGCTCAGTCAGCAGTATACCAACAGAGTCTCCGCAACTACCATAGCCGACGGCTACGCCCAAGGTCCTTCGTCGAAGGAGACCTAGTCTTGCGACTCAAGCAAGAGCGACCGAAGAAATTCGAGTTACCATGCGAAGGACCCTACATCGTCACAGAAGTCATCCCAGGTGGCGCCTATCGCCTCAAGCACGTGGAGTCTGGAGTCGCATACTCCAACCCATGGAACGTTGCACAACTGCGACGCTTCTACCCCTAGCTACCTCCCTCTTTTACTTTCAATAAGGCTATTCAGCCAAGGCTACTCAGCCGAACAATGTACCTCCTCCTTATGATATGAATAAAGCTAAGTGTCTCGCCCCAAAAAAAATTCACCTATTGTCTGCATTTTACTCCATATTACAACACACTCGGGGGCTCCCCCTACCTCACGACTTCGTCGACTGAGGATAACACGTGAACACCTGAGTAGCTGACCACGTCAAGCTAACGAAAAGGGCACGTATACAAATAAAGCACCACGTGCTACACAACAATAAAACTTTACAATAAAGGGCACAACACGCCTAGTCAAATATATACAAATTTTACATCTATCTCTTTTACATGTCCTATATATTCCGAAGAATAACCTACGCGCGCTGCTCAAACAGATCTACAATTTGTTTGGCATGCTTCCTTACAGCCGCATAGTGTGGACGCATATCCCACTCACGACCATCCGAACAAAGAGGCGTCCCATCTGCTACAGCAGACAGATTTACATCGGGACGATGCAACCGCACAAGGGAAAGCGCGGCCTTCACCCCCGCGACAAGCTGATGTCGCACCAGTTCCCTGACACAATGCACATTTCAAAACTTCGCCAGCAGGCCAGAAAGAGTCGACGGCGCCCCATCCAGCGGAAACATCACATGCAGAACTGACGTCAACGAAGACTGCACCTGACGAAGCACCCGCGATACCTGGTGGACACGATCCTGCACCGTCGCAAGTACCATGGCACGATCACGGTCCATCCAGAAGAACCAGGGACTTGAATCTGAGATCTTTCTATAGGTTAGTAGAGCTTTTTATATGGCTATGTTCTATTTGTAGGAGTAAAATAGGGATTAGGTGCCGGCCTCCATGTCCTGCTGGGTCAAGCAGTTGATCCGAACAGAAACACGCTCCTTTTCCTCCCTTGGAGCAAGGTTAGCACCTGCAATACTTGCAAAAAGTAAGATAAAAGGCCAACAGGCGCATCCAAAACAATGAGCAGCAGCTCGAAAAGGTCACATTGCAGTTGTTCAGACAAACAACGCAACTCCGTCATCAAATACTCCTCCCTGGCAGCGCCTCGCTCTGCCTTCAATTTCCAAACATCGGCGTGGCCACGTACCCCAAGCAACTCTTTCTCAAGGCCACGGACGCGGTCTCGAAGAAACACAAGTTGCGACGCACCATCCAGGGATGGCCGCAACTGCGATGTAGGCGAAGTATCAACGAGATCATCACCTGAAGGACCCTAAAGTAAAATAAGACAAGGATATGAACAAGCAGATGAACGAGCATAGAACTCGGAAATTCATTATGTGCAGCAAAAAACCACTGCGTGGCACAAGGATCATTCATAGACATAATTACAACAGAGGAAACAAAAGCTACCCTACAACTACAAGGCCTAAGAAGCTGCATCCTGAGTAGACTCGGAGCCGGACAGCCTCCCCTTGGCCTCTCCCTGCTGCCTCAACGCGTACTTAGCCAGCAAGTCAATCAACTTCGGCCCATAACGCTTACAGCGAGCAGCATAGATGGCGAAGTCTACCTCGGATCCGTCAGCAGCCGTTGGCATCCGGGAGGTGACCTGATGAAGATCCAGCTCCGCTCTAGAGGCCAGGGCCATCGACAGCCCGACAAGCGCACCAATGCCTTTCTGCTTGCGCTTGTACGCAGCAGGAGCTTCGGCTGACAATGAATCCGCCAAGGCATCAACATCTTCGAGGGCGACGCCCTTGGGGACGAGCTCCTTATAGAAGCGCCCAAGAACCTCCTTGGCCTTAGCAAGCGAGCCGACCGCGATACCACAGCGGTCTTCGACTGCCGCAGTGGCATCATCCAGAGCACTTCCGTGCTCTAGGACACCATGGTCAAACTCGATTTCCGCGACATCTAAAAGAAAATAAGGGGCAACATAAATAAAAGCACAACAAGGAAAGACAAGGAGGCCAAAAAGGGAAGACGAAGCAACTCACCCGAAATAGCCTTGGCAGCCGCCATCAAATTGTCGGCTACCTCTTTCTCGTGCGACGTCATGGCGGTGGCGAGTTTTTCCTCGCGGTCCGTAGCCTCCTGCTGCAGGCGCTCCTTGGTCGCGGCCGCGTTGGCTAGCTCCAGCTCTAGGCGCTCCTTCGCACCAACGGCGACCTCGGCCTTCTTCTCCGCTTGCCCAAGGCTCCTTTTGAGAGCATCAAGCTCATGGAGGGTGGTATTGTGTTCCTCTGCAGTCAGCAAAACACCTATCAGATCGCAGGGCAAAGAAATACAAGAAGCAGCAAAAAGATCAACTCGTGAACATACCTTGAAGCTGTTTGAAACTGTCCTCCAATGCCAGGTGCTGCTGCACCAGCTGGTTGACGGCTTGCACAAAAGGCTGCAAAAGGCACTACTCTTCAAAAGAACGGCTTGAGGGCTACGCCCAAAGAACGAGCAAAGCAAGTTAAACATACGAAATATGCTCGGGGGCTTCCCCCGAGACAAGAAGCAAAAACAAAAAGTGATCAGCAGATCACCTGAAAACGCTCGAGGGCTCCCCCGGCGGCAAGAGCAAAGAAACTTACGTGGTTAGAAGGAGACTCCGAAGGTCTAGCCAAAGTCTTCTGGGGGACAACCACCCGAGCCTCCTGCGGGGAAGGGTTCGGAGCAGTGCCCTCAGAGGTGGCCACCATCTGAGGAGGAGGAGGAGCAACCTTTGACTCCCCCACCATATCCCGAGCGCCATCGCTTGAGGAGCCGTCGGAAGAATGGCTGCAAAGGAAAAATCAGCCAAGTATAAAGCAAACAGACAAGAGAAAGCAAAAAAGGAACTGAGGAAACATACGAGTCAAGATCGCTCAAATCAAAGACAGGACGTGTCTTCCTGCCCTTCTTCTCTTCCTTCTTTTCTTCCTTCTTCTCTTCCTTCTTCCGCTTTGCCGGCGGGTGCGGTGCCACAGCCCGCACGGGCACGGCCAGAATAGGATAGTAAGAGCCCCCATGACCCCCGCTGTGACGCTCAAGGCATAGCGGATTCCTAGGGGTCGGCGGAGTCGAAGAATCCGACGATTCGCTGGAGCTCCGTGTCCGCTTACGAGTGTGATCCTCGCTCGACTCGTTGGCCTCCTCGGCCGGCGATCGTGCCGACGGAAGTTTAGACATGGAGTCCACTACCTCGTTGTCCGGTGCATCCGGGAACACTTCGGGCAATGGAGGCGACATGCCTGGCACCTTGAATTCCTACGTAAGAAGAAAACAAAAAATTTAGCACAAAAAGGTGCAAGGACAACGCAGTCGAAAAATAGCGCCGCGCGCACGTTCTAGATCTACACCTGCCGAACTGGACACGAAGCGGAGAACGGAGGAGTCAGTGACTTCCCCAGGATATCCTCTCCAGCCTTGTATTTTAGCAGCGGGCGAAGAACCTCGTCGAGATACCCTAGGAGAACTCCTCAGCCGAAACCCTAGTCGGATCGCGACGACCCGAATAAAGGAACATCGGATGCGCCCTAGCCTGGAGAGGCTGCACCCGACGTTTAAGGAAGGTGCAGATGATATCCACGTCGTTCACCTCTTTATCCGGAATCAACTAGAGATCCACCACCCGACGATAGAGTCCCTCTATCTCCGCCACCTCGCCATCCAAGATCTGGTTCTTCCAGGACCTCTTCGGCTCGATTTTTTGGGAGGGGTCGAAAGGAGCAAGACCAAAATCCTGCCCAGCCACCGTGGAGTCGCGGATGTAAAACCATCGCCTCTGCCAGTACTGGACAGATTCGGACATAGAAAAGGAGAAGAAAAGAAGATTGGATTTGAGGGAAATGATGCAACCCCCAATGGGATAAACACCATCGGAGCCAGATTGCCTCTTCATGGAATAGAGTTTCCGGAAGAGGCCAAAGTGCGGCTCGATACCGAGCCAGCACTCGCAGAAAGTGACGAAACAGGCGACATGAAGAAGAGAGTTGGGCGAAAGATGATGCAGCTGGATACCATAAAGGAAAAGCAATCCACGAAGAAAATCGTGGACTGGGAAGGAAAATCCCCGAAGGACAAAGGCGGCGAACATAACCCAAAACCCAGCGGGAGGACGGGGAATTACCTCGTTGCTGGGAAGTTTGACGGCCTCCCTATCCTATGGGATCAGGCCCCGCTCACGGAGCTTGCGGAGATCACTCTCACGCGTCTCCGATCGCCGCCAGCCACCATCGGTGACACGGGGGGCGACGGAACCCTTCTTGCCACCAGCGGCGGCACTGGTACCAACTGCAGAGGAGGACTTCTTGGGCTTCCCCATTGCAGTATGGCAGCGACAGCGACGAGCACACATAAACAAGGAAGGAAAGACGCGGGGAAATTCCAGCGAGCAGTGAGAAAAGCTCAAAGAAGATGGGAGCAGTGAAACAGGAATGGCTGCGGTGAAAACAAATTCACCTTTCCCCAATGATTATAAGGACGAGGACGATGCACGACGACCGTCCATAGGGAAGACCTAGAGCCAACATCAAGATCTGGACGTCCACGTGTCAGCACAGCAGCAAACCGTCCCTCCCACGCCGTCCACTACGCACGAAAATCGAGGCGACACCGTAATTATCTACACGTCGCGCGTGACCAGTCAATTCAAAGTCAGAAGGTGGGACCCATGTTCGTCCAGTCAAGTCATCTTTGGCGCCGCAGACGCTTGAGGTCATCGATCGTCAGCACTGACGTCATCAAAATCTATACTAGCAACGGTTGCAATTCTTCGGCTACACAGCTAAGAGTACTCACTCAAATCTACGATTCGACTAATTACTCGGGGGCTACTCCCATCAGGAGCACTTGCCGCACACCCGAAGAATGTTGAAAGTACTACACCATTGAACTGTTTCTTCGAGTCCTACGTCGAGTCTAAGACTCCACTGTAGACTCGGGGGTTACTCCCATAGGGAGGATGGATTCAAGCATCCGAAAAATTTGTGTCCTATGGACCCAAAGCCAAACAACGGCTGAATTAAAGTCTCTGCTCGAGTCTGCGACTCGAACATACACTCGGGGGCTACTCCCATAAGGAGCGCTGGTCGCGCACCCTATGAATCTTCGAATGCGATCCTGCGGATCAGTACGCAAAAACTTTTCAGAAACTCTGCCCCAGCCAACGCTAAGTGAGTAAAACATCCTCCTTGGCCACCCGAAACACCTCCGCAGTGATAAACATTCGGATGTTGTGTCAGCGACACAAAGATAAGACCTACATATATCATTTGATGGCCTGGCAACGCACACGACTGCGCTCTGCTAGTAAGAATCCATGCCAACAGGTACGATGAAAAATCCCGACGGACGCGTTGGGTACATCACTTAAAATTCACTGGAATTCCACTCCTGTAAGTCCTCCGCGGCATGAGTCGAATTACGCCAGCATATGTTCCGGGTTCGAGTCGAGGGACTCAAATCTGAAAAAGATCGTGTTGTTTTGTCCTAAGACAGTTAACTGACCCTGATCCGTCGGGAGAGTCAGGCACACCCGTCAACAATCCCTACACACTCAAATCATTCTCTAGCAAACAGAGATAACCACACCCGAAAGAATGAGGAGTCCTCAGCCGAATCTACGATTCGACTGAACACTCGGGGGCTACTGACATGGTTATACCCTACGGGTACATGACCTTAGCATACCTAGTCCAGCCCAGGGAAGGCCCACGAGAACATGCGCCAGCCCATGAAGAATTTCAGGTGGCTAGGGCCCATGATGCCTTCGGATCCTTGGAAAGAAAGACTAGAGTAGATAGAAAATTCAAAGGGGTAAACCCTAAAACCTGTAACTGACTCGATCTGTGCCTGGGACCTGCCTACCTCTATATAAAGGCTAGGAGGGCACAACGAGGAGGCTCTCTTACAATCTCTCGCACACCACCGCATATACACCTCCACGCCAGATTGCATCTGCGCACCCTGTAACCTTCGGTTCCACCATAATCAGAGCAGACAAGCAGGAGTTGGGTTTTCCCTCCGGGGGCGTTAACCTGGGTAAACCTCGTGTCTCCGTGTTGCTTGTTTGCTAACCATTCCGCGATCTCCAGCATCCCCATCTTCTCCAAAACCCAAGTCCATAACAATGGGCATTGACGAGATTAAACCTCGTCAATGCCTGGGCCGCTAGCCTAAGCCATGCCTAATCATGGTGGAAACTTGCAGCATCACCATAGTGAGCTATCTATGAAGCATCCTCAATAAAAACCTATGCATATAGTAAATAAAAAGATCGTTGAGATGCTCATTGTTTGCTTGCCTTGTCATTTTAGTTATGGGATAGCTCCTGTACCATGTGCAAGGGGTACCCCGTTGGCGGTTCTCTATGATATGCAAATACTTACAATGACAAGAACTTACAGATGACTGAAGTTGAGTAGCATGAGGTGTGGCCCTCGTATTCAAAGGACTTGAGATTGCCAACTTATACTTTGTCAAGCATATACTCCATAGTTTGTTCACTTTGAACTTAATCACTTCAAGATGCTTATGATAGGGGCAATGAGGGCTGAAAGCTAACAAGTACCATAATTTTTGGAAGCTCTTTTTGAAACTTAAAATCCCTGCTTCCTTTATAAAAGGCCTTTCTTCCACTACTATTGAGTCTCCACCTTCTACCTTTAGGCACCATTAAGAGAGCATAGTTATCATTCTTAGTTCTATGTGTAGTTCCCAAAGCTTATTGATTGATGCATATTGTGATATTACTTGTTCTTGTGCTATTTGTTTCTAGTCACCCTTGTGAACTTTGAAGGTGTCCTATGCATCTATTTGCTACTCTATGAGGGACAAGCTGAATGCCACTATGCTATATTTTCTGTATGTGAAACAAACAAACGTTTTTCAATGCATGTTATTAATGATCTTTGTTTGTAGACTTTCATGTTGCATGCATAGTTACTTTGTCTTACTATTAGAACTCCATCTTTCATGCACATGTTTAGAGTTCTTTGATCCCAGCTTTCAATGCTTGCAAATGGTTTGATCTTTCTTTTGATGGTGCATGTCACCTCAAAAATTATTATTTTTATCACTTACCTACTCGAGGACGAGCAGGAGTTAAGCTTGGGATGCTTGATACATCGAAAACGTATCTATAATTTTTAATGTTCCATGCTTGTTTAGTATCTACTTTGCTTTTCTTTGTCTACACTTTGAGGTGTATTTATATCTTTCTGGAACTAACCTATTAACAAGTTGCCACGGTGCCAGTTGTCTGTTTTCTTATGTTTTTGGTTCCAGAAATGCAGAAAATCAATATTCTCAGAATTGGATGGGATAAAATCCAAAGTAAATTTCTTTCTGTGGTGAACACGAAGTCCAGAGGAGAGACGGAGGGGCAAGCCAGGGTCGCCACACCCCCTTAGGCGCGGCCAGGGGTGGGCCCAATCCTAGGCAGGGTGTGGGCCCCTTGGTCGCCTCCCAGCCACGCCTCTTCGCCTATAAGAAGCCCGTGATGCAGAAACCCTAGGCACCCAATCAAAACTCCACGAAACCGACTATAGCCACCGCCACCATCGTCCCTAGATCGGGGGATCTGAAGTTCTTCCTGGCACCCTGCCGGAGGGGAGATCATCCCGGAGGCCTTCTTCTCCGGTATGATGCGTGAGTAGTTCCACCTTGGACTATGGGTCCGTGTAGTAGCTAGATTGCTGTATCTCCTCCTTGTGCTTTCATGTATAGATCTTTTGAGCTCTGTTCATGATCAAGATCTAATCTATTTGTAATCATGCATGTTCTGTTTGCGGGGATCCGATGGATATTGAGATTATTATGTCAGTTTGGTTAATGGTTTTGTCTTTCTGATTCTATCATGTCTGTGTTGTTTGTGATCTTGCATGCTCTCCGTTGTTAGTAGCTATCTTGGCCGAGTAGTTGCTAGTGACTCCAAGAGGGGGTATTTATGCTCGATAGTGGGTTCATGCCTCTAGTTTCCAAGGGAAGTGACAAACATCTCTTCGGTTGTAGATGTGATGTTGTTACTGGGGAGAAAACAACGGTCTCTTGTTCATAGAACAAGGGATTGTTTACCTGACACACTTTGCTTAAAGCAGTTGTGTGTTGCTTGCAACTTAATACTGGAAGGGATTCAGATGATAACCTGAAGGTGGACTTCTAGTCATAGATGCAGTTGGATGACGGTCTATGTATCTTGTTGTATTGCCTAATCGAATCTCATAGGATCTTTCTGACTAGTATTGCGTTGTTATGCCTTGCCCAATTCCTGTCAATTGCCATGCTATAATTTGTTTACCCGTCATGCCATGTTGTTTATCTAAGGAGAGCACCTCTAGTGAACTATGGACCCTGGTCCAATCTTTACCATTGATACATTTTCCACTGTTACTTGTTTACTTGCTGCAAACCATTACCTTCCACACCATACAATTAATCCTTTGTTACAACAACCGGTGAGATAGACAACCTCACTGTTAGTTGGGGCAAAGTCTTGAGTTTGTGTTGTGCAGGTCTCCACGTTGCTTGCAACACCTTTGGGACGTTTCCTTCCTCCTACTGGTTTGATAACCTCGTTTTCTTACTAAGGGAAACTTGCCTGTTGTACTACATCATACCTTCCGCTTGGGGTCTCCCAATGAAGTGCTGCTTCACTCATCACCCGTGCAAAGCATCTACGCATAGATCCGGCTCTGATACCACTGTATGGTTCGTAGCATAGAAAACAAAAAAATTCCTATGATGGGAACAACTATGTACCAAGATCTATATACTAGATACAATCAATGGGCGGATGTACATCCGTAGAGAACATACCCTTGAAGACTAACAAAGCTTAACAAGGTTGAACTCGTGGTTGATGTAGACGATCTCTTGTTGATCTCAAGATCGAGAGGAAGTCCTAGAACCGCAAATCAGCGGCGCATCCGTGCTCGCACACACGTCCGAGGCACCGACCAACCTCCGCCTCCTCGCTCCAGCGATGCAGCAGAAGCACAACTCTTTCTTACCGAATAGCCACCGGGAACATGTATCTCACTAGTCCGAGACCATGGGGGATAAATACTAGAGGGGAGAGAGATCCTTTACGAGGAGGTGTGAGTGAGAAGTGAGGAGTGGGGCTCCTTTTATAGGAGGAGGTGGCACCCAAGCGGGTGGACGCCGGACATGGGGGCTGCCCCCTCCCCTCCTTCATTCATGTGGGTGGACACTCCACTCACAAAAACCCCTTCAATTTTCTCCACTCAAAATCCCACTCAAATTCCCATTAAATTTCCACCAAATTTAATGCAAACTTCATTAAATAGAACTCCTTTTATTTATTCAGAATTTTGTCAAAATTTAATGACAAACATTCACATATAACCCCTTGCTATTATTTCATTTCACATGCAAAAACACTTTTTGCAATTTCACCCGAAAACCCTTTTCGGTATCTAGTGAAATAAATTCATGTGCTTGTTATTCTTTCCGGCATGAAACATTTGCTCCAAATGGTGTCAGTATCTCTTAAGTGTGTCACCCTACGGTTCACGAATAATGCGTGTATGATCGAGACCCCTCTCGGATCAATAATTAGAAGCGGGACCTGGAGATCCATACTGACTCCCACACATTCAGCGATGACTTTCTTGTGATCGCGAGAACCTTTTACGCTAGTATATTAATCCCTTTGTTTCGCGATATATTACATGTCCGAGATTCGATCATCGGTATCTCCATACCTAGTTTGATCTCGTTACTAACATGCACTCTTTTCTTGTTCCCGTGATATAACATTCTAGTGATCAAATCACTTGCTTGCAAGAGAATCAACGTGATATCACCGAGAGGGCCCAGAGTATATCTATCCGTAATCGGGATGAACAAATTCCACTCTCGATCCATGGGCATCAACATAACACTTTAGTAGTACTGAACCCATCTTTATAATCATCCTGTTATGGTGTGACGTTTGATGTTATCAAGATACTCTTCCAGTGTTAGTTATTGACATGATCTCATGGTCTAAGGATTAGGATCACTTAGTATGATGTTATAGCAATATAAACTTAATGACTTTGATCGTAATGCTATACTTCGGATGAATGTGCATCACACCATTACACTAATGTTGTGACCTCGTTATTAACAACATCCAATGTCCATGATCAGGAAACCTTGATCAGCTTGTTAGTCAATGAGCTAGTTTATGAGAGAGAGGCATAACTAGGAACTTTCTGTTTGTTTATTAAACACACATGTATTAACGTTTCCGTATTAATACAATTATAGCATGTAAAATAAACATCTATCATATATTTGAAATATACATAATAACCACTTTATTATTGCCTCTCAGAGCATATTCCCTTCATCCTCATCGACTCTTGCCTCTCTAGCCTACCCATGTACATCATGGGGCTATACATCCTACAGGAAGGTGTCCATGCCAACTTTGACAAGGATCTATCTCATTTTTTTTGGATGGCGAATGATGGCCACCAAAAGTACCATATGGTCAAGTGGGCGGACATTTGCGCCCCCGGCATAGGTATCCTCTCCTCTCTCCACATGAATGTAGCTCTTATGCTCAGATGGGTGTGGAGGATCCTGGCGGATGATGGTGGCCTTTGGCTATAACTAATAAAAGCCAAATATTTTAGGGGCTCCTGCTTATGGCTTGTGAGCGCCGGGAGGGGTCTCAGTTTTGGAGATCTATCCAGGAAATCAGGCCGACAATCCGGATGGGGGTATCCATTTCTATCGGAAATGGAAAAGACACCCTCTTCTGGCTTGACCCTTGTGTAGGGGTTCGCCCCATGCGCCACGAGGTTCCTGAGCTGTTCGCAATTTGCATAGATCCTATGCTCTTGGTGGCTGAGGCTTGCTAAGGCAGGATCTGGCAGGTTGTGTTCCGATGGAACCTTGGGGCCGCCGAGATGGCTACTTGGGATGGGTTGCGAGACAGTCTTCTGTTGTCCCAATCCGAATCCCCGGATAGCATGTCTTGGCGGCTGGTTCCCTCGAGTTCCTTTACTGTGGGGTTAGCTTACCTGGCCCTATTTAGTGGGCCCTCCCTTCCTTGGACTTCTCCCTTTTGGAAGGCCCCCCTTCCTTTGAAGATCAAAATCTTTCTCTGGCAGTTACTGCGTGACCAGCTTCCCTCCGGCGTGGAGGTGGCCAAGCGGCATGGTCCTAGGGATGGCATGTGCCCACTTTGTGTCGTCCCGGAAACGGGATCCCACATTATGTTCTCTTGCCATGCAGCTCGCTTCCTTTGGAACTTCACCCGGTAGGCCTTGGGGCCAACCTGGCAGGCCTCAGACCTTGGGGAATGTCTGGAAGCCAACGCAAAAGTTATAGCCATTTGAAGTTTTCATGACATTTTTTGGCAAAATATGTCGAAATTCATGTTTGTTATTTTTCGTAACAACTAAATCACTTACATAACTACAGTTTTAAAGATTTTATTTTTAGATTTTTTTATAATTTTGTGGCATGCTTTTCAAACTAGAAAAGGCGATCTCGGGGGGGGGGGGGGGGGGGGGGTGCACAAAAATATCCTTCCGCGGCAGGATTTTTGCCCGTTTTCCTGCCGTGGCAGAACCCACCAATTATTTTTGCCAATTTTTTTAGTCCCGGTTGACGTCTCAAACCGGGACTAAAGGGTCTATCTTTAGTCCCGGTTGGAGGGACTAAAGGGTTGTTGCCCGCACCCGTTCCACCCCTTTAAGCCCGGGCCATCTCACGAACCGGGACTAAAGGTCCAGAATGACCCAGGACTAAAGGTTGTCGGCGTCCTAGATGTTGGAACCGGGACTAATATGAGCATTAGTACCAGTTCCTAACACATCCGGGACTAATGCTCCGGAGGGCTCTAGACGAAAGCCCTATTTTCTACTAGTGGGAACATTATCTGAGATGTCCCTATTTAAACATGTAACTATAGCAAGGTGTAAAGTCGGATCCCATTCTAAAGAAACTGGAATTTATCTAGTTTCTCAAAAGTAGGGTCATGTAATTTAAGTTGTTTGCCCAAGTGTATAGCCTACCAATAATTTTTAGTTCCTTTAATCCATTAACTTCTATAGTGGAACTGAAAATATGAATCCATTTGGTAAATACACAAGGTTTTGTTTTTCACTGGGTTTTTAATGATATTAGAATTACATCCCATAACAATTTCTCATGTGCATAAATTTGCAAATTCTGCAAAGAAACAATCTTTTACCTCTGTTTTTAGCTGGGCCATGCACAACTATTAGATGGCACTTCATTTTGAAATGTTTATCCAGCAGATGCTTTCTAATAAAGTGATTTCCAATCTCAGTTGTCCGCTCCAAGGAGAATTCCACGTGATCACCCACAGGTGGTAGATGCTGTCACTGCCAGGCAAAATTCCTATTGCCTGTAATTTTCCTAAACCACCGAGATGTGTAGTCACGTTTTATGGTTTCACTAAGACAACACAGCACGTACATGCATGTATCGGTCGATACACACCAATCCCACTAGCTACTCCCTCCGTTAAAAAATATACTCCCTCCGGCCCATATTAATTCACTTGAATTTGTCAAATTTTGGATGAACCTATATACTAAATAGTGTCTAGATTCATCCAAATTTTGACAAATCCAAGTCAATTAATGTGGTCGGAGGGAGTAAGACATTTAGCTTTGTGAAACGAATGTATTTAGATGTTTTTAGTGTATAGAAATGTTTTATATTTCTAGACAGAGGACATTAACCATTTTTCTTGAATAAAAATAGCTAGACTAAAACTGATCACGTCCTCTAAAAAAACTGATCATGTAGTAATGTTATGCTTGGATCCAATTAATCTCCTACGCTGCTAGGCATGCAAGAAATGTGAAGCAGTCATACGCAAGCAATAAGCACGCCGAAGAGTGTTTGGTTGATGTTCTCGATCAAACTATGCATGCATGCATGTGTCGGTTGAGAAAGCATGGCCTGCATGTGTCGTATACCTCGTAGGTATTTTTCCGCTGGCCGTTTTTCATGATTCATCTCTCTGTCTCTGTCTTTCTGTCTCTCTCCCTCTCTCTCTTCAACGGTACCAATCAGATCTTCTAAGACTTTATTCCATATCGAGCATTAGGCCCTGTTCGTGGCAATGCTCGCGTTCAGGTGGCCGGCGCGTCGCTCGGGAGGCGGGGGAGGGGGGGGTCTCCATCCCGGTTCGTATGGGAGCATGCGTCCCGTTTTGTAACACAAACCGGGACTAAAGGTACGTGGCGGACCACCCTGCCTCCTATAAATATGCCGCCCCAGTCCTCTCCCTCCCCTCCTTTGTTTTTTCTTGGTGAAAGGTGTGAGAGGTGTGTGCTAGTTTATTTTTTCCTATGCATGCGAGGTGTTCGATGAAATGCTTAAGTGAATGATGCCATTTGATTTCTCACAAAACTAATCCATAGGAGGTGCCCGAGCCACACTTGATCTTTCTCCTCTTTCTTTCCTCCTCGATCGAGGTTAGCAACCTTATCTTTTCATCTGTCATTGATACAATGCCTGTGTCGATGTAAAGTGGTCATTTCACTATTTATGATGTTCTGTAATGGTTTTTGATAAACTTAATTATATGATGCAGATGAACATGCGGAAATGGATGTACGGTGACCGGTGAACCAGAGTACATTAAGGGTGTGGATAAATTTATCGATGTGGATACGGCAAACAAAGATAATGGTTTTATGCGTTGTCCATGTGTTCAATGTCGGAAAGACAAAGAGTACTCTTCCTCGAAAATCATTCGCGGCCACCTGGTTATGAAAGGTTTCATGCCCAGCTATAATTGTTGGACCAAGCACAGGGAAAAGGGGTTATGATAGAAGACAATGAAGAAGAGGATGATGATAACAATTATCATCATATGTTTTCTGAATACGGTGATACTGCAATGCAAGACAATGAAGATGAAGGGGGTGAAGAACGGGCATCAGATGAGCCTGCTGATAATCTTGGTCGGGTCATTTCTGATGCAAAGCGAGACTGTGAAATAGAAAAGGAGAAGTTGGAGGGCATGTTAGAAGATCACAAAAAAAATTTGTACCCAAATTGCGAAGATGATAGCATAAAGCTCGGTACCACACTGAAATTGCTGCGATGGAAGGCAGAGTGTGGTCTAGCTGACTCCGCATTTGAAAAGTTGCTGAAAATAATGAAGCCGAAGCTTCTAAATCATAACGAATTTCCCGAGAGTACGTACGAAGCAAAGAAGACTCTCTGCCCTCTAGGATTAGATGTGCAGAAGATACATGCATGCATTAATGACTGCATCCTCTACCGCGGTGAGGAGTACAAGAATTTAGATAAATGCCTTGTATGCACGGCATTGCGATATAAGATCAGACGAGATGACCCTAGTGATGTTGAGGGAGAGCCCCTCGGAAGCCCCTCGGAAGAGGGTTCCTGCTAAGGTTATGTAGTATGCTCCTATAATATCACGGTTGAAACGCATGTTCAGAAACAAATAGCATGCCAGGTTGTTGCGATGGCACAAAAAAGACCTTAAGAAAGAAGGGAAGTTGAGACACCCCGCTGATGGGCCGCAGAGGAGAAAAATCGAGAGAGACTTATGAGATTTTGTAGTTAACGCAAGAAACTTATGGTTTGGTCTAAGTATGGATGGCATGAATCTTTTTAGGGAGCGAAGATGCAATCACAGCACCTGGATTATGACTCTATGTATCTACAACCTTCCTCCTTGGTTATGCATGCAGCGTAAGTTTATTATGATGCCAGTGCTCATCCAAGGCCCGAAGCAACCCAGCAACAACATTGATATGTAAATAAGGCCATTAGTTGAAGAACTCTTATAGCTGTGGGGAAAACCAGGTGTCCATGTGTGGGATGAGAACAAACAGGAGCCATTTGACCTACGAGGGTTGCTTTTTGTAACCATCAATGATTGACCTGCTCTTAGTAACCTTTCAGGACAGACAAACAAGGGATATAAGGCATGCACGTGTTGTTTAGATAAGACTGAAGGTACATATTTGCATAAATGCAAGAAGGTTGTATACCTGAGGAATCGAAGATTTCTTCTGACCAATCATCCTGTAAGAAAGAAAGGCAATCATTTCAAAGGTGAGGCAGATCACCGGAAGAAGCCTGACCTCCCTGCTGGTGATGATGTATTTGTTATGGTCAAGGACATAGAAGTAATCTTTGGAAAGGGTCATGGCGGTCAATCTGTTCCGAACGACATCGCTACCGGACACGCGCCCATGTGGAAGAAGAAATCTATATTTTGGGAGCTACCCTATTGGAAACTCCTACATGTCCGCTCTTCAATCAACGTGATGCACGTGACGAAGAATCTTTGTGTGAACCTGCTAGGATTCATGGGCGTGTATGGGAAGACAAAAGATACACCATAAGCACGGGAGGATCAGCAACTTATGAAAGACCCAAAGAACATGCATACACGGAACAAGACGGATAAAGGGCGTCACTTAAGTCGTGCCAGCTATGCTCTTACCAAAGCAGAGAAAGAAATCTTTTTGAAGTCCTTTACAGTATCAAGGTGTCGTTTGGCTTCTCGTCTAATATAAAAGGGATAATAAATATGGCAAAGAAAAAATTCCAAAACCCGAAGTCTCATGACTGTCACGTGATTATGACGCAGTTGCTTCCGGTTGCATTGAGGGGGCTTCTACCGGAAAATGTTCGAGTACCCATTGTGAAGCTGTATGAATTCCTCAATGCAATATCTCAGAAGGTAATCAATCCAGATAATCTGCCAAGGTTACAGAAGTATATGGTACAATGTCTTGTTAGTTTTGAGTTGGTGTTCCCACCATCCTTCTTCAATATTATGACTCATCTCCTGGTTCACCTAGTGGAAGAGATTGCCATTCTCGGTCATGTATTTCTACACAATATGTTCCCCTTTGAGAGGTTCATGGGAGTCTTAAAAAAATATGTTCATAACCGTGTTAGGCCAGAAGGAAGCATCTCCGAGGTCTATGGAACAGAGGTGGTCATTGAGTTTTGTGTTGACTATATTCCTGACCTTAAGCCAATTCGGGAAGGGGAATCTTTCTCTCAAGCACACTACACAGTTCTACAGAATTCCACCTTGGCAGCTCTGTATATCGAGGAACACAAGAATATTGTACGCTTCAACAACTCGGGAAGCCTGACTCATGGATTAGAGATCAACACATGAAGTCTTTTGGCGGTTGGTTGCGTACACATCTCATGAATGACACCATTGTTGGATATCATCTATACTTGTTGGCCGTGTCACCATCTTCTACTATATTAAATTTCCAATGGTACGAAATAAATAGGAATACATTTTACACGATCACCCAATATAAAAAGAGAACCAACCAAAAAAGTGGTGTCCGCTTTGATGCAACATACTATAATGGGAAAAAGGACACATACTATGGTTACATAGAGGAGATATGGGAACTTGACTATGGAGTCTCTTTTAAGGTCTCTTTGTTTCGCTGCAAATGGGTCAACCTGAATGGGGAAGGGGTAAAGGTAGACCAGTTGTACGGAATGACAATAGTGGATCTCAACAATCTTGGTTACAGATATGAACCATTCGTCCTAGCCAATGATGTGTCTCAGACTTTCTATGTGAAGGACATGTCCTCTAGACCAAAAAAAGGAAAAATAAGCAAACGAATACATCATACTGAAGGGTTTCGCGACATAGTAAATCAAAATTTTCTACGGATGCGTACAGAGGGAAGCCAAGATCTAATCTAGGAGATGCAAACAACGAGAGAGATTGGATTAGATCTTCATACCCTTGAAGATTCGCACAGCGGAACGTTCATCGGAACGTGGGTGATGTAGTCGTACTCGCTTCTCCTCCTCGCGATTCGATCCGATCTAGCACCACAAGTGGCGATGCCTCCATGAGATGCACACGTGCAGCACCTCGACGTCTCCTCCTTCCTTGGTCCAGCAAGTATGGTGGAGAGACGGATTGGATCTACAACGCGACAGCGCGGTGCAAGTGGTGGAGAGTTTCTGCAGCAGGGCTTCGCCTACACGCAGTCGGGAGGGAGAGAGAGGAGGGCAGCAGGGCGGCTAGGGTTGAGGAGGAGGTGTGGGGGGGTGGTGCGCCCCAGCCCTCTATATATAGAGGGGTGGGCGCCTGCCCTAACCCCTACCCCAAGCCCTAGGCCGGCGGCCAAGGAGGGAGGAGTGGGGGGCAAGGAAACCCCCCCCTTCTTGAAGCTCCAAATTAGGGTTTCCCCTTGTTTGGCCGGCTGGGCCCTATGGGGCCTTGTGCCCCTGGCCCAATGCGGCCAGGGCACTCCCTCATAGGCCCATGCCCCCTCCCGGAAGGTGGGGCCACATTGGTCCCCTTCCGGAAGGTTCTAGAAGCTTCCGGTACAATACCGATTAACCCGGAACAATTTCGAACTCCAAAAACTGCACTGCCTTATATGAATCTTATTCTCCGGACCACTCTGGGACCTCTCGTGATGTCTCGGATCCCATCCGAGACTCCGAACAAAAACTCATAAACCAATTATCCAATCTATCCTAGCGTCGAGACACGTTAAGTGTGTGACCCTTCGGGTTCGAGAATATGCGGACATGATCTTCTATCAATAATCAACAGCGGGGTCTGGAAACCCATATTGACTCCTACACATTCATCGATGATCATATCGGATGAACCACGATGCCAGGATTCAATCAATCCCATATATATATTCCCTTCGTCTCGCGATATTTTACTTGCCCGAGATTCGATCGTCGGTACCGTCATACCTAGTTCAATCTTGTTCACAGCAAGTACTTTACTCGTTCCGTAATTCGATATCACTTTGTGATTAACTCCTTAACCATATGCTTGCAAGCGGTGTTGATATCGATTACCGAGTGGGCCCGAAGTATATCTCTCCGACTTGGGAGGGACAAATCCCATCTCGATACATACAACCCAACAGGTACTTTCCGATCACCTGAGAGACACCTTTATGATCACCCTCTCATAGGATGACGTTTGATGACCTCAAAGCTTTCTTCCGATACCAGGGAGTTGTATTATCTCATGGTCTAAAGAATACAATATTTGACATAAGAAAAGCTTCGTAAAGATGAACACGGTGACACGATCTAATTGCTTCGCTTAGTTTGGGTCTGTCCATCATATCATTCTCCCAATGATATGATCTCATTATTAATCGACAACTCATGTCCATGGTTAGGAAACCTTAACCATCATTAATCAATGAGCTAGTCCATAGAGGCGTACTAGGGACACGGTGTTGTTCACAAACCACACAAGTATTAAAGTTTCCGCTTAATACAATTCTAGCATGGAATATAAACATTATCATGAACAAGAATTATAATAATAACATCTTTATTATTGCCTCTAGGGCATAATTCCAACAGTCTCCCACTTGCACTAGAGTCAATAATCTAGTTTACATTTGGCAACAATCTCACACCCATGGCACTGAGGTGCTAATCATGTTTTACACGTGGAAGAGGTTTAGTCAATGGATCTGCGACATTCAGATCTGTATGTACTTTGCTAATCTTCAGATCTCCATCTGCTATATAATCTCGAATTATATGAAACTTGCAGTTGATATGCTTGGTCTTTGGATGATATCTTGGTTCCTTAGCGAGTGCTATGGCGCCAGTGTTGACACACAATATCTCCAGTGGGTTCAATGCACTTGGAACCACGCCAAGCTCAGTGATGAAGTTCCTGATCCAAACTCCTTCACTTGACGCTTCTGCAGCAGCCATGTATTCCGCTTCTACTGTAGATCCCGCGATCATGCTTTGCTTGCAGCTTCTCCAGCTCATAGCTCCTCCATTCAAAATATACACGTATCCTGTCTGAGATTTAGAATCATCCTTGTCAGTGTCGAAACTAGCATCGACGTAACCTTTTACGACGAGCTGTTCATCACCCCCATAGACTAAGAACATTTCTTTAGTCCTATTTAGGTACTTTAGGATGTTCTTCACGGCTGTCCAGTGTTCCACTCCTGGATCACTTTGATACCTGCTCGTCAAACTAAGAGCATTGGACACATCCGGTCTAGTACACAGCATGGCATACATGATAGAACCTATGGCCGAGGCATAAGGCACGTTGCTCATAGCTTCCCTATCATTTACCGTAGCTGGACACTGAGCCTTGCTCAATATCTTACCTGATAACATAGGCACTGAACCGTTCTTTGCCTTATCCATTCTGAACCTTTTCAGAACTTTGTCTAGGTATGTACTCTGGCTTAAAGCTATCAGGCGTCTTTGTCTATCTCTATAGATTTTGATGCCCAATATATAAGCAGCTTCACCTAGGTCTTTCATTGAAAAACACTTGTTCAAATAACTCTTTACATCGTTAAGCATGTTAATGTCATTTCCAATAATCAATATGTCATCCACATATAGTACCAGAAATGTCACCGAGCTCCCACTCACTTTCTTGTAGATACAAGCTTCGTAGCAATTTGGAAAAAATCCAAAGCTCTTGATCACTTGATCAAAACGAAGGTTCCAACTCCGAGATGCTTGCTTCAGTCCATAAATGGAACGCTGAAGTTTGCATACTTTATCAACATCCTTAGGATCGACAAAACCTTCGGGTTGCATCATATACAACTCTTTATCAATGTTGCCATTGAGGAACGCAGTCTTGACATCCATCTGCCATATTTCATAATCATGTAACGCGGCAATTGCTAATAAAATCCGAATGGACTTAAACATCGCTACGGGAGAGAAAGTCTCATCGTAGTCAACTCCTTGAACTTGTCGAAAACCTTTCGCGACAAGCCGTGCTTTATAGACGGTAACGTTACCAACCGCGCCGTTTTCTTCTTGAAGATCCGTTTGCACTCAACGGCCTTTCGGTCGCTAGGAGGGTCCACCAAAGTCCATACTTGGTTTTCGCTCATCGATCCCAATTCAGATTTCATGGCTTCTAGCCATTTCTCAGAGTCTGGGCTCATCATTGCTTCCTCATAGTTCGTAGGTTCACTGTCTTCTACCAACAAGATAGTCAAGACAGGGTTGCCGTACCACTCAGGAGGGGCACGCGACCTTGTCGACCTGCGACGTTCAGTAGCAGCATCGTCTGAAGCTTCATGATCCTTGTCATTAGCTTCCTCTATTGTTGGTGCAGGCGGCACTGGAACAATTTCAGGTGCTGCGCTACTCTCCAACTCAAGAGAAGGTTCAGTAACCTCGTCTAGCTCTACTTTCCTCCCACTCACTTCTTTCGAGAGAAACTCCTTCTCAAGAAAGGAACCGTTCTTTGTGACAAACACTTTGCCTTCGGTTCTGTGATAGAAGGTATACCCAATAGTTTCCTTAGGGTATCCTATGAAAACGCATTTCTCCACTTTGGGTTCGAGCTTGTCCGGCATCAACTTCTTGACGTAAGATTCACATCCCCAAACTTTGACAAACGACAACTTAGGTTTAGCACCAAACCATAGTTCATACGGTGTCGTCTCAACGGATTTAGATGGTGCCCTATTTAAAGTGAATGCAGCGGTTTCTAATGCATAACCCCAAAATGATAACGGCAAATCAGTAAGAGACATCATTGATCGGACCATATCTAATAAGGTTCGATTCCGGCGTTCAGACACACCATTGCGCTATAGTGTTCCGGGTGGCGTGAGTTGCGAAACGATTCCGCTTGCTTTAAGATGCGTGAGAAAATCATAACTCAAATATTCACCTCCACGATCGGATCGTAGAAACTTAATCTTTCTGTTACGATGGTTCTCCACTTCATTCTGAAATTCCTTGAACTTTTCAAATGTTTCAGATTTATGTTTCATTAAATAGATATACCCATATCTACTTAAGTCATCGGTAAAAGTGAGAAAATAGCGATATCCACCGCGCGTCGAAACACTCATCGGTCCGCATACATCGGTATGTATGATTTCCAACAAGTCCGTTGCTCGCTCCATCATACCGGAGAACAGGGTTTTGATCATCTTGCCCATGAGGCATGGTTCGCATGTGTCAAATGATTCAAAATCAAGAGACTCCAAAAGTCCATCAGAATGGAGTTTCTTCATGCGCTTTACACCAATATGACCTAGACGACAGTGCCACAAATAAGTAGTATTATCACTATCTACTTTGCATCTCTTAGCCTCAATGTTATGGATGTGTGTTTCATCCCTTTCGAGATTTAGAAGAAATAAACCATTCACAATAGGTGCATGACCATAAAAGATGTTACTCATATAAATAGAACAACCATTATTCTCCGATTTAAATGAATAACTGTCTTGCCATAAACAAGATCTAGAAATAATGTTCATGCTCAACGCAGGCACATAATAACACTTATTAAGGTTTAAAACTAACCCCGAAGGTAAAACTAAGGAGAGCGTGCCAACGGCCATCACATCAACTCTTGATCCGTTGCCAACGCGCATCGTCACCTCATCCCTCGCAAGCCGCCGTCTATTCCGTAGCTCCTATTTCGAGTTACAAATATTAGCAACTGAACCAGTATCAAATACCCAGGCACTACAACGAGGGCTAGTAAGGAAAACATCAATAACATGTATATCAAATATACCTTTGATGGTGCCATCCTTCTCTTCCGCTAAGTACTTCGGACAATTGCGCTTCCAATGACCCTTGTCCTTGCAATAGAAGCACTCAGTGTCCGGCTTAGGACCAGACCTGAGCTTCTTCTCAGTAGGGGCAACGTGCTTGCCGCCGCCTTTCTTGAAGGGCTTCTTTGCACCCTTACCTTTCTTGAAGGTGGGGGGCTTGTTGACCATCAACACATGATTATCCTTTTTGATGCCCACCTCCGCAGCCTTCAGCTTTGCGAAGAGCTCGGTGATCGTATCAGTGGAACCAATCTGATTGTGAGTCACTACAAAACTTTTGTAGCTGGGAGGGAGTGATTGTAGAACCCTGTCAATCTTGAGCTCCTCTGGAATCTTGCAGTCCAGTTGCTCAAGGCGTTGAGTGTAGCCCGACATCTTAATGGCGTGCTCACTAACGGAACTCCCTTCCTCCATCTTGCAGTTAAAGAACTTCTCAGAGATCTCATATCTCTCAGAACGGGCCTGAGTCTGAAACATGGTTTTCAGCTCCTCGAGAATCTCAAAGGGCCCGGGATAGTCTTCAAAACGATTTTGAAGGTCCGATTCCATAGCAAACAACATGGTGATCTTAATCACACCACAATCATCTTTGCGCGACTGATAGACAGCTTTCTCATCAGCCGGCATAGTAGCAGCAGGGGCGTCACCTAACGCATTCTCAAGGACATAGTCCTTTTGACCGCCAGAGAGAATGATTCTCAGATTGCGGAACCAATTGGTGAAGTTAGACCCATTGTTTCTAAGCTTTTCCTTCTCAGCAAAAACGTTGAAGTTGAAGTTGGACTTAGCCATTTGATCTATAATATTTGCAAGTACAAATAGACTATGTTCATGATAACTATTTCAACTTTTAATCAAATTACTAGATGAACTCCCACTAAATTCAAAATCCCTCAAGTTGCTTAGTGAACACGATCCAAATCCACCACACCTAATCCGATCTTCACGAGAAGATATGTGGTTTCAATGGTGGACAACAAAGTGTCGATCATATCATTCATATGACTCATGCTTAACCTTTCGGTTCATGTGTTCCGAGGCCATGTCTGTACATGCTAGGCTCGTCAAGTTAGACCCAAGTATTTCCCCGTGTGCAAAACTGGCTTGCACCCGTTGTATGTGAACGTAGAGTCTATAGCACCCGATCATCACGTGATGCTTGGACACGACGAACTTTTGCAACGGTGCATACTTGGGGAGAACACAGTTTTTATCTTGATCTTTAAGTGAGGAATCATCTTATAATGCTACCGTCGCGATCTAAGCATAATAAGATACATAAAAGGGTAAACATCACATGTATATAACTTTATGTGACATGGTATAGCCAATCTTCGCGCAATGATCTCCATCTTGTGCGTGCCGGCATGATCTCCATCACTCCATCATGATTCCCTCCACCACGGATAGCAACTACAACTATTGCTAACTACTTAGCGATAAAGTGAAACTATTACATGGCGTATAAGAAGTTGACACACAGGTCATACACAATTATAAAGACAACCATATGGATCCTGTCGGTTGTGTACTCATAGACATGCAAGTCGTGAAACATTACAAAACATGATCATCGCATACATTATACACATCACATCTTGGGCCATACCATATCACAGAAAACACTCCCTGCAAAAACAAGTTAGACGCCTCTACTTTGTTGTTGCATGTTTTACGTGGCTTATGGGAGTAGCAAGCTAAGAACGATTCTTACCTACGGAAAGCCAGAACGGTGATATTATGGTTGCCAAACTCCAGTGTTAATCCCATGACAACTATAGTGAGAGAAACAGGCATCCACCAGCCGCATGTGTGGAACAAGCCACACGTCAAGTGCGGAGCCGGTCTCGCGAACGACGTCGCGTAAGGTTGGCCTGGACCGCTTCAATCTCACTATCCCGCGTCATAAGAAGAACACAAACAAGAGGCTTGCAACAGAAAACATCAACACCCGCAACAACCATGTTGCGTTCTACTCGTGAAACACATCTACGCATAGATCTAGCTCTAATACCACTGAAGGGTTTCGCGGCATAGTAAATCAAAATTTTCTACGGATGCGAATAGAGGGAAGCCAAGATCTAATCTAGGATATGCAAACAACGAGAGAGATTGGATTAGATATTGATACCCTTGAAGATTCGCACAGCGGAACGTTCGTCGGAACGTGGGTGATGTAGTCGTACTCGCTTCTCCTCCTCGCGATCCGATCCGATCTAGCACCACAAGTGGCGATGCCTCCGTGAGATGCACACGTGCAGCACCTCGACGTCTCCTCCTTCCTTGGTCCATCAAGTATGGTGGAGATACGTATTGGATCTACAACGCGACGGCGCGGTGCAAGTGGTGGAGAGTTTCTGCAGCAGGGCTTCGCCTACACGCAGTCGGGAGGGAGAGAGAGAGGAGGGCAGCAGGGCGGCTAGGGTTGAGGAGGAGGTGTGGGGTGGTGGTGCGCCCCAGCCCTCTATATATAGAGGGGTGGGCGCCTGCCCTAACCCCTCCCCCAAGCCCTAGGCCGGCGGCCAAGGAGGGAGGAGTGGGGGGCAAGGAAACCCCCCTCCCCTTCTAGAAGCTCCAAATTAGGGTTTCCCCTTGTTTGGCCGGTTGGGCCCTATGGGGCCTTGTGCCCCTGGCCCAATGCGGCCAGGGCACTCCCTTATAGGCCCATGCCCCCTCCCGGAAGGTGGGGCCACGTTGGTCCCCTTCCGGAAGGTTCTAGAAGCTTCCGGTGCAATACTGATTAACCCGGAACAATTCCGAACTCCAAAAACCGCACTGCCTTATATGAATCTTATTCTCCGGACCACTCCGGAACCTCTCGTGATGTCTCGGATCCCATCCGAGACTCCAAACAAAAACTCATAAACCAATTATCCAATCTATCCTAGCGTCGAGACATGTTAAGTGTGTGACCCTTCGGGATCGAGAATATGCGGACATGATCTTCTATCAATAATCAACAGCGGGGTCTGGAAACCCATATTGACTCCTACACATTCATCGATGATCATATCGGATGAACCACGATGCCAGGATTCAATCAATCCCATATATATATTCCCTTCGTCTCGCGATATTTTACTTGCCCGAGATTCGATCGTCGGTACCGTCATACCTAGTTCAATCTTGTTCACAGCAAGTACTTTACTCGTTCCGTAATTCGATATCAAACCACATGCTTGCAAGCGGTGTTGATATCGATTACCGAGTGGGCCCAAAGTATATCTCTCCGACTTGGGAGGGACAAATCCCATCTCGATACATACAACCCAACAGGTACTTTCCGATCACCTGAGAGACACCTTTATGATCACCCTCTCATAGGATGACGTTTGATGACCTCAAAGCTTTCTTCCGATACCAGGGAGTTGTATTATCTCATGGTCTAAGGAATACAATATTTGACATAAGAAAAGCTTCGCAAAGATGAACACGATGACACGATCTAATTGCTTCGCTTAGTTTGGTTCTGTCCATCATATCATTCTCCCAATGATATGATCTCATTATTAATCGACAACTCATGTCCATGGTTAGGAAACCTTAACCATCATTAATCAATGAGCTAGTCCATAGAGGCGTACTAGGGACACGGTGTTGTTCACAAACCACACAAGTATTAAAGTTTCCGCTTAATACAATTCTAGCATGGAATATAAACATTATCATGAACAAGAATTATAATAATAACATCTTTATTATTGCCTCTAGGGCATAATTCCAACCCATACGATGAGCCAAAGCGTCACATAGTTCTTTCAGGTAAAAGAAATATCGTGGGAGTCGAGGATAAGACAACATGTCAGAAGATTATAGTAAGTTCGATGAATTTCCGCCCTTCACAGTGAAAACTGACCCAAGCATTCCGTTAAGTAAAGAAGATGCTCCATGGTTATGGCCGAAGCGATCATAAGGAAGGGACATACGCCAAGAAGTTCATGGCCTCATATTATGTACCTCTAGTTCAAATCTGGCCGGCCAGCCGCATATTGTGAACCTAAATGCCATGAGACATGATAGCTCATTTTGTGAAGGATATTTTATGATGTTTGCCATTTTTCCAAGTTTAATATTTTTCCCTGCAACTATAACACATAACACGACAGCACGCGAAGGGTTTTGTATTTTTGATAAATGTGAAACTTTAATTCGGTTGTTGCTTCACAAACAATATATTTCCCACCGCTTCCCGCCAAGTTTTCCTCCCTTTCCCTCTGGCCGGAGCTTTTAGTCCCGGTTGTAGGCACTAACTAGGACTAAATATATTTCCTGTCATTTCCCACCGCTTCCCGCCAAGTTTACCCGCCCTTTCCCTCTAATCGGAGATTTTAGTCCCGGTTGTAGTCACTAACCAGGACTAAAGATATCTCTCGCCATTTCCCACCGCTTCCCGCTAAGTTTTCCCGCTCTTTCCCTCTATATCTAGGCCACGCACCATGGATATACACACATCCACACCTTCGTCTCTCACAACAATGGACAGCGCATACTCGGCAATTCTGACCCTCGAGGAGACTGAGGCGTTGTACGCCTCCAGCTACCCATGCCCGCCGGGCTACCGGCTGCCCGCCGACTGGATGTTGAGCGCTGGAGGGGTTCGTGTCCCTCATGTGCCTAAATGTTCCGTACGTCAGGCAGCCATCACGAACCACTTCTACCTCGAGCTCATGATGGAGCAACGGATGGATATCCATTGGGATCCCCATTGGGATCGCTAAACGGCAGGAAAGGGAGCTCACCAGCTACGAGGGTGACGACCCTCCCCCAGTGAACCATAACGAAGCTAGCTGCCTCCTGTGGTGGGCGAACTGGACTATCGTCAGCATGATGCGCTATATCGCGTAGGGAGATCATCCTCGCATGCGGTGCCCGCAGCCGCTGCGGAGCCATAAGAAGGGTGACGGTGGTGAAGGCTGCAGGTGTGGAGGCGTCGTCATCCGGGAGACCCCTCCCCCACACGTCATGAATCCGAGGCCGGAGTGGCAGGTGTCCCATAATATGCCATGGTTGGGCTGATGATCCAGCCGCGTGTGCCTAGCAATGACGACAATGACGAAGACGAAGTTGAACCTGAAGATGTGTACTATGGGGCTAGATATGAGCATGACTAAAGGAGGCCTTTAGTCCCGATTCCGCAGTCTTGTTTTTTTAATATTAATAAATGTCTTGAGTGTTAGTCCTGGTTTGTGGCTAGACCGGGACTAAAGGGGGCCTTTAGTCATGATTCCGCAGTCTCGGTTTTTTAATATTAATAAATGTCTTGAGTGTTAGTCCCGGTTTGTTGCTGGACCGGTATTAAAGGGGGGATTTAGTCCCGATTCGTACTACGACTTTCCTGAACTATGAAGATGTTTTCCCGATTCATACTGACCATGAAGATCTGATCTCCAAAAGTGTGTGGTCACATATTAGGGAGTGCCTCTATGACCAACTTTAGGGACATGCCGGAGGACTGGGCTCCGGCGGCATCTTCCTAAAACTGGCCGTAGTATTGTCCCTACTCTCGCACACCATCTTGGAGATGCCTGAGGACTGACAAGGGTGCCTATTTATAGATTAAGCAGCACGACATAGTGTCGACACTCATGACATAATATCGACACTCACCCCTACCATTAGTGCTGCCACCCGGGACTCATGTTTTGTCCCGGTTGGTGGCTCCAACCGGGACTAAAGGTTCATCTTTAGTCCCGGTTAGCGACACCATCCGGGAGAAGTTACAAGCAACATGACATAGTATCGACACTCACGACATAATGTCGACACTCATCCCTATCATTAGTGCTACCTGCCCCAGCCTGCCGCAATCCCTTCAGTCCCGGTTGGTTTCTCCAATGTTGTTTTGAGACTCACAATATGTTGTTTCTTCAGAGATCCAATGCAAGTTCTAACGAGGCTCGTCCCGTATCTTCATGCCGTTTTGACCTTAGTTCGAAACGGGGAAATTTGAAATGGGCATAAGAAATTCAAAAATGGTCCGAACAATGTAAATCCTTCGCGTGGTGTCATATTATCTGACATATTGCAAGGAAAAATACCAAACTTAGTATATTGATTATGTCTTGGAAAAACCTTCACAAAATAACCTATCATGTTCGAGGTTTCATGGCTTTCGGTTTAAATGACCGATTTTATGTGCAGAATCGCGACATAGTTTGTGATACTATGCCCATATTATGCATGCATGTGGATCTTGGGATGAATAACAATGTTGCAGGAGGAAGTTTTACTTTTCGTCGCACGGAAAAGCCATTTTCTATTTTTCGAGCATAAAAAACGGGTCGTTTTGTGAAGCAACCACCAAAATGCTATTTCAGAATGCTACCATCCTATTTTTATAAAATACTAAACCACCTTACATGTACGATCTTCCAACCGGGAGATCTCAAACCTTTCCATCCTTTGCAGGTGAAAAAGACAAATGTCTGCCTAATCATTAGGAAGTGGGTCCGGTTTAAACTACATGTACATGATCTCACGCTTTTTAGACTCACAATATGTTGTTTCTTCAAAGATCCAATACAATTTCTAACGAGGCCCGTCCCGTATCTTCATGCACGCCGTTTTGACCTTAGTTTGAAACGGACATAAGAAATTTAAAATAGTTACATTAATTATTTTAAAAAACAGAAAATGGTTTTTAATTAGTTATTCAAATTCAAACACTTTTTATGTTTAAAGTTTTTTATGATTCCAAAACAATATGCAAAAATATTAGGTACTAAGTCATTTTTAATTTAAGATGGTTAATATTTTAAAGATTTACATTAATTCTTTTAAAAACAAAAAATGGTTTTGAATTAGTTATTCAAATTCAAACACTTTTTATGTTTAAAGTTTTTTAAGATTCCAAAATAATATGCAAAAAAATTAGTTAAGTCATTTTTAATTTAAAATGGTTAATAGTTTAAATAGCTACATTAATTATTTTTAAAAAATAAAATGCTTTTGAATTACTTATTCAAATTCAAACAATTTTTATGTTTAAACTTTTTTAAGATTCCAAAAAAATATGCAAAAAATATTAGTTAAGTCATTTTTAATTTAAAATGGTTACTAGTTTAAATACTTACATTAATTATTTTTAAAAAATAAAATTATTTTGAATTAGTTATTCAAATTCAAACAATAAGATTCCAAATAATATGCAAAAAATATTAGTTAAGTCATTTTTAATTTAAAATGGTTAATAGTTTAAATAGTTACATTAATTATTTTAAAAAAGAAATGCTTTTGAATTAGTTATTCAAATTCAAACAATTTTTATGTTTAAAGTTTTTTAAGATTAGAAAATATTATGGAAAAAATATTAGTCAAGTCTTTTTTTATTTAAAATCGTTAATAGTTTAAATAGTTACATTAATTATTTTAAAAAACAGAAAATGGTTTTGAATTAGTTATTCAAATTCAAACACTTTTTATGTTAAAAGTTTTTAAGATTCCAAATTATTTATCATTTAGAAACAATTACAAATAAAAAATAACAAATAAGGCGCGAACCTTAAGAGAAAATCTAAAAAAACTTTGAAAATAGGCCCTTTAGTCCCGGTTGGTGGTCCATCTGGGACTAAAGGCCTTACGCATTCCGTTTCGGGCCCAGCCCTAAATTGGCCTTTAGTCCCGGTCGATGGCTCCAGCCGGGACTAAAGGTGGAGCATACGTCTCGGTTGGAGCCACCAATCGGGATGAAAGGTCCTTTAGTACATAACCACGCGCTCGTTCCTCTTCTTTCCTATCTCCTTTATCTGCTAACTCACAAGAAGTCCACGCAGGAGCCCGAGAATTCCACGATGTCGGCAGGCTGCCCCGCCGTCCCGCGTGGCCCACCGGACCGTCGTCGTTGTTGGCGTCGCCGCCTTCGTCTCCCCGCCGAAGGAATCGAGCCCGGGAGCCTCGTATCGCCCGCAACGAAGTTGTCTTCCCCAAGCGCCACCGTCGACATCTCCGTTGCTCTGGTCCACCTCGCACCTCGCCGTCGCCACTAGTAGACTTAGAGTGAGCTCACGGTTCCTAGGAACCCATTCACGCTTCCCCTTCCTCTCTGGTTCATCCATGCGTCGCGCGCCGCCGTCGGCCATCGCAGATCGTTGTCGTTGCTCCGGTGACCCTTAGGTAGCGGCGCTGCCCCTTTTAGGCTTGTCTAGCTCTCCGGTTCACCTAGCATTCGCCATTTTCTTGCCGTAGACACCCAACCGCATGAGCACGAACCTCACCGCAACGGAAGCTCGCCGCCTACGAGTTCCGGTGACCATTTAGGAGCGGCGCAACTATAATAGGTTCACCTCGTCACTCTCTATCCAACACACCCAACTGTGTTTCCTGGAATGTTGTGGTTCGCCGCCAGCGACCACGATCTAGCGGTGGCGACCACGCTGACGTCATCGTGATGTCACACCCACATCACCCCAGCCACTTCAGTAACATTTGACTTGGTCCATTGCCCATGTGGCATATGATGTGTCCACTCTCCCACGGGTCAGTGACCTAGGGTATGTTTAATCCTGGTATAAAAAATGTTTCCTTATTTATAATATAATTAAGAAAATGAATAAATGTTTCCTTAACCGTGTTTTATAATTCTGAAAAATATGTTTAATATATGAAAATTTATAGAAAAATACAATCTATAATTTAACTTTATTACCAAACATTATTATGTTAACCATTTAAATAATTATTATTTAATAAAGATATTATAAGTCACAATACTTTGAAAATTCATATTTATAAGTCATAATCCTAAATATGAATTCTTATAAGTACTAAAGTTTTTATAAGTCACAATTCATATTTATAAGTCATATTTGTAAGTCACAATTCATATTTATAAGTCACAATTCATGTTTATAAGATTTTAGTTAGTTTAGTTAGTTAGGAATTAGTTAGTTTAGTTAGTTAGGAATTAGTTAGTTTAGTTAGTTAGGAATTTAGTTAATTAGGATTATTAGCTAGGTTAATTAGTTAGGGATATTTGTTAACTAGGTTATTTACTTAGTATTATTAGCTAGGAATATTTCCTAGCTAGTTTTGTAAATATTAGTTTAGGAGTTTTATAAATATCGTAATCATTTTGTAAATATTGTAATCCTTATGTGGATTTAGTTGTAAATATTGTAATCCTTTTCTAAATATTGTAATCCTTATGTGTGGATTTAGTTATAAGTATTATAACCGCGCGCCCTATTTAGAATTTAATTAGAAAATGTATAAATCTTATAAATTCAATATATTTTGTTTTAAAATTCAGAAAAATATGTTTAATATATGAAAATGTTTAGAAAAATAAAATCTATAACTTAAATTTATTATCATAAATTATTGTGTTAACTATTTAAATAATTGTTATTTAATAAAGAATTTATAAGTAATCAAACTTTGATTATTTATTAGTGTAGATGATTTAGATGATGTAAATGTTAGATATTTTGTTTAGTGTATTTATTTGATTTTAGTTGTAAATATTGTGATTTTAGTTGATTTTAGTTGTAGTCTATTGTAAATATTTGATTTTATTTGTAAATATTATATATATTCGTTATAGTCCGCGGTATTTTGTATGTAATATTGTGTATGTAATATTTGTAATATCGCGTGGAGGCCGACCTTGCCCTGGCCCACTGGCCAGCCCTAGTGGGTAGACTCGGCCTAGTGGGTAAACCCTAATATATGTATTTATTAGGGTTTCTTCGAATAAGTGCTTATATCTCTTGGCACCCGGCCCTAGCGTTATAACCTCCTCCCTTAGCCGCTTTAGCTTATCGGCTTTTCCCCCTATGCAGAAAATATGGAACCACACAGTAGAGACGGAGAAAAGGAAGAGTTGATCCATGGTGTGATCCACGGGAAAGAAAATATGGATGTATCGATGTTTCTGAACAACTCCGGTGAGGGTGATCCGCTTTTCGCCGGAATAGATGACTTCATTGAGGGAGAAGGCATCGGGTTTGTTGAGCGATAAGGCGATGCCTTCCGTTAGGGAGAAGACGACCGCTCCGATGGAACATTAAATATTACAAACTCCAGTGAGGTGCATCTAATATTAATTAATTAATCCTCTATTGTCTACAGACATGTATTAATGCTCTTTCTTCTTTTAGCCCTCCGGATCAAGCAAATCTACTACAAAGAGCAAACGAGGCCCAACCAAAAAGTTGGAAGACCATGAAAGGTACAGGATCGAAGAAGTCGCTGACGACGGAAAACCGGCGGCTCCCCTTCATGTCGCAAACAAATTTGTGGCACAATGCGGAGTAATTGTTAGGGACTTCGTCCCGATCATCATTCCAGATTGGAATAAGCCTGCTGAGGAAGATGTTATGTGTTCATATGTCCCAGACAAAGCCAAATATTTACTTTGGAGGAGGCTCATGCTTAATTTCACCCTACTGATGGTAGAGGTGGATCCAAATGCGGAGAATCCAGATAAGGAGGCCAAGAAATGTGCCTCTTCCATGCAGCAGAAGGTCAAGGAGTGGGCTCTTAAGAAGATGGCCTAGGAATTCACCAACTAGAAGAAAAGATTGCACCTTGACTTTATCGTGTAAAAGAAGACTCTGGATTTCACGGGAGCGTATGAGAAGATAAAACCCCACTGGGATGAGTTTGTGGAGTACAAGAGATTAGCGGTAGCTTACAAAATGTCTGAAACAAATAATAAAAATGCTGCTAACAAGAAGTATCACCATACTATGGGGCAAGGTGGATACAGGTCTGGCATTCCTAAGTGGAAGAAACTTGAGGATGACCTGCATGCTAAAGGTCTCTTCCAAGAGACAACCGATTCTATCGAACGCGCAAAGAATTGGTTTACGTGCATGGGGGCATGTTGGACTCAGAAGGGAATTGTATATAACATAAGACATAAAGAAAACCCCTTGCCCATCGAAGACATAAGAAATGGAATAAAGACTATTGAAGAGGGGAGGTTCATTCCTGATAGAGAGAATGACGAGCTCACAGTCACCCTTGGGAATCCGGAACACGAAGAACGAACACGAGGCACAATAGGCTCCCAACCATGGAGCTTTGGTTTTCCCGTAGATAGGAAGAAATATCCGGATAGAAGCTGTAAGTGGAGAAAGGACAAGGAGGAAATTGAAGCAAATATTCAAGCGGACCGGATGCGTAACATTGAAGAACAATTAAAGCGGCAACAAGATCAAATTGACGCACTTAGCCAGTAAGGTACTACCGGGCCATCTCAGCGGTACATGGTAGAACCTGCATTCGATGCTACCGGACTATCGAATAATCGAAAAAGCAGTGTGGCTTCCATAGAGGTCCCGGGTGATGACGATGATGATGGTGCATCGACGATGGTGTAGGGTTTGCAGCATAGAAAACAAAAAAAATCGTACGATGGGAACAACTATGTACCAAGATCTGTATACTAGATACAAACAACGGGCGGATGTATATCCATAGAGAACATACCCTTGAATACCAACAAAGCTTAATGAGTTCAAACTCGTGGTTGATGTAGACTATCTCTTGCCGATCTCAAGATCGATAGGAAGTCCTAGCACCACAAATCAGCGGCGCATCTGTGCTCGCACACACGTCTGAGGCACCGAGCAACCTCTGCCTCCTCGCTCCAGCGATGCAGCCGAAGCACAACTCTTTCTTGCCGAATAGCCACCGGGAACATTTATCTCCCTAGTCCGAGACCATGGGGGATAAATACTAGAGGCAGGAGAGATCCTTCACGAGGAGGTGTGGGTGAGAAGTGAGGAGGGGGGGTTCCTTTTATAGGAGGAGGGGGCACCCAAGGGGGTGGCCGCCGGCCATGGGGGCTGCCCACTCCCCTCCTTCATTCATGTGGGTGGACACTCCACTCACTCAAATGCCTTTCAATTCCCTCCACTCAAATTCCCATTAAATTTCCACGGAATTTAATGCAAACTTTCATTAAATAGAACTCCTTTTATTTATTCAGAATTTTGTCAATTACTTTAATGACAAACATTCACATATAACCCCTTGCTAGTATTTAATTTCACATGCAAAAACACTTTCTTCAATTACACCCGAAAACCTGTTTCGGTATCTAGTGAAATAAATTCCTGCGCTTATTATTCTTTTCGGCATGAAACTTTTGCTCCAAATGGATGTCGGTGTCTCTTAAGTGTGTCACCCTATGGTTCGCGAATAATGCGGACATGATCGAGACCCCTCTCCGATCAATAATCAGAAGAGGACCTGGAGATCCGTACTGACTCCCACACATTCAACGATGACTTTCTTGTGATCGTCAGAACCTTTTACGCTAGTATCTTAATCCTTTTGTTTCGTGATATATTACATGTTCGAGATTCGATCATCGGTATCTCCATACCTAGTTTGATCTCGTTACTGACATGCACTCTTTTCTCGTTCCCCTGGTATAACATTCTAGTGATCAAACCATTTGCTTGCAAGCTAATCAATGTGATATCACCGAGACGGCTCAGAGTATATCTATCCGTCATCGGGATGAACAAATTCCACTCTCGAACTATGGGCCTCAACATAACACTTTATGTAGGGTTCGCAGCATAGAAAACAAAAAATTTCCTACGATGTGAACTATATACCAAGATCTATCTACTAGATACAAACAATGGGCGGATGTATATCCGTAGAGAACATACCCTTGAAGACCGACAAAGCTTAACGAGTTCAACTCGTGGTTGATGTAGACGATCTCTTGCCGATCTCAAGATCGAGAGGAAGTCCTAGCGCCGCAAATCAGCAGCGCATCCGTGCTCGCACACACGTTTGAGGCACCGAGCAACCTCCGCCTCCTCGCTCCAGCGATGCAGCGGAAGCACAACTCTTTCTTGCCGAATAGCCACCGGGAACATGTATCTCGCTAGTCCGAGACCATGGGGGATAAATTCTAGAGGGGGAGAGAGATCCTTCACGAGGAGGTGTGAGAGACAAGTGAGGAGGGGGGCTCCTTTTATAGGAGGAGGGGGGCACCCAAGGGGGTGGCCACCGGCCATGGGGCTGCCCCCTCCCCTCCTTCATTCATGTGGGTGGACACTCCACTCACAAAATGCCCTTTAAATTCCCTCCACTCAAAAGTCCACTCAAATTCCCATTAAATTTCCACCAAATTTAATGCAAACTCTCATTAAATAAAACTCTTTTATTTTATTCAGAATTTTGTCAATTACTTTAATGACAAACATTCACAAATATCCCCTTGCTAGAATTCTATTTCACATGCATAACCACTTTATGCAATTTCACCCGAAAACCTGTTTCGGTATCTAGTGAAATAAATTCCTGCGCTTGTTCATTCTTTCGGCATGAAACATTTGCTCCAATTGGATGTCGGTGTCTCTTAGGTGTGTCACCCTACGGTTCGTGAATAATGCGGACATGATCGAGACCCCTCTCGGATCAATAATCAGAAGCGGGATCTGGAGACCCATACTGACTCCCACACATTCAACGATGACTTTCTTGTGATCGTCGGAACCTTTTATGCTAGTATATTAATCCCTTTGTTTCACGATATATTACATGTCCGAGATTCGATCATCGGTATCTCCATACCTAGTTTGATCTCGTTACCGACATGCACTCTTTTCTCGTTCCTGTGATATAACATTCTAGTGATCAAATCACTTGCTTGCAAGCTAATCAATGTGATATCACCGAGAGGGCCCAGAGTATATCTATCCGTCATCGGGATGAACAAATTCCACTCTCGATCCATGAGCCTCAACATAACACTTTATTAGTTCTGAATCCATCTTTATAATCACCCTGTTACGGTGTGACGTTTGATGTTATCAAGAAACTCTTCCGATGTTAGTGATTGACATGATCTCATGGTCTAAGGATTAGGATCACTTCGTAAGTTGTTATAGCAATATAAACACAATGACTTTGATCGTAATGCTATACTTCGGATGAATGTTCATCACACCATTACACTAATGTTGTGATCCCGTTATTAACAACATCCAATGTCCATGATCAGGAAACCTTGATCATCTTGTTAATCAACGAGCTAGTTTATGAGAGAGGCATAACTAGGAACTTTCTGTTTGTTTATTAAACACACATGTATTAACGTTTCCGTATTAATACAATTATAGCATGCAAAATAAACATATATCATATACTTGGAATATACATAATAAACACTTTATTATTGCCTCTCAGGGCATATTCCCTTCAGTCTCCCACTTGCACTAGAGACAATAATCTAGTTACATAGTGATAAATCTAACACCCATTGAGTTCTGGTGTTGATCATGTTTTGCTCTAGGGAGAGTTTTAGTCAATGGATCTGCTACATTGAGATCCGTATGTACTTTACAAATCTTTATATCTCCATCCTTGACATGCTCGCGGATGGAGTGAAACCGGCGCTTAATATGCTTGGAATGCTTGTGAGACCTTGGCTCTTTGGCATTGGCAATGGCACCATTGTTGTCACAATAGATCACCATTGGGTCCAACGCGTTTGCCACCACTCCTAGTTCGGAGATGAACTCCTTCATCTAAACTGCTTCCTGAGCCGCTTCTGAAGCAGCAACATATTCGGCCTCCGTTGTTGATCCCGCTACCACAGGTTGTTTGGAGCTCCTCCAACTAACCGCTCCGCCATTCATGAGAAATACGTATCCGGATTGAGACTTAGAGTCATCCGGATCGGTGTCAAAGCTAGCGTCGACATAACACTTAGCGACGAGCTCTTCTTCACCTCCGTATACAAGAAACATATCCTTAGTTCTTCGTAGGTACTTAAGGATATTCTTGACCGCTATCCAGTGTTCCGAACCTGGATCCGATTGGTACCTACTAGTCAAACTAATAGCATGTGCCACATCCGGTCTTGTACATAGCATGGCGTACATTATAGAGCCTATGGCTGACGCATAGGGGACTTTGTCCATTATCTCTCTTTCTTCCGCCGAAGCCGGACTTTGAGTCTTACTCAATGTCTTGCCTTGCAACATAGGTAAGAACCCCTTCTTACTTCCGTCCATTTTAAACTTCTTTAAAATCTTATCAAGGTATGTACTTTGCGATAGCCCTATTAGGCGCCTAGATCTATCTCTATAGATCTTTATGCCTAATATGTATGACGCTTCACCTAGGTCCTTCATTGAAAATTTGTTGTTTAGATAACTTTTAACACTGTTTAAAAGATCTATATCATTTCCGATCAATAATATGTCATCCACATATAATATCAGAAATGCCACATTGCTCCCACTCACTTTCTTGTAAATACAAGCTTCTCCATAAGTTTGGACAAATCCAAACTCTTTGATCACCTCATCAAAGCGGAGATTCCAACTTCGTGATGCTTGCTTCAATCCATAGATGGATCGCTGAAGCTTGCACACCTTGTTAGCATCCTTAGGATCGACAAAACCCTTTGGTTGTATCATATACAACTCTTCTTCAATATTACCATTGAGAAACGCGGTTTTGACATCCATCTGCCATATCTCATAATCGAAATATGCAGCAATTGCTAACATAATCCTAACTGACTTTAGCATCGCTACGGGAGAGAAAGTCTCATCGTAGTCAACTCCTTGAATTTGTCGAAACCCCTTTGCGACAAGTCGAGCTTTATAGATGGTCACATTACCATCAGCATCAGTTTTCCTTGTGAAAATCCATTTGTTCTCCACGGCCTTTCGGTCGTGAGGTAATTCCACCAAGTTCCAAACTTGATTTTCATACATGGATTCCATCTCGGATTTCATGGCTTCTAACCATTTGTTGGAATCCGGGCTCATCATCGCTTCTTCATACGTCGCAGGGTCATCATTTTCATCAACCATGAAATTCATGACAGGATTTCCGTACAGCTCGGGAGCTGCACGCGTCCTGTTTGACCTGCGAGGTTTGGTAGTACTCTCTTTCGGAGTTTCATGATCATTATCATTAGTTCCCTCTTCAACAGGTGGAGCCAACTCCAGAACAACTTCCGGCGCTGCGCTACTCGCCATACTTTGAAGAGAAGGTTCCACAACCTCTTCGAGTTCTACCTTCCGACTACTCACACCTTTCGCGAGAAACTCTTTCTCTAGAAAGGATCCATTCTTGGGAACAAAAACCTTGCCCTCGGATCTGTGATAGAAGGAATACCCAATAGTTTCTTTAGGGTATCCTATGAAGACGCATTTTTCCGCTTTGGGTTCGAGTTTATCCGGTTGAAGTTTCTTCACATAAACATCGCATCCCCAAACTTTAAGAAATGACAGCTTAGGTTTGTTTCCAAACCACAATTCATACGGTGTCTTTTCAACGGATTTAGATGGTGCCCGATTTAAAGTGAATGCAGCAGTTTCTAGTGCATAACCCCAAAATGACAACGGCAAGTCCGTCAGAGACATCATAGATCGAACCATATCTAATAAAGTACGATTACGACGTTCCGACACACCATTTCGCTGTGGTGTTCCGGCAGGTGTGAGTTGTGAAACAATTCCACACTCTTTCATGTGAGTGCTAAACTCGTAACTTAGATACTCACCTCCACGGTCGGACCGTAGAAATTTGATCTTTCTATTACGATGATTTTCCACTTCATTCTGAAATTCCTTGAACTTTTCAAAGGTTTCAGACTTGTGTTTCATCAAGTAGATATAACCGTATCTACTCAAATCATCCGTGAAAGTAACAAAATAACGATATCCACCTCGCGCCGACACACTCATTGGACCACATACATCAGAATGTATGATTTCCAATAAATCTGTCGCCCGTTCCATTGAACCGGAAAACGGTGTTCTAGTCATCTTGCCCATAAGGCATGGCTCACATGTATCAAATGATTCATAATCAAGTGATTCCAAAAGTCCATCCGAATGGAGCTTCTTCATGCGTTTAACGCCAATATGACCTAGACGGCAGTGCCACATATATGCGGATATATCATCATTAAGTTTAATCCTTTTAGCATCAACATTATGAATATGTGTAACATTATCATCGAGATCTAATAGAAATAAACCATTCATCATCGGTGCATGACCATAAAAGATTTAATCCATATAAATGGAACAACCATTGTTCTCGGATTTAAATGAATAACCACTTCGCATCAAACACGATCCAGATACAATGTTCATGCTCAGTGCAGGCACCAGATAACATTTATTCAAGTTTATAACTAATCCCGACGGTAAGTGGAGAGGCAGCGTTCCGACGGCGATCACATCAACGCTTGATCCATTGCCGACACGCATCTTGACATCACCCCTTGCTAGCGGTCGCTTGTTCCGCAGCCCCTGATTCGAGTTACAAATATTAGCAACTGAACCGGTATCAAATACCCAGGTGCTACTGCGAGCACTAGTCAAGTACACATCAATAACATGTATATCATATATACCTTTGTTTTCCTTGCCGTCCTTCTTGTCTGCCAGATACTTGGGGTAGTTGCGCTTCCAGTGGCCAATCCCCTTACAATAGTAGCACTCGGAATCAGACTTAGGTCCAACTCGGGGTTTCTTTTCAGGCGCGGCAACAGGCTTGCCGCCCTTACTTCCCTTCCGTTTTCCCTTCTTGTCTTTCTTGAAACCAGTGTTCCTATTGATCATCAACACTTGATGTTCCTTTTTGATCTCCACTTCTGCAGTTTTAAGCATTGACAGAAGCTCGGGGAGAGACTTCTTCATGCCTTGCATATTATAGTTCATCACAAAGCTCTTATAGCTAGGTGGCAAAGGCTGCAGAACACGATGGATGCCTAAGTCAATGGGAATCGATATTCCCAAGGACACAAGCTTATCGGCGTAACCCGACATCTTGAGTACATGCTCACTAACGGAGTTGTGCTCTTCCATCATGCAGCTAAAGAACTTTTCTGAAGCGTTGTAGCTCTCTACAGCAGCATGTGTGTCGAAAATCATTTTCAACTCACCCATTGTATCAAATGCATTGCCGTTTTTGAAACGCTTTCGAAGTTCCGGCTCTAGCCCATACAATATGCCGCAATGAACTAAGTTGTGGTCCTCCTGACGAGTCTGATAGACATTCTTCTCCTCGTCAGGGGCATCATCTAAAGGTGGGGGGCCTAACGACGCTTCTAGCACATATTGCTTTTGTGCAGCAGAGAGGATAATCCTCAAATTCATGGCCCATTCGGTAAAGTTGCTACCGTTCGTTGCTAGTTTCTCTTTCTCCATGAACACATTGAAATTAAAAGTAGGTGGTTCCATCTACAACAGAATTTGTAAAGTTTAGACTAAGTGTATGATAGATTGAGTTCAACTAATCTATATTACGAATGAACTCCCACTCAAAAATGACATCCCTCGTGCCTTTTTGGTGATTACATGAACCAAATCCACTACACCAAGTCTGATCATCACGTGAGTCGGTATAGCTTCAAAGGCGAGCATCAAATGGGCATCATATCAACTATATGACTCATGCTTAACCTTTCGGTCCGTGTTCCGAGGCCATGTCCGTACATGCTAGGCTCGCCAAGTTAGAACCTTAGTATTCGCGTGTGTAACTGTTTTACACCCGAAATATGGTCGTGGATCCAAGAACACCCGATCATCACGTGATGTCTTGGAGTGACGAAAACATAATCGGTGCATACTAAAGGAAGAACACATTCTTATCTTGATATTTAAATGAGGGATCATCTTATTATGCTAACAAAGCGCTAAACAAGCAATATAAGATGCAATCAAACATCATATGTTTATTAGTGAAATTATATGGTTCCCGCAGATGATCTCTATCATGTGCATCGTGGTATGATCACTATCATACCTATATGTGTAAATCCAAGGTCTATGGATTTTACACGCTATGTGAGTTGTAAGAGTATCATCTCATACTTCTACTTACAACACTACCATATCATAACACTAGCCCAGCAACAATCTAAACTAGACGCCTCTAATTTATCCATTGCAAGTTTTACGTGGCTTAGGGCTTTCGAGATAGAACCGTTCTTACCTACGAACATGAACCACAACGAGGATAATCAAATTGTTGACAACTCGCTTGCAAAATAGATATTGACTATAGTAGGAGAGACAGACACCCGCTAGCCACTTATGCAAACTAGTTGCATGTCAAGCATGGAACAGGTCTCATGTGCGAGGACATGTAAAGTTTGTCCGGGCCGCTTCATCCCACTATGCCACCAATATCCAAAATTACAACAAAGGAGCAACAACATGATCATCATCGCGCACATACTCATATGTGTACTACTCGTGTAAAGTATCTACGCATAGATCTGGCTCTGATACCATTGTAGGGTTCGCAGCATAGAAAACAAAAATTTTCCTACGATGTGAACTATATACCAAGATCTATCTACTAGATACAAACAATGGGCGGATGTATATCCGTAGAGAACATACCCTTGAAGACCGACAAAGCTTAACGAGTTCAACTCGTGGTTGATGTAGACGATCTCTTGCCGATCTCAAGATCGAGAGGAAGTCCTAGCGCCGCAAATCAGCAGCGCATCCGTGCTCGCACACACGTTCGAGGCACCGAGCAACCTCCGCCTCATCGCTCCAGCGATGCAGCGGAAGCACAACTCTTTCTTGCCGAATAGCCACCGGGAACATGTATCTCGCTAGTCCGAGACCATGGGGGATAAATTCTAGAGGGGGAGAGAGATCCTTCACGAGGAGGTGTGAGAGACAAGTGAGGAGGGGGGCTCCTTTTATAGGAGGAGGAGGGCACCCAAGGGGGTGGCCACCGGCCATGGGGCTGCCCCCTCCCCTCCTTCATTCATGTGGGTGGACACTCCACTCACAAAATGCCCTTTAAATTCCCTCCACTCAAAAGTCCACTCAAATTCCCATTAAATTTCCACCAAATTTAATGCAAACTCTCATTAAATAAAACTCTTTTATTTTATTCAGAATTTTGTCAATTACTTTAATGACAAACATTCACAAATAACCCCTTGCTAGAATTCTATTTCACATGCATAACCACTTTATGCAATTTCACCCGAAAACCTGTTTCGGTATCTAGTGAAATAAATTCCTGCGCTTGTTCATTCTTTCGGCATGAAACATTTGCTCCAATTGGATGTCGGTGTCTCTTAGGTGTGTCACCCTACGGTTCGTGAATAATGCGGACATGATCGAGACCCCTCTCGGATCAATAATCAGAAGCGGGATCTGGAGACCCATACTGACTCCCACACATTCAACGATGACTTTCTTGTGATCGTCGGAACCTTTTATGCTAGTATCTTAATCCCTTTGTTTCACGATATATTACATGTCCGAGATTCGATCATCGGTATCTCCATACCTAGTTTGATCTCGTTACCGACATGCACTCTTTTCTCGTTCCTGTGATATAACATTCTAGTGATCAAATCACTTGCTTGCAAGCTAATCAATGTGATATCACCGAGAGGGCCCAGAGTATATCTATCCGTCATCGGGATGAACAAATTCCACTCTCGATCCATGAGCCTCAACATAACACTTTATTAGTTCTGAATCCATCTTTATAATCACCCTGTTACGGTGTGACGTTTGATGTTATCAAGAAACTCTTCCGATGTTAGTGATTGACATGATCTCATGGTCTAAGGATTAGGATCACTTCGTAAGTTGTTATAGCAATATAAACACAATGACTTTGATCGTAATGCTATACTTCGGATGAATGTTCATCACACCATTACACTAATGTTGTGATCCCGTTATTAACAACATCCAATGTCCATGATCAGGAAACCTTGATCATCTTGTTAATCAACGAGCTAGTTTATGAGAGAGGCATAACTAGGAATTTTCTGTTTGTTTATTAAACATACATGTATTAACGTTTCCGTATTAATACAATTATAGCATGCAAAATAAACATCTATCATATACTTGGAATATACATAATAACCACTTTATTATTGCCTCTCAGGGAATATTCCCTTCAGATGGCTCATGTTGGCTATCCAGTGGATGATATCATGAAGACGACACATTATGAGCTACATGTCAAAGTTGTGAAAATAACAATGAAGGTGGCGATCGACTATGCCTTACCAATTGGACCTGAACCAACTTACCTTTGTCGTCGGTTCCACAGGGCTACGCCGTTGTCGGGGTGGATGAATTTGCATGGATTTTACCAGTTGAAGCTTGACTAACCTACAGGTGAAGGGGATGTGACTGAACTGGGAGAAGCAAAAAACGTCACCATTCTATGGCGAAAGGAATATATCGTGCTTCCAAATCAGATGCCAAGGCCATCGATTTCTCAGAGCACTCCATCTTTGCCGCCTCCTCACTCGTCTCCGCCAGCACAATAGTCGTCTCCGTCGCCTCACCCGTCTCCAGCGCAACAGCCGTCTCCAGCGCAGCCGTCGCCGCCGCGTCGGCTGGCTTATGAAAAAAGCGTAAGAGTACCACCGCTACTCTGCGGAGTGGTAAGCGATCACCGATACATAAATAGGATCCTCTACCAAAATTACCAAAAGTTCCTCCCAAGAGAGATTATGACTATACTCTAGAGGAGACTGCGGTGATCGTCGAGGCAGAAACAACATAGTTTTTTGCTAAACTGAAGCGGACGAAAGAGCCAGAGTTCCCCAGCATCTAAGAAGATAAAGCCCGAGTGCTCAAAATGGTAAAGACCCTTCACCAACCCGAGCCAAGGTTGTCATCAGACTATGAGCGCTCTATTATCAAGTCACATGCGGCACAGAATCTGCAGTAGTGCAAGCAGGAAATCAGTTCCCTGGCTCGGAGAACAAAAAAACGATCGTGCCCCCCCCCCTCCCCCGCTCAAGGTGATTTCCCATACCAATGTGGGGTCGAGCAAATATGCGGTCGAAGTGCAGTATGATCCAGAGTTAGTTGCACTGTACGGAGAAGCGACCGCTGCTCAAGGTATGAGTATTGCTAAGTACTTATCCTAGTTAGAGTACTTACTCGCGACTAAAATAGCATACAAATACCAGTACGAGAATCTTCTCGTCAAACCCGAGGAGGTCAAGAATCTACCAACAAAAATACGAAGATTGCATAACTGGTACATGAATGCCTCAAAGGTTGGGACAAACTGGATACTGCTGGGAGTTAAAAAAGAGCATTAAGGGAAAGGAGATGACGTGTTGATGATTGAATTTGACAAACTATTTCAGTTATTCAATCAAGACGCCATCGACAAATCGATCGTCAGTGCCTATTGTCTGTAAGTACTAATTCTGTAATTAAGTCTCTAGCTACCTCACCTTGTTTATTGCATGTATAATCATACTCACTATATTATGCAGAATGAAGACTCTCGAATGCAGAAGAGGATGCATCTATGACATTGGGTTCATTGACCCATATTTTGTTCATCAACGTAATCCCAAAAAAAGACCCGAGGAAACAGAGGATAATATTATACACTCGTTAAGGTTTCAAGAAATTAGAAGAGAAATACTATTTCCTTACAACTTCGAGTGAGTGTTATTGTCTTGTACACATTCTATTTCGCTTACTCGATGTTAAGTGTATAATTGATGAGTTATGTGTGCGCAGATTCCACAATATTCTGCTAATCATTCAACCTGACAAAGGGCGGGTACAAGTCATGGACTCGAAACGTAAACTTATTGAGAAGTGGGTGGACATGCAGATGATGCTCTGGCGGTAATTTCAATCATTATGACATATATCGGCAACTTTCATGAATTTCCTGATATCAAGTAATTAATAACTCCTTTTATTCGTTTTCTTCGTCGGCCAGCGCTTGGAAACGGTTCACCAACAAGATAGGGGTATTTGGAAAGAGGATCTTACATTTGAACCACTAGATGTAAGTACTACTAGCTAGATCCGTGCATATCTTTGATTCTAGTTTTGATACCATTATCATGCTTGATTATTATTTTGATTGAATTCTATTCTCATAAAGTGTCTGACACAGGGACCCGGGAATAACTTATGTGGATACTATGTTTGCGAGTTCATCTGTCAGACGTTTTGTGAGAAGGGCAGAAATTTAGAGCAACTTCACGTACATAAACAATATATATTGACTCCTTATTTATGTGTTTCTTATTACCATCAATTGTGTTTAGTTTTATTCATATATGTTGACTCCTTTAAATCAGATCGAACGGCTGCGGGATGGTCTTCTATCAAAGGATAGCGTACGAGCAATTCAGGAGGAATATTGACGGGATTCTTAGATGCAGAGGTCCTAAATTTAAAAGAGGAATACAATGTGGAGTTCAATATAAGGCAATAGGTACCGTAAAAAGAGATTATTATATATATATATGCATGAAACTCGTATATGGAATGTAATATGTTCAACACTTTGATCTCTATATTCATGATGATGTTGTCTAATATAATGGTTCCTTTATTGATGAGTGCAAAACATAAAAAAAGGAAAACAATAAAAGAAAAATAATAAAAATAAATTCTCTACCGCGGCATAAAGTGGCCAAAATGCTGCCGCGGCAAAGAATCATCTGTTCCGGTTCGTAATACGAACTGGGACGCATGGTCCTTGTGGCATCCCGCAAAAACCACTACTAGAAAATCGCGTTGAATTTGTGCATTGCATCGTCATCATCATGCATTGTTTGCATAAAACTATGTTTGCAAAGCCCGTGTTGTTTTCTAAACGCCCCTCTCTATTCAAACATCAAAACCGGGTCCCCGGAATATTTTGTTTTGGCCGCTATCGGTTTGCATATGGCCCGTTTAAAACAAATAAAATTTAATTTATTTTTAGTGGGGGCAGTCGAACGGGCCAACCCGACCCGAACGACCACCCCCGAATAAAACAAATCGGTCCACCCCTTATTCCTACAGCTACCCAGAAAACTACCCAACCTACCCCTCCACCTCACCCTGGCCAATCCCAGTCTGCCACGTCAGCACACCTCTCTCCCTCACCCAATCGCTCACCGCCACCTCACCCCCAATCACCCTCCCCCTCTCTCTCCTCTCTCTCTCCCCCCACTCCCCACCAGCCAACCCCCTGCACGCACGCACCCGCAGCTCCTCTGCCCGCTGGCCCCACCGGTCCCACCCCTGTCCCCCACCCTGGGCCCCACGCCCCACCTACCGCGTCCCTCTCCCCCAGCTCCCCTCGCTCCCGCACCGTCCCCGGGCCGAACCGCCACTCTTCTCTCCCCTCTCGCGGCTCCCTCTCTCCCCTCGCCGGCGTCGGCCGCCGGAGCTCGCCCCGCCGCACCCACGCTCCTTCCCACCCCGCGCCCGGAGCCTCGCCGCTCCGCCCCGGCCTCCCCGCTCGCCAGCTCCGCGCCTCCCCCACCTCGCCGCCGCGCCCCTGCACCGTTCGCCCCGCCCGCCGTCGAACCTCCCGCCTCTCCGCTCCGGCCTGGCCCCCGCGTCGCCCTTCCCCGGCCGCATGCTCGCCGCGGTCCCCGCGTCTGCGCCGCCGCCGGTCCCGCGCTCGTCGCCGGGCCTCGCCTCCGCCCCCGCCCCGGCCCGTGCTCGCGTCAGGCCGCCGCGTCGTCCTCCTCTGGCCGGACCGCCCCTGCCTCGCCGGAGCCGCCTCCGCCGGCGCGCCCTCGCCGACCCCGAGCCGCTCGCCCCTCTCCTCCGCGGCCGGCCGCCAGCGGGCCGACGCCGCGCTCGGTCCTCCGCCTCGCCGCCCGCCTCCGTCGAGCCCAGCGCCGCCCTCCGCCGCCCTCCTGCGCGCGCCGCCGCCAGGCCCTCCGAGCCCGTCGTTCGCCGGCGCCGCGCCCGAGCTCCGTCGCCGGCCGTCCCCGCCGCCTGCGGCCCGCCCGCCGGTCTCCGCCGCCGCCACCGCTGCAACCGCCTCGCCGCCGCCGTACCCCACCTCGCCGGCCTCCCCGAGCTCCTCCATGCCTCTCCAGGACCCGCGCCACCTCCGCCCACCTCAGGCCTCCCCAGCGTCCGCCAAGCTCGCCCCAGTAACCGGCCCCACCTCGCCTGGCCCGCCGCCGTCCTCCTGTGGGCCTGCTTCCCGCGTGCGCGTCTGCGTGTGCCCGTGTATGTGTGCCATGGAAGTTTGCTAATGTTCCCTATGGCCGTCTTGAGGAACCCCGAGCTCGCCTATGGCCTTCGGCGCCGAACCGAGGACGCTCGACGAATCTCCGGCAACATCTTCGACAGGGCCAAGATCTACCGTAGGACCCCGAAGACGGATCTGAAGTCCCCAACTCCAAAACCCCGAAGCCGACCCCGGCGCCCGGAGCCGAGAACCCCGACAAGGACCACGCCATGGATACGCCGAGTTCGCCATCGAGGAGACCAAGGTCGTCGACATGGAACTGGTGGACGCCAAGTACTCCTTCTTGGATGCGATGCTCGAGAACCCGGACGATAAGAACATCGACGCAGAACGCCAAGTGCTTCGCCCCGAACGCCAAGACCGACCGACACGCGGACCCGACAAGTTCTTCTCGACGACGAGATCGTCGGCAGAGAACCCGAAGGAAACCTGTGCGACAAGTACTCCCTCGAGAACGTCAAGTATTTCACCCCGGACACCGAGTCCGCCGAGACCCCGATGCGACAAGTGCTTCAACCCGAACGAGAGGACCGACAACATGGCCGACCATCGCGAATGCGACAAGAACTACCCCCGTTAGCTGAGAACGCTTCCGCCGAGACCGAACCCCAGATCCGAACCCTGAGACCGACCCCGAACCCCGGAACCCCAAGAACTGCCGAACCCTAATGTGTGACCCCTTTCCTCGATACCCTATTTGATAACATGATAACAACTTGTTGCATATTTAATTGTCATCTTGCATCCATATCATGTGGTTTGGGGGCCTTATGCCGATTCACCTAATAATTAAATATGGGGCCCATATGCGGGCAAATCTAGTCTCCTATTGGCCTCATTTAAACTTGTGTAGCGAACCAATACTATAATCTTGCCTTGTTAAAACAACATTTAAATTGCGGGGTAGTTAAACAACTGGAACCATCTAATTAATTGTCGGGACCCCGGTTCCGCTTAATTTGACCTAATTGCACCGCATCTTTGCCATGCCATACATCATACATGCATCATGCCGATCTTCTGCCGTTGTATTAAATATTGCATCCGGTGTTTCTTCTAGAGTTTTGCTTCTTCGCGGATAAGGCCGTTGAGTTGATGTGAGTTTCGCCCCGATCTTCGGTTGAACCTTCGACAATGTTTTCAGGCGAGCATCTCCCTCTTTCTACCCATCTTACTTTTATAGTATTTACTTCCCTCCTGTTGATCTATTGCTATCTGTGTTGCCTAGCTCTAGCTTCGTACCCGTGATATCCCTTGCAGCCATATATAGCCTTGGACACATCCTATTACCTGTTGTTTGGTAGATAGTTGGACCCGCGTGTCGTAGTCGCTTGCTCAAGTGTGTTGCTTGTCGTCAAGTACCACAATTGTTGGAGATTTTGCCGCATGTTGACGTTGGAGATGATCATGGTTTACTTGTTGTTCACTTTAATTCCTGTTTAACAACTAAAATTGAATTAAGCAGAGGCATCGGTGGGTGATAGGTAAGATTTGGTTTCCGACCGCCCACTTGTGTCCCGTAGGACCCGAGTTCTTGACACCTGTTCCGAGATCGAGCGCGCTAACCACAGGTGGGGAGATATGGGCCCCTCATTGATTATTACCTGATTTCAAAGTATTGTACTGGGGGCCACAAGTAGTTTGGGGCTTTATTACTATCATGTACTTATGCCATGCTTTACTGCTTTATTTACGATTGTGCGAGGAGCACACTATACTGTTTAGGAATTGTGACCCGTTTACGTGGTATCGACAGTCCCCGTTTGGGGGCATACTGTCGTTTACCGCCGGCCCCACAAACCCTAAGTCCGTCTCGGAGACCGGCCGACTTCGTTGAGGGTGTACTTAGTGGGGTGGCCCCCCGTGCTTGCTTTGGGTCTGGGAACGTCGTGACTTAGGCCCCGCCGACATACCGATGGGTGTATGTTAACTGATCTGGCAAAAAGGGTCGAAGTGCCTGTGGATACTTTGGTGCACCCCTGCAGGGTTAAATCTTTTCGAGAAGCCGTGTCCGCGGTTATGGACGACTTGGAGCACAGTGTTTGATCATAGACAACTATAACTAAAGTTTACTGTTATAAATTGATTTGTATCTGATTTGACTAGTAATCAGCTCCACTACAACGGAATGGCTAAGTAAAAGTACCAACAACTGCTGGGTTTTGGGTTTATCTCATGCTAATTGTATCTGACTAGTAAGTGATGCCACTATAACGGAATGGTTAACTAAAAGTGCCCACTACTTACTTTATCAGGATGATTATCTGAACCTGACTAGTAAAGTGCCGCAACTATAACTGAATAATTAAAACTGCCAACTGTGTGAGTTCCTCGGTTGACTTCCTCGTTTGGTCTCGAGGGGGAAACACCAGGATGGGTTTGTTTGGTGATAGCTTCAGGTTGGATCCGGTTAGGTCATTCTTATCTCTCTCTGATATCCGCTAGTTGGATCGAGTCTCTATAGGTGTTTAGTGCATGCTGCCGCTGCCGCTTCAGTCCACCATACCTATGTAGGCGAGGACCGCCGAATTCTAGCCTCGCCGTGTACTGGCCTCAGTACTGACGCTCCTCTTTTTCCTTGGCCTTTGTCGGCACCCCTTTTGTTTAAGCAGGTTTTGAGATCGACGCCGTTAGCAGGGTTACCCTTCCGGCTTGGCCTGGGCAGGGTTATGGACGCCATTGGTTATTCTTCAGGGCTCTTAGCCCCGTTTGCATCTTGTCCGTAGTCGGACGCCCCATCGTTTTCAAGGTGATTTGGATCTTTGTACCGTATATTTGTATTCTTGACTCTTTGAGTCGCTGTTGTATATATATCTGTTCTGTGGGTCCCATCGAGGACTGTTGTGTAATGTTATTACTTTGCTTTCCACCCGCACGAAAGTGCCTGGTGGGCCCCTTCGAATCGTTTCTATGCGGGTTTGGCGAGTTTCGCTAAAACTTGCATAGGGCCGATTCTGAGGGTGTTACAGAGTGGTATCAGAGCTCAGCAGTTGCGATACCCCACAAGTCCAGCCTGTAGGATAACCTCGCTAACGGCCGAAGTAGAGTGTCCAAAACTATTTTGCAAAATCGGTTGGATAGTTCTGATTAGGTCTGATTTTTCTCCTTACCCCTCTGCTATTCTCCTCTTATCTTTACGCGTTTTGAATCCGCTCTCTTCTCTTTCTTCGAGTCCAGGAATTCTCGTGGTTGGGCTTCCGTCGTACCTTTAGGGTTTCGCTTCCTCCTTTGGTAACGGTGTTCTACCATCCGGTGTTCAAGTTGCCTGATGAATCCGTCTACGGTGTTACCATTCGTTGTTCCTTGTTGTGCCTTCCGGTGTTTTCCGACGCGACGACATCCTCTACGCCAGATCCGATGCAGCGTCTGCATCACTCCTTTGATCCGAACCTCGCTTGTCGAGATCTTCAGTCCGAATCCTGAGAGTTGGTTGCATAATCCGTCTATTCGTGTACAGGGTAATGCTTTGAGTGCGGGATGGAGTCGCGACCATACCACTACTCTTATCATTCGCTTATGTACATTGAATAGTGGATCGACGCAATTTTACTCCTTCCATGGAAGTTAGAGGTGGCCTTACCTTTAACTTCGTCCATTTGTTTCCGGAGTGTTCGCTTGATGAACGGGATCAACGACCTCTTGTTAGTGGTGTCGCGAAGGTCTACACGAAGCGAGAAGACGCAGATCGCCGACCTTCCTTCCGGTACCATGAGGCGGATCTCGAGGGCGAGATCCATTGTTAGTGGTGTCGAATTGTGGCATCCCGCAAAAACCACTACTAGAAAATCGCGTTGAATTTGTGCATTGCATCGTCATCATCATGCATTGTTTGCATAAAACTATGTTTGCAAAGCCCGTGTTGTTTTCTAAACGCCCCTCTCTATTCAAACATCAAAACCGGGTCCTCGGAATATTTTGTTTTGGCCGCTATCGGTTTGCATATGGCCCGTTTAAAACAAATAAAATTTAATTTATTTTTAGTGGGGGCAGTCGAACGGGCCAACCCGACCCGAACGACCACCCCCGAATAAAACAAATCGGCCCACCCCTTATTCCTACAGCTACCCAGAAAACTACCCAACCTACCCCTCCACCTCACCCTGGCCAATCCCAGTCTGCCACGTCAGCACACCTCTCTCCCTCACCCAATCGCTCACCGCCACCTCACCCCCAATCACCCTCCCCCTCTCTCTCCTCTCTCTCTCACCCCCACTCCCCACCAGCCAACCCCCTGCACGCACGCACCCGCAGCTCCTCTGCCCGCTGGCCCCACCGGTCCCACCCCTGTCCCCCACCCTGGGCCCCACGCCCTACCTACCGCGTCCCTCTCCCCCAGCTCCCCTCGCTCCCGCACCGTCCCCGGGCCGAACCGCCACTCTTCTCTCCCCTCTCGCGGCTCCCTCTCTCCCCTCGCCGGCGTCGGCCGCCGGAGCTCGCCCCGCCGCACCCACGCTCCTTCCCACCCCGCGCCCGGAGCCTCGCCGCTCCGCCCCGGCCTCCCCGCTCGCCAGCTCCGCGCCTCCCCCACCTCGCCGCCGCGCCCCTGCACCGTTCGCCCCGCCCGCCGTCGAACCTCCCGCCTCTCCGCTCCGGCCTGGCCCCCGAGTCGCCCTTCCCCGGCCGCATGCTCGCCGCGGTCCCCGCGTCTGCGCCGCCGCCGGTCCCGCGCTCGTCGCCGGGCCTCGCCTCCGCCCCCGCCCCGGCCCGTGCTCGCGTCAGGCCGCCGCGTCGTCCTCCTCTGGCCGGACCGCCCCTGCCTCGCCGGAGCCGCCTCCGCCGGCGTGCCCTCGCCGACCCCGAGCCGCTCGCCCCTCTCCTCCGCGGCCGGCCGCCAGCGGGCCGACGCCGCGCTCGGTCCTCCGCCTCGCCGCCCGCCTCCGTCGAGCCCAGCGCCGCCCTCCGCCGCCCTCCTGCGCGCGCCGCCGCCAGGCCCTCCGAGCCCGTCGTTCGCCGGCGCCGCGCCCGAGCTCTGTCACCGGCCGTCCCCGCCGCCTGCGGCCCGCCCGCCGGTCTCCGCCGCCGCCACCGCTGCAACCGCCTCGCCGCCGCCGTACCCCACCTCGCCGGCCTCCCCGAGCTCCTCCATGCCTCTCCAGGACCCGCGCCACCTCCGCCCACCTCAGGCCTCCCCAGCGTCCGCCAAGCTCGCCCCAGTAACCGGCCCCACCTCGCCTGGCCCGCCGCCGTCCTCCTGTGGGCCTGCTTCCCGCGTGCGCGTCTGCGTGTGCCCGTGTATGTGTGCCATGGAAGTTTGCTAATGTTCCCTATGGCCGTCTTGAGGAACCCCGAGCTCGCCTACGGCCTTCGGCGCCGAACCGAGGACGCTCGACGAATCTCCGGCAACATCTTCGACAGGGCCAAGATCTACCGTAGGACCCCGAAGACGGATCCGAAGTCCCCAACTCCGAAACCCCGAAGCCGACCCCGGCGCCCGGAGCCGAGAACCCCGACAAGGACCACGCCATGGATACGCCGAGTTCGCCATCGAGGAGACCAAGGTCGTCGACATGGAACCGGTGGACGCCAAGTACTCCTTCTTGGATGCGATGCTCGAGAACCCGGACGATAAGAACATCGACGCAGAACGCCAAGTGCTTCGCCCCGAACGCCAAGACCGACCGACACGCGGACCCGACAAGTTCTTCTCGACGACGAGATCGTCGGCAGAGAACCCGAAGGAAACCTGTGCGACAAGTACTCCCTCGAGAACATCAAGTATTTCACCCCGGACACCGAGTCCGCCGAGACCCCGATGCGACAAGTGCTTCAACCCGAACGAGAGGACCGACAACATGGCCGACCATCGCGAATGCGACAAGAACTACCCCCGTTAGATGAGAACGCTTCCGCCGAGACCGAACCCCAGATCCGAACCCTGAGACCGACCTCGAACCCCGGAACCCCAAGAACTGCCGAACCCTAATGTGTGACCCCTTTCCTCGATACCCTATTTGATAACATGATAACAACTTGTTGCATATTTAATTGTCATCTTGCATCCATATCATGTGGTTTGGGGGCCTTATGCCGATTCACCTAATAATTAAATATGGGGCCCATATGCGGGCAAATCTAGTCTCATATTGGCCTCATTTAAACTTGTGTAGCGAACCAATACTATAATCTTGCCTTGTTAAAACAACATTTAAATTGCGGGGTAGTTAAACAACAGGAACCATCTAATTAATTGTCGGGACCCCGGTTCCGCTTAATTTGACCTAATTGCACCGCATCTTTGCCATGCCATACATCATACATGCATCATGCCGATCTTCTGCCGTTGTATTAAATATTGCATCCGGTGTTTCTTCTAGAGTTTTGCTTCTTCGCGGATAAGGCCGTTGAGTTGATGTGAGCTTCGCCCCGATCTTCGGTTGAACCTTCGACAATGTTTTCAGGCGAGCATCTCCCTCTTTCTACCCATCTTACTTTTATAGTATTTACTTCCCTCATGTTGATCTATTGCTATCTGTGTTGCCTAGCTCTAGCTTCGTACCCGTGATATCCCTTGCAGCCATATATAGCCTTGGACACATCCTATTACCTGTTGTTTGGTAGATAGTTGGACCCGCGTGTCGTAGTCGCTTGCTCAAGTGTGTTGCTTGTCGTCAAGTACCACAATTGTTGGAGATTTTGCCGCATGTTGACGTTGGAGATGATCATGGTTTACTTGTTGTTCACTTTAATTCCTGTTTAACAACTAAAATTGAATTAAGCAGAGGCATCGGTGGGTGATAGGTAAGATTTGGTTTTCGACCGCCCACTTGTGTCCCGTAGGACCCGAGTTCTTGACACCTGTTCCGAGATCGAGCGCGCTAACCACAGGTGGGGAGATATGGGCCCCTCATTGATTATTACCTGATTTCAAAGTATTGTACTGGGGGCCACAAGTAGTTTGGGGCTTTATTACTATCCTGTACTTATGCCATGCTTTACTGCTTTATTTACGATTGTGCGAGGAGCACACTGTACTGTTTAGGAATTGTGACCCGTTTACGTGGTATCGACAGTCCCCGTTTGGGGGCATACTGTCGTTTACCGCCGGCCCCACAAACCCTAAGTCCGTCTCGGAGACCGGCCGACTTCGTTGCGGGTGTACTTAGTGGGGTGGCCCCCCATGCTTGCTTTGGGTCTGGGAACGTCGTGACTTAGGCCCCGCCGACATACCGATGGGTGTATGTTAACTGATCTGGCAAAAAGGGTCGAAGTGCCTGTGGATACTTTGGTGCACCCCTGCAGGGTTAAATCTTTTCGAGAAGCCGTGTCCGCGGTTATGGACGACTTGGAGCACAGTGTTTGATCATAGACAACTATAACTAAAGTTTACTGTTATAAATTGATTTGTATCTGATTTGACTAGTAATCAGCTCCACTACAACGGAATGGCTAAGTAAAAGTACCAACAACTGCTGGGTTTTGGGTTTATCTTATGCTAATTGTATCTGACTAGTAAGTGATGCCACTATAACGGAATGGTTAACTAAAAGTGCCCACTGCTTACTTTATCAGGATGATTATCTGAACCTGACTAGTAAAGTGCCGCAACTATAACTGAATAATTAAAACTGCCAATCGTGTGAGTTCCTCGGTTGACTTCCTCGTTTGGTCTCGAGGGGGAAACACCAGGATGGGTTTGTTTGGTGATAGCTTCAGGTTGGATCCGGTTAGGTCATTCTTATCTCTCTCTGATATCCGCTAGTTGGATCGAGTCTCTATAGGTGTTTAGTGCATGCTGCCGCTGCCGCTTCAGTCCACCATACCTATGTAGGCGAGGACCGCCGAATTCTAGCCTCGCCGTGTACTGGCCTCAGTACTGACGCTCCTCTTTTTCCTTGGCCTTTGTCGGCACCCCTTTTGTTTAAGCAGGTTTTGAGATCGACGCCGTTAGCAGGGTTAACCTTCCGGCTTGGCCTGGGCAGGGTTATGGACGCCATTGGTTATTCTTCAGGGCTCTTAGCCCCATTTGCATCTTGTCCGTAGTCGGACGCCCCATCGTTTTCAAGGTGATTTGGATCTTTGTACCGTATATTTGTATTCTTGACTCTTTGAGTCGCTGTTGTATATATATCTGTTCTGTGGGTCCCATCGAGGACTGTTGTGTAATGTTATTACTTTGCTTTCCACCCGCACGAAAGTGCCTGGTGGGCCCCTTCGAATCGTTTCTATGCGGGTTTGGCGAGTTTCGCTAAAACTTGTATAGGACCGATTCTGAGGGTGTTACAGTCCTCCCCTCTCGCAACCAAGAGCGGCCACGTGAAACCCTTTTAGTCCCAGTTTGTTGTGCAACCGGGACTAAAAGGTGAGAGCTTTAGTCCCGATTGAGCAATCGGAACTAAAGCGTCTTACCAACCGGAACAATAGCCTTGTTCTGCACTAGTGAACAATTGTCAAATTTAATTAAAGTATCAAATCTATACTAATAATGTACGTCTATTGTAAAGACGATATAACTACGCATGTTATTACTCTAAGTTACTCCTCACTATAACCGGTCATATATGCCGAGCAAATCCCAGCCAGTCACCAATATGTATCATGTATGACGGGTCAAGAACACATATATATGTGTTACGTAGTGTTTATTGTAATTGCCGTTGAATTTAAGGACAACCCGATGGATATCAAACTATGCATGCATGCATGTGTCGGTTGATAAAGCTGTAGCCATATATACCTCGTAGGTATTCTCCCGCTGGCCCTTTTCATGATTCATCTTTCTCTATCTCTGTCTCTCTCTCTCTGCCACGGTGCTAATCAAAACTTCTAAGATTTTACAACAACTATTAAACTTGACTAAATTTACAATTGATGTATAAAATCTACACTAGTAACATACTTTCACTATGAATGCCATAACATAAACTAGTAATATATATATTTATTACTAGTCTAAGTTATTACCACTATAAGCAGCCGTATACCAACGTAAATCTCAGCCAGTCGTCAATATGACCGGTCAAGAACACATATGTTTTTTCTCTCTAAAAAGAAAGAACACACATGTTTTACGTAGGGTATGTTCATTGTTAATTTCCGGTGAATTTAAGGACAAACCGATGGATACCAGTCACCATTTGAAAGGAGCTCCAACGAAATTTGAGGGGGACCATATGCACACACACATAACTATATTTGTGGATACTACTCTCTTTCCATATGATTGTCTTGGATACCATGTCCTTGTAACCATCTGGTCCAATTTCATGGCAGCTATAGGGTAGGATTGTACGTGCGTGCATCGATCATGCATGAATGCCGCCAAACCCACCTAACTACTACCAAGCGGGGCATTCATGCAAGCATGCAAAGCACGTAGCTATCGATGGATGGATGGAGCGATTGGCAGGTCCAACAATGTTACAGCTCGATCGATCGATCGGCAGGAGTCTGAATGCATGTTCTCTCTCCTATTTTTGTGGCACAGTACCTTTGTACGATTGTCTCTCTCTCTCTACATGGTCCATGCATGCGTATCTCCCTCCCGAGGGAGAGAGAGAGACGGTGAGCGCGCTGTGCGTATGGGCCACGGGTATTTACGCGCCATCTCCAGGAAATTAAAGGACTTCCCGCACGGCAGCAAGGAGAAAAGCCAAGAAAATTCTGTAGTACTGCGGACCACCAGCAGCCAGCAAGCTTAATTTCGGTCGAGTTGGTGTGGCATTGATGCATGTCATGGTGCTAATTAAGGTGCACTGTCGAGTTCACCGACTATCTAGACCATAACATTGTGCACCCAATGGTTGCGGATAACACTTCGCATTCACACAAGACTGTATTTCAGCACAATCAATTTACATGTTGCCTCCCCTATTCAAATTGTTTCACTCATGGATTTAAAATTCTACATGAATTTGAACTAGGAAAATGTCACACCTTCCTACAGGATGTACAGCTTGTTATTTTACCCGAATTCTTCGTCTTGGCAAGATCTTTAGAACGAGATCAACATTCAGTGTGTCTTCTAAAAGTCAATCTATTTAATTTTGAAGTTTAACTATAACATTTAGAGTGTTCTCTACAAACAATTCTTTTACTGTCAAGTCTATGTATTTGGATCTAATGAATAGCCACACAAAAATCTTGCGTAAATGCTTGTGGAAGTTGAAATCCTAGTAAAAAAAATCATGTGGTTTCTCAGTAATAAAGTTTTACTAACAAAGGACAATTTAGCAAAACAAAATTGGAATTGATGTCAAAAGTGTTTCGTCTATGACTCTATGGACACAGTTGAACGCCTTTTTTCACTCATGTCCTTTCGCTCCAATTATTTGGCGTATTTTTTTTTACATACAACATTACGCACCATCCAATATTACTAATATGTTTGGTAATTGGTTAAATAAAATTGATAAGAAGAATAAAGCTAGAATACACATCGGAGTTTCAGCATTATGTTGTGCAATTTGGAGGTGCCAAGATAACATAATCTTAGCAAACAATCTGGTACTACTTTTTTGCAGGTTATACATATGGCGATGCATTAGATACATCTATGAGCTTACCTCCTCCCGGCGGATCAGTGGAAACATATGGCTACGGGATGTAGCCGGCTGCACAAGACTTTTATTTCCAGCCTACTGGGTAGTGTCACACTAGTAGATTACATAATGGATAGCTACTTGTTGCTTTTTATTTTCCGTTGGTTGATACTTATTGTCTCAACCCTCACTGATTAATGATTATAATAAATAAATATTTCATATCTTGCAATAAAGAAGGTTGGTGTGCATCTATTGATCTAGAGGCCGGGGCATAGTTCCCCATTTCAAACAAATGAACAATTCTTCATAGATGAGGTTTCAATGGAGTTTCATAGAGGTTTGTGTTTCAGGGGATTCAAATAAAATTAGGTCTACAATAGTTCCCACACATAGTTCATGGAGGTTTGATTAGAGTTTGGGTTTCACTGGGTTTCGAACAGCTTCCAACAATGGCTCTCACATAGCTAGGTTTGTAAGAATTTCAGAAATTCTAATAAAAACACGCAGCTAACTTCCCTTAAACCAGAGCTGAGTTTTGGTTATATTTTCAAATGCCGCTTTGAAATCCTGATTATCCTGTGAATATAACTAAACCAATGACCCACATGAGCTTGGTTAAAGCATAAGATAATTATTTATAAATTTCAACGTAATCTTGAAACACAACAAATTCTTTAAAATCTTCTTAATTTATTGTATAACTATGAATAAACATGCATCTTATTTGTTTGACGATAGGACTGTGCAATAATATACTAGTCCCCTTGGGTGTGAATAGTCCTTTTGAAACCCGGGTGCCATGTAGCCCTTTATTTGAACTTTGTTAAAAATCTATTTTGAAAGCTCAGAAAATTCAAAATAAAAAATATATGAGTACACATAGTTGTCTACTATGCACATACTAAGTATTGTCGACTTATCTTTTAAGATGTCATCTAGAAAAAATGAGGACTATAAATGGTTTTTTGTTCCTTTTTATAGCTATGATTTTGTCTAGACCAATCCTCGTAATGTATTCTTCAATGAAACTTAACAAATATGTCGATTATACATATATGTATACATGGAAAGTGTCTTTGCCTCCCGAGCACCAGTGCTCTCTTCATTTAAAAAAATTTAAAACCATATTTTACAGGTTTTAAAATTATTTTAAAAAATTCCGGACATAATCAATGTTGTATTCCACAAGTATGCAAAACCGTGACGTGAAATTCTTTGTATTTTGGCCTACACAAAAAAGACAAATCTGATAAAATTTGTGGATTTGGAAACATACTTTCACATATCTATTCTCTTGTCATTTTTGTACAGCTCAGAATATAAAGTATATGAAATTAATATTTTGCACGTTTGTAGGATAAATCATGGGCTACATCTATATATATTTTTAATATTTTTTGGAACGTGCATTTGAAAATCTTAAAATAGGAAGAGCACCGGAGCTCGGGAGCCAAAAATCTCCCTTCTATGTATACACGCCATTTATTTTAGATTTTCTGAAACTTATAAATATCGTTTTTAAATGTTTCAAAATAAAGGGCTACCTAACACCGGAGAGCTATATCGCCGCACTCCATTGGGTGCCACAAATTAAATCAGTGCTACAGTACATATTAATGACCAAGTCAGATTATATAGCAGCACCGAGCCACCGACCTATCTGCTGCATCGTCCTTTGCATATATGACCTGCAGATCTGGATGGATATGAAGTAACCAATCAGATCCGGAGGTCAATCGTTGATCATGCTTTCGTACGAGCAGTTACTAATACACTTGTACGCATATGTCGAGGTTGGACTCGCAAGAGCTACTTGTGTGATGCTAAAAGATGAGAAGACCTCGGTCAATTATTGTGTGATACATAATTAACTAACAATAACACTGTATAAAATTATTAGTATCTTTCTATGGCATGGTCATCATTTAGAACCTATAGCTAGCAACTCTAATTGTTATTTGTCTTCTGCAAGAATTATTTGTCAGTAAATATATAGATATGTTGCTAAAGCTAAGAAATTATGTTCCAGCAGTGCTAGAAATACGTGTGTGACACTACTTTGTACTATCTACTCCTACATGGCTACTTGAACAAATCAATAGCGTCAATCATGCACCAACCATGATCGAACATACTTGCCAAAAAGAACATGATCAAACACTTGTAACTAAATTACTTGCACGAATTTGTGCCCACCAACAGATAAAGTAGCTAGCTAGCTAGGTTGTACTACCCTCCTTTAATCTAAGCGTTTGTGCATCACGTACACAGTTACCTGGCTGCTGGTACAGATTAACAGCTACCCAAGCAAGTGTCTTAAAATCTAAGCGCAAGCAATAGTACTAAGTTGGTTAGGTTTTGAAAGCGGCTGGTACAAATCAGCTGTGTTCCTATACATGCATCTTTCTAGAGGTCTGGTTTTTTTTCTTTAGAGAATGAAAACCTTCACTAATCACTACCCCCGGTCTTTATATGGAGATGCTTGTGGCTTAATTGTTATAATTCTGAAAAATGTTGTAATCAATTTTTTTGTTTTTTCCTCAACATTTGGAATTGCTCAACCTTGGCCGTTCAGGATTTACAAAGGCGCTAGTGCCTTCTGTTTAAATATATATGCCCATCTTTCATATTAATTAATATTTGATTCATATACTCCATCTGTTTCAAATTACTCCGAACGCACGTTTACCTAGATGGGCTAGTACTCTCTTAATTTTTATCAAAAAAATATCATGGGATTTTTGAAATAGATAGTATGAAATGTGTACGACATATTCCAAAAATTTCAGAAATTTTTTGGATGAAAATGAGAGAGTACTAGTTCATCTAAGTAAGCGTGCGTACGGAATGATTTGAAACAGATGGAGTATGTTGTTCAACTCTCCTCCTCCTCTCGCCCCCGCAAGGCGACGAGAGGGGGAAACCCTAGCCGCCAGCCGCCGGCCCTCCCCACCTCTATCCCCTCCTCCACCACTGCCCCAGGGCGCAGCCGGGCAAAGCCTGGCCACTGCCGGCGGCAGGGGAGGCCTCCTCGTCCCCTCACGGAAGGAAATCAGCGCGGGCCGCCTACTCCCAGCTTGGGCGTGGTGCTTCCGCTAGTCACCTTGGTGCGGTGTCTCTCTGGCATGGTGCGGCCGCCGGTCTCCGGTGGTGATGGCGTGTTGGAGCAGCAGCGGCGTGGCGCACGGCATGGAGGTCCTTCTCCGGGCAGATTGGTGGTAGGACGACGTGGAAATGGCCCCCTCTCATGCGTTGTCCCTTGGCTATGGTACGGGTGAGGCAAGGTGGTTGGCCATCAAGAGTCGGGCTCCGATGTCGGTCGGAGCTAATGATGGCAGCGTCCTCGGATGTTGTTTTCTTGTTGAAGGCATCGTTGTTGCGAATACCGCCTCATGCCTAAGGCTCTAGAGGAAACTCTAGATCTAGGATTTTCCAGATCGGATGATGGCGGCACATCAGTGTTGTTCATCCTCTTGAGGACATCGTTTTGGAGCCCGAGATGCCTGGAGGGGATCAGCTGGTGGAGTGATACGTTGAAAACGTATCTATAATTTTTTATGTGCCATGCTTGTTTAGTATCTACTTTGTTTTACTTGTCTACACTTTGAGGTGTTTTTTACATGTTTTTTGGTACTAACCTATTAACAAGTTGCAACAGTGCCAGATGCCTGTTTTCTGTTGTTTTTTATTTCAGAAAAGTTAGTAAAAAAATATTCTCGGAATGGGACGGGACAAACGAAAAAGTCAATTACTTTACGTGGGGAACAAGAAGTCCAGAGGGGAGCCGGAGGGGCTAGCCAGGGGGGCCAGATCCACCCCAGGCATGGGTGGGCCCAGCCCCGCGCCTGGCTAGGGTTTGGCGACCCTGGCCGCCTTCTCAGCCTCCCCTTCGCCTATAAGAATCCCCCGATGCATAAACCCTGAGTACCCGATCAAATATCCACGAAACCATCTGTAGCCGTTGCCACAATCGTCCCTAGATCGGGGGGATCTAAAGTTCTTCCCTAGATCGAAGGGGAGATCATCCCGGAGGCCTTCTCTCCGGTATGATGCGTGAGTAGTTCCACCTTGGACTATGGGTCCATGTAATAGCTAGATGGTTGTATCTCCTCCTTTGTGCTTTCACGTATAGATCTTGTGAGCTCCGTTCATGATCAATATCTAATCTATTTATAATCATGCATGTTGTGTTTGCGGGGATCCGATGGATATTGAGATTATTATTGTCATGGTGGTGGCACAGCAGTTGCCATGTGTAGGCTAAAGTATGGGGCCAATGGATGCTAGAGGGATCCGGGGAGGGAAGATATAGTGATTTCTACACTCAAATGACTAACAAGTAGATCTTTATTCCTCCTCTCAAGAACTACAAATGCTCCTTGAGCTGTATCAAAGAGAAGAAGAGAGCTACTACACGAGCCCTTTGGTATCGAAATGAATCGATCCCTCTCTCTGGAGCCCGTACCCCTCCTTATAAAGGGGTTCCTTGACTCCTTCTAGGGCTGACATGGCAAGCATATTCTTGGAATATGCTTGTCCCAAAGTGGTAACTCGGCGGGCTCCTTTCCGTGTCCCCCTTCTATCGGTGGCAAGGTTCTAGAGGCCCTCACATGTGCGCCTCGGGCTTCCTCATTGTCACCTCCGTGAGGCTTGTCTGCCCCTCTGCAGCTCTGCTCTTTGTCCCTAGCGCTTGGCTCTGTCTAGATTCCTCCTAGCCAGCAACTAGGGTTTGAATTTAGGCTCCTCCGTCTCCTGCAAGTTTCACGTTACTCGGCTTCATCTCGCATAACTCGGCTCGGCCTTCACCTGCATACAAGTCAATCGGCCTTATTCGGCTAACATAGCTTATACGTCGGCCGAGTAATGTGTTACTCATTCTATATTTGCCAAGGCTCAACTTAACTCGGCCGAATCTCGCATGATTCGGCCGACACAGTCAGTAATTTGGCTTAAGGTAAGGGAAACTCCTTTCTTCTTTCCCCTATCTTGACCCTATCCGGGGTCACCCTCCCAACATTAGTCCCCGAAGCTGGTGCGGTCCTGCCGGAAACCTCGGCCGGGCCACATCAGTTTCCAGACATTTATCTTCTTTCTTTCTTTCCGAGGTATTTCTTAGCCGACGTTCTTTTTCTGTTATCCTCTTCCTCATCTCATCCTTTTCCCGTTGTGGACTACGTTCCGAGTTATCTCCTTTCGTTCGAGGTATTTGCTTGGCTTCCTGGGTAAGCCTCGTCCTACGTGTACCAATCATCATTGTTCTCTAGTTTTTTGTTCCTCTACAGTGTTCACTGACACGCTACAGTGATTAATACGCCCGTCGCGTCGGCGCAGTGACGCCTCAAGTACCACAGCAGTCAGAAGGCCTGATCCCCTCCTGCGCCATGTGGCCTTCGTTCTGGCTCCACTACCTGCGAGCAGTTAAGTGATACACGCGATTACGCGGTTAGCGTGGCACAGCCACGATCCCACTACGGTTTACCATATGCGGTTATAAAGAGGGGAGCGGGTAGGATGATTCACTTTCCCCCTTTCTATTCCCTTCGTCTTCTTCCCCGCGCCGCCGCCTCCATTCGCGTTCCAGTGGCCACGCCATCGCCGCTCCCCCTCGACGGACACACTGCGGTTCTCTGGCTCCCGCGACCTCGCCACAGCGCCTCCGCTCTAGCGCTCTCACCGGTGAGTTTTTCTATAGCGCCGCCGCTAGGTCTCAGTCGTTAGTCATTCTTCTAGTTTTCCAAGATTCCCCGCGGCGGTTATTTCTCTGTTCCACTGCTGCGTTTGTCACCGTCACAACAAGGCCCTGCACCTCTAGGCCACTCCCCGCCGCCAGTTTTTCTTCGATCGATTCCTCCGACGAGCCCATGTCTAGCTCCTCTAGCGGCGCTCTCGTCGGGGAAGATGACCTTGCGGCCGGTCCAGAGCGTGGTTCCTGGCAGGGTTCCACGGTTACTCATCGGTAGATAGAATGGCTGATCAAAACATGCCGAATTCCTGCCGAGGTAAGTTGTCGCTTACCCGGCAAAGAATCCTCCCCTGTACTCAATGAGGGCGAGTACGTAGATTTTATGTCCCACTTTGCTCGTGGATTCGGCCTTCCTCTTAGTGACTTTGCTAGGATCTTCTTAGATTACTTCGGCCTTCAGCCGCATCACCTGCCGGCTAACGCCGTAGCCTCTCTGTCGGCCTTTATCTCAGCTTCGGAGGGGTATTTCGGCCTCTGGCCTTCCGTAGACATTTGGTCCAAATTCTTTCAAATCCGAGCTAACATAGTGTCGGATAAATCTCTTCATCCTTCCAAAAAATCTCTCATCCAATGCGGGGAGGCATCCATTACACCTCGGAAAAACTCCGTGTTCCCCCGGATCGCCGGCCTCGAATCTTGTAAGAAGTGGCATAAATCATTTTTCTATGTCAAGAATACTGGGAAAGAAGACAAGATTTGGATCCCTGCCTTCTCTATCGGTCCTCCCTCAAAGAAGAACTGGATATACAATCCGAGGAAGAGTCATGCTCTTGCGGAGGCATTTGAGCTTCGGCTTAAGGAACTGACTCGTGCTGGGCTCCGAGGTGAAGATTTGATGACTGCGTTTGTTAGCAGCCGAATCTGCCCCTTCCAGCTTCGCTCTCACAAGCTCTGTTGTATGAGTTGTCCTCTGGATCCCAACCGAGTTTCTACGGTTGAGCTTGACAATTATCAGATCTATACACGTGTCCGGGCTATTTTTAAGACTGAGATGCCCGAGGAATGGACGTGGGGACTGAGGCCATTTTCTCGCGGGAATCCTCCTCCTCAGGTAAGTTAAACACAGGTGTTTTCTTCCGAGTTGTTTTTCCACTGTTCTTTTGCTAACTCTTATTCACTTTTCTCGCAGAGGTTTGCGGAGCAGAAGACAGAAGATGCCGAGGTTTTGGCTCTTCCTTGGACCGCTGACCGCAATACCCTGGACAATGGGGAGCCTGACCCGGAGGAGTTTGTCCCTAAGTCATATGCTGCTCCTGCTCGTCCCCGGAGCAAGACCTCGGCCCTTGCGGATGAAGGTGATTCGGACGATGTCCAAATTCTTGAGGTAGTTTCCGCGGTGCCTATCTATTACGCATTTCCGGCTCCTTCTTTCCCAGCTAACCAAGCTGGCCAGGTGCACGACGCCGAACCTCTTGCTTCTGAGGCTCCTGTTGCTTCGAAGAAGTGCACCGCTTCGACGGATCCTTCTGGTGCTGCCCCCAAGAAGCGAGTCAAGAAATCTGCTCAGCATATCCCGAGGCGTAAGACCATGCCTGGGGTTACTGGGTGAGTTTATTTTTATTTGTATTTCTTGTTTCTCTCTTTTTGTTTCTGACTCAGCTTTTACTCTCTTGCAGAGCTCCCCTGTCCGCAAAGCCAAGCGGTCCGAGTATGACAACCCATACTAATCGGCCGTCTTCTCCCCCACCTCCGGAGGACACTCGGGTTCCCAGTCCCTCTCGTGTTTATTCTCCTCCTGTGCCGACTAATGTATTGCCTCGACAAGATGATCCCATTGATCCCACCGTTGTTGCCGACGAAACCCCTATGCCGGATCACCCGGTCGACCCTGCTGTCCCTCTTAAGACCCCCGAGGTTTCCCCCAATGATCCTTTGATCACCGCAACTCCAGTTCCTACTCCAATTCCTACCGAGGATACCACTACCTCGGCCCCTTCGGAAACTGTAGTTCCTCCTGCTACCAAGGATGTGATCTCCGGTGCTGAAGTTGTTGCCCCTGCCGAAGACTCTACTAAGAGCAAGAAAGTTGTTGTTACTAAACCCTCGGCCTCTCAGAAGGGGCCAACAAGATCTTCTCAGCCCAGCATTGCTGATGTACTTCGTAAGGGAGATTCCACCGCTAAACTCGGTGTCGCCCTTGCCGCCGACACTCAGCTTATTCCTCATAAGAGTCCGGCGGCGGCTGCAGTTACTCAGCAGGTCCGAGGTAAAGTGCTAACCTGTACTAAGAGCGGGCATAGCATCGGCTCATTGGTGGAGTATGCGAACAACTGGAATGTCGCCGATCAACTTGAGGGCAATCCAAGTAACCAACCATTTCAGCTTTCTGACATCAGCAGTCATTTGCATATGGCTGCTAAGATTGTTCTTGAAAGTGATAAGATGAACGAAGTAAGCGCCTTCGTTAATACTTTGTCTATTATTCAGATGATACTATATATACAATAGTCCCCGAAGCTTGCAAGCGGATAATTTGTTGTTTGTTTGGAAGCTTCATCCTATTTTAAATGCATTACATACTAAGTCAATTTGATTCGTGATTAGGATTAATCGTGTTCTAGAATATCAAACCATCTAGCTCCGAGTTAAGTTTTACTTGATTCGGGTCTGTCTTTCTTTTGAATATCCAGCCACCTAGATCCGAGTCAAGTTTTACTTGATTCGGATCTGTTTTTCTCCTGAATATCCAGCCACCTAGACCCGAGTCAAGTTTTACTTGATTCGGATCTGTCTTTCTTTTGAATATCCAGGCATCTAGATTCGAGTCAAGTTTTACTTGATTCGGATATATCTTACTTTTGAATATCCAGCCATCTAGATTCGAGTCAAGTTTTACTTGATTCGGATCTGTCTTACTTTTGAATATCCAGCCATCTAGATTCGAGTAAAGTTTTACTTGATTCGGATTTGTCTTAATTTTGAATATCCATCCATCTAGATCCGAGTCAAGTTTTACTTGATTTGGATCTGTCTTACTTTTGAATATCCAGCCATCTAGATCCGAGTCAAGTATTACTTGATTCGGATCTGTCTTATTCTTGTGTAACTTGTTGTCATTTTCAGGTTGCCCATGATCGGCGGACAGCCGAATTTCAAAGGTTGCTCTTTGCTCACAAGAAACTTCAAGATAAATATGAGCAAATTGTCCCTGTTGTAAAGAAAACTGGTAAACTATCTAGTCTGTTTAGTTTATCTTACCCTTGTAAAAGATTTAGTTTTTTGTACTAACTTGTATCTTGCTGGTACGCAGCTAGTATCAACAACCTGAATACTCGCCTTACCAAGAAAGTTGGCGTTCTTGAAGGTTAGTTACTCCTTTTGCCTTTTAATTTGTCGACTTTTTGTTCGAGGTAAATCTTGGGTTTATTACGACCTTCCGGCTTTGGTATAGCCGAGTTACGAACACTTGCAGCGTCGCATCAAGAATGCATATCTATGCCTGATAGATGCTGCATTTTTTAGAACAAGATGTCGCTCATTCGGGCCAACTCAAGGAAAAAAGATGACGAGATAACCCGGTTGCGCGCCGAGGTTGAATCTCTTAAGATTTCCCAGAAGTCTGAGTTAGAGAAAGTTGATCAAGAGTTATTTGAATAAAAGAACCGATTAAGTCTGCAGCTGCAGAAGGATAAGGAACTTCTTGATGCTGCCGAATTAAAGAACCGGGCGATGAGCGAGGAAATCATTTTTTTAGAAGAGTAGGACCGACTGGTCTCGGGATATCCAAAAAATTCTGAGTTACATTCATCGTAAGTTTTTGTCTCTCGTCGAGTTATTCTCCTTCTTTTCTTATTTTAACTCATATGACGTTCTTTCGTGTAGATCATTTTCCAGAAGCTAAACCTATGAGCTCCAAGGCTGTGATTTCTACATGTGAGTGCCGAGGTGTTCCCGTTGCTCCGAGTCAAGAGTATTCCATGGAAGATTTCCTGATTGCCACCGGCGCTGCTATTGGCCTGATGAAGATTATGGGAAGAGATCTGGTGCAAGAAGCTATTCGAGCCTACCATGTTCTCTGGCCAAATTCGCCGGATATTGATGAAGTAGAAATGCTTGTGGCGAGGCTGATGGAATCTCAGACTCAACTTAACCTCTGGAGGGAATCTACTGGAAGGGCTGGTGCTGATGGCACTTACAGCTGTTTTGTCCTGGTACGAGGATATCTCCCTCGATATTCTGATGAATTTGCGCACTGGCTCTCCTTGGGTTGAGAATTCGGAGTTCGTTGCTCGCCATCAAGCCCGTGCCTTCCAGCTTATCGAGTATGCTGATGTGCATCATTGGATCGAGGGGCCGAGTTTTCTTCCCAACCTGGCTGATGATGCCGAAGCTGAAGATGCATCTGGTGGTGACTCGGCTGATCAAGATGAATCGGATGATGGTTCGGATGATGCCGATAATTCCAATGACAACTCAGATGGGGATGGCGACGCTCAATCGTCTTCCAAAGGAACTGAAACTTCTCGAGCCCAAGTTGGTGTCTCCCAGCAGCCAGATCTTGACCTAGAGGTTACCACGGCCTCCGTCGATGCCGAGGTAACCTCCGCAGAGGCCCAAACAACCTCGGAGCACCCAGTTCCTAAAGATACCCCTCTGAAGGAAACCGAGGTCATTCCGCCTGCGTCCGAAACACCTATGTCTGAAGCTCCTGATGCTGCTATTGCCCCTCCTATGGGTGATTCGGCTACGGCCAGTGTTTAGGTTCAAAAACTCTTAGTAGTTTAAGTCCTCGGTATGCCGGGTGTATGCTATCTTTGAAACAATTATCCGCCTTTTGGTATAATGTGAACCGTTTTGCTTTTGGCCTCTGATGCCCTGGTAATTGTTGTTACTCTATCTAATTGAGTTTATGTGAATCGTATCTTTGCTTTGCCAAACTTTAACTTCGTAAATCCGGATCATATTTTTTCATATGACTGATTTTCGTTCGGCATCCATCTTGTGTTTCTTATGTAAACATGGTTGTAGAATTGTCGTTTTCGCAATTTCTCCTTGAAGGACTATGTTCTAATCCCATAGATCGACTTACTATCCTCCCCGAGGTATTCATTGGTAAAATGATATAGATAGGGTACTTTCCTCATTATACCTCGACTTGCTGACGTTGTCATTCTTGTTACTATGATTTTAGAAATCGTAGTTGTTTCCTCCATGTTATTCCTCCGATGGCCGAGGCAAGCTTATATTGCATCTTGCGATTTATGACTGATTAGTTGGGGCAGTCCCCGAGTTATTGCTTGAGTTACCGAACTCTTATATGTATGCCAAAAATCAGCGGGCAATATGAGACAGTCCCCGAGTTATTGCTCGGGTTGCCAAAGTTTCACACATGCTCAAAAATATCAAACAACATGAGGAATTCCCCGAGTTATTACTCGGGTTGTCGAAATGTAATACATAATTCAAAACAAAGAATATCATGAGGAAGACCCCGAGTCACTGCTCGGGGTGCCGAAGTTTAATACATAGTTCAAAATAAGAAATAACATGGGGCAGTCCCCGAGTCACTCCTCGGGGTGCCGAAGTTTGATACATAGTTCAAAATAATAAATAATATGGGGCAGTCCTCGAGTCACTGCTCGGGGTGCCGAAGTTTGATACATAGTTCAAAATAAGAAATAATATGGGGCAGTCCCCGAGTCACTGCTCGGGGTGCCGAAGTTTGATACATGCTTGACATTCTGATTTGGTGCATCACGTCACAATATGCAATATAGGGCGTCTAAGTGTAGAACGGGCGAAGTAAGGCCATGTTCCATGGTCTTTTTGATTCATCTCCGGCCTTGTTTGTCTTGTTCTTTTCTGGTGGCTGAGCGTCGATCAGGTAGTATGCATCATTGTGTAATGCTTTACTCACGATAAATGGTCCTTCCCATGGGGGTGAGAGCTTGTGCATGCCGGCTATGCGTTGCACTAGCCGAAGAACTAGACCTCCTTCTTTAAAAACTCTTTGACTGACCTTTTTGCTATGATATCGTCTGAGCTCTTGCTGATAAATAGCTGATCTTGATAATGCCAATTCCCTTGCTTCCTCCAGCAAATCCACATCGTCTTGCCACGATATTTCGTTTACCTCGGCACTTGTGTATTGGACCACTCTTGGCGAGTCTTGCATTATGTCGGCTGGAAGTACAGGTTCTGCCCCGTATACGAGAAAGAACGGGGTATACCCCGTCGATCTATTTGGGGTGATCCTGAGGTTCCACAGCACTGCTGGAAGTTCCTCAATCCAGTATCCTGCTGACCTTTGCAGTGGTTCGATTAGACGAGGTTTTATTCCTGACAATACTAGTCCATTTGATCTTTCTACTTGCCCATTTGATGTCGGGTGAGCCACCGAGGCAACATCTAGTCTTATGTGTTTCTCTTGGCAGAATCTAGCAAAAGCTCCTTCGGCGAAGTTTGTGCCATTATCCGTGATAATACTGTGTGGGTATCCATATCTCAAGATAATATCTTTGAGGAATTTCACCGATGTGGGTCAGTCACATTTTCTTATCGGTTTCACTTCTATCCACTTTGTGAATTTGTCCACCATGACAAAAATATGAGTCATTCCGCCTCGGGCAGGCTTGAATGGACCTACCATATCCAAACACCATACATAAAAGGGCCAAGTGATTGGTATTATTTTTAACTCGGATGAAGGCAAATGTATCTTGCTGGCGTATCTCTGGCAACCATTACACCTCTCTACCAATTCCTTAGCTTCCTTCAGCGCAGTTGGCCAATAAAATCCATGCCTAAATGTTTTGTCCACTAGGGCTCTAGACGAGGCGTGATGCCCACATTCTCCCTGATGTATATCCAAAAGGATTTCCTGCCCTTCTGCCGAGTCAACGCATCGTTGCAGTATGTTCGTGACACTTCTCTTATACAGCTCATTGTTTATGATCGTGTAGGCTTTTGCTCTTCTCACTTTCTGTCTAGCTAGGATCTCATCACCCGGCAAGATTTTCTCTTTAAGGAATGAGAATATGGGTTGTGCCCATGTCGGCGTGACTTTCTCCGGGAAAACTATGTTGTCAATTTCCATAATTTCCGCTGACATAACATCTTTGGGCTTTTCCCTGTTCACCTGTGGGTCAGCCGAATTAACCCTTAAATAATTTGGGTCATATTCTTTGTCAATTTCCATTGGGACATTTCCTTCTATCTGCTCTGCCGAGATACGAATTGACTCGGATTCTGGCGAAGGTGTAATCGATGGTTTTCTCAGGTGCTCCAGAGCTATGCCTGGGGGAATTGACTGCCTAGTCGATCCGAGTTTTGACAGTGTATCCGCAGCGTCATTTTCCGCCCGAGGTATGTGATGGAACTCACACCCATCAAAATAACCACTGATCTTTTGCACATGAAACCTATACAGGGCCATATTCGCATCTAGTGCGTCCCAATTTCCTGATACTTGCTGTATTACGAGGTTTGAATCCCCATAACATAGAATCCGACGTATGCCAATCTCTTTTGCCATCTTCAGGCCATGGACCAGTGCTTCATACTCGGCAACATTATTTGATGCAGCGAAATGTATCTGCAACACGTATTTCAGCTGATCTTTTTCCGGTGAAGTCCGTACTATTCCTGCTCCAAGCCCATTTCTTAGCTTGGACCCGTCAAAATGCATTGTCCAATAGTTCGGATCTGGTAATGGGGGATCATACTGTACCTTGGCCCAATCCACAGAGAAGTCGGCCACTTCCTGAGACTTAATTGCATCTCGCCTATCAAACTACGGAGCATAAGGAGATAACTCAATTGCCCATTTTGCTATTCGGCCACTTACATCTTTGTTTCTTAATATCTTGGCTATGGGTTCTTCACAAATCACTTTTATCGGATGTTCTTCAAAGTAGTGTTTGAGTTTTTTCGCCGACATGTATACTCCATAAGCCATCTTCTGGTAGTGCGGGTAGTTTTGCTTTGAGGCCGATAATACCTCACTTAGGTAGTATACCGGCCTTTGTACTGATTTATCCTCTTCGTTCCGTTCCACAACAACTACCGCACTTACCACTCTGTTAGTAGCTGCCATATAGAGTAGCATAGGCTCTTTTGACAATGGAGAATCCAAAATCGGTGTTGTGACCAACATCTTTTTTAACTCATGAAATGCATTATCGGCTTGCGGCGTCCAGATGAACTTGTCGGATTTTTTCATCAGTTGGTATAGAGGTAATGCTTTTTCCCCTAGCCGACATACGAATCGACTCAGAGAATCAAGACATCCTGTAAATTTTTGCACATAATTCAGGCACCTCGGTAGTTCCATTCTTTCAACTGCTTGGATCTTAGTTGGATTTTCCTCTATACCTCTGCTGGACACGAGGAAACCGAGTAATTTTCCAGCCGGCACACCAAAGGTATAATTTTCTGGGTTAAGTTTCATTCGGAACCTTCTTAGGTTTGTGAATGTCTGTCGAATATCTTCAAGGAGCGTTTTGCTCTCTTTGGTTTTTATAACCACATCGTCTACATATACTTGCACATTTTTTCCTATCTGGTCATGCAGACACTTTTGCATGCATCTTTGGTATGTTGCTCCTGCATTACGCAGGCCGAATGGCATGGTGCGATAGCAATAAGCCCCGTACGGGGAGATAAACACAGTCTTTATTTGATCAGCCGGGTCTAACGGTATCTGGTGGAAACCAGAATACGCGTCTACAAATGATAACAACTCACAGCCTGCGGTCGAATCAATGGCTTGGTCTATCCTAGGTAAAGGAAAAAGATCTTTGGGACACGCCTTATTGAGGTTCGTGTAATCGATGCACATTCGCCATATGACGGCTACATTCGGGTCATCCTTTTTCTTTTCTACCAGCACCGGATTTGATAGCCAATCCGGGTGAAGCACTTCCATGATAAACCTGGCTGCAAGGAGCCGAGCTATCTCATCCCCTATTATCTTTCTCCTGTCTTCGGCGAAGCGGCGGAGAGGTTGATTCACCGGCCTTGCTCCTGGCCTTACATGCAAAGAGTGCTCAGCCAACTCCCTCGGAACACCTTGCAGGTCTTGAGTTGACCATGCAAAGATATCACGATTCTCACGGAGGAAGTTGGTGAGCTCGCTTTCCTATTTGGCATCTAGGCCAGCACCAATTGTGATGGTGCGCTCTAGGAACTGATCATCAATCTAGATCTTCTTCGTCTCCTTAGTCGGCTGGAAAGATACACTCCCATGCGGATTGGCTAATGTCGGCATATTAAGCTGTGCCGACTGAGCCAGAGCTACCACTTCCCGAATCCTTCTTTTCTCTCTTGCAATTACCAATGACTCGGCCAGGTTTGACCCGGCCGAAGCACATTCCATTGATTTTCTGTAATCCCTAGCCACTGTTATTACCCCTGAGGTCCTGGCATCTTCATTTTCAAGTAGGTAATGTGGCAGCTGCTCATAAATTTAGCCAATGTTGGCCGTCCGAGTAGAGCATGATAGCAACTTTCTAGGTCTACCACCTCAAACTCTAGGTTCTCAGCTCTGCAATCTCTCTTGTTCCGAATAACACATCTACTCGGACCTTCCCAATGGGTTCGCAGGAGAGCCCCGACACTATCCCATGGAATGTGGTCCTTGTGGGCTGCAGCATATTCTGCGTTATTCCGAGCTTATGCATTGTATCCTTGTACATGATGTTGATACTACTTCCATTATCAATGAGTACCTTTGAGAACTTTACATTGATGCTAGGCCCGACAAACGTCGGATCCAGTACCAATGCATATCATCCTGGGTTCAGCATTATCTTCGGGTGATCCTTTATGCTCTAGGTTATCTCTTGATCGGACCATGGCACGTACCTTGGTACTGCCGGCATAACTGCATTCACTTCCATATGCCGCGGTGTACGCTCTATCTATCTTGCTGTTCTGTTGTGAACACACAATAGGATTGGTGATGTTCCCTGTAATCATTACGTCCATTGTTGCAGGGGTTTCCCCTTCTGTCTTGATTTTGATTTACCACTTGGTGTACCACATCCCCCGGTCCGAGTTATCGTACCTCGGAGGGGTGGTGGTAACATTAGATGCTGCACATTTTCCCCGGTTAGCTGTGGCTGCTGCTGTTGATGTACTTGATGAGGAGGTGCCTGTATGCCCGCCGGGTTTCCCATTGCATTTTTCATCCAAGCGCATTGGTGAGTAGTGTGATTGGCTGGTTTGGCCGGGTTAGGCGTGTGGAACTTACACGGTTGATCCAACATGGATTCAAATGTGTACTTTGGCCTTTCCTGTCATTGCTTCTTCTGTTCTGGCGTCCACTGCCTTTTCCCTTCATTCCTCGGCGTCCACTGCTGAGGTCCATTCTTCTGTCGCTGATTGTTCCCATGACTCGGCTGATCCTGCACAACTGCAGCCACCTAATTGGAAGCATATCTGTAATCTGGCCTTTCGTCCCTTCTTCTACCTTGGTATTCATTGCGCCGCAATGATCCGGCTCCATCTCTAGTATAATGATCCTGCTGCTCCCAATTTTCTGCCGACATTAACTCCGGTTGAGTCAGATCACCTAAGGCGTATGAATCTGCTATCCTGATGGTTTCCGCCAATGTGGTTGGCATATCTCTTTGCAACCTCTGCCATAACACGCTTGCATATCTGCAGCCCTGAGCAAACCAGGCTATCGCTTGAGATTCTATGACCCCTTCGCATGAGTTTCTGAGGTTGCACCACCGAGTCAAGAATTCTCTATCTGTTTCATTTGTCTTCTGCTTGCACATTGCGAGATGTTGTGGCCTGTTTGTCCTCTTATAGGTACTGGTGAAATTGCTGACAAACATTTCTTCAAAATCCAACCAACAGTTGATACTTCCTGTTGGTAAATTGTTCAACCATACTCTGGCTGGTCCTTCCAGCATCTATGGGACGTATCTTACCGCCCATCTTAAATTTCCGCCAGCTATTTTCACTGCCGTGTCTGGCATCCCGCAAAACCACTACTAGAAAATCGCGTTGAATTTGTGCATTGCATCGTCATCATCATGCATTGTTTGCCAAAAACTATTCTCGCAACACCCGTTTTGTTTTCTAAAACGCCCCCTCTTGATTCAAACATCAACATGCGGGTCCCCGTAATATTTTTTGTTTTGCCCGATATCGGATTGCAAAAGTTTTGTTTGAAATAAATAAAATTTATATTTATTTTAGTGGGGGCAGTCGAACGGGCCGACCGACCCGAACGACCACCCCCAGAACATAAAACGGTCCACCTATCTGCCCCATCTAATTCCTAAAGCCACCCACTATCCCACCCACACCCCCTGGCCACCTCACTCCCCCAATCACATCATGCCACCTCAGCTGACCCACTCCCACCCTCCAATCCCTCCCTGCCACCTCACCCCTCTCTCCCTCTCTCACCCCCACACTCACACAACACAGCACACACACACCCCGCGCGAGCCAGCCCCCCCACCGGATCCCACCTTCCCAGCACGCGGTCCACCCCGCCTGGCCCCTGGCCCGCCACCTGCCCGCGTGGCCCTCTCCTTCTCCCTCCTCCCCTCATCCTCGCGCGCGCACGGCACCGTCTCCCCGCCCTCGTCTTCTTCCCCGCAGCTCTCTCCTCCCTCTCCCCCACGTCCGGCCACCCTTCTCCCGCCTCCCCTTCCTCACCTGCACCGCCTCCGGCCGCCGCTCCCGCTCGAGCTCGCATCGCCGCGCCCCGCCACCGGCCGCCGTCCCCTCGCGCCGCGCGCCTCCTCTCTGCAGCGCGCGAGTGCCGCCCCGCCCTGCCAGCTTCCGTGCGTCCGCGCCCGCCGCGCCGCCGGGCCACCTCCCGCCGCCGCCGGCCCCCGACCTCGCCCGGCCCCGCCTCCGCGCCGCTCGCCCGCCGGTCGCCTACCTCGTCCCCGAGCTCAACCGTCGCCTCCTCCACGTCCTCCGCCGAGCCCGACCCCCTCCGGCCGTCGCTGCAACCGCCGCCGGCGAGCCCAGCCTCTGCGGCCCCCTCGCCGCCTCCGTCAACGCGCCGTCGCCCAGTCCCCCTCTCCGCCTGCGGCCACCGCCGGTCCGGTCGCTCCCTCCGTCCGCGCCAGCAGGGCCCATCCGCCTCGACGCCGACGGTCAACCGCCTGCCTCGGCCTCGCCTCCCAGCGCCCCACGGGCCTTGCAGCGTCGCCGACCCGAGCACCCCCGCGGGCCCCCGAGGCCGACCCTTGTCCCTGCCATGAGCTCACCTCGGGTCCCTGCCGTCCAAGCTCGTCGTGTAGACACTCCTGTGCCGGTCTCGACTTTGACCAGATGGTTGCCCCGCTAGGTGTTCGGGCAGATGCCCAAGTGGGGCCGGCCCCGGTTTGCGGTGTAAGCAGGCGCTGTCCTGATCGAGTTCGCCTTCATGGGTTCGCCACGATCCACCGACGCCAATCCAAGATCGACAACGACCCTCATAACCGGAACCCGAACCCTCGACAAGATCTCTGTCACTGGAATCCGATGCCTTCGACAAGGAGCACCGAGGATGCCGTCACGGAACCCGATCTCGTGGAACGCCAAGGCCCGAACCCGAAGCACCATCAGAGTGCCATTCAAAGCCCCCCCCCCCCTCGACAAGATCTCCGATCCGACACATCGACAAGATCGCCCTCGCGGACTCGGAGAATTCCCGAACGACAAGCACTTCGCTGCAGGACGCCAAGATCTACGCGTGAGACGACAAGACCAACAACATGGCCGCATACCCCGGACACGACAAGTACTCCCTCGAGGACGTCAAGTACTTCACTCCCGACGCGAGGACCCTGACGCCAAGACCGCCACCGGAACGCCAAGTTCTCCACTCTGAACGCCAAGACCGACAACATAACCCGAAGACCCCGGATGCGACAAGAACTACCCCCGATATCCGAGAACGTTCCCGTCGAGACCGATCCGTCGCACCCTGGACCCTGAGACCGACCCCGAACCCCGGAACCCCAAGATCGTCGAGCCCCCCTAATGTGTGAACCCTTTCCGAAACCCTATTTTATAACATAATAACCTTGTCGCATATTAATTGTCATCTCGCATGCATCTCATTGGTTTGGGGGCCTTATGCCGATTCACCTAATAATTAAATATGGGGCCCATATGCGGGCAAATCTAGCCTTATATTGGCCTCATTTAAAATTGTGTAGAGAATCGGTGCTAACTTTCGGCCATGTTAAACAACATTTAATTGCGGGGTAGCTAAATAACTTGAACCATTTAATTAACTGTCGGGACCCCTGGTTCCACTTAATATGACCTAATCGCATCGCACCTCTGCCATGCCATGCATCATACATGCATCATGCCGATCTTCTGCCGTTGTATTAAATATTGCATCTGGTGTTTCTTCTAGTGTTTTGCTTCTTCGCGGATAAGGCCGTGAGTTGATGTGAGCTTCGCCCGATCTTCGGATAAAACCTTCGACAATGTTTTCAGGCGAGCATCTCCCCCTTTCTACCTATCTTACTTTTATAGTCTTTATTCCCTCCTGTTGATCTATTGCTATCTGTGTTGCGATGCTTTAGTTTCCGTACCTGTGATATACCGTGCAGCCCTATATTGCCTTGGACACATCCTATTACCTGTTGTTTGGTAGATAGTTGGACTTGCGCGTCGTAGTTGCTTGCTCAAGTGCGGATGTGTGTCGTCATATGCCACAGTTGCTGATGCTTTGCCGCATGTTGATGTTGGAGATGATCCTAGTTTTACTTATCGTCACTTTAATTTCTGTTTAACAACTAAAATTGAATAAGCAGAGGCATCGGTGGGTGATAGATAATATTTGGTTTCCGAACGCCCACTTGTGTCCCGTAAGACCCCGAGTACTTGATACCTGTTCCTTGGTTTATCGCGCTATCCACATCCGGGAGGTATATGGGACCCCCCTGAGCCAGAGCTTGATTCAGTCTTATTTCTTGGGGCCACAAAGTAGTTTGGGGCTTTATTACTATCCTGTACTTATGCCATGCTTTACTGCTTTATTTACGATTGTGCGAGGAGCACACTGTACTGTTTAGGACTTGTGACCCGTTTACGTGGTATCGACAGTCCCCGTTTGGGGATCCGCTGTCGTTTACCGCCGGCCCCACAAACTTTGGGGTCCGTCTCGGAGCTAGCTTACTTCGTTGCGGGTGTACTCCAAGGGGTGGCCCCCTGAAATATTTCTGAATCCTGTGATTGTTCAGTCGTGAAAGCCTCGTTGGGTTTTGATTTGGTTTTTCCGAGGTTGATCGAGCGTGTGTTGCTATTGGTGCACCCCGGCCGGGTAAAACTTTCTGAAAGCCGTGTCCGCGGATATGGACGACTTGGAGTACAGTATCTCGATCATAGACAAGCATAACTAAAGTTTACTGCTATAAATTTGACTTATAATGACTAGTAATCAGCTCCACTACAACGGAATGGCTAATTAATACTGCCCACAATTGCTTGTTTGGTTGTCGCTTGCGACAATTGTATCTGACTAGTTAGTATTGCAACTACAACGGAATGGCTGAATAAAAGTACCAACAACTGCTGGGTTTTGGGTTATCTCATGCTAATTGTATCTGATTAGTAAGAGTACAACTATAACGGAATGGTTAACTAAAAGTGCCACTTCTTACTTTATCAGAATGATTGTCTATACCTGACTAGTAATTGCTGCAACGAAAACCAAATAAGTAAAACTGCCAACTGTGTGAATTCCTCGGTTGACTTCCTCGTTTGGTCTCGAGGGGGAAAACGCCAGGATGGGTTTGTTTGGTGATAGCTTCAGGTTGGATCCGGTTAGGTCATTCTTATCCCCCTCTGAAATCCGCCAGTTGTATCGAGTCTCTATAGGTTGTTTAGTGCATGCTGCCGCTGCCGCTTCAGTCCACCATACCTATGTAGGCGAGGACCGCCGAATTCTAGCCTCGCCGTGTACTGGCCTCAGTACTGACGCTCCTTCTTTGTTTTCTGCTTTGCCCTTTGTCGGCACCCCTTTTGTTAAGCAGGTTTTGAGATCGACGCCGTTAGCAGGGTTACCCTTCCGGCTTGGCCTGGGCAGGGTTATGGACGCCATTAGTTATTCTTCAGGGCTCTTAGCCCCATTTGCATTTTGTCCGTAGCTGGACGCTCTATCGTTTTCAAGGTGATTTGGATCTTTGTATATTATATTTGTATTCTTGACTCTTTGAGTCGCTGTTATATATATCTGTTTTGTGGGCCCCATCGAGGACTGTTGTGTATTGTTATTACTTCGTTTTCCACCCGCACGAAAGTGCCTGGTGGGCACCTTTGAATCGTTTCTATGCAGGTTTGGTGAATTTTGCCCAAACTTGCATAGGTCTGATTCTGAGGGTGTTACACCGTGGCATAGTCAATTAACCAATCTTGTGGTTTCGTACTCCCATTGTACGTTTTCGTGCCCCTTTCCAACTGGAAGTTCGGCATGAGTGGTTCGCCCATGATCCGAGGTCCAAAACATGCCGGGCCAGGTGGACCTTGTTCTTCTAACAGCTCAGACCGATACAATCTGTCCATCTTCAATCTTGCGTCAGTTGACGGCAAGTTTCTATAGATAACTCTCGCTTGTACTCCATAGTGATTTTGTCCACCATGCTCTGCATAATCCATGTCCGAGTAGACATCATTGTATCTATCATTCGCCTAATTTTGCGAAGCTGGTCTTGCTTCTCGCTCTGCCCGAGGCTCATACTTCAGCTGGGGATCCTGCGGAGGGTACCTCCTCCCTTCCGTCGGGTTATTGTTCTCATGGTTTCCCCTTTCGAGGTTTCCGTGCTCTCTGTTTGCACGGCTGGGGTTTCTATCACCGCTGTTACCTCGGCTCATATTGCCTCTATTCTCATTGACCTTCCCGGCCACTTCCGGATCATACGGGACAATTTGCTTTTTTCTTTTTCCCGAGGTCACTGCTCTGTCTTTTCGCGCATTGTTTCCGGGTGAGGATGTTGCTGCCGCAGATAGTGCGGGGGCAGCTCCTGCCGAATGAACCATGAGAGAAGCTCCTGGCTTCACCGGGTCAGCCCTAAGCATTTCCTCATTCTGCTGGTTCGCAATGCGTACCAGCTCATTTACTCTTTCTTGCTGTTTTTGCCAGGCTTCCCCGCTTAACCCTTCCAACTCCAGGGCAGCGGCATTTGCTGCCCTGAGGTTCTTTGCCGGGGTACTATACCTCGGCAAGCCTGGATCGACTGAATCATCTGGACGAGCCTTGTGCTCTTTGTTGATATCATTCATCAGGTTCTTTCCTCTTAATCTCAACTCATCTACTCGGTCATGGGCCACTTCTAGTTTGTTCGCCCTAGCGTACTCTCGTAGGATCCTATTTAAGGATTCCCGCAAGGCCGACACCTTTTTTGCCTCTACTAGCACTTTCTGTCTAGTTTCTTCTAACTCCGCCTGTGCATTTGCCGGGTCAAGTATCGGTGCTACAGGCGTAGTTAAGTTATCTATATTTGCCTGAAGGATATTCTCTGGTCTCTCTAGAGGTGGCCATCTTACCCTTGCCGCCTTTGGAGTCACATCCTATACCTCGGTCGCCCTGGTTGCTGGTGGATCTACCTCGGTGGGTTTTGGAGCTGCCTGCTTCGTGGCTACCTGTCCTCCTGTCGCCGGGTCCTTAGTTAGTCCGGCGCATGCTCCTGCTGCTGGTGCCGGGGCCATCATCATCACCTCGATGCTACCTGCGGGGCGAATTCCACGCGGACCGCTAGCAGTGCAGAGGGGAGGTTCTCCCGCCTCGATGACTCGACGCGGGTAGACGCAGGAAGTGTCGACGCCGACGTAGACCTTGTGAACGCCCAGGTTGATGAAGATGTCGTTGCGCGGGGGTGCTTTCCTCCTAAAGTTGTCAGCGTTATCGCTGACATAGTCCCAGATATCAAATCTCTGGACTAGGCCAGAAACAACCCGCTTGCCGGTGTGGATGAAGTTTCCCATCCGGATCTTGACTCCAGCTAGCACCGCTGCTGGCCCCACGGTGGGCGACAACTGTCGTGGTGGTGGCATGGCAGTTGCCGTGGGTAGGCTAAAGTATGGGGCCAATGGATGCTAGAGGGATCCAGGGAGGGAAGATGTAGTGATTTCTACACTCAAATGACTAACAAGTAGATCTTTATTCCTCCTCTCAAGAACTACAAATGCTCCTTGAGCTATATCAAAGAGAAGAAGAGAGCTACTACACGATCCCTTTGGTATGGAAATGAATCAATCCCTCTCTCTGGAGCCCGTACCCCTCCTTATAAAGGGGTTCCTTGACTCCTTCTAGGGCTGACGTGGCAAGCATATTCTTGGAATATGCTTGTCCCAAAGTGGTAACTCGGCGGGCTCCTTTCCGTGTCCCCCTTCTATCGGTGGAAAGGTTCCAGAGGCCCTCACATGTGCGCCTCGGGCTTCCTCACTATCACCTCCGTGAGGCTTGTCTGCCCCTCTGCAGCTCTGCTCTTTGTCCCTAGTGCTTGGCTCTGTTTAGATTCCTCCTAGCCAGCAACTAGGGTTTGACTTTAGGCTCCTCCTTCTCCTGCAAGTCTCACGTTACTCGGCTTTATCTCGCATAACTCGGCTCGGCCTTCACCTGCATACAAGTCAACCAGCCTTTTTCGGCCGACATAGCTTATACGTCGGCCGATTAATGTGTTACGCATTCTATATTTGTCAAGGCTCAACTTAACTCGGCCGAATATTGCATGATTCGGCCGACACAGTCACTAATTCGGCTTAAGGTAAGGGAGACTCCTTTCTTCTTTCCCCTATCTTGACCCTATCCGGGGTCACCCCCCAACAATTATGTTGGTTTGATTAATGGTTTTGTCTTTATGATTCTATCATGTCTGTGTTGTTTGTGATCTTTCATGCTCTCCGTTGTTAGTAGCTATCTTGGCCAAGTAGTTGCTAGTGACTCCAAGAGGGGGTATTTATGCTCGATAGTGGGTTCATGCCTCTAGTTTCCAAGGGAAGTGACAAAAATATCTTCGGTTGTAGATGTATTGTTTCCACTAGGTAGAAAACAACGGTCTCTTGTTCATGGAACATGTGGACTGTTTACCTTACACACTTTGCTTAAAGCAGTTGTCTGTTACTTGCAACTTAATACTGGAGGGGGTTTGGATGATAACCTGAAGGTGGAATTCTAGTCATAGATGCAGTTGGATGGCGGTCTATGTATATTGTTGTATTGCCCAATCGAATCTCATAGGATCTTTCTGACTAGTAATTGCATTGTTATGCCTTGCTCAGTTCCTGTCAATTGTCCTGTTGTAATTTGTTTACCCTTCGTGCCATGTTGTTTATCTAAGGAGAGCACCTCTAGTGAACTATAGACCCCGGTCCAATCTTTACCATTGATACATCTTCCACTGTTACTTGTTTACTTGCTGCAAACCATTGCCTTCCACACCATATGTTTAATCCTTTGTTACAGCAAACCGGTGAGCTTGACAACCTCACTGATTCGTTGGTGCAAAGTCTTGAGTTTGTGTTGTGCAGGTCTCCGCATTGCTTGCAACACATGTGTGACGTTTCCTTCCTCCTACTGGTTCGATAACCTCGGTTTCTTACCGAGGGAAAACTTGTTGTTGTGCTCATCACACCTTCCTCTTAGGTTTTCCAACAAAGCGTCCCACGACAAGTGATGGGCGCCATCATGGAGCGGTGTTCCATCTACCGCGCCGATGGCATCGGGTCTCGGTGGCGTGGTGTAGCGGGGTCTCGTCGTCGGACATGATGATGGCCTCGTACAGGGCGGGGATCGCTTCCCGGCATCGTGGCGGCCAGATTGGTAAAGTTTATGCAGATCTTAACCATGAAGATTGCTCGGCAGTTCGATGGTAGTGACGGCTTATGCAGCGTGTCGCTAAGAGTTTGCTAAACTGGATGATCGCTCTCGTTTCTCCTAGAGGGCGTTTCGGGGCATGCGTTTTTTCCAAGTTCCTAGTTGATGAGGATGGATTTCGTTGTTTTCCGGGCACAAGGCCCTGTTGACATGATTTTTACCCATTGTCGAGTCTATAAGTGTTGTGTGATGGCTTCGGATTTTGTGATGTATGATATTTGGCTGTTCTTTGTTGAAGCTTTCATTAATAAAGCAATAAAGCCCGTATGCATCTCTTCGATGCAGAGGCCAGGGGTCGCACCCTCCATTTCAAAAAAAACTATTTTTTTCATTTGTCTTATCCACGTTGAGACTTTGTGTGATCCATGAGTTGTAATAAGCTATAAAACGTTTTGAATAAGAGTGGGTAATAAAGAGTCGTATGCATTGATTGATGCAGAGGATGGAGATCTCTCCCATTTTGAAAA